>JAVSCE010005671.1:0-600000 GCA_032199065.1 Smutsia gigantea
AAATGGGAGCAGAAGAGTTTCAAATGGCTCTTAGAGGAGTATATATTGAGTATTTAGTTATAAATTCAGCAAAAACGCATGGTTTCATTTTTCTGTGAATGAATGGATTGGCAGCTTCATTTTATCCTTTATTGAAATTAAAATGTCAGGGGAAGTCTGAAATGTTCATGTTGGAACTTTATTTCTATTAAGAATTATGCAGTAAACTTGTTTCTATAGGATTATTGCTGAAATTTCATGGTTCATATAAATGGGAGATTTAAGAATTAAACTAATGCATCTTCAGCTAAAATGCACTTTATAAAGAAGTCCAGACACCTGATGAATTTTGCTATACATTTTTCATAATCGTGAGATTTTCAGGTTGCATATTGGAGAATTGTTATTCAGTACAAAACATGACTTAGGGCAAATGACTAGTGAACCCTAAGTTACACACTTTTAAAAAAGGCACTATTTATGTGGGATGGGAACTAAACAAGTCTTTCTCTAAGAATTGTATTGTCTTGTAAGTAACTAACACATCAACATGTATATAAAATAATTGAACTACACAGACACAAGATGCAAATTCTATATCAAGCATAATAGCAAAATTAAAATAGAGATTAATTATCATTAATAATTTCACATGTGTGCACTCACATTGATGCACTCTTCCTTAAGGTACTGTCATTTACTCTTTTTCCAACCTTTCATTTATTGTTAATTTTGCAATTTCTTTTTTTTTTTAGTCGTGAATGGGATGCATTTCTATTTCATTTGTGATGCATACCAGGGTTCCCAGCTTTACTTGTCCTGGGTCTTCAAAGCTCAGTAACTGTTCTGTGTCATTGTGCAATGCATTTTGTCAGTGTGAACTTCTGACAATTCAAAAGCCAAAGTTCCTTTCCTTTTCTTTAGATCCTGTCACCCTACCTCCTTCTTTTGAGAAAATGAGGTAGTCCTGAATTCTTTAGTTTATCTCTAAAAAATCATAATTCCTTCTTTTCCTTTTTTGAGCCTTATTCTGTTGGACATGCAAGTTTTTGCTAGCAACTCTCTTAAAAGACAGTTGGCAGGGGACTTATGGGAAGATGGCGGCGTGAGCAGGGTGGCAGAAATCTCCTCCCCAAACTATATATATCTATGAAAATACAGCAAATACAACTATTCCTAAAAGAGAGACCAGAATACACAGGAAAGCGCACAGCCTGCAGCTACACCTGAGAGGATGCGGCACCCTGCGAGGCGGCGGTCTTAAAGAGACAGGAGCCCAGTGGAGGAGCCGGTTTGCCCCGGCACACTCAGCCCAGCAGGCTGGGAGTCCTGGGGAGTTTCAGACCCCTTAGCTAGGGACTGGGAAAGGGTGGCCACAATTAGCCTTCCCACAAAGATCGACAACCTCCCATTCGTTCCCACCCCGGCCAGAGCTATAAAGGACCCTGTGGAGTGGCGCAGCCATGGCTGCGGAATAGTGGAGCAACAGCGCCACCTACAGCATCCCCACAGAGTCTACTCCCAGTGGGCATTTTTGTTGTTGTTTTGTTGTTTTGTTTTGTTTTTTTTTCTTCTCTTTCTTTTTTCTTTTTTTTCTTTCTTTTTTCTTTCTCTCTTTTTTTTTCTCTTTTTCTTTTTAAAGTCTTAAAGAGCCCAGCTGACATATGTGGCAACTACCAGCGACCACTTCTATAGCCATGAAAAGACAGAGGAATATGGTTCAGACTAAGATCAATCAGACAACCCCAGAGAGGGAGCTTGAAGGGATAGAACTGCACAGTCTTCCTGAAAAAGAATTCAGAACAAAAGTCACAACCATGCTGATGGATCTACAGAGAAATGTGCAAGAGCTGAGGGAGGAAGTGAGCGAGGTGAGGAAAGACAATGCAGAAATCAGACAAGCGATCGACGGGCTTAACAGCAGACTTGATGAGATGCAAGAGACTGTTAATGGAATAGAAATCAGAGAACAGGAATACAGAGAAGCTGAGGCAGAGAGAGATAAAAGGATCTCTAGGAATGAAAGAATATTAAGAGAACTGTGTAACCAATCCAAATGGAACAATATTCGCATTATAGGAGTACAAGAGGAAGAAGAGAGAGAAAAAGGGATAGAAATAATGACTGAAAACTTTCCCACGCTGGAGAAGGAAATAGTCTCGCAGTCAACGGAAGCCCACAGATCTCCCAACACAAGCGACCCAAGGAAGACAACACCAAGACACATAATAATTAAAATGGCAAAGATCAAAGATAAAGACAGAGTATTAAAGGCAGCTAGAGAGAGAAAAAAGATCACCTACAAAGGAAAACCCATCAGGCTATCATCAGACCTCTCAACAGAAAACTTACAGGCCAGAAAGAATGGCATGTTATATTTAACGTAATGAAACAGAAGGGCCTTGAACCAAGAATATTGTATCCAGCATGATTATAATTTAAATTTGAGGAAGGGATTAAACAATTCCCAGACAATCAAAAGCTGAGGGAATTTGCCTCCCACAAACCACCTCTACAGGATATCTTAAAGGTACTGCTCCAGAGGGAAGCACTCCTAAGGCTAAAAAGATGTCACCAGAGAAAATAAAATCATAGCAAAGAAAGCAGACCATCCAAATCCGAACTAAAGGCAAAAAAGTAAAATCAACTATCCACAAAAACAGTCAAAGGAAATGTAAAACAGTACAGAACAAAACACCTACTATATAAAGAATGGAGGACGAAGAATAAGAAGGGAGAGAAAGAATCATCAGACTGTGTTTATAATAGCTTAACAAAAGAGTTAAGTTAGACTGTTAGGTAGTAAAGAAGCTACCCTTGAACCTTTGGTAATCACAAAACTAAAACCAGCAATGGCATTAAGTACATATCTATCGATACTCACCCTAAATGTAAATGGACTGAATGCACCAATCAGAAGACATAGAGTAACAGAATGGATAAAAAAGCAAGACCCATCTATATGCTGCTTACAAGAGACTCACTTCATACCCAAAGATAGACACAGACTAAAGGTGAAGGGATGGAAAAAGATATTTCATGCAAAGAACAAAGAGAAAAAAGCAGGTTTTGCAGTACTTGTATCAGACAAAATAGACTTCAAAACGAAGAAAGTAACAAGAGACAAAGAAGGACATTACATAATGATAAAGGGGTCAGTCCAACAAGAGGATATAACCATTATAAATATATATGCACCCAACACAGGAGCGCCGACATATGTGAAACAAATATTAACAGAATTAAAGGAGGAAATAGAAAGCAATGCATTCATTGTAGGAGACTTCAACACACCACTCACTCCAAAGGACAGATCAACCAGACAGAAAATAAAGACACAGAGGCACTAAACAACACACTAGAACAGATGGACCTAAAAGACATCTACAGAACTCTACACCAAAAAGTAAAAGGATACACATTCTTCTCAAGTGCACATGGAACATTTTCCAGAATAGACCACATACTAGGCTACAAAAAGAACCTCAGTAAATTCCTATACACTAACGATGAGCTAACAGAAAGAGAAATCAGGAAAACAATTCCATTCAAAATTGCATCAAAAAGAATAAAATACCTAGGAATAAACCTAATGAATGAAGTGAAAGACTATACCCTGAAAACTACAAGACACTCATGAGAGAAATTAAGGAGGACACTAAAAAATGGAAATTCATCTCATGCTCTTGGCTAGGAGGAATAAATATTGTCAAAATGGCTATACTACCTTAAGCAATCTACAGATTCAGTGCAATCCCTATCAAAATACCAACAGCGTACTTCAATGATCTGGAACAAATAATTCTAAAATTCATATGGAATCACGAAAGACCCCGAATAGCCAAAGCAATCCTGAGAAGGAGGAATAAAACAGGGGGAATTACACTCCCAGACTTCAAGCTCTACTACGAAGCTACAGTAATCAAGACAATTTGGTATTGGCAGAAGAACAGACCCCCAGACCAGTGGAACAGAATAGAAACTCCAAACATTAACCCAAACATATACTGTTAATAAATATATGATAAAGGAGCCTTGGATATTCAATGGGGAGATAACAGCCTCTTCAGCAGCTGGTGTTGGCAAAACTGGACAGCTACATGTAAGAGAATGAAACTGGACTACTGTCTAACCCCATACACAAAGGTAAACTCAAGGTGGATCAAAGACCTGAATGTAAGTCATGAAACCATAAAACTCTTAGAAAAAAACATAGGAAAAAATCTCTTGGACATAAACATGAGCGACTTCTTCATGCACGTATCTCCCCGGGCAAGGGAGCCAAAAGCAAAAATGAACAAGTGGGACTATATCAAGCTGAAAAGCTTCTGTACAGCAAAGGACACCATCAGTAGAACAAAAAGACATCCTACCGTATTGGAGAATATATTCATAAATGACATATTCAATAAGGGGTTGACATCCAAAATATATAAAGAGCTCATGCACCTCAACAAACAAAAAGCAAATAAGCCAATTAAGAAATGGGCAGAGAATATGAATAGACCCTTCTCCAAAGAAGAAAGTCATATGGCCAAAAGGCACATGAAAAGATGCTCCACATCGGTAATCATCAGAGAAATGCAAATTAAAACAACAATGAGATATCACCTCACACCAGTGAGGTTGGCCAACATCCAAAACACAAACAGCAACAAATGTTCGTGAGGATGTGGAGAAAAGGGACCCTCCTACACTGCTGGTGGGAATGCAAATTAGTTCAATCATTGTGGAAAGCAGTATGGAGGTTCCTCAAAAAACTCAAAATAGAAATACCATTTGACCCAGGAATCCCACCCCTAGGAATTTACTCTAAGAATGCAGCAGCCCAGTTTCAAAAAGACAGATGCACCCCTATGTTTATCACAGCACTATTTACAATAGCCAAGAAATGGAAGTAACCTAAGTGTCCATCAGTAGATGAATGGATAAAGAAGAAGTGGTACATAATACACAATGGAATATTATTCAGCCATAAGAAGAAAGCAGATCCTGCCATTTGCAACAACACCAATGGAACTGGAGGGTATTATGCCCAGTGAAATAAGCCAAGCAGGAAAAGACAAGTATCAAATGATTTCACTCATATATGGAGCATAAGAGCAAAGAAAAAAACTGAAAGAACAAAACAGCAGCAGACTCACAGAACTCAAGAATGGACTAACAGTTACCAAAGGTAAAGGGACTTGGGAGGATGGGTGGGATGAGAGGGACAGGGGGGAAAAAGGGGCATTATGATTAGCAGACATAATGTTGGGGGGGGCACGGGGAGGGCTGTATAACTCAGAGAAGACAAGTAGTGATTCTATAACATCTCACTACACTGATGGACAGCGACTGTTATGGGGTAGGTGGGGAGGACCTGATGAAGTGGGGAGTTCAGTAACCATAAGTTTGCACATGTAATTGTGATTAATGTTACCAAAAAAAAAATCTTAAAAAAAAAAGAAAGACAGTTGTCAGTAAGTTGCTGGTGGACCATTTCTCACACAGCCCAAGTCCTTTGATTCTGTGAAGGGCACTTGTTTTATTGCTATGAGCATGCTGACAGATGTATTTACTCACTGATCTATACGGTCATGATTATTCTATACAAAACAGTGACTCCTGAAATATTTGAAGTCATTGAAGATTATGTATTTCTGATTGTTTTAAAGGTGGATTTTGGTCTACATCTGGAGAAAGAAAATTAAAACATAATCTTTCAGACATATAGAAAAATTAGAGTTCACAGATGAAAATGGTAAAATATGTCATTTAGTGATGGGAAAGATTTAACCTTGACCAAGGCCATTCACAGATTCACAAATGAATTACCTGAAATGTACCCATGTTAAATCAGATATGAATAAGTATGGTTGAAAAATTAGGAATATTAGTAATATATGAAGTCTATAGATTTGTCCTTTCATGGTGACTAGTAAAAGGATGACGAAAGTAGATTAACCCTTCCTTGCCTAAAAATCCCTCAAATGTTTCAAGATTAAAGAAGGAGAGCCTTGACTCCCTGTTCTTAAACTTATTCCAGAAAACTGAAATTCTGGTTTAACAAAAGACAGTGTCTTTACTATTAATAAAATGAAAGATACAATTACAATAACCACTCTTGACTCTTATAATACACTTCTTTGTATATTAATACAGAGAAATAGTAGGACAACTGAGTCTGTGGTAACAATAGCTCCTGCCAGCTGGGAGGACACAAGGGCTAGACTCAGCAGTGTCCTGACCACTGGAAGCCTGATTACAGCTCGGTTCCCTGGCTGATGGACTTGGGCTTCTGGATTTTTATACACCATGTAAAAGATGTTATCCAATTTCATGGTAATGGAGAATTAATCTCGATAACAGTAGAAACATTACTTATATCTTTGAGCCTCTGGTCCTTTCTTTGTGATTTTGAAATAATAAATATTAGCTTCATCAACTTAGCAGGATTTTTATGAGTATAAGATAAAACAATAGAACTGAATGTTCTGTGAGATTTAAAAGTGCTATAAA
Organism: Smutsia gigantea; assembly: GCA_032199065.1. Taxonomy (NCBI): domain Eukaryota; kingdom Metazoa; phylum Chordata; class Mammalia; order Pholidota; family Manidae; genus Smutsia; species Smutsia gigantea. Next base: position 6,481 of record JAVSCE010005671.1, read on the forward strand.
AGGCATGCTATTCATTATTGTAGGATTATTAGCACATTCCTAATAAACTTGAAGGGGGTACTGCAGAGAGATGCTGCCTTTAAGTCCCAGGAAGAAAGGAGCACTGATTTTGCTACTTTAATATGTCTGTGATGACGTCTTCTTATCCCTGAGTTTGTTTTTGTTGAATCAGTGGAATACCTGACAGAAAAATACATACTCTCGTATTTATGACCACGTGATGCCTAAGCATAGGCAAATCTTTAAAACAGTGAGATTTGATCCAAACACGGTGGTGTTGGTGGAATGGTATAAATAAGGAACGTGTGTCTTTTTTGTTTTTGGAAAGGAAGGGTCACTTTCAGGCTTCACTGTCACAATAAATCATGATGTCCTTGAAATTTCAAGAGAAGTAGGACTGAAAAGAAGTAGGACTACACAGAACTGAAAGCTAGTTAGTGAAGGTGACCATTTCAAAGCTACAGTTTGTTCTTCTCATCCCTTACTTCTGGGCGGGTCAGGGAGGTATTTCAGCTGCAGTGCTAGCATTTAGCTGTAGTCACAATGAATTGCAGCCACGATTGCACTTGTTTTGCGATGCCTGTGGTGTCGTTACGAAGATGCGATTACCAATTGCTATATGAAATTAGTTATGCATGAAATGAATCGGAAGCATAAATACTAGGAGGGAGTCTGAGCACAGACTTCATCCTCATTGTCTTCCAGATCCATTGGTGCTTATGCATAATGTGGTCATAAAACTTTAATTTATTTCAGAGTCATAGGACTAGAAGGGATCTTTAAAGGTCAACTAGGACATCCCCCTGCTTCCAGGCCCTTGAGCAAACTGAAAAAGATAATGAATGAACCCTTTTTCCCAGGAGCAGATTAAAAATCTTCTAATGACTCTAAGTTGAAATGAGGCAAGTTGTGGTAGTAAGAATTTCTACCATGGGGTAATGCATGGTGTTCTTTGGCGAAGAGTACAATGTATTTCATATGTGTTATGCACCAAATTAATGTAGAGACATCTCCACTGGATTTTAAATATTTTAATGTTAGAATATAACTTTGGCATCAAATTTAAGAATTAATTGCAATTATTTGTCATGCTTCTTTCTAAGGAATGACATGTTCCTAAAATTCTGTGTCAGTTGAAATTTCTTACTAGAATAGTTAAAAGCTCAATAGAAAGAGTGTAAAAGGCTTTAGAGAACGTGTTACACACACATGTACACCCCTCATACTTTCTAGTGCAATGAATCACTCTATAAAGCGAGGCAGTTCAACCTCTAAAAATTATATTTTTGTATGGTACATTCACTTAAAATAGGATGTACCTATAGAATTTTCTAAGATGACATAATATTGCTAGCATTCGGTTTAGTGAGGAAAAGATTTCTTCTTCTTGCATGCTTATTATGGAATCCATTTGATATGGTTAATGGTTTGGTGTGAAAGGAGAAATCATGTTCGACATTTCATCACCAAAGTCATGGAGGTTAATGTAAAAATGAATCAGATCTCTTTGAACTCTGATGTGAGATGATGTTCATCAAATCCAAGCATACGACGATGTTTCTTTTCTCTTGTAGGAACACTGCCTTTGTGCAGTGGTGGAAACCCTGGCCTACTGGGGCTCAGTGGCCTGCTTTGTGTCTTCATGATGCTGTCAGATTTTGGTGAGTCAATTATTTTCTCTTAGACTCAGTTTCCTCCCTGTAAAATGGAGGGTATAATGCTCTCCTTCATTGTTGTGAGAATTAAAGAAAATACCATGTACAGGTTTGTTAGCAAGTTACTAAACACGTAACAGATGAACTACAAATGTTAGTTGATCTATTATGTCCCCCTTCCTTCTTTAAAATGAAGGGTTTACAGAGTATTCTGACATAAAAAAACGTTATGGTTATCTGAGCAATTTACTTGGGGCTAAAGAATATGATCAAATAAAGAGGGGTAGGAACATAAATGTGAATGTGAACCAGTGCCTCAGCTTATGCGACTATTATACTGACATAAATGTTTGACAAAAAATACTGTGCAAGAAAGAATTGTTTTTCATGCTTCTATATACATTATCTTCAACATTAGTAACTGAGAATCTTAATGTAATTATATACTAAACACTGAATCATAATGTGTGGCCAATATTTATGCACTCTATATGATACATTTTTCTTTTCCTCTACCATCTTTTCTATAGAGAAGCTTAACTGTTGTCCAAGGTCTACAGCTAGCAAGTTGTGGAGGCTTCAACCTTAATATTCAAACTTACACTATTTTCCTCACTAGTAATTCTGAGATTCTCAGACAACTTGTTCAGTCCCACAAATATGTAGCATTTTTCTGTTTCTTACTAACATAGAGACATCACAGCATTGACCTTGATCTTAAGGAGTTTAGCAATGTTATTTGGAGCACTGAATTGTCCAATGATTGACATTGTTTCCTAAGGTACTCTCCTCCCTGCCTTGCTGTTCTGGGAATATACAGATGGTGATGATAAAACAAATTATCTGCATTGTCTGTGGAAGTAATCTTCATGGAAACCAAAGGAAAAACAGTGTTAGGAAGCCTTGGATGCCAAGTAAATGAAAGGATAGTGAAAGATTGAAGAGTTATTGAATAGAGTAAGGAATAGGAAAATGATATTGTGTGGTAATACAAAGGACAAATTCATCCTGATGTATCCACATATTGGAAACAGGATACATCTGTAACAAGCATATCCCTTAAACTCAACTTGCTTCCGAAATAAAAAAAAACATGATAAGGGTCATGGGGACCTGGATGGTTGAAAACAAGGATGCTGCATGATTTGATCTACCTTTTAAAAGGGTCTCTCTATTGCAGCACAGTGAATAGACCGAAAAAGGTAAAAGTAGAAGTGGGGAGACCAATTAGGAGGCTATTGCAACAGACACATGAAAGACAATCATAGTTTGAATGAGGTTAGTCATAGAGGAGGTGGCAATAACTTCCTGGGTATAACATATATTTTGAAGTTTTGACCAGCAGGATTTACTCTATATTGAATGTGAGTATGAAAAAAAGAGGAAGTGAAGGAGTGCCCAAAGTTTTGGGGCTTGAGCAACTGAGTAAACAGAAATGCCATTTGTTGAGATAGGCAACACAATGCAAGTACACAGTTGGACGGGGGAATCAGGACTAGAGTGCAGGACTAGTTCAATTGGAGATGGCAACTGGATGTTCAAATGGAAATGTGATGGAGGCAAAATAGGAGCCAGTGTTTAAAGGATGGGCCTGGGAGCAAGATAGATATTTGGAATATATCTGGATATTGATGGTATGTAGAGCCATGGGACTATATGCGATCACCCAAGAAGTCAGTACAAAAGAGCCAAGTTCTGAGGACTGAGTTCTGAGTCATGTCAACATCTGTACCTCAAGAAATCATGAGATCTGACAAAGGAGATGGAATAGGAATGAGGTCAGAGGAAAACCAGGAATGAATGCTGTTCTAGAAGTTGAGTGGAGAAAGCCTTTAAGAAGGAGTAGATGGTAAGCTGTATTAAATATTGCTAATGGAAAAATTAAGGTGAGACTGAGAAATGGACTATAGAAATTAACAGTTTTGGAAGGCATTAGTAACTTTGACTTGAGTGAATATAGACAAAAGTAAGAGGATGGAAACCAAATTAATATTATTGAGAGTATAGTAGGTGATGAGTTGGAGATGATGGAATATTTTAGGAGTTTTGCTAAGCAGCAAAGGTAGCTAATCCATTGTAACAAACACAACAAAAATCACCTCCTCCTGGGGATGGGGAGTTGGAGGGAAGCAATTACTCTAGTGTAGGTCTGTGCAAATATGACTTTATACTAGGAAGTCTTTGTCAATGAACACAATTTACAATTTATTTTCAGTCATATTTTTCTATTTCAATGTAAGACACAAAATTTTAGGGCTCAAAGCTGCTTTAAGTATATCTAATCTCCAAAAATACAAAAAATAAGGCAAATCAACTTTGTTGTTCATGGTCCTCTTGGAATCTCAGAACTAGCACCAAAATGATCTAGAGACTCTTTCTAGTCATATAATTGTTATTTTCAGTGCATAATTTTAAATTTGGGGCTACAAAAACAAATGTTTAAGTGCTTTCCTTCAATAATTCAAAAACAAATCTGAAGCTATTCGAGTAAGAATTTGTCTATTTAATTTTCTTTTAAATCTCAATAAAATTGTTTTATTTGTATGTATATTAGTAATGAGCTAATCTATCTCTATATCTAGCCATCCATCCATCATTTATATATCTATCACTATCTATTAAACCCACTGTATACTATTTAAAGCAAGTTTTTAGATTTTCCTTTTTTCCCATCATTCTTAGAATATCTCTTACTAAGACAATTTTTGAATACATATTTCTAATACCACATTTAAAGCTATCTTAAAATGCACTATTATAACTTTCACTATATAGTTTTTAAGATATGGAATTGTCTCTGAACTAAAAACATTCATCCCTTTACATGTCTGCACTTTATGTTATATATGTTAAGGAAAGTAAATTACTCTTCTATCCTTAAAACTTACCTAATTTCTTAAAATGTAGTGTAAAGGTTGTATGCTAATGGAAAATACTTACAGTGGGTTTGTAAAGGGATACCAGTGTTTCTTGGGAAGACAGATCTAAATTTTATGTGGTTTGCTGCCTTTCCATTATGAATACCTTAGTGGTGCTTTTGTCTAACATATAAACTGTAAGTCACTTTCATTAAACCCATTGTTGACGAAATGTATTTCTCCCACAAAGTAAGTTAAAGCTTCTAACTGGAACAGTACCACTTGGATTGGCACAATTCAAAACACCTTTTAAGGAAAACCTGAGAAATGCTAGTGACAACCTCAAATTTTGAACACACTGACCTATCATTTGGAGAGCACATTTAACAGGATTTATTTACCAAACTGACACAGCATCATCTGTTAGGCTGTAGTTACATAAGAACACAGTGTTCAGGCAATTAGATTTAAAAAAAGAATTCAGCCTGTTTATTGAAGAAGTTACATTAACTGCTAAGTGCTGTCCATGAGATTGGGTATTATATTTCCTTAATAAGATTATTGTATAGCTTGTATTGTGTGCCAGGAACTCTTCTAAGCACTTTGCAAAGACTAATTTATTTAATCCTCATAACAGTTCTATGAAACTGTTAATATTAGTTATCACCATTTTAAAGATGAGGAAACTGAGGCAAAAGACTGAATAACTAATTATTCCAATGTCACATAGTCAGTGGGGTAGATGAGACTCAAACCATTTGAAATATGCTCCAAGGTGCCTGTGAATACCCACCTTGCTAGGTTCACTCTCTATGATAATACAGGAAAATATGTTTTATAATTTTTTATAATATGAGCTTTTGAGCCAAATGGCCAGAGTTCAGATCCTCTCAGTGTTGATATTAGTTTTGTGATCATGTGAAATTTACCTGTTCTCTCTCTGCTTTAGTTTCCTCATCTGTAAAATAGTCATATTAATACATGTAGAATATTAATTATTATATATAATATATATAATATATAGTCAAATTTGTTAATAAGGAATTTTTTTTTGTTGTCTAATATTTGACTCTGGGTTGACAATATAAAACATGATGGATTAAATGGTTGAATTTTCAGGCATGAGTTTTTACTTCACATAGGCTAAGAGAAAATTGTGTCAGGGGTTTATAGTCCAGCTGTGGGGAATGACATGACATTTCTTTTCTTTTTAAGTGGGGTACACAGATAACTGTGTTCTTTCCGAATTTCCTTACAGCATCTAGTTTTACAATCTCTAATTTTTTCTTCAGGACAGGTGATAAATTTAGAATATCTAGAGAGCTACCTCAAAGATGATGTCAGTGTTTGTGGAAAGACAGACTTTTAATGTTCATAAGTTCTAACCAAGTTAGGTCTAACCCTAACAAAGTTCAATTTTCTTGTGTTCTGAATTTGATGGTTCCATCCCAAAGGTCAGTAGGAATTCTTTGAGGTTGTTTGCTAACCCTTCCAGCTTCCCCTACCCATTTGTGTTTTTATATATACATATATATACTCATTTGCATATATGTAAATACATGCATATGCATGTGTACATAAATGTATATGTTCATAGACACACATATATAACATAAAATATACAAAGTTACATAATACATTTTACTGATCTATATCTACATCCCAAGTAAAAGCAGAATGTTAGCTAGTATGCAGGCAAAAAAATTGTCTAGTTCTTAAAAGTACATCCAATATAGAAATTATTCTCTTTTTTAATTGAAGTATAGTTGGTATACAATATTATATATGTTTCAAGTACACAACAGTGATTCAACAGTTATATACATTATTAAATCCTCACTGCAACTAGTGTAGTTACTACCTGTCAATATAGAAACATATTATAGAACTATTGACTATATTCTCCATGCTGTACTTTCATCCTCATGACTAATTTATATTATGATTGAGATTTTGTGCCTCTTTATTCCCTTCACTTATTTCATCCACTTATCCCCTAACCCCTCCCCCATGGTAACCACCAGTGACTTTTCAATGTCTATGAGTCTATAGCTGCTCATTTTGTTTTGTTTTGTTTTTAGAAGCCACATATAAGTGAAATCATATAGCATTTGTCTTTCCCTACCTAGCTTATTTCACTTAGTATAATACTCTCTAGGTCAATCCATGTTGTCCCAAATGGCAGGATTTCTTTCTTTTTTATGGCTTAGTAATATTCCACTGTGTCTAATACCACATCTTCTTTACCTGTACATCTATTGATGGACACTTTGGTTGTTGCTGTATCTTGACTATTATAAATAATGTGGCAATAAACTTAGGGGTGCCTATATCTTTTCAAATCAGATTTTGTTTTCTTTAGGTAATCATTCATAAGTAGAGTTACTGCATAATATGGCATTTCTATTTTTAGTTTTTTGAGGAACCTCCATCTGCTTTCCATAGTGACTGCACCAATTTACATTCCCTCCAGCAGTGTAGGAGAGTTCCCTTTTCTCCATATCCTTAACACTTGTTAGTTCTTGTCTTTTGGGTAGTGATTGTTCTGACTGGTATGGGATGATATTTCATTGTAGTTTTGATTTGCATTTTCCTGATTAGTGATGGGGAGCATCTTTCATGTGTCTGTTGGTCATCTGTATGTCTTTTTGGGAAAAATGTCTATTCAGGTCCTCTGCTCATTTTTTAGTGAGGTTTTTTTTTGATGTTGAGTCATATGAGTTATTCATATATTTTTGATGTTAACCCCTCATTGGATAAATCATTTATGAGTATATTCTCCCATACTGTAAGTTGCCTTTTTGTTCTGCTGATTGTGTCCTGTGCTGTACAGAAGCTTTTTAGATTGATGTAGTCCATTTGTTTATTTTTTCTTTTGTTTCCCTTGCCCAGGGAGGTGTGTACATAAAGAAATTTCTCATGTTGATGTTCATGAGATTCTTGCCTGTGTTTTCTTCTAAGAGTTTTGTGATTTCATGTCTTATACTTAGATCTTTAATCCATTTAAAGTTTACTTTTGTGTATGGAGTTAGAGAGTTATCCAGTTTTATTCTCTTGAAGGTAGCTATCCAGTTTTCTCAACACCAGTTATTGAAGAGACTGTCTTTTTTCCCATAGTATATTCATGGCTTCTTTATCATATATTAATTGACCCTATATGCATGAATTATTTCTGGGCTCTCTATTCTGTTACACTGATATATGGGTCTGTTCTTGTTCAGGTACCAGGCTGTTTTGATTACTCTAGCTTTGTAGTATAGTTTAAAGTCAGAGAGTCTATAACCCCAGCTATGTTCTTTCTCAAGATTGCTTTCCTTTGGCTATTCAGGTCTTTTATGGTTCCATATAAATTTTAGAATTATTTGCACTAGTTCATTGAAAAATTCCATTGGTGTTTTTTTTAATTGATGTATCATTGATATACAATATAATATTGGTTTCAAATGTATAACACAGTAGTTCAACAATTACACATATTATTAAATCCTCACCCACCTCTAGTGCATTTACTATTTGTCATTGTAGAAAGATGTTACAGAATCATTGACAATATTCTCCATGATTTATTACCATCCCCATGACTAACATTGATTGTGAATTTTTGTGCCCCTTTATCCTCCTCACCCTTTCCCTACACCCACTCCAAACCTCCCCTTCACTTCTCTCTGTCTGAGTCTACTACTATTTGTTTCTTCTGTTTTGCTTTGTCTTTATGTTCCACAAATAAGTGAAATCATATGGCATTTATCTCCTCCACCTGGCTTATTTCACTGAACATAGTACCCTCTAGATCCATCCATGTTGTTACAAATGTCAGGATTTATTTTTTTATGGCTGAATAGTATTCCATTGTGTATATGTACCACATCTTTATGCATTCATCCATTGATGGACACTTAGGTTACTTCCATATCTTGGCTATTGCAAATAGCACTGTGATAAACATAGGGGTGCATATGTTTTTTGAATTAGGGATTTTGTGTTTGTTGGATAAATTTCTAGAAGTAGAATTACTGAATGAATGGCCATTGGTGTTTTGATAGGGATTGCTTTGAGTAGGAATGGCATAGTGACACTATTAACTCTTCCCATTCAAGAACATGGGATAAATTTCCATTTATTTGTATCTTCTTCACTTTCTGTCATAAATGTCTTGGTTTTCAGAGTGCAGGTTTTTACCTCCTTCGTTAAGTTTACTCCTAGGTATTTTATTTTTCTTGATGGAATTGTGAGTGGAATTGTTTTCCTGATTTTTCTTTCTGCTAGTTCATTGCTACTATATAGGAATGCAACAGATTTCTCTGTATTAATTTTGTATCTGGCAGCTTTGCTGAATCCAGCTATTAGTTCCAATGTTTATTTGGTGGAGTCTTTAGGGTTTTCTATAAACAGTATTATGTCATCTGCAAATAGTGACAGTTTTGCTTCTTCCTTACCAATTGGATGCCTTTTATCTTTTTCTTGTCTGATTGCCATGGCTAGGAAATCCATAGTATGTTGAATTAAAATGGAGAGTGTGGGCATCCTTGTCTTGTTCCTGATCTTAGAAGAAAAGGTTTCAGCTTTTTGCTATTGAGTATTATTTTAGCTGTGGGTTTGTCATATATGGACTTTACTATGTTTAGATATGATCCCTCTATGCCCACTTTGTTGAGTTGTTATCATAAATGGATGTTGACTTTGTTAAATGCTTCTTCATTATCTATTGAGATGATCATATGGTTTTTATCCCTCCTTTTGTTAATGTGGTATAGCACCTTGATTTACAAATATTGTACCATCCTTGCATCCTAGAATAAAACCCAGTGGTTGTGATGGATTATTCTTTTGATGTATTTTTAATTCAATATTTTCTTGAGGATTTTTGCATCAATGTTCATCAGGGGTATTGGTCTAAATTTTTCTTTTTTGTAGTGTTCCTGTCTGGTTTTGGTATTAGAGTGATGCTGACCTTATAGAATGAGTTTGAAGTATTCCCTCCTGTTCTATTTATTTGGAGCTCATAATAAGGGTGGGTATTAGCTGTTCTTTAAATGTTTGACAGAATTCTCCTGTGAAGCTGTCTGGTCCTGGAATTTTGTTTGTTGGGAGTTTTTTGATTACTAGTTCAATTTTATTACTGATAATAATAGGTCTGTTCAGATTTTCTGTTTCTTCCTGGATCAATCTTTATTTGTGTTCTCTCTCTTTTTCTTAATACATCTGGCTAAGGGTTTGTCTATTTTGTTCATCTTCTCAAAGAACCAGCTTTTGGTTTCATTGATTTTTTTGTATTGTTTTATTCTTCTCTATTTTATTTATTTCTGCTTTGATCTTTGTTATGTCCCTTCTACTTTGGGTTTCATTTGTTTTCTGTTTCTAGTTTCATTAGCTGTGAGTTTAGATTGTTTATTTGTGATCGTTCTCATCTCTTGAGGTAGGCTGTATAGCTATGTATTTCCCCCTTATAATCACTTTTCTGGCTTCTCACATTTTTTGAACTGTTATGTTTCTGTTTTCATCTGTCTCCAGGTATTGTTTGACTTCCTCTTTGATTTGTTCATTGATCCTTTGTTTATTTAGAAGCATGTTGTTTAACTTCCCTGTGTTTGTGAATTTTTGGTTTTCATCATGCAATTTAGTTCTAGGTTCATATCATTGTGATATGGAAAGATCACAATTTCAATCTTTTTTAATTTATAGAGGCTCTTTTTGTGTCTTAATATGTGATCTATTCTGGAGAATGGTCCATGTGCAACTTGAGAGAAATCTGTATCCTGCTGCTTTCGGGTGGAATGTTCTATACATATCTGTTAAGTCCATCTGGTCTAATGTATCATTCAATGCCTCTGTTTCCTCATTTATTTTCTGTCTGGATGTTCTGGATGTAGACATCATCATCTGCATCTTTATGTATCTCTTGGCTAATTTTGTGTAGAGTTGATTTTACTACTTTTGCTTTTTTATAACTTAATGCTTGCTTACTCAGCAGTTGATCTTCTGCATTTACTGTAGGTTTATTTTCACTGATGAAAAATATTTAAGCTTAAGAACATTTGCATCTACAAAAGTCTCTTTCACATATCCTGCAAGGCCAGTTTAGTGGTGTTGAATTCTTCTAACCTTCATTTATCTGGGAAACTTTTAATCTCTCCTTTAATTCTGACTGATAGCCTTTTTGGGTAGACGGCTCTTGGTTGTATATTCTTCACTTTCAATGTATTAAATATTTCACATCACTCCCTTCTGGCCTGTAAAATTTCTGCTGAGAAATCTACTGATAACTTATGGGGTTTCCCTTCTAGGTAACTGTCTACCTCTCTTTTGCTGCTTTTAAAATTCTTTCTTTATCTTTAATCTTTGCCACTTTAATTACTATATGTCTTGGTGTTGTCTTTCTTGGGTTCCTTTTGTTAGGGGCTCTCTGTACTTCCAGGACCTAGGTATTCATTCTTTCCCCAGATTGGAGAAGTTTTCAGCTGTTATTTCCTCAAAGAGACTTTCCACTCCTTTGTCTCTTCTCTTCTGGGACCCCTATTATATGGATATTGTTTGACTTGGAATGTCACGCAGCTCTCTTAGCACTCTTCCTATTTTTAGAAATTATTTTTTCTCTCTGTTCCTCAGCTTGATTACTTTGCTGTTTTCTGTTTTCCATCACACAGATTCTTTCCTCTACCTCTGTAGTCTACTATTCATTCCCTCCATTGTATTTTTCATTTCATTTATTGTATTCTTTAGTTCTGAGAGGCTCTTTTTCAATTTTCTGTCTCTTTGTTGAGGTTCTCACTAAGATCACCAAATATTTTCCCCAGGTCAGTGAACATCTTTATGACTTATCTTGAAGACTTTATCAATAAGGTTGCTAATCTTCATTTCATTTAGCCCTTTTTCTGGTGTCTTATCCTATCCTTTCCTTTGGAATATATTTCTCTGCCTCCTCATTTTGTCTGGGTTTCTGTTTCTTCCTTTGTATTACACAGTTGTGCTGGTCTAGAAGTAATGACTTTATGAAGTAGGCATCCTGAAGCTCAAGATTTTGCTCGCCAGTGCCTGGTTCTCCTTTGTGGTGGAGCTGCAGTTGCTTTTGTTGAGCTGTGGGCAGTGCTGCCTTTCTACCTGTCTGCTGGCAGTAGCTGATCTATGTCATCAGAGGCTGACATCTTGCTTCTGCATGCCCTTTGGGTCATTTGAGGCACTTCTCTTGGAATTTGTCATGGGCGAAGCTACCCTCTGTCTGCTGGTTAGCAATGGCAGCTGCCATTAGGCTTGTAAGCTGGATGGGGCAGGGCACAGAGGAGCACCAACATAGGACTGAGCCAGTGAGGGAAATGGAGCATTTAGAGCTGGCTTCTGCAAGCCCCCACCCAGTTGGGCTGAGGGAGGACTGGGGAATCATCTTCCACCTGTTCTTTCTCCTCCAGAGAGGGCTCCCTATAGCCCATGTCCCTCTGGCACACTTCCTGCTTTGGAAAATCTTTCAAAGTTCCACCTCTGGTGGGTCTCAATGGGACCGACAGAGTGTGCCTGTTCTCCATAAGTGACAAGAGTCTCAGCCCCAGAATGCTTCAGCTCTGTATGATGTCCAACTCTATTAATCCCCAAAGCCCAATGCAATGTGGACTCGTTCCCAGCACAGTCTCGAAGGCTAGGTGTGCTGGATTCCTGAAAGCTTATCCCCTCCCCACTCTATTCCTCTCCCTTCTGCTTGTGAGCTGGGGTGGTGGAGGGCTTCGGTCCTGATTGATCACAGCTCTGCCACTTCACTGTTCTCTGTGTGGTCTTTTCTTCACCAGGTGTAGATGGTCAGTTCTGCAGTCTTCAGTTCAGGGTTAGTTGTATTTGCTTTGTTGCTTCCTTAGCATGTACATAGTAGGGAATTTCCACCTTGCCTTCCTATTTTGCCATCTTTTCCACTCCTTCTGCCCCATATAGAAATTCTTGAGCTGTTATTGTTTGGGTTACATTCACCCCTTCTCCTAGAACTAAGTCCCAGAACTTTATTCGGAATGAATTTTAAAGCTTATACCAATTAGCTTATAGCTAACTTTAAGAAGAATACATATCTAAGATACATGAAATTATCTTTCTTTTCCAACAGAGTAATTCTTCTCTCTGTGGGTTTGTTATTGTCTTACCAAACACACTTTTAAAAAAGGTGTCCAACTTTGTAATTTACCTACATTTACACTCACATTTCAGAATAACTTTACTGCACACTGCCTTTCAAAATACTTTGAGTCATGGAATATTTTTCTTCATGACCTACTTCAATTTTACCTTCAGTAAGTATCCATGTCTTTGCAACAAGAAATCATGTGTGTACACACAACAAATTATTCACTGCCCTCATCAAAAGAAGTCATACATTGTTGGAAGAAACAACTGGGCCAACACAGTACTGTAATTATTTTTACTTTAGCTGGATAGAGTGAGAGATTTATTTTAAAACAACTCTTTTTTTGTTGAAGTTAATTTTCTTCTCTCAACAGATATGATATATAGTTTTTGAGCCCATTAGTTTTTCTGAAATTAGGTTAACAAGCAAATATTAAACACAACCATGTAAAATACCCTGATAGACATATGAAGACACCTACTTGAGTAAAACACAAACTCAGTCTTCCAGGAACTTGAACTCTTATCAGGGAGCTTGCCATAGTAAAACACAAGGCATTAGGCTCATGTTCTGTCAACAAACACAAACATCAGGTTGCATCATGATGAACAGATTTCTGACCTAGGGAGTAACATGAAAAAGCTATTCCAGTTTCTATGAGAATGGAAGATTTGAAAGTTTAGACACATTCTGCTAAACATGCAAGCCTTTCACACAACAGACCTGCAATAAGTGTTTGTGAAAGGAAGTGAGACAGGTAGGCAGGGAAAGAAAGACAGCATTACCAGGAAAATGAAGTTGGGGGGAGTCATTAACCAAGAGAGGGATCTGAGCATCAGGATGTTGTAGTTACTGTTATTAATTACTTTGGTCTACTGTTTGAGGCAGGACTATTTTGTTTTCAATAAAAGTTCCTTCTGGAATTAGTGTGTCCCTGTATATATGGAACACAGTACCCCGAAGCCAGAATTCGATACCCAGCTCTCACCTGAGAGAGGCCCCAGTCCCTCTGTAGGAAGCAAATTCCGTTTGCTTTGACTTGATTTTACCTTTATGGGTTCAATGGATTGTTCAAGCTCCCCATGCCACTTTCATTTTTTTTTTTAACCTCATTTTGGTAAACAACACTTAGAACTTCCAATGGCCTCCCACAGCTTTATTGAAGCATATACATGCCTGATATAGCTTTGATTCGGAATGTAAAAACTTCAAGGCTGAGTCCTGACTTCTAATCAGTCAAATTGAATAAAATATTTCTTTGGTTAATGAGACATAATGACCAAAAATAAAGCTTTACAAAAAACACACATACACTCTGACACAAGCCCTGAGCTACAGGTGAGAGGACCTTGGAATAAGCTCCAGACTCCATTGCTGCTTGGCGTCACCTCAGGTGTGGTTGTAGGAGGCATCTTTACTCCTCAGAAACCATTCGGCCTAACTCTAATACTTCACCTAATCTTCCAGTAATACCACTAATTGTTCACAAACCGGCAATTTAATCTACACTCTGCTAACAGGCAAACTTTTTTTCTCCCTCTCCACTTTTCTTGTGCTCTGACACACTACGAACTTAGGCAAGTATGTCCCAGTTGCTTTGTTTCCATGTAATTTAACAGCAAGACATTATTTTCTCATAAGAGGTGCTTTGAATTTTTACTGCTAATGAATAAATTAACTAAAAAAGGTTAATCTGCCTACATGTTTATGAAACATTATGCAAATCGTTCTCCGAAAGGTTTAATGGTAATTGAAAGCAATTGAAACCCATGGTACGTTTCCCCCAATATTCATCTATTTTTTTTCAAGTGTATAGATTACACAGATATTTACATTTCACAGATGTGTATGTAGAGAGAATTTGTGGGACTCTGACATCATCTCTATGGTTTAAGTACATTAATGAAAACATGCAGGGCTTCCATTTTTGGTCATGAATGGCTCTTTGGTAATTAATTTCAAAGCAGAGGCTGTAAAATTGAAAAGAATCTGTGTGATTAATATCATTACGGTGAGCAGCAAAGGAAGTACTTATGTTTAGACACTCACTGTAAAGCTTTGACAAAATGGTTCTTACATCAAGTTCAAATTGCATGCAATTTTTGACCTCCTCCTCACCTCAGACTTATTTTACATGAATGACACAGGTGTTGAAGCCTGAAAAGATGTGCATCACTAAGTATTTACCTGGGTGTCATTTTATAAGAAAATTCTTGCCTAATAAGGGACCTGTTTTTCCCATATCACCCTCCTTTCTCCTACACTGGAAGGTAGGCTGACTTACTGGCTAGTGAGGGCATTTTTTAAAACTACATATGTAGGCATGTGTGTTTGTGTTTGGATGAAGCAGAGGCATATTTTGAAGATTATATACTGAAATAAAAAGAAAATAAGATTTCCTTTTTGACCCTGAAACAGTAGGTGTATGAGAATCTGAGGAATGAATAGGTGGCCAATAAACTTCTGTCACAATTAAAAAAAAATGTGTTATATGAAATTGTGATCCTCATACCTTTTGGTCTCAGGACACTTACATTCTTAAAAATTATCAAGACCCCAAAAAGCTTTTGTTTATGTGTAATATATTCAGTGGTGTGCTGGTAAATATTTAACAACAGGCTCTCTGGGAAAAAAAAATGTCTGATATATAGAATTTGCTGATATCTGTGCTGCAGATGTTCCCATTATAACCAACATCAAGCTACCACGTAGAGTTACTAAACCGGAAGTTGTAAAGAGTTTTGCACAGTGGGCACAACCTAGCACAAACTGGCTTCAGCACACAACTGTTGCCATATTAGAAGTTAAAACTTACAAGTTTGAAAACATTTATTTATTTGTTAATTCATTTGTTGAAAATAACCAAGTCCAGCTACATAATTTGAGAGGCCTGCTGCAAAATGAAGAAGTGGGGCCTTTGTTCAAGAACTAGGAAAATTATTGCTGTTAATGTTGCTAAAATAAAAAGCTTTATCCTTTCTCTTGTGAGCTTTCCATTCATTTTTATCTCCCCCCAGCTTTCTTGAGATATAACTGACCAATAGCAGTGTATAAGCTTAAGGTGTATAATGTGATGATTTGATATACATATATTGTAAAATGAATACCACAGAAGGTTAGCTAACACCTCCATTACTTTGCATAGTTACCGTGTGTGTGTGTGTGTGTGTGTGTGTGCATACACATGTGTGGGGTGAGAACATTTAAGATTTATTTTTAGCTACTTTCAAGTATACAATACAGGATTGTTAACTATAGCCACCATGCTGTTCATTGGATCACCAGACTTATTCATGTTATAACTGGAAGTTTGTACATTTTGACCAACATCTTTCCATTTCCCCCATCCTAGCCCCCTAGTACAGACTCTTCTACTTTCTGTTTCTATGGATTGGCTTTTTTTAGATTCCATAGATAAGTGATATCATGCAGCATTTGTCTTTTTATGTCTGGCTTATTTAATTTATCATAATGTCACTAGATTCATTCATGTTGCTCCAATGGCAGAATTTCCTTCTTTTATAAGGCTGATTATTCCATTGTGTGTGTGTGTATAAAATCACATTTTATTTATCCATTTGTTCTTTTGTGTTCTTTTGCCATTTAATATAAATATAAGTAAAGGAAATTAAAAAATTTAAATTATTAGCATAATTTTACCATTCATCTTTATGTTGTGCAATGTCAGATTTGAATATAAATATAAGAGCATTTAACTCCTATATGGAATGACTGAAACTATACACTTTATATTTCGTAGCTCATATTTGCATATATATTTCTTTCTTATAACAGTGGAAAATGCAGAAAAATGACTCACTGTATTTCACTTTTTGATGTGTGCACATTCTACCAACACTTTCTCTACCTTCATCTTCCTGATTTGTAAGGAAGGATTTGAAAGGAAAAAAAACAAAAGAACTATGGGTTACTCTAACTTTCCCTTTCATTCTATATCATCATATTCAGTGTATTTGGCTAATATAGGGAAGTAACACAAGTATAAAAGGGTATGATGGAGTCCCTTGGCTTTAGTTTTTCTTAAAATACCATCGCCTCTGCCTGCATTTAGAACAAATTCTGGTGCAAAGAGAAATATTGTTCTGTCAGAACTGTCACATGCCAGTCTCTCCATTCCTAAGTCTTTGATGCAATGTGCTTATCTTACACTTCCTTTGAGTCTTGCTGAACTCTTATGCCTGTGGACCCACCAGAATTCTGTGCTTGTGTAGTATTGTGAATACTCTATCATAATGGGATTTCAAGGAACAGTATGCCATGCATATTGCACATATCTCTTCTGCAAAAGCACATGCTCTATTGTCCCTTTGAACTCCACTTATAAAACATGAGTTCAAAGATGAAGTTAAGAATTTTAAGGTGACAGCAAAGCGTTTAACCAAGCACGGAGCCCTTCAGAGTGTAGGGCTCATTGTTACTGACCGAGCCATACAGCCATAAAGCCAGGCCTGAAAATAGTAATGACAAAACCATTCCATGTAAATGTTTTCATGAAAAATAACTGTATTTTAAAAAATTGTGAGAAACATGATATTGTTTTCTACTTTTACAAGTGTCTTTAATGTGTAGTTTAATAGAAGACAGCTGAATTCTCACATCTGCATTTGTGTTGAATCTTTTTCAATATCTTGTTTTGGTTGAGGTATTTGTTGACAGGAAACACTGTCAGTTGTTTTTCTTGAAGTGACAGGATGAAACTTCATTCATTTTTGAGAAAATACCTGCCTAATACCTAAAACTGAATAAGCATAGTTTGTCAATCATTTATTTTTACAAGTAAAATTAGCATATCCTGAAAAAAGAGGCTAGTTCAACTGGTAACTCAAACAATTACATAAATATTCTTTATTCATATAACCACCACAACACTTGTATATGCATTAGAAGTGCTTTAAGCACACTTTCCATTTAGTCACACAGAATATAAAAAAGACATGGATGAAGAGTTCAAAATTTAATAATATTAAGTTTTACTGATTCACAAAAGGTATTTTGCTTTTATTTTTACCCTATTTATGTGGTGGTCAAGAATACAATGACTACTGATGCAGTTTGGTCTACAGCTTTAATTTCTGTTAAGATGTCAGCAGTTGCATCTCTCAGTATCTTTTGTAACACTAGGACAAATATCAACACAGTGAAAAAGGTAGATAATATTTTAGTACTTTCACAAAATTGTTTTTGACATTGTGAACCCTAAAACAGATTTTAGGAATTCAGAAAACATACTCTGGAAGCTGCTGATTGGAAAATACTACAGTAGGATATTTCACTCTGTCACTTGATAGAAATATCTCTCTGGGCTGTCACCTCTGCACTTTGAACCTCAATTTTCTTCTACATTAATTGGGGGTAATAATATTTGTTTTACTAACAACAGATTTACTCTAAGGATCTAATGAAATCATGACTCTGAAAGACTTTTGAAAGTATAATGCCCTCATTATATGTATATATGTATATATATATAATGTTTGTCACTATTTTCTTAAAAGTATTATTGGTTTCTTGTTGCTGATACTAATAAAATCTACACTTGAGTATCTGTTATGGTCCATGAACAGTTTTAGTAATTTTTATACCTATTATTCTTTTAATGTTCACCAAAGTTCCCAGCTTATGGTACTCAGAGATGGGATTTGTCTCACAAGATCCTACGTTTTCCTCTATGTCATATACTTTTCTTAAATACTAAAACCAACACAGGAAGAAAGAATTGGGTAGGACCTGGCTTGACTGCAGAACTTAATTTAAAATTTTCCATTTCTAAGATGACAGAAAACCCTTGAAAGTCTATAATAACAGTTACAAAACTGCTCTTATATTACAGAACACTGCACTGAGCATGTAATAAATTTTGCTCTTCAAAAAGTCATTACAAATAAAATATGCAGTCATCTCATCTAGAACTTCATATGGAAGAAAACAAGGCAGAATTTTGCTAAGAAAGCCTTTGCTGTTTAGACTTGGTATTTCTCTTAAGTTTTTGTTCATATGATTTCTATGAGAAGACAAATCTGGGATTAATATATCATCAAGTAGTTGTGCATGTGTAATATAGGTTTTTTTTCTAGTAAAGCATTCCTCTCATTGCCATGTGAACAAGTACTGGATTTAAACACTTGCAACCCTGTCAAAGAATGTGAAATAGGAGGAGATAAGGTATAGCAATTAGAGAGTATCAAACACAACACAAATGTAATCACTGGCTGGTTGCAGCTCACCTGATTTAGGTTCAGGGCAAATCAGTGGGACTTTATAGAAGCTTCTGCAAATCTAATACAGACACTCCTACTATAGTCTATTTCAGCCAGAGTATCTCCCCTCCCCAATCAACAGCCTCACGTGCCAATAAAGACCTGACTTCTTATTTTATCATCATGGCATTTATCAACACTTAAAATTGTTACATATGTACTTCACTGAATCTATAACGTCTTCAATTATATTTCATTATTTTGTGTACAATAAAGACTTACAGGTTAAATTATATTGTTATATTTAACTTTTTAAAATATTTATTTTAAAAAACCTTTTCAGTTTGATACTTTGCAATATAAGTAAAATAAATATATGTCTTCGTCCAAACAATATCATCTTCTTGGCCATTACTTCACATCATTTTTATTAAAAAAAAAGTTTCACTCTTGTTTCTGGGATTTTTTCCAAGGCCTTAGTAACTGTTTTGATCACGGTACTTTTTAAATCTTATCAAAAAG
Organism: Smutsia gigantea; assembly: GCA_032199065.1. Lineage (NCBI taxonomy): Eukaryota > Metazoa > Chordata > Mammalia > Pholidota > Manidae > Smutsia > Smutsia gigantea. Next base: position 25,832 of record JAVSCE010005671.1, read on the forward strand.
TATCAACAGAGGTTTTAAGAAACCAACAAGGACTCATATTCATGCTTTAAATGGTCTTTGAATGACTGATTCATGGGTTGCAATGTCAAGGGGTTGAGTTTGTCTCCTAATGCCATCAGAAACAAGCCAAGCTTGCCCCCGCATAAGAAATGACAGTATGTTACCACTGCTGCCTGGCCTGCTGTAATTAAAAGAAGCCATCCCAATTTCAGAGATATTAAAATGTGGGGAAAAAATGAGATAGTCTTGTTTATTTTTTAATGTGTAATTTCTTTCTTCTCCCACCGGAATATAGGCTCATTGAAGGTAGGGCTCTATCTTTACTGTTTATCAAAGCATCTAGGTAGAACATTGCTCAAAACATACATTAAATACACATGCTTTACATGAATGATGAATGACAGCTCAACACAGACATGAAAGCTTTATAGGAATATGGAAATATGGGATACTTAAGTAAACAAGAGCTTTCTAATAAAAAAGACCTCCCTAAACCAGCTTTGACACTGGCCATATGATATGGCATATGAATGCTGAAACTTTCTAACCTTTAAAGTGAGAATAAAAACGTCTACCTTGTGGGTCAGGATCTTATGAATTTTGACTATCAGAATAAGGTAAACCTTGGTAAAGGGTCTATAGGTGGTTTCTCCCAAACAAGAAGAGTGACATTCCTTATCCCTTTGCATCCAGTGCTCGTTACAGCTCTGAGATCAGAATACTTATTGTGATGACCTTCTTGATTCTCAGAGTTTATACAGTTATGGGACAACAATCTGAAGAAGCAGATCTCTTTATATTTCCCTATCTGGTTTATTTTCTTCCTCGTCTTCAGTCTAGTAAGCTGAAACTTGGTAAAATCAAGACTGACGGGTGACAAATCACAGTGAAAGGGGAATAAAGACATTATACCCATTTCCAGCAACTTGAAATAAAATATATGTTGTTACTGTTTTGGTGAGTTGAAAGTTTGTGATGGTGCAGAACACAGAATTCTCCAAATTCTCAGCTAGCAGGTATTAGTATCATGTTGTCTGCAGAAAGGAATTAGGTGGACCTAAATTTAGGAAGAAGATATTTACATTTGAACTATCATCCATGGGCCCTGAAGCTTATAGCAGCTCAAAAGGTGGCTGTATTTTCTCCTAACAGCCAGTAATGAAAATGTAGGCTAATTGGCCTTTCAAAGTCAACTAAATTATAGGTGGGAAACTGAAGCAAAGAATATGAGTATATTCCATGCCACTCAAAGAAAACTTCAGTGTTGGAACTCGTGTATGAAACAGTTTTCAGATTTCATTAGCTTACCGCTTGATATTTAGCCACTCTTCCCAACATTATGTATATATACATGTTTAGCTTGCCCGTGTATTCCCGGTATGATTTGAAGAGTTTTACCAATGTGATTAGAAGTAATATAGTATATACTTAATAGTTTAGAGCACTCTTATTCTCCTAATGTTAATTGCTTCAAAACTCAAAAGAAAGGGAATGAAATTAAAAGTAGTACAAGCTGGAAACAAGCAGAGAAATCACATTATCGAGACAAAGAAGTTAGGTGAATTCAAAATTATAACAGTGATGCTAACACAATACTCAAAGGAGATTGTAAACTCAGTAGTGTTCTGAAACCTAGAAAGTAAAATTAAAAAAATATTTAAATGTTGAAACCCTAAAGTGTGGAAAACAATGTTAGCAATCTCAAGAGAATAGATGTCACTGTTGCTGCTTTCAGTGAATTGGATAGATGGCACTTATGCCAGAGTACTTGAATTGCATTTACTTTTGACAACTAGAATTGTGATTTTAGTTCCCAACTGAGATGGTTTTCAAATAATTCACTATTTCATGTTCAATTCTACATTCTGTTTAAAATAATCTATAAATTGCATACTGTAAAGGTGTGTGTTTGGGAAAAGTGTCTTTCATTTCTTTCCAGAATTTCATTCTGTCACACAAATATTTTGAAAAGCTTTTGTTGATTTTCCAACATACCTTTGCAGTTTTTAAGTCATGGTGGTCTCAAAATCCAAAGCATTCCAGTTTCTGGTTTTATCTTCACCAAACATATTGGATGGTGATGTCAGAGGCTCAATTCATGTCTTATATCAAAATTAACTCCTTGAAATAATAGGAGTTTCATTTAAACAAGAAAAATTACAGTTTTACATGTCTTTTTCTTTTCATTTCTTTCCCTAATTCAAAGAATCATGAACCAATTTGAATGTTTAGCTTCCCTTCTGGTTTGATTTTTTTCATGCCAAGTAATGCCCCAGGGAGCATTTCACCTGGTGCTATAATGGGAAACTTGGCAGACCTCAATATATCACTGCAATGTTTTTCTCCATTATATACATTTTTCCTTGTACTTTTTGGATATATTTCAGATGGTCTTGACCATTAAGTTTCTACAAATGAATATTTTTCAGAAAGTTGCTTTACAATAGCCTTGTACAGCAATTTAATAGACTCACGATAGACCCTATTGTGGAGATAGACAGGATTTCCAGTTACTTGGTGTGTAAAGATGTTATGTGGAGTTGAACCTGGTTGAAATTAGTTGATGTAGATATGCTCGTTAAAACAATTAAAATATTTATCCTCTCTCTACTTCTGAACTCAGTTGCTGAAGGAGTTTGAGGGAGTGCCATATTTTTTGAAATAAGAGAAACTATGTAAGGAAATAGCAATGGTTACTTGAAGTCTTATGACAGATAATGAATGATGGTTAATGTGAGTTTTATTCTTGGTAATTTTATATACTGTATACCTTACTGTATCATTCCAATATCCTTGTTCTATATCTTTGTTTGTTCACTCACTCATGCCACGACTATTTTGAGCATCTATTATGGGCTAGGTAATACCCCATTTTAAGGAAGAGGAGGCAAATAATAAGTAAATAGGGCAATTAAAAGAAGTTGTTATAAATGCCAAAAGAGAAATACACACAGAATATGGAAATATAGAGGTACTAAAGAGTGGTTCCCTGTAAGAAGTAGCAGCTACTGTGAGTTATAATGTCTAGAGGATGTTTAAGAATAGTTGGAGTGAGTTAGCATGGGGTAATTTTAATCACATGTAGGACATTCTCTGGTAAAATGAGTAGTAGGTAATGGGATAGAAAGGTAAGGTCTAAAATATTTCCTTATGTGTGCTCTCGATCAATTCACTTTAACTATCTTCTTAGAGGTTCTGATGTTCTCTAATTGCATTTGGGTATATGTGTAACAGAAAAAGGTTCATCTATTAAAACAGCCTGGGATATTTTCTGCCTTTTAAAAGGAGGTGGCAAATTTCTTTCATTGTGTTATTCTGTACAAAGAGATTGGTGAGTAGTAGAAAGAAAAGACTAAAATTTCTATCTTCTGCTAATTCTTCCATATCATTCATTTATTGGGGTAAAAAGAAAAGCTTTATTCAAAGCATAGAGGAAAGCTAAAAGTAGACCTAGAAGCCTGAGCAATAGAGAGTTAAGTAGCTAGGCAAATGAAAGGGAGGAGACCTGGGCGGTGCAAGAGTCTTCAAGAGAAGCTGCTAAGCAATTTGGAGAGGTGGCCAAAGCTATTTCAGAATCAAGACAGCTATTATTTTTTAATTTGTTTGGGTTTTAGGACTTCATACCTTGATATGGCCATAAACCTTAATTAAATCTGTTAAACACACAACTAGGACTACGTACCTTGATATGGCCATAAACCTTAATTAAATCTGTTAAACACACAACTGTCTTGTTTTTATTTATTATTTCATTTTTAATATTTAATTTTGCTATCATTAATGTACAATTACATGAACAACATTATGTTTACTAGACTGCCCCCATTATCAAGTCCCCACCACATACCCCATTACAGTCACGGTCCATCAGCCTACTAAGATGCTGTAGAATCACTATTTGTGTTCTCTGTGTTATACTGCCTTCCCCGTGTCCCCCTACATTATATGTGCTAATCGAAATGACACTTTTTCCCCCTTATCCCTCCCTTCCCACTCATCCTCCCCAGTCCCTTTCCCTTTGGTAACTGTTAGTCCATTCTTGGATTCTGTGAATCTGTCGCTGTTTTGTTCCTTCAGATTTTCCTTTGTTCTTTTACTCCACAGATGGATGAAATCATTTGATACTTTTCTTTCTCTGCCTGGCATATTGCACTGAGCATAATACCCTCTAGGTCCATTCATGTTGTTGCAAATGGTAGGATTTGTTTTCTTATGGCAGAATAATATTCCATTGTGTATATATACCACATTTTCTTTATCCATTCATCTACTGATGGGCACTTAGGTTGCTTCCATTTCTTGGCTATTGTAAATAGTGCTGCGATAAACATAGGGGTGCATGTGTCTTTTTCAAATTGGGCTGCTGCATTCTTAGGGTAAATTCCTAGGAGTGGAATTCCTGGGTCAAATGGTATTTCTATTTTGAGTTTTTTGAGGAACCTCCATACTGCTTTCCACAATGGTTGAACTAATTTGCAGTCCCACCAGCAGTGTAGGAGGGTTCCCTTTTCTCCACATCCTCTCCAACATTTGTTGTTGTTTGTGTTTTGGATGTTGGCCATCCTCACTGGTGTGAGGTGATATCTCATTGTGGTTTTAATTTGCATTTCTCTGATGATTGGCGATGTGGAGCATCTTCTCATGTGCCTGTTGGCCATCTGAATTTCTTCTTTGGAGAAGTGTCTGTTCAGTTCCTCTGCCCATTTTTTATTTGGCTTATTTGCTTTTTGTTTGTTGAGGTGGGTGAGTTCTTTATATAATTTGGATATCAAACCCTTATCAGATACATCATTTATGAATATATTCTCCCATACTGTAGGATGTCTTTTTGTTCTACTGATGGTGTCCTTTGCTGTACAGAAGCTTTTCAGCTTGATATAGTCCCACTTGTTCATTTTTGCTTTTGTTTCCTTTGCCCAGAAAGATGTTCATGAAGAAGTTGCTCATGTTTATGTCCAAGACACTTTTGCCTATGTTTTTTTCTAAGAGTTATATGGTTTCATGACTTACATTCAGGTCTTTGATCCATTTTGAGTTTACTTTTGTGTATGAGGTTAGACAATAATCCAGTTTCATTCTCTTACATGTAGCTGTCCAGTTGTGCCAACACCAGCTGTTGAAGTGGCTGTCATTTACCCACTGTATATCCATGGCTCCTTTATCATATATTAATTGACCATATATGCTTGGGTTTATATTTGGGCTCTCTAGTCTGTTCCACTGGTCTATTGTTCTGTTGTGGTGCCAGTACCAAATTGTCTTGATTACTGGGGCTTTATAGTAGAGCTGGAAGTCAGGGAGCATAATTCGCCCTGCTTTATTCTTCCTTCTCAGAATTGCTTTGGCAATTGGGGGTCTTTTGTGTTTCCAAATGAATTTTAGAACTATTTGCTCTAGTTCATTGAAGAATGCTATTGGTATTTTGATAGGGATTGAATTGAATCTGTAGATTGTTTTAGGCAGGATGGCCATTTTGACAATATTCATTCTTCCTATCCTGAGCACGGGATGTGTTTTCATTTATTGGGATCTTCTTTAATTTCTCTCATTAGTGTCATGTAGTTTTCAGGGTATAGGTCTTTCACTTCCTTTGTTAGGTTTATTTCTACGTATTTTATTCTTTTTCATGCAGTTGTGAATGGAAATATTTTCCTGATTTCTCTTTCTGCTAGCTCATCATTAGTGCATAAGAATGCAACAGATTTCTTTGTATTAATTTTGAATCCCGTGACTTTGCTGAATTCAGATATTAGATTTAGTAGTTTTGGAGTGGATTCTTAAGCCTTTTTTATGTACAATATCATGTCATCTGCATATGACAGTTTGACTTCTTCCTTGCCAGTCTGGATGCCTTTTATTTCTTTGTGTTGTCTGATTGCCATGGCTAGGACCTCTAAAACTATGTTGAGTAAAAGTGGGGAGAGTGGGCATCCTTGTCTTGTTCCCAATCTTAAAGGAAAAGCTTTCAGCTTCCCACTGTTAAGTATGATGTTGGCTGTGGGTTTGTCATATATGGCCTTTATTATGTTGAGGTACTTGCTCTCTGTACCCATTTTGTTGAGAGTTTTTATCATGAATGGATGTTGAATTTTGTCAAATGCTTTTTCAGCATCTATGGAGATGATCATGTGGTTTTTGTCCTTTTTGTTGATGTAGTGGATGATGTTGATGGATTTTCAAATGTTGTAATATCCTTGTATCCCTGCGATGAATCCCACTTGATCATGGATGATGGGTGATCTTTTTGATGCATTTTTTAGTTCAGTTTGCTAATATTATGTTGAGTATTTTTGCATCTATGTTCATCAGGGATATTGGTCTGTAATTTTCTTTTTTTGTGGTGTCTTTGCCTGTTTTTGGTTTTAGAGTGATGTTGGCCTCTTAGAATGAGTTTGGGAGTATTCCCTCTTCTATTTTTTGGAAAGCTTTAAGGAGGATGGATATAAGGTCTTCACTAAATGTTTTATAAAATTCAGCAGTGATACCATCTGGTTCAGGAGTTTTGTTCTTAGTAGTTTTTTGATTACCAATTCAATTTCTTTGCTGGTAATTGGTCTATTCAGATTTTCTGTTTCTTCCTGGGTCAGCCTTGGAAAGTTGCATTTTTCTAGAAAGTTTTCCATTTCTTCTAGGTTATCATTTACCATATAATTTTTCATAGTATTCTCTCATAATTATTTGTATTTCTGTGGTGTCCATAGTGATTTTTCCTTTCTCATTTCTGCTTCTGTTTATGTTTGTAAACTCTCTTTTTTTCTTGACAAGTGTCTGGCTAAGGATTTATATATTTTATTTATTTTTTTGAAGAACCAGCTCCTGCTTTCACTGATTCTTTCTATTGTCTTATTCTTCTCCATTTTATTTATTTCTGCTTTAATCTTTATTGTGTTCCTACTTCTACTGACTTTGGGCCTCATTTGTTCTTCCTTTTCTAGTTTCATTAATTGTGAGTTTGGACTGTTCATTTGGGATTGTTCTTCTTTCCTGAGGTAGGCCTGTATTGCAATATATTTCTCTTTTAGCACGGCCTTCGCTGTGTCCCACAGATCTTGTGGTGTTGAATTATTGTTGTCATTTGTCTCCATATATTGCTTGATCTCTGTTTTTATTTGGTCATTGATCCATTGATTATTTTGGAGCACGTTATTAAGCCTCCATGTGTTTGTGGGCTTTTTCGTTTTCTTTGTGTAATTTATTTCTAGTTTCATACGTTTGTGATCAGAGAAGCTGGTTGGTACAATTTCAATCTTTTTGAATTTACTGAGGTTCTTTCTGTGGTCTAGTATATGATCTATTCTCAGAAATGTTCCATGTGCACTTGAGAAGAATGTGCATCCTATTGCTTTTGGATGGAGTGTTCTGTAGATGTCCGTTAGGTCCATCTGTTGTTCAGTGCCTCTGTCTCTTTACTTATTTTCTCTCTTGTTGAGCTGTCCTTTGGAGTGAGTGGTGTGTTGAAGTCTCCAAAAATGAATGCATTGCATTCTATTTACCCCTTTAAATCTGTTAATATTTGTTTCACATATGTAGGTGATCCTGTATTCGGTGCATAGATATTTATAATAGTTATATCCTCCTGTTGGACTGACCCTTTAATCATTATGTAATGTCCTTCTTTGTCTCCTGTGACTTTCTTTGTTTTGAAGTCTAATTAGTCTGATACAAGTACTGCAACTCTTGCTTTTTTCTCCCTATTAGTTACATGAAATATCTTTTTCTATCCCTTTACTTTCAGTCTGTGTATGTCTTTGGCTTTGAAGTGAGTCTCTTGTAGGCAGCATATAGATGGGTCTTGTTTTTTAATCCGTTCTATTACTCTGTGTCTTTTGCTTGGTGCATTCAGACTATTTACATTTTGGGTGATTATAGATAGGCATGTATTTATTGCCATCGCAGGTTTTAGATTCATGGTTACCAAAGGTTAAAGGGTAATTCCCTTACTATCTAACAGCCATAATTTAACTCACTTCCTATGGTATTACAAACACAACCTAAAGGTTCTTTTTTTTTCTCCTTTTTTTTTTCCTCCTCCATTCTTTGTATGTTATGTACTCTTTGTCTATCCCTTCAATGCCATCTATTTAGCCTTAGGAACACTTCCATCTCAGGAGTCCCTCCAAAATGCACTGTAGATGTGGTCTGTGGAAGGTAAATTCTCTCAGCTTTTGCTTATCTGAAAATTGTTTAATCCCTCCTTCAAATTTAAATGATAATCTTGCCGGGTAGAGTATTCTTGGTTCAAGGTCCTTCTGCTTCATTGCATTAAATACATCATGCCACTCCCTTCTGGCCTGTAAGGTTTCTGCTGAGAAATCCGATCACAGCCTGATGGGTTTTCCTTTGTATGTGATCTATTTTCTCTCTCTAGCTGCTTTTAAAAGTCTGTCTTTATCCTTGATCTTTGCCATTTTAATTATTATATGTCTTGATGTTGCCTTCCTTGGGTCCGTTGTTTTGGGAGATCTGTGCATCTTCATGGCTTGAGAGAATATCTCCTTCCCCAGTTTGGGTGAGTTTTCTGCAGTTATCTTCTCAATGACACTTTCTATCCCTTTTTCTCTTTCTTCTTCTTCTGGTACCCCTATAACGTGAATATTGTTCCGTTTGGATTGGTCACACAGTTCTCTCAATATTCTTTCATTCTTAGAGATTTTTTTTCTCTCTGTGCCTCACCTTCTTTGTATTCATCTTCTCTAATATCAATTCCATTTACCATCTCTTCTACTACATCTAATCTGCCTTTAAATCCCTCCATTGTATGTTTCATTTCAGATATAGAATTTCTTAATGATTGAATCTCCATCTTAAATTCATCCTGAGTTCTTGAATATTTTTCTCTACCTCCATAAGCATGTTTATGATTTTTATTTGAACTCTCTTTCAGGAAGATTGGTGAGTTGTTTCATTTGACCCTTTTTCTGGGGTCTGTGAGTTTTTTGTCTGAACCATGTTCTTGTGATGTTTCATATTTCTGTGTGGGGCCCTCTACTGCCCAGAAGCTCCAGTCTCTGGAGCTGCTCAGCCCGTAGAGTGAGGGTGGGTTTCGTTGGGGACCAGATCTGGTGCCTGTGGGGAGGAAAGATGTTTTCTGATTCCCATCTGCAGTGCCTGTCTCCAGTATCATAGCCAGTGGGCCAAGCACACAGGTGTAAGCCTCTGTGCTCAGCGTCTAGCAGATGTAGGTGTGGCCTCCCTCTGGCTGGCCTGATGCCAGCGCAGTGACTGCCAGTTTGCGAGCAGGTGCTGTCAGGCCAGGAGAAAGGCTTGGCAGGCTGCGTGTCACAGTGGGGGCCGTGGAGCTGAGCAGCCAGACAGGGGCATGGAGTGCGTGAAGCTACTCACAGTTCCCAATCTGCTGGGCAGAGCGCACTCAGACAACCTTTTCCACCTCTCCCTTCTCCCACGCAGCAAGCTCCGTTCAACCCATGCCCCTTCAGCAGCCCTCTCGCTGCTACGAAGCCTCTCAGACCGCCTGCCTTTCCTCTGTCACAGAACAGCCGGATGTGGATCCCATCCTCCAAAAACGGCCATAATGTCAGTCTCTCAGGCATTCCACCTGTCTGAGCTCCGCAACCTTCAGAGCACCACACAGAGTAAGCTTCTGCTTGCAAAGCAGATCTCCAGGGCTAGTTGTTCAGTAGTTCCAGGTTCCACTCCCTCCCACTCTGTTTTTCTTCCTCCCATCCGTGAGCTGGGGTGGGGGAAGGGCTTGGGTCCCCAGGATCAAGGCTTTCGTACGTTACCCTGTTCTGTGAGGTCTGCTCTGTTCGTGAGGTCTGTATGCAGTCTGTTTCAGCCTTCTTTCCTGTTGCTGTTTTAGGGTTAGTTGTATTAACGATATTTTCATACTGTTTTTGGTTTGGGGAGGAGTTCTATGTCTCACCTCTCATGCTGCCATCTTGAATCTCCTCCAACTGTCTTGTTTTTGAGGAAACTCAAAATAGTAGGGCTGAGTTGCACAAATGGATCAGTGTGGAGTGGACCAAAGAGAAAATCAAGAACCCAGTGGATCACACAGTATTCTGTGAAGGACATGGGGTGTCACAGGGATTTGGGCCAAAAGATTCAAGTCAGTTTTGTACAAACATCAAAGGTACGTGACCTCACCTGACATCTGGTTACTGTATGACATTTGAAGAAATATAATGCAAAGCTTTTACATATCTAAGATAACTTTATAAGTTCAAATTTCAGCTGCTTGTACTAATGATAGAGTAGGAGGAGCCATAGTCTCAAACTGTTTGTATCCTTTGTAGAATTTTTCTTTTTAATATTTGGATTTAAGTGTATTTGTCAGGTGATTTAATTTCTTTATTATGTTTTGCCTATGTTTATATTAAAGTGTTTTTATTTCCTAAACCACACTCTGACTGGACAATATGAAAGGAAAGCTAAACTATTTTATAAATGGTATATAATCTTAATGCACATAACTGAAAATGGACTGCACTTGAATACTGCATTGTAATTTCATATATTCAAACAGTTAACTTTCCTTAAAAGGAAGATCCTTGATCAGCCCAAGCATGTGTGGAATCCAGATGAATATGTATTTTGATTTCCCAACTATTAGATAAGAGTTTGGTTCTCTAAAGAGCTTTTTGATGGCATGTTTTAATTTTACGAAAAGCAAGTATAACTATGACCTGTAAACTTAGTAACTAATGTGGTGAAGAATACTTCATTTCCAAACAGCTCAAAACACATTTCATTATTTTGTTGTACTTTCCTGCCTATCTGCATTTCTTTTAGGTTTACATAAATAGGAACAAATTTTTATGTTCCATAACTTTAAAAAATGAGTGGTGGGCTAAGGTTCTTGTTGAGATTGCTCAAAACTGAACAGAATCAAATAATCCAATTTGCTTTGTATCCTTCCTGATTCTGACTTTTTGCGTTTCATTTAGTTTGGTCGATAAAAACACTTAGCTCTTTTTAGTGTAATTAGTTTTTCATTTCATTATTTTAATTTTAAAAGTTTAATGTTTAGCATGAACATAAAACCAGTAGGTCCCTGGGATGAAAATATAACCCAAATCTGTTTATATTTAATGCCAAAAATAAACTTATGAAGTGATTTTATTCTTTCTAGGTTTTATAGCTCTTCAATTTCCTCTCCTGTGAAACTGAAATGATGGATCATAGCTAAATGGTCAGTGTCTTTTTAATTTTAAAAGCACGCTATAAAAGCAACTGACCTCTATTTAGTCCACTCAGTTTGGGTGTGATCATATCATTTAGAAAATACTATTTACTGCACCAATTGCCCATAGGTGCATTTTAGAATGAGAGATGTTTCCAAACCCATCTCCACAATGCTATTCACATGCAGATGAAAATCTTGAAGAACTACTCTTGCATTAAAGTTATTTCAGCTTGATTCTCCAAAACTCTTCTCTTTCCTTGGTTTAGATTTGTTATTTCAAAGTAAAACTGTTTATTATTGCAAAAAATAAATTAAAAGGGGGAAGTAGGAGGAGATACCTTTAAGTATACTAGAATGGTGTAAAATTTTTCTGGGTCCATGTCTTTGCTAAGGTTTCTAGGAAACTTCTAAGTCCTGAATAGCTGTTTGCCACTTTAGTTCAGTCTTGAATTGTATTTAAAAGAAAAATGGAGTGGGGAAATAGCAAAAAGCAAAACTGATGAGATGTCTATGGTCCAAGAATGTTAATTCATTTGATTTTCCTGAAATTCTAGACCCAAAGCAATTCCACGCACATTGCTAGATGTTGCCTGTGGCTTATATTAGAAATGTTAGTCGGCTGAAACCCTTTGAGGGTATTACATATGTGTACAATACAGTGTTGTTCCTCTAGGGTAGAGGATTTCACTGTATGATCAAAAGCCTGAGGACTCCTGCATGGAACTTGAATAATACTGGTTTGTCCGAGTGGCTGTTGCACTCTGTAAATATATGTGATCTAAATTTTATTTTCTATGAATTCTTTTCCTTAAATGTATATTATCCTCATACTTTTATCATGGTGCTCATTGAGAGAGTAACATATTTCTAATTCAAATGAAAAATAAGAGATTTAATTCGAAACGAAAAGCAGAGTCTGAAAATCATTCACTGACCCCTCCTGAATAAAACAAAAAATAAAGCTATAGAGCGCAAGAAAAATTGGAGAACACAGTTGTGAATGTCAAATTCCAATGGCTTTCTTTGTTCCTTACTTTATCCTTCCACTTGTTCAACTTGCTCACTAGTGAAGGAATCGAAGGAGTGTAAAACACTCCCTGTTCATCAAGAAATTATAAGCTAGTATAGGGAGGGAATTAATATAGCACAAAACTCTAAACAGTGAGAATTATGTAAGTGCTATTAATGCTTCAAGTAGGTAAATATGTTTGTAGATGTGTATACACAACATACATACTAGTAAATAATCTTTACTTCCTTCATGGTGGTATAGATATTTATTTGCACAAGTAACTTAACACTCATATTATACACATAATTGTGTATAATAATTAAGCTATTTAGCCTTTACCAAAATAGGATAAGTGTGAATGTAATCTTTTTTTAAATTATCTTTTCCATTTTCCTCTACCTTATAATTAATTATTCCACTCAGGGTAACAACCAAGGTTGCCTATATCCATTGTGCCTTTTTAAACCTTCTTTACATATTTTCTTGCCATTTGTATCAAAGAATATGACATTCTCTTAGCTGGAATCATGCTGTATAAATATTCCCTGTGCTGGGCCTGTCTAAAATCCTCTCTAGATTCCTGGAGTCCCTATCTTTCTGTGGGAGTATAAAACAACCCCCTCAGGCTTTCAGTGGAGCATCAGCTCTGGAGAAAGATGACACATTCCGGTTTCCAGGGAAGTTATAATTTTTCATCCGGGACACCCTGACAATGTGCAGTGAGTGCAGGAATAAAATTAAAATGGAGCATCACAGTCTAGTTTGTCAAGAGACGAGCCCTGAAATATGGTATGACAAGAATCAACACTCCATTATGTGGGAAGGAACCATCACCTGGTCCCTGGTTCTTCTATGAGCCCCTTTATTTGAAGACAGTGCTTTTTGGAAGTTATCAAATAGGCAAATGATTGTCAATTAATACTAGTTGATCTTAGAACAGCACAACCATGACATTGTAGGGACAGACTATAAACTCCTTGAGCTCAGTAAATGAACAAAACACACATTCTCTTTGCTGCTATTACCATACATTTTTTTACCAATAGCTCCCCTACATCTCCTTTTTAAAGCATTGAGTCACTTAAGCACTACATACTTAAATAATGGACAGACCATTGTGATACTAAATGATGAGGTGATGAAGGAAGGATTCGTGTTGGAGGGATGATTAGCAAGCATATGAGATGCTGTCATAAGCTCCTGGGAAAGCCGAATGAAACAAGCAAAAATCACCAGAGTGAAAATTATGGATTATGTTCAGAAAAGGTCAACTTGTTCAGAGCAAAGAATTTGTGTAGAGAAGTAATGGCATAAAATGGCAAATCTAGTCCCATAATCAAACCTCATGAAACCTATCAATACCTCCTTCTAGATTCTAGAGAGGTCATTGTATGTTTTAAGTCATTTTTTGCTCCTTAAGAATATAGCACATGTATGCACTGTAGTGAACAGTCACTGGTGAATAAAACAAGCTTGATGGCTGCTTTCATGAATCTCAGGTATTGTGTGTGTTTAGGGACCAGAACTGGGAAGGGACTCAAGGAATCACAATCAATCAATCCATAAAAAATATAACACTTGAGCCTTTGTTATTCTGAGCATGAGACTATTAGAGTCCCTATTTTCACTTTGGATAGCCTTGGATCCAAGTATGATAAATGAGAGTGGGATGAAGAGTATTTTAGTGATTAGAGAAGTTTACTTATGAGTTGGAGTCAACAGGAAGTGTCATTTGCTTATCTGAATATCGACTGAGGGAAGAGTAGCATGAAAACAAAAAGTCCTGAAGGACAGATAATTTCTACATAATGCTTATTATGTGCATATACCCTTTTAGGGTTTAGCAGTGATGCAGGCAGAAATCTCTTTATCCTCTGAAAATTACTTTCTGGGCAACAGGTTGGGGAGGGTAAATAGATCAATCAATCAAACAAATAAGTAAAATATGGAATATGTTAGTTGTTGCTAAGTGATCTGAAGGAGAATAAAGCCACAAAGGGGATGGTACAATTTTGAAAAGATAAGAAAGACTTCGCTATAAAGGTGGCATGTTAGCAAAGCCTGAAAATGTAGCCATATGGATATTTTTGGGAAGAATTTCCAAGCAGAGGAAAAAAACCCAGAAAAGTGAATAGTCACTTGTGCCTGGCATGTTCCAGAATCACAAGAAGATCCATAAGGCTGGAGGAATGTGAGCAAGTCAGAAATTAGTGGACTCTGAGATCTGTGAGCACTGGAGAGCCGGACCAGTTGTGAATGTTGGAGTGAAATTTGTCTGTTAAGTAGTTGTCCCATTAGCCTACTTATGTTGGAGGTATTCTTTGAGGTAATTTATTTTATATTAAGCAATTAAGCAATGGTTTCTTGGTGGTGCCTGTCCTAGGTCCATTCCCATGTGAAAAACCGAATAGATAATTTAGAGGCAAGTCATGGGATGGTATGATCAGTTAACTGTTAGCTGAGGGGCCCAACAATGGACATGGAGAAGTGTCTAATGCTTTTGCTGTAGAATTTTCCTTGATGTGCTAAAGGTACCATATGGATGATAAAAGGACAGTTAGAGGAAATCCATTATTTTCTTTCAAACAACAACAAACTATTGTGATTTTAGTACTGAGTTGGGGCTTTTACAATGGAAGTGACCCACTCATATCATGTATCTTGTAAAAGAAAGGGCACCCCATGAGTTATTTTGATGAACATTCAACAATGATCATGGAGATGGCTAAAACTAGAGGTTTTGGTCGTAAGTGCAAACAGTGGTTAAGAGACTATTGTGAGCCCTAACCTTCTAGCCAACTGACCAACTACTCACTTTGCCATAGATATCAAATACCCCTCATTTGGCAAGAGAGAGCCTCCCATATCTGATGGTGCCCCATAAGCTGAGTAGAGCACGTAATAGGCACTCAGTAAATATCCGACGAATGACTGATAAAGGCGCATTATGGGTTCTGAAATATTGGCTGATTAGTCTAGTTAAATATACACTAGATGAAAAATTTAAACAATTCTAATCAATGGAATGCTATTTGATTTAAAGATACAGAGAAGTAGTTTCTTTAAAAAATATATGGGATAGCTGAAATATGGACATTCATAATGATGGAATCTTAAGAGTTTGTAAGACTTAATTTTTAGTCTAAAGATCAAGTGACTTGTCAAACTAATTGGATTCATCCTAACTGTATTAAGCTAATAAAATTCAAATACATCTATAGCAATCACTTTTTCAAGATGTATTTTGGCTATTATATATGAAACTAAGTGGAAGATTTTTACAATCACTCTGTGGTATGGTGAAGAGAACCTTAAACTAGATGACAGAGATTCTGGGTTTGATGATTTTGTTAACTAATTTACATGACCTTGAGAAAACACTAACATGTCTGTGCTTGTTTACTCATCTATAGAGCACATCCTTTACAGAGACCTTACACTGGACATGCCTTATTCTAAGTATTTTGCATATACTATCTCATTTTATCTTCCCAGTATCCACTATGTAAGACTACCTCCTAATGAGAAAGTTAAATTAAATTATTATACTATTTCTGAGGTCCCTACTAGCTCTAAAATTCCTGTTTATTCAAATCAGTTGGTGTATTTCTCCAAGGAAAGAGAAAAGAAATACCATGCAATGTGTTGGTAGCTGACCAGGCAAGAAATCTGATGTCCTTTCATCACCTGTCTAAACCTCTTAGTAGCTGCATGAATACTGAACTAAAATTTTGATGCATAGTCTAGGTTTCTCAACTTCTGGCTATTAGACTTGGCTATATATGTACTATAGACTTGGCTATTAGTACATGAAATATGACTTCTATCTGTAATAATAGAATCACTGGGGGAATGTGAGTTAATTAGAATATTGCTACAAAACTTGGGCAATAGCCCGTGAAATGTCACAACACAGATTGTGAAAAAATACTGGTCTCTGGGACTGTGTTCACACTATTTTATTTTGGGACAACTTATGATTCCAGTCATCACCATAACCCCATCAAATGACTGTTAACTTCTGGTCTGGAGGAAACAGAGGTATTTACTATGTCAACACTAAGCAATGGTCCATTCACATGAAGACATGAACCAGATGATTCTAAGAAAATTTCTTAACACTCATGATACAAGTCACATACACAAAATTATTTTTGTGAATATATGTTTTCCTTATTAGAAATTATGGACTTTCTTTTCCATGTGAAATGTTTTCCAGGTAGTTTATTAAATATAAAGAAAGAATTATTATTGTGTGTCTATTAGTAAATGCTCATGCATCTCTTGAAGAGAGTCAGGAACAAAATAAACGTTTAAGTAGTTATAAATAGGATAATTTGTTTAAGCATAAATGGAGAAGTAAAAAAATCTTATTTAATAAAGGTTTGAATCCAAGCATGTTTCCTGTTACCAGTAATTATTGCCTAACTTGATAAGCCAGCAAGTAGTTATTGGAAAACATTTGTGAAAATATAGTATCACTTTACCACTATTGGCCTATAACTGCCTGCCTGAATAGTCATTGCTCTTAATCACTGATATTGCTTATGTCTCTGCTCTGATGAGGAAAGGCAAAACTGTGGGTACCAAATTCTGGGAAAAGAGCAGCTCAGTTACTATTTGGACTAATATGAATCCCACAGGACCACATCACATTTAAATGATTGATATTAATTCAAGAAATAGACCTCAAATGGGCTAGCAGAGCAGACAGAGAAGTTAATCTCTGTAGAAATGTGAATGAAATCATGATGAGGCAAGTTGGCCAAAGGTTTGTCTAATAAAAACAAGATCACCAGGATCTATGGTAATTTTTAATACTTGCACTAATAATTAACAACAGAAGTTTATGTCAGGAGAGCTGAATAATGGAAGCATTTAGGGAAGCAGGTTGCAGAGAACAGATGGGAGAAAGCCAAGGGAGGGTGTTTACTACTAGAGGAGTGTCTTAAATATCTGGAAGGCCTAAAGGTAACACATCAAACCCTTCATAGAAGCTGTCTTTAAAACTTTTCACTTGCTTCAAGATACTGTAATTTGAATCAACTGCTTTCTGAACTATGCATCTTTATCTGAGATAGCAGTGCATGGGGTTTCAAAGTTTTTAAAGACAGGAGAGGTTAGTTAAAATCAGAAAATAAAATGAGAAAAAAAAAAAGAACTGCGAGAAATAGTAAGAAAAGGAAAGTAGAACAATTATTCGATAAGTTCCCTACATGTTCCTGTACTAGATTCGCTTGAATAAGAGGATGGGAAAAAACAAATATTGTTAACTTATGTTTGACACATTTTGCTTTGGTCTGAGACCAAGACTGCTGAAATGTTGAACAAACAAGCTTTTTTTAATTTTGCTATTATTAATGTACAACTACATGAGCAATATTATGGTTACAAGACTCCCCCTATTATCAAGTCCCCACCACATACCCCATTACAGTCACTGTCCATCAGCATAGTAAGATGCTATAGAATGACTACTTGTCTTCTGTGTGTTATACTGCCTTCCCCATATCCCCCACCCCCTCTACATTATGGGTGCTAATCGTAACACCCTTTTTTCCCCTTATCCCTCCCTTCCCACCCATCTTTCCTAGTCCCTTTCCCTTTGGTGACTGTTAGTCCATTCTTGAGTTCTGTGAGTCTGCTGCTGTTTTGTTCCTTCAGTTTTTTTCTTTGTTCTTATAGTCCACAGATGAATGAAATCATTTGGTACTTGTCTTTCTCTGCCTGGCTTGTTTCTGAGCATAATACCCTCTAGCTACAATCATGTTGTTGCAAATGATAAGATTTGCTTTCTTCTTATGGCTGAATAGTATTCCACTGTGTATATGCACCACTTCTTCTTTATCCATTCAACTACTTATGGGCACTTAGGTTGTTTCCATTTCTTGGCTATTATAAATAGTGCTACGATAAACATAGGGGTGCATGTGTCTTTTTCAGACTGGGCTCCTGCATTCTTAGGATGAATTCCTAGGAGTGGAATTCCTGGGTCAAATGGTATTTCTATTTTGAGTTTTTTGAGGAACCTCTATACTGCTTTCCACAATGGTTGAACAAATTTATATTCCCACCAGCAGTGTGGGAGGGTTCCCCTTTCTCCACATCCTCACCGACATTTGTTGTTGTTTGTCTTTTGGATGTTGGCCATCCTAACTGGTGTGAGGTGATATCTCATTGTGGTTTTAATTTGCATTTCTCTGATGATTAGAGATGTAGAGCATCTTTTCATGTGCCTTTGGCCATCTGAATTTCTTCTTTGGAGAAGTGTCTGTTCAGCTCCTCTGCCCATTTTTTATTTGGCTTATTTGCTTTTTGTTTGTTGAGGTGGGTGAGTTCTTTATATAATTTGGATGTCAACCCCTTATAGGATATGTCATTTATGAATATATTCTCCCATACCTTAGGATGTCTTTTTGTTCTATTGATGGTGTCCTTTGCTGTACAGAAGCCTTTTAGTTTGATATAGTCCCACTTATTCATTTTTGCTTTTGTTTCCCTTGCCCAGGGAGATATGTTCATGAAGAAGTTGCTCATGTTTATGTCCAAGAGATTTTTTCCTATGTTTTTTTCTAAGAGTTTTATGGTTTCATGACTTACATTCAGGTCTTTGATCCATTTTGAGTTTATTTTTGTGTATGGGGTTAGACAGTAATCCAGTTTCATTCTCTTACATGTAGCTGTCCAGTTTTGCCAACACCAGCTGTTGAAGAGGCTGTCATTCCCCCATTGTATATCCATGGCTCCTTTATCATATATTAATTGACCATATATGCTTGGGTTTATATCTGTAGTCTGTTCCATTGATCTATGGGTCTGTTCTTGTGCCAGTATCAAATTTTCTTGATTACTGTGCAAATAAGCTTTTTATGTCTAACTTTATGTGATTTGAGTAGTAGAAAGTGAATGGTATCTGGCAGAGGGGAAGGGTTCAGTTGTGTGCTGCTACTAGGGGGCTAACCTAGAGAAGGCTTGTGTGTTACTCCTGCACCAGTGGGGATGGCCCAGGTGTCTTCATAGTGGGCTGGGTTGTTGTGAATTTAGGTAGGTATAAGAACGTGGGTCTTTGTTTTTAACCAAGTCATTGATAATACTGGCATTTAAATATCAGAGCTATTCTAAAAGTAGTGAATGCTTTCCATCAAACCGTACCTAAACTCTGACTCTCAAGTTGGTGTTGCTGATGGTGACTCAACTTAGTTTAGGAGTTTCATAAAAAGGTAACTTATTCTCCAAAAGTGGACTCTGATTACCAAGTTAATAACGTAGGTAGTATTGACCATGACTCAGATTCACCACTGAATTATTCTCAATCAGGAATTGGAAGCTGTTGGATCCAACAGTGGTTCCAATGTTATAGCATCTAGGCTGGGCATGATTCACAGCTGAGATTCTCATGGCATATGCTAAAATCAATTAAAAAAGACAAAGTACTATGAAGGGCTTCCAGTTCAATGTTGCTGAGGTGTATTCTCTGAAACCTACTTATAAAATCCAAACAGAGCAAAATGGGCTGCTTCATATTCATTACTTATAATGTTGGTAGAAAGACAAGACTGGATGAAATCTTTGGAATACAGCACAGGCTTTTTAGTATGATACCCATGGTCAAAGGAAGGGGGTATATGCTGGGCCCTTAAGAGATCATCCTGAGAGTGGGAAAGGCCTCTGATTACTACTGAAATTCCAGGGCCACTGTATTTTCTTGATGATCACAGCTTAAACTTAATCATTTTATCATGACAAAACTATTGTGATAGGCAAGTTTTGATAACTAGGTCTACCTATATGATAACTAGGCCTTCCTTAAAATCTGCTATTCCATTAAGTTTGGGCCAGTTTGCTAAAGAAAATTAAATCATTGTAATCTCTACTTACCGTCTTGTCAATCCATATATGCAAAATGATTTCTATAAAAATTCTCAAGTGTTCTAATTTTTATAGAGATCTTAAGTCCCTCATGTAATACAATAAATATATCATAGGTCAGAGCTGAGTCTAACAAATTATGCTTCTTGATTAAACATAAAAAACATTTTGAGAAAATAAACAAACCGATTAGAAAATGAGCAAAAGATCTGAATAGACACCTCACCAAAGAAGATACAGAAGGTAAATATGTTTGTGAAACTATGCTATGATATTATTAGGGAATTTCAAATTAAAACAATAATGAGAAATCACTAAACATTTTATAGAATGGTAAAATTAAAAACACTGACAATGTAAAATGCTGGCAAGGATGTAGAGCAGCAGGAATGCTCATATATCACTGGTGCGGACACAAAATGGTACAGCCAACTTGAAAGATAGTTTGGCACTTTCTTAGGAAAACTAAATGTATTCTTACCATACCATCCAGGAATCATATTCCTTGATATTTACTCAAATGAGCTGAAAACACATGTCCCCACCCAAGCCTGCAAACAATGTTAATGGAAGCTTTATTCATAATTGTCAAAAGTAACGAAGACACCCATCAGTAGGTGAATGGATAAATAAACTGGTATAACCAAATAATGGAATGTTATTCAGCAGTAAAAAGAAATAAGCTATGAAGCCATAAAAAGACACTGAGGAAGCTTAAACATGTATTTCTAGGTGATAGAAACCAATCTGAAAAGGTAACATACTGTAGGATTCTAAGTATGATATTCTGGAAATGGCAAAGCTATGAAAAGAGTAAAAGGATCAGTGGTTTCCATGGAATGGGTTGGGGGAGGAGGAGGAGGAGGGATGAATAGGAGGGGCTCAGTGTATTTTAGAGTAATGAAACTCTTGTATAATGGTGGTTCAGCGTCTTCTGTGTTTGCTAGCTCTCAGAATGTGAAACACAAAACATGAACTCTAATGTGAATGGCATGCTTTGGA
Organism: Smutsia gigantea; assembly: GCA_032199065.1. NCBI lineage: Eukaryota > Metazoa > Chordata > Mammalia > Pholidota > Manidae > Smutsia > Smutsia gigantea. The sequence goes on from JAVSCE010005671.1 coordinate 46,861, forward strand.
TGACAGTGATCGGTGTAGTGTTGGTTCATCGATTTTAACAAACGTGACACTCTGATGCAAAATAATGCTGAATAATGAAGGATAATGCTGCTGTGAACATTCACATACAAGTATTTGTGTGGACGTATGTTTTTATTTATTTTATTTCCAGGAGTAGAACTTCTAGACCACATAGTAACTCTACGTTTCACCTTTAAAGGAGCCACTTGACTGTTTTCAAAAGTGGCTGGACCATTTTATGTTCCCACAAACAATGAGTGAGGGTTTTGCTTTCTCCTTTTCCTTACCAACACTTGCTATTATCTCTTTTATTACAGTCATCCCAGAAAATAGGAAGTGGTATCTCATAATGGTTTTGATTTGCATTTTGTTTATGAGTCCAGCATGTTTTCATGTACTTATTGTATGAACTAGTTGATCTGTTCTACTTAGGATGTATTTCAAAAGTAGTGTTCAAGATTATACTGACTTTACATAACAACCATTTAAAGTAGATATTGCATGCTATATAAAATATAATAATATATATTACCTATAAAATATAAATGCATTTCATACATAGTATATGTAATAACATATAATAAATGTTATACCATGAATAATATACTAAATATAGCATATAAAATCTTGTGGCTGTTTGTGTTATGTTAAGACCTTTCTGCTTAGATACTACAACAGTTCTGCTCCTCCTTCCAACAACACTGCAGGGCAGAGAGAGAGAGAAGTATCTTTGTTACCCCACTGTGTAGACAATAATTTTGCAGCTGCCCTGTCAGACCTAAACTGCTGAAGTACACATACTGGTGAGTTTTCCACTCACCCCAGGTGTAAGGCAGTAAGAGAGATGTGGGTTTCCCTAGCAGCCTGAAAGGGTACTTTTCTTCCAAATCAGGAAGGAAAGGGTTTACGTTTGAGTAGAGCTATTGTGGTATCAGATTAGAGAGGTATAAACATGAAAGAAACAGCAATGGGATTTTACTCCTTTTTCATTATTCTAATTGTCATTTATTTAACATGCATAATATATAGACAAGTGCTATATGTTATGTGTATATTTATATATGGTATAATATTTATTATAGGTTATTATATATTATGTATACAATACAGTTACATTTTATATATAACACACATATATTGATATTGTATTTTATATAACATACTCTGTCCAGTTGCTAGAAATCCTTCCTTCAAATTTGTCAAAATAGGTATGTTAAGTGACCTTACTTACCTACCTGAAATCATTCCCATAAGCTTCCAACTAATGATCCATGTTCATACAGGACATGTTGACTGGAAGAAATAGCCATTTTCCTCCTAATGTCTCTTCTCCTCTTTTTCCACAGTAATGGAGGCCTAAATTTTTATTTCTCATCCTCCCTTACAGTTTAATTTCACCATATATCTAAGTTTTGGCCAATGGATATGAGTGGAAATGCTTGAAACTTTTATGCCTTCCTCCTAACAACAAGGAGTATGCTTTTCGCTCCCTCTCTTGTTGCCTTTTAGTGACTGGAGTATAAATGTGAAGGTGGGAGCTGGAGCAGCAATTGTGTACCAAGAGATGGAGTTTTTTTGTGTTGAATGGGAGAGCAAGTTCGAAAGATTCTAGATCCCCAGAATCTTGAAACTGCCTTGTCAACCCTGAACTGCTTAGTTCATATTCTGTTATTTTGGATCTTTCTGTTCAAGCAGCTAAAACTATATTCTAACACGAAAACTACCTCATCCACAGAAAGTTTTTGTTTTCCGTGGCAATCCTTCAGTATGCAAAAGTTGCTACATTTTTTGTCTTAAGTTTATTCCACTCTAGAAAATTTTATTCAGTTCCTTCAACTGGATTTCATATGCCACTGTTCATAAACATTTCATCTTCAGGAAGTCATTTTTGACTTCAGGAATATTTGTCTGAATTCTGTTGCTTAGAATGGAAAGGACTATCTAGATATGGACTGGGAAGGATAGAGCAGACTGACTCCTTTCAAGAAAGGAAGACTGTTCAATTTTGAATTAGTTTATCTATCCACCTCATTTATTCATTCAGTCAGTCAGTAGGCTGAGATTATATTGTATTATAGGCTATGGATGGGGACCTGGAGTAAGCAAAGGTGAAGAGACACTGAATGCTTACTGAATTTGCAATGACTGAAAACATCTTCACAACCTGTTAGCACCTTCCCATGCCGTATTGATTAAATTGTCAGGAAATCCAATCTGAGGTCTTCCTGCTAGCTAGGTGAGACTTCAACCTCTGGAGAGGGTTCTTGACTCTCGTCAAGAAAGAATTCAAGAGCAGGTTGAGCAGGTGCAAGCAAACAGGAGTTTATTAAAGCAAAACTACCACTCGGGAAGGAAGGACAGGCATGCTCCAGAGATGAGAAGCCCAGAGGTGTGGTGGTTTGGAGTTTAAACAGGATCTGATTAACTATTATGCATGGGTGTGAAAGTAATTTGCCTAATGAGCTGTGTTGCACATGCCTGGTGAGGGAAAGAGAAAATGTTTCCTCTTAGGAGGAAATATTTGGTAGGCAGACAATTAAGATTTTATTTTGGTATGTTCAGGTCTACAACCCTGAACAAGCCTGTTTTGAACCCTGAGCATCCTGTTACTTTGTACTTTGTAAACATCCTGTTGTCCCAGACCTTCTGATTTGAACCCTGAGTCCCTCTGCTCCCTATTTTAGCCTGCTTCAAAATTAAAAATGAGTTTACATACAGTTCATATTTGTAAAACTTTACTGTGTTGTTTGCTTGCATGTGCCCAACCTGTGGAGTTAAGCTCAAGGGTTGCTTTAAAGGCTCAGGCATGCCCCTGGGAAGAGATAAATATTTTTATGGTCCTTAAGATAGTTCTGGAACTCAGAACGAATGTATAGAGCTCTATTTCCAGGCCTTGAGCAGAAGAGTAGGAAGGAGATAACTTCACAGCTCTTATCTCTTCTTCTCCATTGCTGCAGTCACCAGAGCATTTTCTTCCCAGATTTATGGCTTTGGACCTCAGATAGGATGATCACTACTATTCAGTATCCTTGGTCCATACATGGGCTCTCTTTCTTCCATGGCTCCAAAAGATGGGGTGCAGGCAAGGGCATTTTGAATATGTTTTTTTTTCTCTTGAGCCACTTATTTCTTTTCTGCTAATTTTAGATTCCTTTTGAATTTCTCTTTGTTTGCCTGTACTTTCTCCTTGAAAGCCCTTCTGCCAATAGTGTCCAATAATGTTCTTTCCAGTACATCATTCCCTTTCATTCCTTTATAGCGCAACTAGGGTGAGAGGTGGTTAACAACTGTTAGGTTCCACCCATTGAAAGTAAAGAAAGCAAGTGCACTGCCTCTGAAGAGGCTTTCCTCCCGAGCATGTGTGCAGTTGTGAGCAACTGTAAGCTTTCTTTAGCTCTTAATTACCTCCACACAAAGGGCAGTGTTTGCTCCTCCTGCACATGGGATGTACCCGCCTACTTTTCATTAGTGTTAATGGGGGTCTCTATGTGCAAATCCTCTTCCCTTCCCCCAGTATCAGAGTGGAATAGATGCCAAGAGAGCTTTCTGCATTTTTGCTCACTGATTGGTTTCAGATGGAATGCAAATAAGCTCTTGGAGCGTGAGGGCACTCACCCTTCACACACTGCACTCCAGGCTTCATCACTGCTCATGGGATTTCTTGTCTCATCTGCTGTCCCAGGCAGGGCCTGAAACAGTCCTCCCACTGTGCCCCTCTTTACCCCCACCTGAGCCACTGAAAATCACTTTTAGTTTTTCTCACATCACCTTGACTTATTCTATTTTCCTTTACAGAAACAAAAATCAGTATAAGGAGCAGAAGCCAAAAACACACCAAAATTCACATTTCTCTTCACTAGGTCCCATAAACACTTTGTAAATTTCCTTCCTGTCCTCCAGGTGCCCAATTCCATTGAGACATCCTAGGTCACCAGAGATGATTCACCGGATAGTGATGACATCTTGCTGGTGCATTCATCTGCCCAACTCTATGCTTGTGCTTTTCACGATCCTCATAGTCCCATCTTAATTAGTTTCAGGATTCCTGGAATCTCCAAATCCTCACCCAAATAGTTATCTCTCAGCTGTCAGAAGATTATTCATTAGTAGGTAGGAACTCGCCAAGTTTCCATTAGAGACACACATAACTCTCTCCTTTGTTATTCATGTTGGCTTTAAATCATATATCCTACTTAAAATGCCTTTCTTTCTTTAATTTTATTGGTTGGGTTAAACCTGAGTATACTTACTGGTGAATTTTTCCAGCTACCCAGGGGGGAATTCAGTGAGAAGGTGGCTGTGAGATTCTAGCCCTAAAAAGGTAGTTTCTTCCAGATCAGAAAGGAGAGGGTCATCCCAAACAAGGACACAAAACTCCAGAATTTTTGCAACTGCTGACATTAAGTGATTGCACAGTTCCCATTCCGTCGGCAGGGATGAAAAAGAGAGGGAAAAGAGACCAGGAGAGAGAAGATGTAATGTAATGGATTTTATGGGTGTCATCTCTTTGTCAAGTAACAAAAGCAACATTCTTTTCTTAAAATAGTTAACATTTAGAATTAATTTTTATTGATTGTACGTATATGTATATGGAAAACATATATATCTATCTACGTATAAAATCTCCTGAGCCAAATTTAATCTTTTTTCGGTTGGTTTTGCTTAAAAAATCTCAAAAAAGGAGATTAAAATTTTGAGAGATCAGATTGCTTATTTAAGCAGTAAACTTTAAAAATGGTATCCATGATAGAGAACGTATTGCTTTACAGTTTGACAACACAGTTCCATGTGTATTATTATTATTTCTTTTATTATTTTTATTTTATTTTTTTATTTTGATATTATTAATGTACAATTACATGAGCAACATTATGGTTAAGAGACTCCTCCTATTATCAAGTCCCCACCACATACCCCATTACAGTCACTGTCCATCAGCATAGTAAGATGTTATAGAATCACTACTTGTCTTCTCTGTGTTATACTGCCTTCCCTGTATCCCGCCCTCACCCCCACCCCTGCTACATTATGTGTGCTAATTGTAATAGCCCTTTTTCCCCCTTATGCCTCCCTTCCCACCCATCTTTCCCAGTCCCTTTCCCTCTGGTAACTGTTACTCCATGGGTTCCGTGAGTCTGCTGCTGTTCTGTTCCTTCAGTTTTTTCTTTGTTCTTATACTCCACATATGAGTGAAATCATTTGATACTTGTCTTTCTCCACCTGGCTAATTTCACTGAGCATAATACCCTCTATCTCCATCCATGTTATTGCAAATGGTAGGATTTGTTTTCTTCTTATGGCTGAATAATATTCCATTATGTATATGTACCACATCTTCTTTATCCATTCATCTACTGATGGACACTTAGGTTGCTTCCATTTCTTGGCTACTGTAAATAGTGCTGCAATAAATATAGGGGTGCATGTGTCTTTTTCAAACTGGGCTCCTGCATTCTTAGGGTAAATTCCTAGGAGTGGAATTCCTGGGTCAAATGGTATTTCTATTTTGAGTTTTTTGAGGAACCTCCATACTGCTTTCCACAATGGTTGAACTAGCTTACATTCCCACCAGCAGTGTAGGAGGGTTCCTCTATCTCCACATCCTCGCCAACATTTGTTGTTGTTTGTCTTTTGGATGTTAACCATCCTTACTGGTGTGAGCTGATATCTCATTGTGGTTCTAATTTGCATTTCTCTGATGATTAGGGATTTGGAGCATCTTTTCATGTGCCTGTTGGCCATCTGTATTTCTTCTTTGGAGAAGTGTCTGTTCAGCTCCTCTGCCCATTTTTTAATTGGCTTATTTGCTTTTTGTTTGTTGAGGTGGGTGAGTTCTTTATATAATTTGGATGTCAATCTCTTATCGGATATGTCATTTATGAACATATATACTCCCGTACCTTAGGATGTCTTTTTGTTCTATTGATGGTGTCTTTGCTGTACAGAAGCCTTTTAGTTTGATATAGTCCCACTTGTTCATTTTTGCTTTGTTTCCCTTGCCCGGGGAGATATGTTCATGAAGAAGTTGCTCATATTTATATCCAAGAGATTTTTTCCTGTTTTTTTCTAAGAGTTTTATGGTTTCATGACTTACATTCATGTCTTTGATCCATTTTGAGTTTACTTTTGTGTATGGGGTTAGACAATAATCCAGTTTCATTCTCTTACATGTAGCTGTACAGTTTTGCCAACACCAGCTCTTGAAGAGGCTGTCATTTCCACATTGTATATACATGGTTCCTTTATCATATATTAATTAACCATATATGCTTGGGGTTATATCTGGGCTCTCTACTCTGTTCCATTGGTCTATGGGTCTGTTCTTGTGCCAGTACCAAATTGTCTTGATTAGTGTCGCTTTGTAGTAGAGCTTGATGTCAGGGGGCATAATTCCCACCCCCCCTTTATTATTTCTTCTCATGATTGCTTTGGCTATTCAGGGTCTTTTGTGGTTCCATATGAATTTTAGAACTATTTGCTCTAGTTCATTGAAGAATGCTGCTGGTATTTTGATAAGGATTGCATTGAATCTGTAGATTGCTTTAAACAGGATGGCCATTTTGATAATATTAATTCTTCCTACCCATGAGCACGGGATATGTTTCCATTTATTGGTATCTTCTTTAATTTCTCTCATGAGTGTCTTGTAGTTTTCAGAGCATAGGTCTTTCACTTCCATGGTTAGGTTTATTCCTAGGTATTTTATTCTTTTGGATGCAGTTGTGAATGGAATTGTTTTTGTGATTTGTCTTTCTGCTAGTTCACCATTAGTATATAGAAATGCAACAGATTTCTGTGTATTAATTTTGTGTCCTGCAACTTTCCTGAATTCAGATATTAGATCTTGTAGTTTTGGAGTGGATTCTTAAGGGTTTTTTATGTACAATATCATATCATCTGCAAACAGGGACAGTTTGACTTCTTCCTTACCAATATGGATGCTTATTATTTCTTTGTGTTGTCTCATTGCCATCCCTAGGACCTCTAGAACTATGTTGAATAAAAGTTGGGAGAGTGGGCATCCTTGTCTTTTTCCCGATCTTAAAGGAAAAGCTTTCAGCTTCTCACTGTTAAGTATAATGTTGGCTGTGGGTTTGTCATATATGGCTTTTATTATGTTGAGGTACTTGCCCTCTATACCCATTTTGTTGAGAGTTTTATTATGAATGGATGTTGAATATTGTTAAATGCTTTTTCAGCATCTATGGAGATGATCATGTGGTTTTTGTCCTTTTTGTTGATGTAGTGGATGATGTTGATGGATTTTCAAGTATTGTAACATCCTTGCATCCCTGGGATGAATCCCACTTGATCATGATGGATGATCTTTTTGATGTATTTTTTAATTCGTTTTTCTAATATTATGTTGAGTATTTTTGCATCTATGTTCTTCAGAGATATTGGTCTGTAATTTCCTTTTTTTGTGGTATCTTTGCCTGGTTTTGCTATTAGAGTGATGCTGGCCTTGTAGAATGAGTTTGGGAGTATTCCCTCCTCTTCAATTTGAACTTAAAGGAGGATGGGTATTACGTCTTCACTAAATGTTTGATAAAATTCAGCACTGACACTATATGGTCCAGGAGTTTTGTTTAGGTAGTTTTTTGATTACCAATTCAATTTCTTTGGTGGTAATTGTTGAATTCTGATTTTCTGTTTCTTCCTGGATTAGCCTTGGAAGGTTGCATTTTTCTAGAAAGTTGTCCATTTCTTCTAAGTTAACCAGTTTATTAGTATATAATTTTTCATAGTATTATCTCATAATTCTTTGTATTTCTGTGTTGTCTGTAGTGATTTTTTCCTTTCTCATTTCTGATTTTGTTATGTGTATAGGCTCTTTTTTTCTTGAAAAGTCTGGCTAGGGGTTTATCTATTTTGTTTATTTTCTCAGAGAACCAGCTACTGCTTTCATTGATTCTTTCTATTGTTTTGTTCTTCTCAATTTTATTTATTTTGCTCTAATCTTTATTATGTTCCTCCTTCTGCTGACTTTGGGCCTCATTTGTTCTTTCATTTCTAGTTTCATTAATTGTGAATTTATACTGTTCATTTGGGATTGTCTTCTTTCCTGAGGCAGTCCTGTATTGCAATATATTTCCCTCTTAGCAAGGCGTTCACTGTGTCCCACAGATTTGGTGGTGTTGAATTATTGTTGTCATTTGTCTCCATATATTGCTTGATCTCTGTTTTTATTTGCTCACTGATCAGTTGATTATTTAGGAGCATGTTATTAAGCCTCCATGTGTTTGTGGGCTTTTTCATTTTTTTTGAGTAATTTATTTCTAGTTTCGTACCTTTGTGATCTGAAAAGTTGGTTGGTACAATTTCAATCTTTTTGAATTTTTCTGAGGTTCTTTTTGTGGCTTAGTATATGATCTATTCTTGAAAATGTTCCATGTGCACTTGAGAAGAATGTGTCTCCTGTTGCTTTTGGAGTGTTCTGTAGATGTCCGTTAGGTCCATCTGTTATGATACATTGTTCAGTGCCTCTGTCTCTTTATTTATTTTCTGTCTGGTTGATCTGTCCTTTGGAGTGAGTGTTGTGTTGAAGTCTCCCAAAATGAATGCATTGCATTCTATTTACCCCTTTAATTCTGTTAGTATTTGTTTTACATGTGTAGGTGATCCTGTGTTGGGTGCATAGATATTTATAATAGTTATATCCTCTTTTTGGACTGACCCTTTTATCATTATGTAATGTTCTTCTTTGTCTCTTGTGACTTTCTTTGTTTTGAAGTCTATTTTGTCTGATACAAGTGTTGCAACTCCTGCTTTTTTCTCCCTATTAGTTGCATGAAATATCTTTTTCCACCCCTTTACTTTCAGTCTGTGTATGTCTTTGGCTTTGAAGTGAATCTCTTGTAGGCAGCATATAGATGGGTCTTGTTTTTTTATCCATTCAGTGACTCTGTATTCTGATTGGTGCATTCAGACCATCTACATTTAGGGTGATTATTGCTAGGTATGTACTTACTGCCATGCAGGCTTCATATTTGTGGTTACCAAAGAGTCAAAGGTAATTCCCTTACTATCTAACAGTCTAATTTAACTCACTTTGTATGCTATTACAAACAGAACCTAAAGATTCTTTCTTTTTTTCCTCCTTTTTCTTCCTCCTCCATTCTTTGTATGTTATGAATCATAATCTGTACTCTTTGTTTATCCCTTGTGTGACATCTATTTAGCCTTAGGAATACTTCCGTTTATAGGAGTCCCTCCAAAATGCACTGTAGAGGTGGTTTGTGGGAGGCAAATTCTCTCAGCTTTTGCTTATCTGAAAATTGTTTAATCCTTCCTTCAAATTTAAATGATAACCTTTCCGGGTAGAGTATTCTTGGTTCGAGGCCTTTCTGCTTTATTGCATTAAATATATCATGCCACTCCCTTCTGTCCTTTAAGGTTTCTGTTGAGAAATTTGATGATAGTCTGATAAGTTTTCCTTTGTATATGATCTTTGTTCTCTCTCTAGCTGCTTTTAAAAGTCTGTGTTTATCCTTGATCTTTGCCATTTTAATTATTATATGCCTTGATATTGTCTTCCTTGGGTCCCTTGTGTTGGGAGATCTGTGCATCTTGATGGCTTGAGGGACTATCTCCTTCCCCAGATTGGGGAAGTTTTCAGCAATTACCACCGCAATGACACTTTCTATCCCTTTTTCTCTTTCTTCTTCTTTTGGTACCCCTATAATGCGAATACTGTTCCATTTGGATTGGTCACACAGTTCTCTCAATATTCTTTCTTTCTTAGAGATTCTTTTTTCTCTCTGTGTCTCAGCTTCTTTGTATTCCTCTTCTATAATTTCTATTCCATTTACCATCTCTTCTACTACATCTAATCTGCTTTTAAATCCCTCCATTGTATGTTTCATTTCAGATATGGAATTTCTTAATGATTGAATCTCTGTCTTAAATTCATTCCTTAGTTCTTGAATACTTTTCTATACCTCCATAAGCATGTTTATGATTTTTATTTTGAACTCTTTCTGGAAGATTGGTGAGTTCAGTTTCATTTGACCCTTTTTCTGGGGTTTGTGAGATTTTGGTCTGTACCATGTTCTTTTGACATTTTATATTTCTGTGTGGTGCCCTCTAGTGCCCAGAAACTCCAGTCTCTGGAGCTGCTCAGCCACTGAAGTGAGTTTGAGTTTGCAGGGGAGCGGGGCTGGTGCCTGGGGGCAGGAAAGATCTGTTTCCTGACTCCTGTCTGCCCTGCCTGTCTCCAGTATTAGAGCCAGTGGGCCAACTCTGAGCTTGGAGTCTCTAGCAGTTATAGGTGACGCCTCTCCCTGGCTGACCTGATGCCAGAGCAGTGACTGCCGGTTTGCGATCCGGCGCTGTCTGTCCAGGAGAAAGGTACATCAGGCTTCATATACCAGTGGGGGGCCTCAGAACTGAGTAGTCACCCATGGGCATGGAGTGCCTGAAGCTCCCCAAAGTTCCCAATCTGCTGGGCAGAGCATGCCCAGACAACCTTGTCCCCCATCCCTTCTCCTGTGCAGCAAGCCAACCCTGCGCCTTCAGCAGCCTTCTCGCTCCTAGGAAGCCTTTCAGACCTCCTGCCTTTCCCTTGTCTCAGAGCGGCCAGGTGTGGATCCTGTCCTCCACAAACATCCAGAATCTGTCTCTCAAGCACTCTGCCTGTCCCAGCTCCCCATCCTCCAGAGCACCACACAATATAGATTTCTGCTTGTAAAGCAGATCTCCAGGGCTAGATGTTCAGCAGTCCCAGGCTTCCACCCCCTCACCCTCTCTGTTTCTCTTCCTCCCACTGGTGAGCTGGGGTGGGGGAAGGGATCAGGTCCCGCCTGATCAAGGCTTTCATATGTTACCCTGTTTTGTGAGGTCTGCTCTGTTCATGAGGTCTTTATGCAGTCTGGTGCAGCCTTCTTTCCTGTTGCTGTTTTAGGGTTAGTTGTATTAACTATATTTTCATACTATCTGTGGTTTTGGGAGGAGTTCTCTGTCTCACCTCTCACACTGCAATCTGGAATTAAGACCTTATTTTATGGCCATGTGTATTATTATAGTTGATCTTCAATAAAATACTCTTATTCAGGGATCATTGTCCCATTTTTAATAGCAGAAACCTCAGCCTGTTTTCTTGGGTACATTGCCACACACCTGTGTGTCAATAAATCTGTGATGTCATAAATCTGTGATGTTTACCTGTGCTTTAAAGTTTCTGTGATGAAAACCTAAGTCACTAGCCGAATCAGAAACATCCTCCACTTTAGCCTGTGCCTCCTATTTTCCAAGTTTTTTCCCTTTTCTATTTCTGACTCTATCCCCTAGCTCCAGAAATGTAGAATAAATAAAAATATTAAATTCAAAATAAAAATTTTGAGGACAAAATTGCAGTGAAAACTTCTCATTCTTGTAATTCCAGAAACTGCCTCTTCCTCTCACGATGTAAGATGTAACATGCATGGTGGAAGGCTTCCTCCCTGCAGCCTGGATGTCTAGAGGGTGAAAGACTATTTGTTCTTTGAGGCTGTTGGCCCATGTACTACAGGATTTATGTCTGCAAGGGATAGATTATCAACCTTAGGTATGACTTCCAGGTTCTTTGGTGATCTGTTAGTCCCTTTTGTTCTGAGACTATGGAATATTCATACTTATTAATTTTTCTGAGAATCTGATACATTTGAGGAAGTAATATACCTGATTTACTGATAAAAAGCCTTTGCCAACCTTTTTAACAGTGTCCACCTTTCCAAGAGCAATACAATAACTTGATAATTAAGAAAAAAACAGCCTTGCTGACAAAGTCTACAGTACTTGATAAATTTTCTGAGTAGGAGCTACATTGAAAGATGGAGTGAAGCACTTGGGGAGGAGTTGCTAAGCCTGACTCAACATGGGAGGATATGAAATGTCAATTATTGCTACTGTTGTAGACCTGGTGGGTCGAGGGGTTTTGAGGGACTGTAGTCATGGGACAATCTGACTGATTAGGTGAAAGTGATAAATGCCTTACGAAAGGCATGCATCTGAATTAGAAATGCAGTAATTTGAAAGTCAATACAGCATAGATTTTAAATTGCTTTTGGCCTACAAGCTTAATACACAGGGCACACTCGCACAATAATTAATCCTGGGAGTTTGGTTCTTAGAGAGCAAAGCGATCACTCTTCATGGACAAGGCAGGAAACCTGTAATCCTTATATCCACACTGGGCTTTAAAAAAAGAATAAATTGAAAGACACCCTTGTGTCTTAAAAAGTCCAATGCTTGTGGATATATGTGGGGGGAGCGGAAGTGTGTATGTATGTATGTGTGCACAAGCACGCCTGCTTGTACATATAACTAGCTTTCCACACAAACCTCTCATTCATGTGTAGAAATGATTCATGCTCAGGAGCCAGGTCTTTACACTTAGCAGCTCAAGAGAATATGGTTTGATTGGCTGTAGGTTCAGCAGTGATTGTTTTCCACATGATGAGAAGGACCTAGCATTTTAAGGGTCTGCCCTCTTTCCTCATGTCCACCCCCACTGACACCCTCACTGGAATGTTTTGAGAAGTTATGAAGAACAAAGGTAAAACTCAGCACAACACAGTATTGTGAATGGGGCAAAGTTTCTCAGTTAAAGGTGGTGCTGTTATCCTCATCAGCATCACAAATCACCATAACAAATAGGCATCTTGAGCCATAAAGGGAGTTGCTCAAGAAGGCAATTGAATCAGGGAAGGGTTTGATCTGTTTTATTTATTCCCTTTAAAAAATTTGCTGAATGCATCACCTAAGCTTACTCTAAGTAATACAAAGAAGGGTAAGACACAAATCCAACCTCAAAACTTGCATGATTCTGAGGGGTTGAGGAGAGAGAGCTCCGTGTAGATCAATAATAAATGGAATAAACCAGGGAACAGAGAGATTGGGGAGCCGATAGTGGAGCACTTAGCCTAGGAATAGGCCCTCTCCAGTTTCATTTTGAAACATACGTAATGGTACACTTGTTAAGACATATCCCACTGACTTTGTTGGGAGAGTACTTGATGGCCTGGAAATGGGGGAAAAAACAAACAAAAACAGATGTTCTGACTGGTATTAATTCCTGTCCCACCTCATGGTCAAAAGGGAAACTCACAGGTTCAGAGCAGTGAAGCTCAAATTGTAGCCCAGAGTCCCCCAGCCTCAGAGTTACTGGGAGTGCCCCTTAGATGCAGATTTGTGGTATCTGCCTTGGGTTTCCTATCAGAATCTCATGGGATTAAACCCAGAGCCGATATTGAAACAAGCTCTTCAGGTGATTCTTAAACCCATTAGAACGTAAAAGGGAATGTTCAGGAGAGGACATTGGAAAACTTTGCCTGATTTCATCAAGAGTCTTGGTGGATACAGAGATTTACTGGTAGCCTCTTTTCCACCTCTGTACCCCCAAACTTAAATGTAGAGTCGGCATTGGAAAGACAGAAAGACTAGAATAAATATTGGAAACAGGTGCAGGGGAAAAGAAATCATCCAAGGGTATCGTGATATGGGAATTCTGGGTCAAGGAGCTGTGGTGAGATACAGTATGTGACTAGCTCCTGTGCCTCTTTTTGTACCACCAGACCCACAGCAGTCTTTCACAGGTAACAGCTCTTTCCAGCAACTTTCCTAACATTGTCCCTCCATATAACCACCATGCATCCACTGGTGTTACTCTGTAATGAAATCATTATACTATATGGAAGCACACACACCTTAGTCCCTGTCTCCTTAAAAGAAACAAACAGGAGAAAAGCCAGTCTCCTCCAGGAAGTACCTTGTGAGTGTTTCTGAGGGCACCTGGGTATAAGATGGGTGTGGGCCTATGCCCTTTTTTTTTTATCACACTTCCTGTAAGTACATTCTCATAAGGTTATCAGGCCCAGAGTAGGCCCTGGGGTAGGGACAAGTTTTGTGGATGGTTTAGGCAGGTTTTCTGATAATTCTTGGTGAGAAATACTCTTGCACTCTTGTGTAAGGTGGTGATCAGGAGACAGGTTCTGACACCAGTCTGCATGGGTCACATCTCTGCTTTGCACCTGATAATGTGGATGGCCATGCCAGGTGCTTCCTATTCAGTCTCCTCATCTGTGAAATGAAGATGCTGTGCTAGCTACTCCATTGATATACTGAGTGGGATTAATGAAATAATGCATTGTGTCTGGCACGTGAATGCTTGTCATTATTCATTCTTGGGGGTATTAGCTCATGCTTCTCTCCTGCATTAGAATATTGAGACCCAGAAGGACTAATCAGGACAGGGGTCTAAAAATCAAACAAACTGACATCAAAACAGAAAACAAAAACAAAATAAAGTGTAGTGTTCTTTTTGTTGTTCTAGTTTTAAGCTTGAGAGGCACAAAAATGACACAATGATCCCATCCCATTAAACAAAGTAGGAAAGCACCTATGTGAGTAGAGCCCAAATTCAAGCGTAAGAGAGTATGCTCTGCATGCCAAAATGCGTGGATTACCCTGGAGGGTCTAGACTGGATGGCTGTGACCAAGGAGGGTAGCTGAGCAGTGATTTCAGACGAGATGACTAAAGCTATACTACACAGAAAAAAATGTCATGGAAGACACTCAAGCATCTTTTAAACAATAATTTAAGAGACATGCAATTCTGAAGGTTTCTCATTGCATCAGCAGTGTAAAAGCGAACATTCTTCTAGACCTTTCTTTATGGGATTCCCTGCAAGCCTTATTTCTAGACCTAGTTGGTACCCATTCTGTAAGTGAGCTTTGGCCAACTTCCTTCCTCTCCACGGTGACAAAGTAATGAACTGTTGGTTATAAACAGTTCAAAACAAATAGTAGAAGGTCATTGTGCCGCTAAACTTTGATATATTGAGAAAGGTGAACTTTAGCAGAGCTTCTAAGTATTGTCACGCAGGAAGCGGTGGAGTAAGTGGATTCATCTATCACTGGTGAAAGCATGGGCACAGCATCACTGCTTGAAGGTTGAGCGTGGAAATGCTCAACCCTGATTAAATGGCCATAATTCCTCAAGGCTGTGACATGGCTGGCAGGCATGGGAAGCTGGGGCCTTAAAATATAAATTGCTGGAATTTATAATACACTGTCATTCTGTCATGAGAAAAAAAAAGTGCGGGATTCTTCCTAAATTCAAACTATTGGATGATTATTTTAGCATTTTCAAATACTGATCTGCACATGTGTTTTCATGGTCAAGGGGAAAATCTGTATTTTTTCTGCTTAAACAGAAGTAGCCTGAGCAGGTTGCCTTTAAAGATAGTGCTTAGTTTTTCTTTAAAATCCATGCCCTCTTTGACAGCTTGGGTGATTTGTTAGTAGCATTACCTTAAAGTATGGATTGTGATGTCGGCATAATTAGGCATGCTGAACAGGAGGCTTATCCTTGAAATTTCAAACCCTTACATTGCAGAAATGAAAAATCAGCTGATGAGTGCATTTATTTTCTGCCATGAAAAAACCTCCCAAATATACATACTACACTTACTTCAGTTCCTGTTCAAAGAATAAGAGAATGTACAGGTACCTTACTGGAGCAAGAAAGAAAGTATATGTCTGGCACTCAGAATTGGATTTTAGGTCATGCTTAGAATCACATCACTGACATAACATCCCTAGAGGTCAAGGTTATGTCAGTGTCAACATTCCACCTACTTTATAGTACTCAACATATGTCTATAGGAGTAATGAATAAATACTATATAAGAAGAGATTTGATAAAGAGTCTTAAGATCGTTAAGTCCACGAAATTCATTGCTGACAGGGATTTGAAAGGGATTTTTATGGCTCTAAGACATTTGTGTGACCAGAGCAATAATAATTTTTTAGTTCTTATTGTGTGCTTTGCTACAATATAAAATAAATAGGATAGAACAAGCGGAAGACTTCTTTCAAGTAGCTTAACATCTGGGAAGACAAAACTCAACCAATAGCTGTTAACCAATGTAGATGTATGGATATGACTGTTTTGGAAGGCACCTGGGTTTTGTGTATTCCAAGAAGAGCAAGGGAACCATACTTGCTCAGGAACTAGGGAAGCTTACGTGGATAGCCAGGACTTCAGAAGGACCTTAAATTATGAGGACAGTTATTAAAGTCTGAAAGAACATTCATCAGGATGGGAAATTTTAAAGGAAAAGGCACTCTAAGGACATGCATGGCATTATGATTTTTTTCTGTATTTTCTCCACATTCTATTCTATTCCATTCTGTAACTTCCCTTATCTTTCCTGAAACCCCTCTTTAAACCCCTCTTCTAGCCTCAGGAGTTAATTTATAATGCCTAATCTGCCTTTTCCCCTAGTTCCCATTTACTTCACAAAGATCTTATATGTGCTCCCATATAAGCCGTCTCTACACAGTTTTGCAAGGGTTCCACCAAATCTCTGTTCCTGTGACCCACTCCTAAAAGGATGGACTCCCTCACCACACTCTCTTATTTTCACACTTACAGATGTGTGTCTCCTTGTTTCCTCTCTCACCATAGTAGCACCCATAAACTTTTAGTCGTATTTGCATCCTGTAAAGCTTCTGACATAGTGCTTTGCTTATAAAAGGTGTAGAATAAAATGCCTGTTGGATTAAATTTCCCGGTCTCAATCTTTCTATAAATAACGGAAAAGTCACATAATGCTGGGTGGGTGAAAATGGAAAGAGCAAATGCGTCTTCCTCAGGACGGAGCAGATGAGCGCCCCGATTAGCATACCTTGAAGACTGGGCCTGTCTTGTTCATCATTGCATTCCCAGCGTTCCAGATCACTCTCTTCTCTGTACACTGTCTGTACCAGTTTGCAACACCTGGTGCAGAGTAGGTGCTGAAAAATGTTTGATGAATGAATGAATATGCATGGGTGGCCATGATGCTATTCGAGTACTTTATGGAGCTCACAAGTGTGTCATCACTGTACCTGTCAACACTGTCTGGCTTTGCCAGGTTTCCACAGGTGGTTCTTGTGAGATCAGTCAACACTTACCCAGAAAGTCTGTGCACCACCCAGGTCTGTGCATCTGTCCCTTCACCCCCAGGAGACAGTTTTTCATAGGGGAAGCTGTAGAACAGTAAGATACCATGGAAGCAGACAGACATATATTCTCTGTCAGATCTTGATTCTTGTCAAAAGAGCATGTCCTGCTTGCGATGAGAATACCTAATAAAAGACAGACTCTTTATCTTGTGACTTCAGTCAAAATGATTGAGATTTTTGTGGTTCATTTCTTATAAGGAATCATCACATTCCTCTTATAAGCTAGGCAAATTGACTATGGCTTTGGTAACCAGATTAATGTCTGAATATTCTATAGCTACAGTAATATGTATTCTGAATGACTTGTAGGTTTCCTTGTTAGAGAGTCTAGAGAGGCACACAGACAACTTTTTCTGGGAATACACACTTCCTGTTTGGAGCTTTTAATGACAAAAAATATTCTGTGATTATTCAGAAACATGACATGAAGGTGCTTCCTATAAAATCAAAGAAATACTATTTTTAAGCTCCTAGATGCTATGCCAATGGAGACGTCAAATCTCAATCTGGACCGGAGTTGTCTCCATTTAGATGGACAACTCTAGGGAAATCTAATACTAAATGAATCATAGTCATAATAATCAGAATTATAATCACATTAAAGGGAGTGTTTAATTTCAAAAACCAACTTCAAAATATCCATTGAGAAGTCTGAATAGCTTTAAAAACATGTAAGTTGTTCCCCCTATTTATTTTGTGGATGTACCTTGGCACTTTTCACACACAGGCCTTGTGCCCTATTTCATCATGTTGACAAAACAAGAAGACTTCTCCCCCCAGACTAGTAGGGACCCTTGGCATCTCATAAAGGGATAGGTGACATAGCCCAGTGAGCAGGTGCAAATGTTCATACCAGCTTTGCTACACTGAACCCACATAAGGAATTCCATTCAATGGTGAGGATATATCTGAGTAGTGCACAGTGATTCATTAGCACAAAGAAAGAGCAGAGTGGGAACAGTTTTCAGAGCCATTGGCAAGCATGTTAAAGCAGGCCCATGACAGATGAACTCAGTGAACTAAGAGCTTAAATAGCATTTGGGAACAGGGAGTGAGTGCTGGGAAATGAATGTGCTGACCTTACAATAGTGAGCAAAACCTCATGACTAGAAAACGCAAACTTTCAGGCCCTTGTGGGAGAAAGTATCCCATTATGTAGTGTTTAAGGGGAAGAAAAAGGAACTATACAGTTATACATGCTATTAATTAAGCTTAGCATAGAAAGGACATGGGTGTCTGCTTTACTGCCTGATTAACATATTGGGTCAAATGCGTTAGATATTTACTGCTGTTTTTTTGCATTAGAAAACATAAGAGAAATGGCCCCTCAGAAGTACATCTATAATTCATGGGCCAAATCAAAACTGTGTATGTAGACTTACATTGCTGTGCATTCTTTCTCTTCATTCAACTGGGAGGCTGCTATGCATAAGGAAGGTCCCGTCATGCTGTGCGATCCCAATTCAGTTGGTGGTGTTTTCAACGTGTTTTGAATATCCTGAGGCGTGGGCAGGCATGACGGGAGTGGAGGGGTATGTAGGTTAAATAAAGGAAGTTTATTTATTTTAGTGGTTCTTTTAAAGACTTGCAGGTATCTAATTAGACAAAAACAAAGTATTTGAAGTCTGGAATGGGTAAAGATGCCTCATAGGCACCATTGTTAGATTGAAGTGTGAATAGATGTGTGATATATTTCATCTTTTTGATATGCCATGCTTATTTAATATAGTTATTGCAGTACCACTTATGCTGTTTTTCCCCAAGTGTTTGTGTTTGCCCCCAATTTTATATCCTGCTCTACAAAAAGTGGGTTCTTTGTATAATTCATTTTTATATAGTTTTATATAATTAGTTTTTGTATAATTGATATTTAAATTTACCTATTTTGAAATTTTTGATTAAGATCTCTGTTTAGGGTTTTTCCTAATTAAAAGGCAAAATTTACACTGTGACAATTAACAATTTTTAATTTAAAAAATAAACAATTTTAAAATGAGCTTCTTTGTTAATTTTAGAATTAATTGTTAATTTTAATAGTTAACAATTTTAGCAAGCCATTAATGGAAGTGAACAAATGAAAATAGCTTTTTATCTTACTGTGGAATTCCTGTTTTCATCTGCAAAGTATTAAAGTGGGGATTATTATAAGTCACCCCTGAAGGCTGCGTAACTGATCAGTTGTACAATTAGGCAGCGGCTCAGAGCCATCGTTTCTTAAGCACCAGGGAATATCCCGTCACTCTCACTAGAGTAATGGGGCTGACCAAATCTCTAGGCAGTGCTGATGGTGATGTGGCTGGTGGACGGCTGACTGTGGACTGGAATGACACACGTGTGGAGCCTGGCATAAATAGCACTTCATAGCACTAGACTTTTCTCATGCTCCCAGTCCCGTCTGAATCTGTTTTCGTGTAACTAGTCTGAAAAGATTTTTAAAATGTTCACTTTCTGGTAACTTCAATTCAAATCCCAAAGCACAAACAAACTGAAAGTGACCTGTGTCTAATATTATGTTTCAGCTTTCAGTCTGTTGAGCCTGGTCCATGTCCAGGTCAGGCAGTAGGATTCTAGAAAGGATAAACATTCTGTGTGCTTTGTGTATGCTGTAAGACAATATGGAACAAGTTATGTGCATATATTAAACAGATTCTGTTCATTCTCTAATGATTGTTAGGTGTGTAACTTTGTCTCATATGTTAGGCAATTCTTAGTTCATAGGAATTTCCAGTGGCATCAGCCAGGTCTTGCCTCATTTTCTTTCAATAAGATTACTCCATCGTAAGTATGTACTTGCAAAACTGTGATTGAAGCATGCTTTCCAGGACCATCATACCACCCATTATCCATCTGACTTGACTCCACATACTGACCTAGTCTCAAACCCTCACTTTACCCCTGCCACCTTTAAAATCCCCCACATTCTGTTTCCATCAGCCTGTAGGCAAAGGAAAACTGTAGATACTGAAGATATCTAAATAGACCAAAGGCTGTTGATTGACCACATGGAATTGGGTGCATGTTCAAAGATGCCTTTGCCTCTGCCCAGGCTGATTAAATGTGGGTGAATTATGCACATCTGCAAGCCAGCTGTTGCCTTCAGCTCAATCCCATCTGATGTAGAAACCCCAAAAGGTCAAAGAGAAGAGCTTTTCAGTTCCTCTCTGTACCTACATGTGGTGGTGCAGGTGGATCCTGCCCTGTCCAAATGTCAGAATGCAGAGAAGGAAGGGTGGCCATACTGACCCTTCTTCCTATTGTTTTTGTCTGCATTACGTATTT
The DNA here is from genome assembly GCA_032199065.1 of Smutsia gigantea. Classification (NCBI taxonomy): domain Eukaryota; kingdom Metazoa; phylum Chordata; class Mammalia; order Pholidota; family Manidae; genus Smutsia; species Smutsia gigantea. The sequence continues at coordinate 67,129 of JAVSCE010005671.1, forward strand.
GTGCAGTTGTGTGTATTAGTTAAAACAAGTACCCTAGAAACCAGAAAACTTTGTTCTTTTTTCTAACCAGCTGAAAACCACCAAATGGAGCTAGGCAGTATTCCTAGATTCTTTCTGCATTCCTTCATTGATATTTGTAAACGTGACATGCTTCATGAAACAAAAGAATGATGGGATTTGCTTTAAATTTGTAGAGGACTTGGCAGATTGTATATATTTGTTTAAAGAGATGAGAGAAATCCAGAGTTAGAGTATCCCTTGTGAGGATGGCAGTCACCTCTGACTTCTGTTCTGATGTTGCCATTGGAAAAAACATCAGTCAAAATGGGAACTGATAGTGACACAGAAAAACTGGGAATGATTAAAGTCAAGGAGAAACTTAGATGAAGTATGTGGGAGTTAGCAAAAGATATTAAGTGTATTAATAATAATTTAAGAGTTTCTTTTGGGGGATCAAGAATCATATTAAAGAAACAAAGACAAATTTCTTTTGCCAGACAAGCAATCAGAAAGCATGAGTAAATCAGACATTAATGAGCAGATTAAGAGTCCCTTTGGGATGTCTGAAGTTGAGTTTCCTCGCAAGTCTCCACTCCAGTTGCTTGTATGAAACCCTTTAATAAGCATGGGCAAGAAACAAGCCATACGGTTGCCTGCTGTAAGCTTTCTTTTTCAGTCATGCTTTCATAGAATCCAATCAGGCATCTCCACCTCTAGGGAAGGAGGTGGTAGTATCTCTTTCCCAAAGACTATGCCTCCTCATTCTGGGCCTTTCCTCTATTTTAATTTCTCCCTTCGTCTATTTGCCCACTGCTGATCTCAGTCTTCCCTGCAAAAAAGGAAAGGGATCTAGTCAATTCAGTTGCCTTATGGAATTTATTATTATCTTTTCTTCTAGGTTTAATTGTACTATCCCTGTTCCCTGGAAATCTTTAGTTAAAAAAAAAATTCTTAGCCATTGTATAGCCCACCAAAATAGGGGAGTTTCAGGTGTGTTGATGGGTATATTTGGAGGCTTGTGATATGTTTCAAATCACTCCACATTGTTACCTCTCCGCTTTGCTTAAGATATGGTCAGCCACATGTCTATATTGGTCTTTGGACATCTCATTGAAAGGAGGAAGTCTCATCGTCTATCCGTAATGTCATGGTGGTAGTACAGATACAAACAGAAATGCAGAAGAGAGTCTGAAAAAGAAAAGAAGAGGCTACTATAACATTTGCTAAAGCCTTTTCTCTCTTAAAAATGTCTTGTGATGCCAAAATAGTATTTGCCAGATTCTTTGTGGACTGGAAAACAACTTAAATTATCAATATGCTTCCCTGATTTGCTTTATAAAACCAAGTGGCTGTTCTCTCATTAGTGAAAATGGTAAAACTATGTAAACTTACATCCCTATGAGCATATATGATCTGCTTTTCTCTTATCCTTGATTTCCTTCCTGATTCTATGAGACTAGTTTTGGCTAATGGTTGCTTCGTAGAAGTTTTAATCGAAGAGCTTTCTCATTTTAATTTGCCTCCAGATAATAGTTTGCTTTCTTAATTAATGCTGTGAAAGCTCACATTATGATCTTTATCTGAAACATGTTTTGATTAACACCAGTACCTATGGTTTTGGTTGACTAATGTACTCTTTCCCCTAGTAGAGAGGCTGTGCTCTGTTAAGCAGCTGTTTCATTTCACCCCAGAGGTTGCTGCCATTTGCTAAGTGTAAAAATAATGTTAATTTATAGTAGAGCTTATAAAGTTCTTCATATTAATTGAAATATCCCCATCCCACCCCCATTCTCTGAGACAGGAAGACATCTCTGTATGTCCTTCTGGCTTTCTTTTGTTCTCTTCCTCTGTCTCCTTCTCTCTCACACAATCTCATTATCTATGTAGCTTCACAAAATAGATTGCCTATGAGTTGAACGACGACTCAGAACAAGAATGATAGTAAAAATAGTGGTATTTACTGAGCAATTCCTATGCATTTGGCTTTATTTTAGGATTTTTGCATTTACATTACCTCAGTTGTTTCCACAACAACCCTATAAAGTAAGAAACTGTATTCCCCTTACACGGAGGGAACCAGCTGAGGTTCAGAGTGGTTTCCACAGCTGAACAGCCGAACTGTGCCTGCTCTGAATCTATCCATTCTTTGAGTTGACATTAGGCATTCCAGCTGTTTCATTGGCAATTGTTTACTTGAAATGAGACATTGAAACACTAACCAATCTCCCAATAGCAGAGTGTTTGTTCTAAAGGGCAAATTTGATCATGACTCTCCCAATTTAAAATTATTCAATTGACCGAAATTTCCCTCAAAGTAAAGTTCAAGTCCTTTATCATGGTGTCTCCAGTCCTTATGTCCTGGGGTTGGCTTACATCATGGATTCCGTCTCTCTTCATGCCTGCCCTTCCCTTTAAGTTGGCCTCACAACTTAGGACTTGCATATTTCTCTTTGGTCTATTTGCAGCTTGTGTCTTTCTCTATGTTGGCTGGCTTCTGCTCCCCTTCAAGTCTCAATTTGAACAATTCTACTTTGGAGCGGCTGCCCTGACAATCCCTGCCTCCTCTATTTGGTTCTCTTGTTATATAGTCTTTTAACACCCTAAGCTTGCCTCTCTCTCAATTCACCTAGAGGCTTTTCCTCTCAACTGCTAGATGAAAAGATTCTTTAAGTCAGAGTCAAAGTTTTCTCCCCTGTATTTCCATGCACTCAGGGCCTGGCACCCAATAAGTTCAACAAATGAATAGACAGAGAATCAAGGCTCAGTAAATTACCACTATTTTTATTTGGAGGCTATCCACAGATCCAGGAAACAGGAATCATTTCCCCATATATGAGTGTGAGGTGATAAGCATTAGCTTATATTAACTCTTTAACGTTTCATTAAAGTGTACAAATGCAATTGTTTAATTTGGTTATAGAACTATTGTGAGGCAGTTTTCCTTTATCAAGGACGTTGAGATTGGAGAATACATATCTGAATCTGTGGATTGCCTCTAAATGAATAAAACTGATTTAAAAATAAATATGTTTAATTTTTTTTTCTAAGTCATTTCACCTTGGGTTTCTATGTCTTTCTACTTAAATAATCCTAACAGCCTAACGTGGTTTATATTCTTATAACCCTCTTCTATTCTTCACTCCTGTCAATCCTTAAATGTTTGCCTGAGTTATTCTGAAATGGAACTGTGATCATGTTGCGTCCTTTCCCAAAGGCTGCAATGATCCCCCATAACCCTTCAATGAATACTTCAGTATTGAATAGAGCCTGGGGCTATCTATACATTCTTATTTACTGTAACCCCATCATGGGTCATAGTCCTAACTCTTGCATTGATATTCCCTCTACACAAGATGATGTTTCACTTTTCCAGGGGTTGGTAAATGCATTACTTTCTGTCTGAATATCATTCTCATCCAACCTTGTGAATAAACGTTTGTGTGTTAAGATGTTGAACAAATATCATCACTTCCTTCTCTCAGACAGGTGCTTCATCCTCTACTTTCATGTAACATTTAAACCTGCTTCTTTCAGCATCTGTTGCACAACATTGTAATTGTTTAATTTCATGACTGTCTCTCCCCGCAGCATTTGATCCTTAGAGTCAGTTTTGGTATCTAGTTCATCTTTGTAAACATACTGTGTAACACATTCTTGAAACATAGTAAGTGCTCAATAAGTGTACATAGAATGAAAGAATAAATGAATCAAGTTAGGGGATAAATAATAAAGCAGGAGTTGACAAACTTTTCCTATAAAGGATCAGATAGCAAATATTTTGGGCTTGCAGCCTGTATTATCTCTATCACAACTGCTCAGCTCTGTGTTGTAGAGCAAAAACAGCCATAGACAATACATAAACAAATGGGCATAGGTTTGTTCCAAAAATATTTCATTTACCGAAGCAGGTGGCGGGCTAGGTTTGTATCTGGGCCTTAGTTCGCCAACCACTGGTATACAGGGTAGAGTCAGATCTTAGCCGTTAAACTGACAGTCCATAGATTTTGAAAAAGAGGTCTCTGTATGAAGTAGAACAAGGTGGGGTACATAGATTTTAGGGTAATCATGTTGAAGTCCGTGTCCTTTATATATAAAAGCTCTAATTTGCAACCTCTTTGAGATAGCATTCCTTACCATAGATTCCAATACCTTTATTTTATTAAAATCTAGGTAGTTACATAATCAGCAAGTGCTGATTGAAAACCCAGTCATATTTTATTTGAATAACTTTCAAATAAGATGTTCAAATTTAACATTGCATTTGCTCTGTCAGTAGAAAATGTATTTTACTGGAGAGTTGGTGGATCCCTAAGTTTCTTTCTGAGAAACATGGAGCTTATTGTATTTTTGTATTTTTCCTTAGTTTTCAAAGAAACGCCTTTTTTCAAGCAATTTTATTCTTTAAACTAATTGTTTCCAAAAACTCAAAACTAAATGAGAATTCTCTAACCTAAAATCACTCTAATCATAACATGCTTAGGAAGGGCTCCATTTTGCAGATCAAATGAGAAGGACCAGCCGTTGCCTTTTATCGAAATCATTCAATTGTAGAATATTTGATGGTTTCCAATTGTGAGTCTCCTCTCAGCACTAAGCCAGCACAGTCAGAAGCAGTGGATTTGGAAAGAGATGGCAACACTTGAATTAGAAAACTATACATGAGCGAACATATGGAAATCATTTAATTATTTGGAGGTCATCTTTTGGACAGTGTCTGCTAGGCCCAGCTGGAGCTTAATGCAAAAGCCCCAAAGCTCTAGCAGTTCCCTCTATCCCCTTCAGTGCATTTCACCAAAAGCCACACAAATCTACATTCTAATTAGGTTAAACTTTTGACTAGATTTGCTCAAACCAACTAAGGCACTTTTACGCAGATATGATATTGTTATGGCTGCATCCTGTTTTCCTGTATTTTTTTAATGCTAAATTATACATATTATACCTGTTGTTTTGTTTCATTTTGATTTGTTCAACATGCTAGACACAATGGAATTTTGGATTGGTTGGTTTTATAAAGATATCACCATATTCAAATGGTCTTTCTTATAAATAGTGTATAACCTGCTTTTATTTCCTAATTGTTAAAGAGACTTGGCAAGAGTGCATAAAAGCATTTTAAATACTACATAAGTACATACACAAATAGAACCTTTTGAAACAATGGAATTTAAAAAACATGGGCAGTTTAGACCTACAAAGCTAACTCACTTTTAAGTGGTCCCAAATTAAATCATTCCCTTATAGGCCAGATACATAACCCCTGTGTCAGTCAAGGTTCTCTAGAGATCGGGAGCAATAAGGTGTATTTCATAAATAAATAAATAAATATGTGTGTGTGTGTGTGTGTGTGTGTGTGTGTGTGTGTGTATTTGTATGTGTACATATAAAATATGTAATTACCATGTATTATATATAAAATATATGTTGTACATATACACATGCATTTTACATATATGCATTTATATATTAAATATGCTATTTTATATTATGTGTATATAAACATGTATATATATGCTCACACAATGTACATATTATACACATGTATATTTACATAATGTTTTATATAATATAATATGTATATATACATTAAATGTACTTATAATCATTATATATATATGTGTGTATATGAAGAGATGTGTTTTAAGGATTGGGCTCACATGATTGTGGGGGCTGGCAAGCCTGAAATCTATAGGGCAGTCCACTAAGCTAGTAACTCAGATAGAAGTTGATACAGGCTTGAGGATTTCTAATTTTCCAGGGAACATCAGATTTTCCTTTTCTGAACTTTCACTTGATTGGATGAGATTCATCCATATTATCTTGCATAATCTTTTCTCCAAAGTTAACTCAGTATAGACATCAGCTGCATCCAAAATACTTTCACAGCAACACCTAGCTTAGTGTTAAATAACTGCGTATTACAGCCTAAGTTTGACACATAAAACTAACCCTCATACCTCCAAAAATGCAATTAAGTTAGATGAACATATTTCTTGAATATATAAACTTTAAAAAGAAATAGAGAGACAAAACCTATCAGTTTTAAGTATAGACTTAGGAGGTCATCAAATCAAGATTAAAACTCTATTTTTGCCACTTATTATATATATATATATAAAATTTCCCCCTCCTCTAAAACATATATATATATAAAATTTCCCCCTCCTCTATAAAACACTCTTTTCAGTCTCTGTATACCCACATAGTCCCTCCTTTGGCTTCTTAGCTGGCCTGGTGATGCACTGACTTATTTTTGACCAATTGAACATGGTAAAGATGACACAGTGTTATTTCTATGATTAATTTATAAGAAGGCTAATAGCTTCCATCTGGTTCTTTTGGATCATTTATTCCAGCTTCAGAATTCTGACTGCCCTGAAACAGCTATGCTTTGAGAAAAGCCAAGCTAGCCAGGTGGAGATGGCCCATATCAAGTTAGATGCCCAGCAGTGGATAAATTTTCCTTTCATACTAACTGATGCACCAGAAAAATAAATGAAGAAGCTATCTTAGAGATCTGGAGAATTATCAGACTGAGCCCCATCTGCCTACTATGACCCCAAAGAAGATACTCCCAAATAAACTCACCCAACTGAGACCATTCAACCCATGAAACCATGGGAGGTAAACAACAAACTTATTTTAAGCTATTACATTTTAGAGTGGCTTGTTAAGCAGCAATACCAAATTCTCAAGTTAAGCAAAGGCCTCCGTACAAAAATCCAGACTGCTTTCTATACAATACAGACATTGAAATCAAGATTCCAAATGTGTGACCCTTTGTTAAGACTTCAGAAAGATTTGTCAAAGCCTTGTTGACTTTCTCAACTAGACAAAAGAGACTTTTAAGAATCCTATAGGAATATTACCAGAATTCCCTGACTCTCAGCTCAGGTACTAAGGGCCTTTATTGAAAAGATCTCTCTGTGTGGCTTCAGTATGATTTCGATAGGATTTATAGGAAACTCATAAACATTTTGTCTTAACAATTATATCAGTGGAAGCACTATTAGCTAGAACTAAAATGAAAAGAGTCCTTGAGCCCTCAACCTTTCTTTAGGGAAACTATTCATTTCAAAATAACGTTTTTTATTTTTAGTGTTTCAACAATTATCTATATCACTAAATCCTCACCCCAACTACTATAGTTACTATCAACACAGAAAGAAATTACAGAACCCCAGACTATATTCCCTATGCTGCACTTTAATCCCCATAATTAATTTATATTATGATTGACATTTTGTGCCTCTTTAGCCTCTTCACCTATTTAACCTACCCACTCTAATCCCTCCTCCATGGTAACCACCAGTGACTTTTCAATGTCTATGAGTCTATTGCTGTTTTGTTTTGTTTTGTTTTTAGATTCCACATATAAGTGAAATCATATGGTATTTTTCTTTCCCCACCTGGCTTATTTCACTTATCATAATACCCTCTGGGTTCATCCATGTTGTTGCAAATGGCAGGATTTCTTTCTTTGTTATGGCTGAATAATATTCCATTGTGTATATGTACCATTTCTTCTTTACCCATTCATCTATTGATGGGCACTTTGGTTGCTTCAATATCTTGACTATTGTAAATAATGTGGCAGTAAACATAGGGGGTGCATATATCTTTTTGAATCAGAGATTTTGTTGTCTTCAGGTAAACTCTCAGAAGTATAATTACTCAGTCATATGATATTTCCATTTTTAGTTTTTTGAGGAAACTCCATACTGCCTTCCACAGTGGCTACACCTTTTTACATTCCCACCAACAGTGTAGGAGAGTGCCCTTTCCTTCACATCCTTGCCAATATTTGTTATTTCTTGTCTTTTGGATAGTGGCCATTCTGACTGGTGTGAGGTGATATCTCATTGTGGCTTTGATTTGGATTTCCCTGATTATTAATCATGTGGAGCATTTTTTCATGGGCCTGTTCACCATCTGTATGTTTTCTTTGGAAAAATGTCTATCTGTTCAGGTCCTCTGCTTTTTTTTTAATTGAGTTATTTGTTTTTTGGTATAGAGTCATGTGAGTTATATATTTGGGATATTAGCCCCTTATTGAATATATATATTATTTGTGAATATATTCTCCCATACCATAGGCTGCCTTTTTGTTGTTTTGTTTGTAGGTTTCTTTGCTGTACAGCTTTTTAGTTTGAGGTAGTCCCACTTGTTTATCTTTGCTTTTGCTTCCTTTGCCCGTATAGATATATCCATAAAAAATTTTCTCATGTTGATGTTCATGAGATTCTTGCCTATGTTTCTTTTAAGAGTTTTATGGTTTCATATCTTACATTAGGCCTTTAATCCATTTTGAGTTAACTTTTATATATGGTCCAAACGGTGATCTAGTTTCATTCTTTTGCATGTAACTGTCCAGTTTTCTCAATACCATTTGTTGAAGAGACTGTCCTTTCCTCATTTTATATTCATGGCTTCTTTGTCATATTAATTGACCATATATGTGTGGGTTTATTTCTGGGCTGTCTCTCCTTATGCCAGTACAATACTGTTTTAATCATTGTAGCTTTGCATCATAGCTTGAAATCAGGGAGTGTGATACCCCCAGCTTTGTTCTTTTTCAAGACTGCTTTGGCCATTCAGGGTCTTTTATTTTCATATAAATTTTAGGATTATTTGTTCTAGTTCCTTGAAAAATGCCATTGGTATTTTGATAGGGATTGCATTGACTTTATAAATTATTTTGGGCAGGATGGCCATTTTGACAATATCAATTCTTCCCATCCATGTGCATGGGATAGATTTCCATTTATTTGTGACTGCTTCAATTTCTTTCATCAGTGTCTTTTAATTTATAGAGTACAGGTATTTCACCTCCTTGGTTAGGTTTATTCCTACATATTTTACTATTTTTGATGCAATTGAAAATGGAATTTTTTTCCTGATTTCTCTTTCTACTAGCTTGTTGTTAGTATATAGGAACACAACAAATCTCTGTATATTGATATTTTTATCCTGCAACTTTGCTGAATCTAGTTATTAGTTTTATTAGTTTTCTGTTGGAGTTGTTAGGGTTTTCTATCTATAGTATTGTGTCATCTGCAAATAGTGACCATTCTACTTCTTTACCAATTTGTATGCTTTTTTTCTTTTTTTTTATGAATGTCATGATTAGGATTTACATTACTATGTTGAATAAAAGTGGTGGGAGCAGACATTCTGGTCTTAGAAGAAAAACTTTTTGCTTTTTGCCATAGAGTATGATGCTAGCTGTGGGTTTGTCATATATGTCATGCTACTTTTTATTAAAAAGAGCATGACTCAGAGATCAGATACAAGAACCATGGAGAATGATTTATTAGATATAGACTGAACCCAAATCAAGGTACTGGTGGCATGTATCTGTCTTTATTTCAGAATTGTTATGGACTATTACTTGCAACATAATGTACCTTCTATTTCCTCCCTTTTTGGATAGAAGAAGCTGTAGTGGTTTTCCTGTCCCTGACTTACAATGGCAATTCTATGTTAGAGGGAGCTAGGGAGATAATTTCTCCCTTTACTTCCTAGTCTTCTGGTTTGGATTGAGAGGAGCTGCTCCTGAATAATTTTATCCACAATGAGTCTTATTTAGATTATGTGATCTTGGTCTTCAAGCCAGATGGCATAATGGGGTGACACTTTGGGAATCTTGGAATGCAGTGAGTACATTATATTTATAGGAAGAATACAAATCACTTGTGTCCAGAGAGAAGGTTACACTGGTTTAAAGACTGCTATAAATTATTTATTAGTCTTTTCCATAGAAAAGTGGAACTAATTTCATCTTCTCTTAAATATGGGCAGGCTTTGTGATTATTTCACCAATGTATTGCAATGGAAATGACACAGTGCCAATTCTAGGCCTAAGCCAATTGCATCCATGTGAAGAGTCACATAATCACTAGATGTTGGAGAGGATGTTCTGCCTAGAAAGGCTGTTCTCCTTAAGGGTGTAGTTTCAGTAAGAGGGTTGCATATGTAGTTCTATGAGAGGAGGAAGACATGTGCCCTGTCAGGTGGTTTGATCATATATTCAACACATATTTATTGTGATTCTACTGTGGTCCAAGCATTTTTCTGAACAGTTGTAAAATTGATGTTTGCATCAGACTGTGTTAGTTTTCACATACAGTCAATGTCCACAGACCCAAGGTAAGAAAACAAAAAAGTGTGAAATATTCCTCTTTAAGGAGTTGGAACTGATTTCAATTCTATTAATTGAACATGAAATTTATTTTGTGATCTGGCTTATAATATCATGATATAAAAATAGCCCAGGATTATCTAACACCAGGTTAGGGGTTAAGAAAGGAAAGACTTTTAATAATCAGAATACAAAATCATCATAAATATTTACCTCTTAAAATTTGAGGAAAATTAATCTCAACTAGAATGGTAAACTTAGTTGATGAGTTATAATATAAGACACCATCTTATTGATGAAAAATAGAAAATGCTCAAAATCTAAATTTAGTAGCTGGACTAGAAATTAATTCTCATTTTGCTTCAACAGTAGATTGTGCTTTGTGATTGCTTCACACAAAGTAAAGTAGCATGACATAACAAAGAAAAATGCATTTTTGGCAAAAATTGAACAGAGGTCAAGGAGAGAACACAAGATAAAATTTTAGAATACCTGTCAATAATAATATAATTTTATTATTTTATATGTTTGGAATTTTGCATGTATTACCTCAATTAATTCTATAATTACTTTAGCAAGTAAGGAAGAAGTAAATATTTTTAGTATCCCTTATGTTTACAGAAAACTGAAACATTAAACATTTTTATACTTTTACAAAGTCACTGAACTTTATGAACAGAAAAATAGAGCAGTGTTTCTGCTCACAAGATGTGCATAATGACAAAGACCCTTAGGCATTGTCTCCTAATAGCCTGAGCCATTACGTAAAAGTTTGACTACCCTAATAGGAAAACCACAGAGACCATTGTGTTGAAAGCAATGTCAAGAAGAGACCTCCAGCCACCTCAGTATCCTAGAAACCCATAGATCTATCTACTACAGAACATGAGAAATAATAAAATGTTTTAAACCAATAAGATTTGGTGTTTCATTCTGCTATAAAGTTGAGTAGTGCTTCATTGTATGAATCTACTGCTTTCTTTAAAAGTCAACTTTCCCTGTAAAAAAATAAAAATGAACATCAGAGAAAATAAACTATATGACATTAAAATTCAGTGTTTTTTAAAATTTTGCTTACATTTGATCTCTGAAAGATGGTGAGGCAGAAAGAGCACTAGACTGGAAGTTGAGAGATCTGGGTTTTATTTCTAATTCTGTCAAAAATTATCTGATTACCCAAAACAAATAAAATCAGCATTTCAGATTTAATTTTGCATAGTAAAACGATCATTTTTTTCTGTTTGAATCTCTTCTATACACATTTCATAGCTTTAGATTTAGATGACCTAGAGCAGTATTTCTCAAGGTGATTTGGAAAGTCTTCATTTTGTAGAATATCTTTTTTTACTTCAGGCTGATAAACCTGTCCTCTAGCCATTAAAATCCATCTTGACCCTCCCACCCCAACATAAAGTCAAAATAAACTCTCCCCACACCACCCCCTATACACATACACATTCCTAAACTCCCCCAGGGAACATTATCATTCCCAGATGAAAATTTTCTTCAATCACTACAAAATTAAGTTTTTGGGTGCTTGCTTTAGGTTTATTAAATCTGTAAGTCAATTGGGGAAGAATTAATGTCTGAACAATATTAAATCTTCTAATCTAAGAGCCCAAAAAATGTTCCATATATTTTAATTTTCTTTCATTTCTCTATGAAATGATATATAGTTTTTCAAATAGAAGTTATAAATACTTTGATGAACATATTCCCAGGTATTTTATGTTTCTGAAGATGTGAATGTTTATTTATTTTTCTAATTGTTTCCAGCTAGTATAGAGAAATTAAGATGAATTTTGAATAGTGATAATGTACTATACTATCTTGCTAAATTTATGTATTATTTGCAGTTTCTTTTTTGGTAATTCCCTAAGGTATTATCTTCAACAATTTTGTTGTTTTTGAGTAAGAACTTTCATTTTGCCATTTCCAATATGACTGCATTTTCTTTTTCTTGCCTTATTGAAATGGCCCAGAACTCTATTCTATTATAAAAATAGTGAGATTAAACATCCTTGCCTTATTCCTAAACCTAGGAGAAACAAGTTTATTATTTCATTATTAATATGATGTGGACTTTTTGTACATATGTTTTATACATTTCAGGAAATTCCTTTCTCATCCTATGTCACCAAGAATTTTTATGGAGAATGGCTATTGGATTTTGCCAATGTGTATCTTAAGTCTGTGATTTTTTTTCTTTGTTCCACTAATTTGATGAATTACATTGGTTGATTTTTAAAAATTAAGTCAGTGGGGATTAACCCTGCCTGATTATAGTATATTATTGTTTATATTGCTGGATTTGATTTGCTAACATTTTAAAAACATTTCTGTGTCTATGTTTATGAGGGGATATTTATATATAATTTTCTTATAATACCTTTTCAAGATTTTGATGAGTTGTTCTGGGCTCATAACTAAAGTTAGAGAATCATCCCTCACCTCTATTTTCTGGAGAGTTTGTACAACTTTCATATGATTTTTTTTAAATGTTTGAAAATGAGTAAAATCATACATACCTGAATTTCTTTGCTAAGGCAGTTCATAATAACAAATTCAAACTGTTAATAAATATTTAGCTATTTGATGTGTCTTTCATCTTTTGTCAGTTTGGTAAGTTCTGTTTTTCAAGAAATTTGTTCTGCCTTATCTAATTTGTAGAATTAACAGCATAAAATTATTTATTGTATTATCTTATTGTCCATTTCATACTTTAGTTCATTCCTGATATTGGTAATTTATATATTTTTTTTGTTTCTTGGCCATAAGGTTATTGTTACATTGTTATTCTTATACTATATATTATGAAATATATTGTATTTTATTATACTTATGTTATTTTCTATATATAAATACTTACATGTATTTATACTTATGTGTATTTTCTATATAGAAATACTCTTTTATATATTATTTAACTGGTTTATTAATTTAATTAACCTTTTCAGAAGCTATGGGGCTTTGTTAATTTTATTGTGATTTTTTTTCTACTTCGTTGGTCTACTCTTATCTATATTTCCTTCCTTTTACTTATTTTGGATTTAATTTTCTTTCCTTTTTAATTTCTTAATGCAGAAACCTTGATCATTGATTTTTTTGAAATCTTCTTTCTTAAGTCTCCTTACGTATTTCCCTTTAACCATTGCTTTATATCAAAGGCCAGTTAATTTTTTCTATATAAAGATTCAGATAGTAAATATTTTGGGCTTTGTAAGCCATACAGTCTCTGTTACCTCTATTCAACTCTGCTATTATAGGACAGAAATAGTCATAGACAATATGGAAATGAATGAGGTGACTATGTTCCAATAAAACTTTATTTATAAGAACAGGCAGGTGATTGGGTATGGCTTTGGTCTGTACTTTGCCTGAGCCTTATAGGCATGCTATATTGGAATTACAAATTGTGACATGCTGTATTGGAATTACAATTCATTATCGTATATTATTTTTTGTCATTTCTTCTTTGTCCATGAACTATTTATAAGTGGTTGTTTAATTTCCAAATATTTTTGACTTATCTATCTTATATATTGATTTCTAATTTAATTCCTCTGTGATAGGATAGCACAATATGTAAAATTTTAATCTTTTAAAGTGTTTTGGGACTATTTTTTTGCAGAAGCATATGATCTATATTGGTCAATGTTCCAATGTGCAAGTTGAAAACGTTGTGTATTCTGCAGTTATTGGATTGAATATTTTATAAATATCAAATATTTCAAGTTATTTGGCAGTGCTGTTCAAATTCAAATATATAATTTTTACTCCTGTGTATGTGCTTTTGTCTGGGTGTTTTAGCAATTAGTGTGAAAACTAACTTTAAGTGCAGACTTGTCTTTATCTCTATTTTGTACTGTCAGTTTTGTTATATGAATTTTGATGTATATATATTTAGAACTGTTAGGCCTTCCTAAGTCTGCTTGCTAGTGACTGGAGGAAAAAAATCACTTTACATGTTTCGACTCTCTTATGAAAATGTGAATAATTAACAGCTTAAGTGACAACCTTCCTGTTGTCCAGGAACTATAAAATACAGCCACACTAATTGGAAAGGCCATGGACTAGTGATCTACATACCATTTATCATCTTTACATCATCCTCTGAATTCACTGTCTTGACTACATTTCTGTGCCCACATGTTAGAGTCTAGAGGCTAAACCATCAGTGCCTATGTAGCAGTGACAAAAAGAAGAAGCTCTTAGCAAGAGACTGATAATCTGCTGAGTCCCCCAAGCCAGAAACCTGTCCTTAATGATGTATATTATCTTCCTATTTAGTATGTCATTTGTGTTTAGAATGACATATCTACCCTTAAGTGACCACATATTAGGATACTTACTTTTGCTTTCATGAAGCCATGAAGGAGGAAAGTGGAACCACATGATTTGGAGGACAGACAATAAACCCAGTTTAGAGAAAAACTGAATTAGGATTAAAGACAGCAAGTGAAAGAATGAAAAGCAGTCAGTAACCCCCAGGGAATTTGGTAACCATAATCCAATTGGAGAACTAAACTTTGTATACTATGTGACTGGGCACAAGCACACACCTAATGTTACCATCTGCTAGGGCATGGCTACGTGTATGAAGGACCAAAGAGATTGACCTACTTAAGGCTCCTTCGAAACAAGGTCAAGATCCACTCAAGCTACCCCATGAAAAGAGTGATTATATTACAAGATATCAGTACAATCATTGGGAATCTGAGGCTAAATGTTAGGGCATAACTAGGTCTTATGACAAATGGAACCAAGGGAAGTTTTGACATCAAGACCAAGATGAGTGGTTGAATCCTTGAGTCTATTAACCAATCCAGCTGTTCCTCATCTGTGGACTACAGTTTCATCAGATGTGGGCAAAAGTTTAGTACAAAGGATTTTTGATTCCATATGCATACAATGTACTGTACTATTTGAAAAAAATTACCATATTTAATGCATATATGTCTTTCTGGATAGAGAAATTGAAGTCCCTGAAGATCCTGGAGTTTAGCACCTCTTTGAGCTTGTATTTTTAAAGTTGTTCATTATTATTTAGCAGAAGTGGGACCTGGTGCCTTTGAAAGATTTACAAAAATTCCCACTTGAGGGTGCTACCTACTGTAAGCAGGAAGTAGGACCAGCTTAAAATTCAATGAGAACATAGCAAGTTAGATTTAACCTGAGTTAACTGGCAAACTATTTTTATTTATTTCAGTGACCATTATAGATTGGTACTCTAGTCAGCTGTCTGACATGTCTCTTTAATCTGGTTTAGTGTATACATACAAGTCAGTTTGCATGCTTCCCTGCTTATGCTGCTGTGACAATGTTTTGTTTTTTAAAATGTTTTAAAGTGTCAGTACATTCACAAAAGCTTTTACTCATTTTCTCAAACACTGACAGTACATTAGCTATATTGTGGATCTCTAAAGAGTTCTTTGGCATCTAAAAGGGGTCCTCCTACATGGAAAAATGTGAAAACTACTGTATTGAACTGTAAAACTACCAGCTGCAAAAACAAAATCTGTTTTTATTTTACTGTGGGATGTGCTTTTTTTATTTATAAGCTCAATCTCATTTATAAATGTAACGAGAGTGTCCTTTCATTCAGAGATTGCTATTTCATTTTATTCATTTACCCAAATACCCACTTTCTTGATTACTGAAATTGCTTCTCATTTGACATCCCTTTTTTCCTCCTCTAACCCCCATCCTTCTCCAACTGAATAAACTAAGGCAATGCCATTTGTAGAAACATTAGAATTTGCGTCATCATCTGTCTATATTTTTCTTTCAAAGTAATTTTGAATCTGTGGCATTGTATGAGTCTTTTAGCTTAAACAATTCTGAAAATTTTCATAGAGTTTTCCAGATGTTTTTTCTGAATGGAAACTTTGTTAAACTATAATCTGTTGGGACCTCAAAAAATATTTGGTTGGTTATTTTTCTTCTTTCTCTCTTTGCTCCAAATTGAAATTGAGTTCTATGTCATCTCTGATTGGAAATATTTTTCTCCCTCTTTTCCTTTCTCGATGGACCACACTACACTTTTAGAGTAATAAAACATCATTTAAGTGAAATGTACAAGGCAATAGCTACTGAGCTCAATGCCATTAAATATTTATCAATACAATAATACAAGTTTGACTGTGAAATAAACATTAGGTCCTGTAAATTTAATAGTTTCCTGTAAAAGAAAAAAAATTCTCTCCAAGCTTTGCAGAGTACTGGATTTAATAAATAAATAGTTTATAATGTGCCAAAATTGAATTGCCAAATGACTGACCACATCCTATACTGTGCAAGGAAAGGCCACTGTTGTTTGTACAAGTGTGTTTCATTCAATATTGAACTTTGGTAAACAGTATGAAGTTGGCATTTCTAAATTAAGCTTTGTTTTCGACTAACTACAGATGTAGGAGTATAGATGTGAAGAAAGAAGCCAAAAGATTTGGGGAAAGAGGAATGCTAGGAAGCCTAGACCTGACATGTTCTGTTCAGATTCAAGAATTGCTGATTTAAATTTGGGTGGATTAGATACAACCTAGTGAATTTTTACATTAGCATTGATATATGAGAAAACTATCTACTATCTCTTCTTATTTCCAGGAAAGAATAACAAAAGTAAAACTTTAAAGAAATAGACATAATTTTAAGGACTAATAGCAGATGAAATTATTCTTTATGGTCACACAATGACACCAGCAGTATTACTTTACAAAAGCTATCTCATATTGGATACTGCTTTCCTTTTTATTAAATTAGGAATTCTGTAACCAATTTGTATTTATAATGGCTATGTTTGACCAGTCAGAAAGCACTAAACTCAGAATACCTTTTTAAATGTTAAAAGATGATATAATGCACACACACACACACCCCTACCTACCACCATTGGCCTACTGTCCTCCTAACACAAAAAAATTACCTATAGGTCATAGATGATGCATATTAATATAATTGTGATAAACAATTAAATACCATTAAATATTTGATCCTAGAAAGTTATGTATTTAAGAAAGATGAAATAAATAACCCGGTGTAACAATGATGATTTTGAAAATAAGAATAACATTTGTAACATAAATTATAGTTCGCAAACACTTCTCCTCTTTCAACTCCATTGATATGTATGTAGCCTTGTAAGAAAGTACAAGGGGCATTAGCATTCTAATTTTAAGGAAAAAAACCTATGACTTACAGAGTTTAAATTACTTGCCCAAGGTTACCACAATTAACAAAGTCCAGTGCAGAAACTTAAAATCAGAGGTGTCTGTCTTATAATACTATGATACTTCTAGTCAGAAAATTGCCCATTTCTCTTTATAAGCACATTATAGTGGGGGCTTTCTGGAATTAAAGAAATAAAAAAATATTATCTTGACCATATATGGCCATTATCTCAACAGTTTGGTCTGCTTTTCTAGCAACTTCCTCAAAGGGTGATTTAAGGTTATAAAACCGAAAGAGGAGATTATTCTGATTGAGGAGCCAGCTGGAAAAGCAACATACCAGCTGCCATCATGACTTTGTTAAAGCACAAAATTCACATGTTACAAACAACATTTTTGCTCATGTCTGTTCTTTTGCACTCTGCATCTAATGAATAAGTGACACCACCACCTACACGATTACACGGTATAAAAACTGGGAATCATCCTCCATTTCTGCCATGTCTCTTCCCCCTCACCACATCAATCTCTCAACCCACTTATGTCTACTAAATAGGGGCCCATCCCATCTTACCTTCCAAACTGCAGGAGACTGGTATTGAGAGTGTCTTCCAGAATAAGAGTGAGGGGAGGTGAGAGCCATTATGGTATCCTCCCATCACATTTGGAATCCATTCCCCTGTGCTCCAACAGGCTCTTCAGGCTTTGGAGTGCCCACTTTTTGTTTCAGCCTTCCGTGGTCTTAGTTCTTCTAGTCTTGCTAATGTGCCCTAGAGAGAATTTTATCAGCAGCCTGCCGACCCACTTGCTACAAGGAGATGATACTAACGTCTTTCACATCCCATTGCTGATGCAGCAACTTGTTAGTCCACATGCAAGGCCACTGTTATGAAATCTGTCGTATGCTGTAAATACTTCATTAATGATGCTGATTTAACACACACATGCCAGTAAGTTAAAAGAAAGTCTGTACCCTTGGGGGCCAATGCCTTCATTCAGAATCTACAACGGAGGCCCTGCACACTGGGACTCAAAAAGACTATACACCAGCCATAGGGCTATAAATTCATCCTTTATCCATATGCATGGTGAATATCAGAAAAGGATTTCCATTCATCAATTTAATTGCTTGTTAATCAACCTGATGAAAGTTACAAATGGGCTTTTATTGTATAAATTCAGGTTTGCCAAGATATGAGG
Source organism: Smutsia gigantea (assembly GCA_032199065.1). NCBI lineage: Eukaryota > Metazoa > Chordata > Mammalia > Pholidota > Manidae > Smutsia > Smutsia gigantea. The sequence goes on from JAVSCE010005671.1 coordinate 85,636, forward strand.
TTTGACTAAATACATTTTAAAAGCTTTTCTCACACCTGCATGAAAGCATCATTGTAAGAGTCAAATGAGAATTTGATCCTCTCTACCTGCGGGGACAGTGCTCAAGGCTAAATCCCCAGACTGTCCTGCTTCCAGCTGTTATCTCTACAGGACTCTGGTTGCCTGATACCAACAGGCGCAATACTCCAGTCTAGAACCCTGGTGCTTACCATGAATGAACCTTGCCTGCAAGGCAGAGAAGGCCTTGAGTGTGCAAGATATGTCATGTGTGCTACTTTTTGTACTAACTTGTTAATACATGTATAATAAGTATCTGTATTCATGGCAAAATTTGGTCTGGGACATGCTTTCTGTAAGAAGCAAAGTTGTGGAGTGAGTAGTTAATTTATTCACCACAAAACTTCTTTGGCAGATAACAGTAATTACCAAAGAAATCCCAAAAGTTGTCATGAACCATTTTTCAGGTCACCTTGCCTCCACGCATGCTGTTGAAATGACAGGGTGTTTATAGTGATGATTCATGTTAATATTTCTTTCTAGGTACTCTAATCAGCTTCAGAATTATCAGGATCACGTTTTGTTTCTTGAGATTATAAAAAGAAAACTATAAAGAAACATACTCATCAACTAAAATCACTCAACTTGATTTAGTAATAAAAATCTTTATTAAGTTTTTATCATTAATGAAACTTGATTTATATTTTCCCTGACAGTACCCTCATTTGCCTATATTTTCTTTTGTAGATACTTTTGAGACATATCCTTTATCCTTATACTTGATTACAACAGTGCCATGGTAATTCTATTTCGTTTTACAGTTCTCTCACTCACTTTTAGGGGAAATAACAGCTCCAGCAAGTTTTTAAAAATAAGGGTCCAAAATGATTTTCTCCTTGCAATTCTATTTTGTGAATATCTTTTATAGTGCTCTGTAATTTTTCTCTTAAAAGTTATTTTATATCACAGTTTGATGTTTACATAAAAATACAAAATGCATATATAAATAAGAATATATACACATAGTTTAAATATGTGCATTAATATATATACATTCAAATATGTACATACAAATATAAATCTATATACATACTCTTTGTCACTGTACATACATCTTAGATATATTTATATTTAGATATTCTTTAAGTTAAGCCATCCATTTATGACTAGATATCATATTTTATAAGAGCCATAAGAAAAGAGGCAGGCTGATAAGCAAGGGATATCCACAGATACGTCATGCACACAGTCAGCAAAGAACAATGTAGTTTTATTCTAAATGAATTGATCTTTCAATGAGAGAAAAAATAGTGAAAGCCTGGTAGCAACAGGATTTTATTAGAAAAGCCTGGAGAGTAAAGGGGGAAATAGTTTGCTTATACTGACAGCATATGATCATATCCAATTTCATTTCATTTCTGGCATCTGTGTGATGGGCATGTACTCTGTTAGCAATAATTCTGAATTGTGAAACACCCAGTCACAGATGATTGACTGACCCCAGGTACAAAGAATAAGGTCTTTAGAGGACTGGTGATGGAAACTTCATCTGTGAACTTGCCTTTTAATCACGCTAAGGATCCAAAGAACAGATATCAGACACAATTGACGTTGATTTGCAGGATAATCACCATGGTAATTTTGCATTTAGGTTAGCATGCTATTAATCCACAGTACACTAACATTTCACTCAAGCATTGCCCAGCTGCTGGCTGTACCATTAACTGAGTTCTTTATCTTATTTGCACAGTTTTGACTAAGTTTCTATGACAGCTTTGGCATAGTTCTGGATGGGGAGCTCAGTGCCCAGTGTTAACAAGAGAACAAAATCTGATGAGTCCTCACTTTCTTTTTTAGACCTAAACCATCAAACTACCCTTTTAGTATAATGTTTCTCAAAGTCTCATCCTCTGCCAGTTTGTATACGAACCACCTGGGGCGCTTATAAAACATAGAGATTCTTTGGCCTCATCCAACGTCACTGGACTCAGAAGATCTGGAGTGGGAACCATGAATCTGAATTTTAAATAAATAACCTCTTTTGGTGACTCTCAATGAGTGCTAAAATATTAGAAGCACCTTCTAGATAACTACCTTCCAACAAGTCTAGATGATACATATTTTTTTCCTATCTTCAAGATTCTAAATATTGTATACCCTATCATATACCTTTGCAGAAGACCTTGGCCAGGGAACACCTCTCTACAGTATGGGATTCAAATGTTTCCACCTTTTTGGCATGACTCATTTTCTATCTTTACCCCTCTTTTCTTCCTCATAGGTTTCAACCAGTCTGCTTGTCCTTTCTTTGACTTCTCTCCTCTCTTCTCCTCTCTTCTTCTTTTCAGTTCATTCTCCATTTCTAGTCTGTTGCTAGAGCCCTGTTCCTTTCATCTCATCTTCTCTCAGGAAGGAGGGATGCAGTGTATACATTTTGATGGTATAAGGTTCTAGGAGATTAATGAAGTAGTTGATCCATGAGGAAGGAGGTCCAGCATCTGGGGTAATATGATTCAGTGAAATGTGTGATGAGGGACCTATCTTCTGAGAGTTCAAGAGCTGGAGGGAGGCTCTAGGTTTTCAAATGAGGACTGCTGGTGAAACTGGTATCTCTGGATCTGGATGTAGAAGGCAAAAATGGTGCCAAAAGTCTTGCCTAAAAAATTGGTAAATAGGAGTGATATATTCTGGCCATTTTACAACCTAACACATCAGTTCTGGAGTTGAATACTTTGGGCAAAATTGCAATATTTCCAGAATCTCTCACCTGGCCTTAGCGCCTATGACATCTCCATATCAATTGGTGTTTCCAAGGGGTGGAGAATTACCAATAGATAATTAGAAGGGCCAGCAAGAGCTTATCTGGACCAGAGAGGTTGAGTGGGGCCTCTTTCTGCAGCTGGTTTTGAGAGGCATGGGAGAGCAGAAGTGGACGACTGCTTGTAAGAAAGAAATGGGTTTCCTCCACTTAATTTCTCCCTTTGACAGATTTCAGTTTCAAAGGTATTTTGCCCCAGGATTTCCCCCCCCTGAGTTATAAATACCTTTCCCTAACCACACTGATAAGTTTTTCCAGTTCAACAAAGTTGACTTTAAGAAATTGGAATGTTGGAATATGTTTAACACATATCCTGTCTGTCTGTTCTCACATAGACAGCCCACTGGTCTGTCCTGTGCTAACCTTCTAAAGTTTTAGCAGAATTTAGTGCCTTGTGTAGCCATAAAAAACAAATCCACCCCACCAAGTACTTAGTGAGAAATGTATATTTTAGTGAAGATTTCTTTGAAAAGAACAAGAGGGCTTATATTAAATGTTACATAGCAAAAATCAATACAAATCCCCATTTGTCATTTCTGTTCTTTTCCAAACATTTGCTTTGTCCTTCAGCCACCATGTCTTCTTCACAGACACTTTCAGAACAGCCTCTTTATTTTCTTTCTTCTATGTTCTGGGTCCTGAAACGAGGAGTCTTCCTTCGGAGTCTTTCTATATTTTTCATTACATATTATTTATTTTATGAGTAATTTAAATCTGTGGCAATCCTTAGCCATTCTAACCTTCAAATCCATTTTCCTTGATTAAAAAATCAGCTGACCTCTTTATTATGATGAGCTCTTCTCCTTAGAAGTCAGTGGAAGATTGCAAATATGTCCCTCTTCTTTCATGTCACAAATATAATACTTACTATATACATACCTATAAATATATAACTTCCAGCTATTTGATACCACACAAAGTCCTTAACCTCTCTGAGCCTCAGGAAAATAAGTACAGTACTATCTCCAAAGAAAATCAAAGGAATGCTGTGTATATGTTCAGATAGTGCCTGGCCCATAGTAAGGACTGTAGAAGTATATATCCTGTTAACTATTTTTCTTTTTTGTTTATCATATATATGATATCACGGAGTTTACTAAAAAAGTTTTTAAAAACAGAAGTCTCAATAAAGAAAAACTTAAAGTGACAGCTTAATCTAGCTCAGAGCTCAACTTAACACAAGTATTTATTTAAAGAGAGATGCAGTATTTTTTCCTCTCTAGTAGATTTGACAAGACTCAAGTGTAGCTCTCTGACCTTGCTTTGAACCCCAAGAAGAAGTTATCTTCATCAGAATCCCTGCCTTCTTTCTGGTTGCATTTAGAGGCAAGGATCAGATGATCTACTCTTTTCACTTGGTAAGTGTCAAAATTTACATAGGAACTTGAATAGCTAGCTGTCATTGCCTTGCTCTAGGCATCTTGCCAGGTGGTGAAGTTGAATATTCAGTTGGGTTTGCATCTCATCATTACAGCTATGGCCTTCCAGGGGGGACCAAAAGGTCCAGACAGCAATGAATTAATGAAGCTCTGTGGGAAGTCTAAATAGAGACAAAAGTTTTCATCTATATTTGTTTAAGAATGTTGAAGTAGAGCCTGCTTTCCAAATGCCATGTCTAATTTAAGAGCAGGCCTGCAGTGGTAATAGCCCAATATCACCATGTCTCCACTGCCTGCTAAAGCTGATACCAGAGACACCATGCTGTGGAAACAATTATATCAACATAATTGGAAAATATTTTTTCGGTGCAGTTCTGCCTTAATTAAAGCTCATTTTACATCTTGGGGAAGGAAGTGTTTTCTTAAACTTTGGGGTATATTCAAATGTCTTTCTAAATATAAAGCGTGGACGAAACACACAGAGGAAGGCTGATATAGATGAGAAATATGAAAATCGAACAGAGATTTTTACATCAGGTATTTCAGGTTTGAATTCCAGTCTTGCCACTAACTGGCTAATGACCTTGGGCAGGTGACTTCCTAGCTATAGGTCTAGGTTTTTTACTATGCAAATGTCCATAAAGAATGTATACTTCTGAGTATTCTTGTGGGCAATAGTAACATGCTCATGAAGATATCTTGATAAGTATAGGGATGGAAGATGGGATCCTAGGTAAGTAGAGTGATAGCTAAGCTACTCTGCATAAGCAAATGAGAGAAAGCTGTTTGATTCTCCTGAGAGGGGCATAAAAACTAGAAAGGATCTGAAAAGAGAAAGGGGAATGGGAGAGGAGTTAAAATGGCACAAGACTGGACCCATTGGATTAATTGATCTCAGGCAGCGGTTAACTGGATTTTTAAGATTTTTAATACATTAAATAACAAGAACATAACTCTTGTTATTTAATCACATCAGTGATTATGTGAGTATTTTGTTGGTGGTAGTAGTGTCAGTGTTGGAAACAGGAGAGGGAAACTTAGCCGAGTTTTATCTATGGTTCAACATGGTATGGAAAAAAGGGCACTGTTGGAAATAGGAGGTTGGTCATAGTGAGAATATAAGCCCAACATAAAAATCACAAATATCTTGCAGAGATCAGGTTTACCACTGGGTATAGAAAAGGGGCTTGAGCTGAAGATCATTTGATTTGGGAGACCCATCTGATATCTGGGTGATAGACATATAAGCAGTCAATGCCCCACCTGGAATACATATCTACTCAATATATTTTTATCACAGTTGTTAAACCAATGAAGAAAGCTCAAAACAAGAACATTCTATTTCGACTAAATAATGTTTTACCCTTTACAATGCCATTTCACTTTTGTAATCTTCTTTTTTTCACAGATCTGGTTGTTCCATCCCTCTCCCAATGGTTTTCCCCAGAATATTAGTCACCACAACTTATTCAATTTTAGTTACATATTTATTCTAAGAGACCCTTTAGGAATGAGGTTATATCCATCTTGTATAACTCTTTGTTTGCAAAGCCTAGTAAAGATATCCTGATGCATAGCTGCAATCAACAAACATTTGTTGAGTGAATCAGTGGGTTTGAGTCTCACAATAATAGTTAGGAGGAATGTTACTTTCTTTTACTTATGGGTAAACTAAAGATCAGAGTCATGTGCCCAAAGTTACAGAGGTAGCAAGTGATAGAGTCATGATTTAGACCTAGGACTTCTCCAAGCTTAGAATTTTTCTCCTTATGTTTTATTTCACTACAAGCTTTTCCAAATAAAGGAAAAAACTATCAGAACTTAACATTTCTTAGATAATTACCTTAATTTTATGGAAAATTAGACAATTCCTTCTTCCTAATGGTTGTTACTCTAAAAAGAGGATTGAACACTTAATGACAGACTTTATAAATTAGTATCCCTTGGTGCTGGATTTAGACTTCATTCCTCAAAATGAAATTGCATGACTTTTAATGTGTCGTGCTATTTCCAGCCAAGAAGAAATGAGTATTATTAGTGGTTTATGTAATGAGTTCATGACCTTGAGATGTATTCTAGGATCTTGAAATCCTGTTCCTACATCCTTAGTCTAGAGTGTTAGATGCTGGTTTCCCCAGACAATGTCTTTAAGTTCTAAGAAAGTATTTTGGTCATAGTAAAAGATAAAGAGGGGCAGTACCAGAGGCTCTCAAAGGCAGAACACTAACCAAGTTTATGGAGACCTAGCATTACTGTCCTCTTTACTCTCATCTGGCTGTATCATCAAACTGCCCTCACATCAAATGACGACCTGAGAGTCAGTTCTTAACATCACCCTTCCTCAGATTTGTCATCTCTGCCATTCATAAGTGCATGATTTTGACTCTGTACTCTTATTCACATATTATACCTTGGTGACTATCAGTTTCAGAGATTATTGGCTAAAAGTAGTAGAAAACATAAATATAGTGCTTTAAAAATCCACAGCTTTACTTAAATCACATAAATCCAGAGGAAGCCACTTGAGAGCTGAGAGGGCTGCTTAGAGAGGTTCTCACTGATCTGCTTTTTGGTTCTGCTTCAACCCATAGCTTTTCCCCATGTAGTTTCAAGATGGCAGCTACATTTTCAAACATCTAGTGTGAATTTCATAGGGAAGTCTTGCCTTTTCCTTGATAGAAACCTTAGTCTTTATCTCTTTGATCGGATATGTGTCAAATGGCTAACAGGAGGTGGTAGGTGGCTAGTGAAAAAAGATTTGTGGATGAGAGTTGAATTATAAAACCACCCTTGTCTACCTAAATGACCTTCTTATAGTTCACCTCAAAATTCTGACTTCATTCTTCTCAGTGCTATTATCACAGATCTCTAAGGGGAGCGAAGAGGATAAGTAATTCTGATATGCCTAATTTCTACAGTAAAACTTTGTGTCCCAGAATCCCAGTACCTTAGACTCGGCAAAGACTTTAAAGGTCATCTGAACCAATCTCGTATTCAAGGCTGATTTTCATGAGAATGAATGTGCTCAGCATGCATTAGAAAATCCTCAGCAGTTTCTATGAGCCAGAGCTGGACAACGCTGCCATCAGCAGAGTGTGGCTTTTGATTTGCTTTAGCTCTCCCTAATGGAGCCACCTACCAAGTAAAGTGTCTGTCTGGTCAGCTTTCAGATGGAAGGAGAAAGTGCACTGCAGAATACTCAATGGCTTACTTACCTGGAATTCTCTATCCCATGTGGCTGCTCCTGGCCTGGAATACTAACAAACAATGGGAATATTCTGAAAGTGAATTAAGGGTTAGAACAAGAAATGCTGTCAGAGAGATTGTCAGTAAGCCCCTTTCCTAGAACATTAGCCATTCTCTGACTATATCATGGGTAGGCTATATTGTCAGGCCATTTTAGTGGATTAAAAAGGGAAGAATTTTAGAAATAGAGACTGAGAGAGTCTGAAGGTGGTGCCCCTATAGTATGACTGGATAAAGGAAGCTGTGTATATGTTGACTGACTTGAATTAGCTCGTTAGGTAGAGACATTTTAATATTTCATTGGCAGCCTAACAATATATATATATATATGAAAACTACTGATATGATCTTCAATAGGAAAGTAAGGATAAACGGGGCCTTTTATTTTTGAGTGAGAAATTCATGTTTTTTGAGGTGGTACATAAAATGAACATTCTCACAAATTACATGTTTTTGAAAAACAAAATAAGATGATATCAAAAAACCTCTAAAGTCACCCACTCTCTTGTGGAAAGATAACATCAAAATATACACAATGCCCTTTTCAACTGCTGTGGAAATTGATGTGACTGAAGCAACTGTTTCTTTGGCCTTTTCAGCCATAGTTTTGACAGATTTTAGATAATATGGAAAACACATAATTAAAAAAAATTCTTTTACACCTATGCATAGATAAATAGACAGAGAAATAGATAGATAAATGGGCATAGGTAGATGCCCAGCTCAAACAGCAGCTCAAGCTTAACTTCTATATCCTTAAACATTTGTTTTGGAAAAGGCTTCTTCATTTGAAAGAGAAGTTCTTGCTAGAACTTTCCTCTCTAGAAGACTTCACTGGCTTTCTGAATTAAAATTACTTCCTGCCTCAGATTGGACACTACTCTTAACAGTGAGAAATCCAATAGTTTGATTATTGGATTGGATTTGCTCTGTTGGACTACTAATGCATGTTTTGTGACCCTTTTATAAGGAATTCATTTCATGAACAGAATGGCAAATGGCAATATACCAATTGATTTTTTATTTTAAATTAATAAATTATTATCATGAAATTGTATTTATAGATTATATAAAAATAAACCTGGATTTTTAAACTCAGTCTGATGGATAATTCAAGATTAAAGTTTATACTTTATGTGCAAAATAAAATAAAATAAAATATAAAATTGCCACCTGAACAAGAGAGGCATTTTTCCTCTTTTTGAGTTTATAATCATTTAAGATTATGAGAAGGTATTATTTTGGTAATACCTTCTATAACCAAGATTACACTGTATTACTTACATCTTTGGATTTGATTTCCTTTTGATTTAATGCAGTGAAACATTTACCTGAAGTAGGTTTATGAGAACCTATATCAAAAAAGGCCAAAGGCTCATAAAAGATGCCTCATAATATTTGATGGAATGACAGCAAGTTCTGGTTCTGCCAGTCTCAAATCTGCCATTAATCTCTTTTGCTTCTGCTATTATTGGTCTAATCTGATGAATTATTTCTATAAGACTCTACAGTTATTCTGTTTTTACATCGTCTTTTTGAGATTACCTAGTGACCCACACATTCATTTCTGTCTTTGGGGGAAAGGACTGAACCCAAATCGTTACAGATATTCCAAGTATCAGAGAGCAAATGAGAAAGGAAACTGATATTCCAGAATTCACCTGGTGGCCCCACTGGTGTTTTGTTGGGTTTAAGGCCTGTTTGCAAGAAAGATAAAAGCTACAGTATCTCATGGTTTATATACCCTTTGTTATTGCCTAAGTTATACAGTGTTTTTTTTTCCCCCCTTGTATTTTTTTGTCTATATTTTCTCTTGATTCTTCTATTTTCTCTGGTGTAAACAAAAAACTCCATAAAGCTTCTGATTTATATTTTATTTTTAAACTACTGTTCACTATGATTACAGTTAAGTCATAAGATCTAGAGTGACAATGTTCATGACTGTATCTTTTTATCACTGTATTCACCAGTATAAGGCTATATATATGCAGTAACTTCTAAGATAGGACCAAACTGGGTTGTGTCCATGAGCCTTCCAAATCAGTGGTCTGTTGACAGAGGTATTTCATTGCATTGTAGGAGAATGTAGTTGAAAAGAGGGTAAATTCATTCATCCACTCACTCATCTACTTATTCATTCAAGCTAGTTAGTACTAAGAACTTGCTATGTGATATACTAAATCCTGAAATGGGGTTACAAAGATGAGTAAGTACTGTGTCCTAAAACATTCAGTGCATATTTGAAGAAGTTAGGTGGACAAGTGAGAGGCCTCTGAAGGTGAACTTGTACTTTATCATGTTATCTTGTATTATTTGATAGGTCCAGAATTAATACACTAGTAGTTTACGGAAGGGGCCCAGCTGGGAAAAGGTAGTCTGTTCAAATTGAATATTGTGACAGAAGTAAAATAAAAGGAATATTCACAAAGACACAGACAGGTATAAAGAAACCACAAAGGATAACATAGTGCTTAGGCTTGAGGGGCTGGGGAGGGACCCATTACTGGAATATGAAGAAAGCTGCATAGAAAGGCCTCCAGACAAGAGCTAGGACCTTTGATTGATAGAGCAGGGTTGCAACCAGAAAGACCTGGGGAAATAGCTGTCTGCACCCCTCTTTACTCCCTCCAGTTTCCTCCTGGTACTCCATATTATTCAAATTCACCCCAAAGCAAGGCAAAGGAACCATACAAGGAACCATACAACCACACAACCATGGATAATGAATCACCCTGCATAATAATCTAAAGCTGACTGCCTAGGTTCAAACACCACCTTTGGCACTTACTACCTATGACTTTAGGCCAAGTATAAGCTTTTATGCATCTATTTACTCATCTTTATAAGGCAGAGTAATACCAGTACCTCACAACTGAGGTTCTTTTAATAAAATTTCAATGTTAGAACAGTTTTGGATTTACAGAAAAAGTGAAAAGATAGTATGAAGAGTTCCCATATGCCCCACATCCAGTTTCCATATTACTAATATCTTACATGCAAGTAGTATATTTGTCACAATTAATGAATCAATATTGATGAATTATTATTAAATGAAGTCCATACTTTAATCAAGTTTCTTTATTTTTTAACTAGATCTTTTTCTCTTCTTCGATGTCATCCAGGATACACACTGCATTTATCCTCCAGCCTTCTTTAGTCTCCTCTCAGCTATGTGTGGCAGTTTCTCAGTTGTTCCTTATTTTAATGACCTTGAGAGTTTTGAGAAGTCCAGGTTGTGTACTGATGAGAATAGGCCTCATCTGGGATTTTAAAAAATTGAGATATAATTAACATACCATAAAATTCATACCTTTAAATTTGTACAGTTTAGTGGGGTTTGGTATATACACAATTGTGCAACCATTAGCCCTATCTGATTCCAGAATATTTTTATCACCCCAAAATTAAATCTCCTACCAATTTCCTCCTCCCCAAACCTCTAGAAACTACTCTATATCTCTGTGTATTTGTCTGTTCTGAATAATTCATATATAAAGACTCATACAGTATGGCATTTTGTGTCTTCCTTTCATTGGTATGATGGTTTCAAGACCCGCCTATGTTGTAGCATATATCAGTCATTCCTCTTTGTGGATAAATAATATTCAATTGCATGGATATACTATTTTTTATTACCATTATTATTTTTTCATTAAGGTATCATTGATACACAATATTATGAAGGTTTTTCACATGAGCAACATTGTGGTTACAACATTCACCCATGTTATCAAGTCCCGCCACACACACCCCATTGCAGTCACTGTCTATCAATGTAGGAAGATGCTATAGAGTCACTACTTGTCCTCTCTGTGCTATACTGTCTTCCCTTGACCCCCCTCTATATTATGTGTGCTAATCATAATTCCCCTTAATCCCCTTCTCCCTCCTTCCCTATACATCCTCTGCATCCCCTTTTTCTTTGGTAACCACTGGTACCTTCTTGAAGTCTGTGAGTCTGCTACTGTTTCGTTCCTTCAGTTTTTGCTTTTTTGTCATACTCCAAAAATGAGTGAAATCATTTGGTACTTGTTTTTCTCCACCTGGCTTATTTCACTGAGCATAATACCCTCTAGCTCCATCCATGTTGCAAATGGTAGGATTTATTTTTTCTTATGGCTAAATAATATGCTGTTGTGTATATGTACCACATCTTTATCTAATCATCTACTGATGGACACTTAGGTTGCTTCCATATCTTGGCTATGGTAAATAGTGCTGTGATAAACATAGGGGTGCATATGTCTTTTTGAATCTGGGATCTTATTTTCTTTGGGTAGATTCCTTGGAGTGGAATTTCTGGGTAAATTAGTATTTCTAATTTTAGTTTTTTGAGGAATCTCCATATTGCTTTTGACAATGGTTGAACTAATTTACAACCCCATCAACAGTGTAGGAGAATTCCCTCTTCTTCACATCCTTACCAGCATTTGTTGTTCCTAGTCTTTTTTATGTTGGCCATCTTAATTGGTGTGAGGTGATATCTCATGGTGGTTTTAATTTGCATTTCCCTGATAATTAGTGATGTGGAGCATCTTTTCATGTGCTTGTTGGCCATCTGAATTTCTTCTTTGGGGAAATGTCTGTTCAGATCCTCTGCCCGTTTTTTAATCATGTTATTTGCTTTTTGGATGTTGAAGCATGTGAGTTCTTCATATATTTTGGATGTTAACCCCTTGTTGGATATGTCATTTATGAATATATTCTCCCATACTGTGGGATGCCTTTTTGTTCTACTGATGGTTTCCTTTGCTGTACAGAAGCTTTTTAGTTTGATGTAGTCTCATTGTTCATTTTTGCTTTTGTTTCCCTTGCCCGAGGAGATGTGTTCAGAAAAAAGTTGCTCATGTTTATATTCAAGAGATTTTTGCCTATGTTTTCTTCTAAGAGTTTTATGGTTTCATGACTTACATTCAGGTCTTTGATCCATTTTGAGTTTACTTTTGTATATGGGGTTAGACAATAATCCAGTTTCATTCTCTTACATGTAGCTGTCCAGTTTTGCCAACACCAGTCATTGAAGAGGCTGTCATTTCTCCGTTGTATATCCACGATTCCTTTATTGTATATTAATTGACCATATATACTTGGGTTTATATCTGGGCTCTCTATTCCATTCCATTGATCTATGGGCCTGTTCTGGATATACTATATTTTATTTTACAGTTCATCAGTTGATAGACATTTGGGTTGTGTCTGCTTTTTGGCAATTACAAATAATACTGCTATGATATTAGAGCATAAGTTTTTGTGTGAGCATACGTTTTCAGTTGCTTAAATATATGCATAGGAGTAGAATTGCTAGCTCATACAGTAAATCTACTTTTAACTTTTTGAAGATCTGCCAAGTTATTTTCTGTAGTGGCTTCTCCATTTTACATCCCCACTGGCAATGTTTGAGGGTTCCAGTTTCTCCACATCCTTGTCAACTTTTTTTTATACTCAGTCATCCTAGTGGGTGTTAAATGGTATCTTATTGTGTTTTTGATTTACCTTTTCAAAAAGCCTGATGCTGAGCATCTTTTCATATCTTTATTAGTCACTTGTATACCTTCTTTTGAGAATGTCTATTCAAAATCTTTGACCATTTTACAATTGGATAGACTTCTTATTTTTGAGCATTAAAAGTTTTTAGTATGTTGTGGATACTAGACCATTATCAGATGCAGAGTTTAAGTTTTTTACATTCTGTGAGTTGTCTTTTGACTTTATTGATAGTATCCTTTGAAACACAAAGTTTTACATTTTTATGAAGTCAACCTATCTGTTTTTTTCTTTGGTTGCTTGTGCTATAGGTGTTATAACAAACAAACAATGCATTGCCTAGTTCAGGGCCACAAGATTCACACCTATGTTGTCTTCTGAAAGTTTTATTTAAATTTAAGCCATTTATTTAGATTTAGGCCTTACATTTAGGCCATTGATCCATTTAGAATAAATTTTTGCATGAGGTGTGAGGTTTGGGTACAATTTCATTCTTTTGTATGTAGATATTCAGTTGTCCTAACAGTTTGTTGAAAAGAATAAGATATGTGTTTTCTTCATGATTACAGTGCATTTATGGTTTTGGGGAAGAAGGTCACAGAGGTAAAGTTCCATTTCTATCACAGCATTCAGTCACCAACTTTATCACTAATGACGTTATCTTGATCACCTGGATTAGGTAGTATTTATCAGTTTTCTCCACTAAGTTACTCTCTTTACTCCCACCTACACCCCACTCTCCATGAAGGAAGTCATTATGCATAGCCCACACTTAAGGAGTGGAGAATTCTGACCCACTTCCTTGAGAAAAGGAAGTCTACATGAGTACATAAGTGTGCACTCATGGATATTTATTTAATTCTTTTGATTGTAACTTAATGATGTTTTGTTTATCTTATTGCTCAAATTGTTACATTTTTCACATTGCGCTCTTTCAGTTATTGCCTGTGACATAATCATATTATTGCATTCTCATTAAGTACTTGCATACCTTTTGGCATTTTAAGGTGTTCCTGGCTTATCTTGTATATTTCATGCCCCAGTCCTAGAAGCAGACATTTCTCCAGGGAGCACAGATTCCTTTCATTGGCAAATAGTATTAGAAACCAATATCTCGGGCCTAAGTTTTTCACTGTTACTAGGGAGTCATTGCTTCTAGGCCCTGTCACCTGACAGAGCAAGGGAATATATGTGTGCATACCAATGCATGTATATACATATATCTATAAATATTATTATATGTAACTTTCTATATAAATGTCAGGCTAAATATTAGTTCATACTGATATCTCCAACTCTAATCAATTATCATATGTATCTTTTTTTGCCTGCTCTCCTTTCTTATCTACAATCCCTGAAACGGAAAGAAATTTAGGTGTCATGAGTGTCTTTTAAAACTTCGTGTGGGACAAGTTTGAAGGTAATGAAATTCTTTTTTTGTTTTTGCCTTTATTTCTTGTTTACTTTTTGATGATAATTTTATTGGATATAGAATTCTAGGTTGGAGGGTGATTTTTTTTTCAATTCTTTAAATATTTCACTTCATTTCTTTTTGCTTACATAATTTCTCTGCTAAATCTGCTTTAATCTGGTCCATGTTCCTCTATAGGTAAACTTTATTTTGTTGTTTTGATTTGGTTTGGTTTTTAAGTATCAATACTTTCAAGATGTTCTTTTGTCTTTGGTTCTCTGTAGTTTGAATATGATATGATCAGGGTGGTTTTATACATAAATATACAAAATGTTATATTTCCTCCTTGTTCTCTTAATTTTCTGGATTTGTATTTTGGTATCTGTTATCAGTTTTGCACAGTTCTTCATCATTATTACTTCAGTTATTTTCTTTACTTCATTCTCCTTATTTTCCTTCCAATAATATGTATATTTCACCTTTTTGAAGTTGTGCCACAATTCTGGAGTATTCTGTTTTTTTCATTCTTTTTTTTTTTCTTGACATATATTTTGGGAATTTTCTGATGGCCTATTTTCAACTTCATTTGTTTTTTTCCTCAGTTATGTGGAGTCTACTACTGAGCCACTAAAAGTATACATTTTTTTTCTTTACAGTGTTTTTTTTTTATTTCTAATATTTCCTTTTGATTCTTTGTACTTTAGACATGTTTTGCTTGGCTCACAGAAACTTCAGAAGTCTTTCCATGAGATTAGAAATTTTAATGAAATGGTACAATTAAGTAAATAAAGTGGACATATTTAAAGCATCTAGATTTGGGGGAATGATGAGATTAAGCATTTGGATAATTAAGTTATCTTTTTTTAATGCATTTTTTTTGTTCATCTAAATATATGCTTATGACTGACTTAATGAGAAGCATTATTTAATTTTTGTTGTACATTAAAGAGGGATTTTATAACATTTGGTGCCAAGACAGGTACAGAACCACAGCAGAAACTAAAGTTTAAATCCTGGAGTCAGGAGGCAATCAGGAGCTAAATCAGGGTCAAGTACATAATTAGAATTATCCACATTTGGGTGAATGAAATTGGAGAGACAGATCTTTGTATCATTCCTAGAACCAGCCAACTGGATTAAACATGAACAACAAGTGATGGAATAAGACTGCAGCAAAATGTGAGTGGAAGGAATTCCTATGAGCAGACTATGCTGTCTTTCTATTGTGAAGGCTAAGAACACCATTATTAGTTCATCTTCATGCAGATTAAAGGCATATATGGTAACGCTAGTATCTGGTAATTGGCAGAGTAAGCAAAACTTACTTAAATCCTTTTTCAAAATGTCAGTTATAAAGAAACAAATAATAACACACACTCCATGTGAGCAATCATAAATGGAGCTATTCAATGCTATGCTATAATAGCTTTAAACAAATGCTGTACTTCAGTATGATTCTTTATACTCACCAAATGCTACTGAGTAAGATACATGGACCATTTTGCCCACCCTCCTCCCAAATTCCTACTTTCAGCTCGTAGTGTACTCTTTTTATAATCAAAGTCCCTCACAGAATTTCTTTTTGAAAAGGTTAGTATCAACATGACACATTGGGGAAGCTGCAAAAACAACTTTCAACTGTAGTATTTTATGTTCAGTTCAAACCACAAACTGGCATTCTTTACTAATACTTTGAATTGAAGAAAGAAGAAAGGTGTTCAAATACCAAACCTCTAAAATATTCTTGTATTAATTTAGATAGCAAAGAGAAAATACTTTCTGGCAACGACTTGAAACAATAACATGGCATGGCAATCATCACAGGGTAAAATTCTTTGCAAACACCGTCACCAGATAGTCAGCCTAGGTGTCTTCATGCAGTGACTCAACTCAATGATGCCATGTTTTTAAAAAACAAAAGTGAAACTCTCAGTCTGACAGACTTCATTGCTTTCTCAAAAATTCAACTCCATAATAAGGCAGAGCTGACTCCATGCATCCTTTTAATTCCTGTCAAAGTTATCGCAAGCAATTTGCTTTCTAATGAAGGTAACAAAAGGGCCATGTCTCATTTTGCAGCCAATTTTTAGGAGAAAACACAAGGGACCAGAATACGGACAACTTCTTTTCTGGTGGTAGGATTAGTTTGTTGTAAAAAATTGAAGAAAGCTGAGATTGGAAGGTGGGCAGACTAACCGACCCCTTGAGAGGAAAGACAAGTCCTTTTTATCCTTGTATTCCCTGTCCTAGAGCAGGGCATTTTGCTCAGTTATTGTTTGTGGAATGAATGACCAAACTGTGAAAATCCCCACAAGGATATTTGTTACAACATAAAATAAATCCTTAATTTTTATTTTTAATACAACCATGGGGGAGATCAATGAGCTCACAGCTTAGAGATACACTTCTAATGTTCAACATGTCAATTGAAATGGCACCAATGGGAAAGTTATTCTTTCATTGAATAAATATGTATTGAGAACATACTGGGTATCAGAAAATTTTCTGGGTTTGTGAGACTCATTCAAGAAAACCATATGTATTGCCTTTCCCTCAGAGAGCTACAGTATAATGGGAGAGATAAGCATTGATCAAAAAATTTCTTAAGCATAAAATTTGTGCTTAGCACTTTGGAAGGAAACTTTAAGACCTATGGGAGTCATGTAGGGACTCTTATCTGTTTGAAGAAGTGGCACAGATGCCATCCCTGAGAACATGGTGCTTGAGCTTAGATATAAAGATTGACTATGGTAGGGAGCAGGGGGCTGTCTGTGGCATGAAAGGAAGTTACTAAAACTCTGAGGTGTGTGGGAGAGTCATTGTGACTTAGAAAATTGCTTTGTTAAGCTATGTACAGATTTATATGCTACATGGAACCACATATACCTACCTGAAAGTAGGGCAGCTCCCAAGCACCATGACCCCACCTCATTGTCCGAGGCAATGAGACAACCCCCAGCCAGGTTAGAGTCCATCACAGGGCTGTCCCATACAAGGCAAGTCCTGCTTAGACCTAAACTAGATACCACATTGACTTCCTACACTGAGGATTTCCAAAGTCCTGCTTTTAACACTCAGCTGTCTTCAGAGCTCATGTGTATAACACCTAGGCCACTCAGTTGAATCCTTTTTTCAGTGTGAAGCCTTTGTTTTCTCACAGTTTGCTCCTTTTTCTCTATTAGATACCTTAGTGATGGCTCTACCAGATATCCTCTCACCTGGTCTGATGGGACTTCCATCAAATGTGCAAATCCAACCATGCCATTTCCCTGTTTAAGTTTAAGTCATTTTCTGTGACCTAAATAAACCCCGGATTGGACATTTGAACCCCTAATGATTTGGCCCCAGCCTAACTCTTCAGCCTCATGTGTGCCCCTCACTTTATGCAATTTATAATCACACACACAAAAAAATTGCTTTGGATTCCATAAAAATATAGTGTACTGTTTTCTGCAGGTATGTAAATGACATTCTTCCTGATTAAATTAGCTTCCACATTCCACTTCCTTGCCTGCTCAATTTCACATTTGTTTCCAGACCCAACTGTAGTTGTAATCTCCTCCAGAAAATCTTCTCTGATGGCAAAAGAGGGGGGAAATGAAGCGGGGGGTTAAAAACATGGATTTTTGGATTTCAGTAGACAAGATAGTAAATTCTGGATCTTCCACTTGCAAGCTGTGCAAATAAGATATCATCCCCTCAGATTTTTATTGTTATTTTTGACCAGAATGGGGACTATTATACCTATATTCTTCAGTGAAAACTCAAGGAGTGCTGTATATAAAGCACTTAGCAGAGAACTTGGGATATAATAAACATTTCATAGTTAGCACTAATAATTATTGTTATTGTTGCTGGTTATTGTTATTTAGATGATCTTCTATGTGCTCTTGATAACACTTCTATGATGACATTAACACATGAGATTTAAAAAATATGTTTGCATACCCATGTCTCCCTGTAATATGTAAGCTCCTTGAAGCACACACACTCTGGCACTCAGCAGACTAGAGTGTAGACAGCCTATGTCTGTTCAGTCTTCTCTGTTCTCTAAGCAATAAATATACTTTTATTCTTCTGACTAAATTTCTGTATTCAGGTAAGTTCATAACTTCCTAACTCATTAGCTGTGTAGGTGTTAGAAATTCTCCATTAGTGTCAAGGAAATAAAGCCAGATTGCAAAGCAATTAGCCAATTGCATTTGCATAGTTTTTTCCTTTTGGTTCATTTTAAATAGAGAGAGACTAAATAAATAATTTCTCCAGTTTGACTCTGAAGGTTTTTTTTTAATACACAGATTGTATTTTGGGCATAAATAGAAAAATTATATCTTTTCAATTTTTAAAAATGTGCCAAATTCAATAAAATAATGTGTGTTTATCTGTGAATTCTGGAACAGTTAATAAATGCTTTTAGGACAACTCTTTGACTAGTCTAAAATGTTAAAAAGCAGTTTTTTTACTAAAAACCTTCAATCTTTTTTAAACCTTTCTACAAGACTTTGTTAAACATTGATTCCATGACGTTACAGGAGGCTCAAGAGAACTAAGTCATGTGCTAACAATTTTTAAACCATAGAAATCAAGAATGTAGGCTTAGAAACTAAAAAACAAGCCTTTGATATTTTCTCAACAAAATTTCCAATATATATTAGTGTACTGTTGCAGAAGAACATGAACACCAATTTCTGATTGATATAAAAATACAAGTTTTCTAGTTTCTTTTCTTAGTTCTGTGAGAAGTAGTTCATTCAGTCCCTTTTTGTGTATGATTTGGGAATGGGTGGTTGGGATGAGAACCTGTCTTCTCTGGAGCAGAATAAATATCTCTTTTCTTACCAATAAGTATCAACTACACAGTTATTCAGCCCTCATTGCCTTTTATGAAAGGGGAAACCTTTTTAAAATTTGTTTCTGTCGTTCCTTATTTAGTTTTAATGGATTATTATCCAAGTTACTGATTGGCTTTCTAGTATTATTATTACAGGAAAGAGAATGATACATGTTTGTGGCAGGAAACAAAGGACTATGAGCTGGAATGAGGCAGTCTGAAAAATATGGGAGAAGGAAAGGGCACATGAATATCAGGATTCCTCCAATAGGAACATGGTATCAGAGAAATGGCCCTCTGTGAAAGAACCTGGCAATAGAGAAAATAACTCTAATGCAAACATACGTTTTTATTGTTGAAGAACTTTGTTGAATGACGGTTCTTCCAAGTCACTCATTGCTCAGACTCCCATTAGTCAAATATTGTGCCGTCTTCACCACCAGCCCTTAGCCTGTGTCCTAGCCGACAACAGGCCAGTGCCACGAGCATTTGCTCTGGGAGACAGCTACTCCACACAATGCCCCCATGAGGATGAACACAGTTCATCCCTGAGAAACAGCAAAATCAAATGAACCCCTGAGCCCCTAGTGGAATGGGAGAGAGGAGCTCCTGTCCCTACATTTGGGGGTTAAACTGTGATTATGCCCAAGCTTTTAGAGCTGAGACAGGTGGGAATGGCTATTTCTGGACTACACTGGTTAGTCACAGATCATCATTATGAAAATTTGCAGATTTCATTCTCTGACTGTTCACAAAGGATTATAATAGTAGCTCATGTAAAGCATACAGGAAAGCTGCATTATAAGGGAGATATTCTATAATTTTCCTTACATGATATGAGCATCAGTTGGACTATATGCTAAAGGAAAATAAATATTTCAACAATTTTAAGAGATTGAAATTGCTTACATGGAAGATTTATGAGAAGCATATCTAAATAGCCAAAGTTGAGCAGATTCATATATTTCACCTGCCAGCTGATTATCTCCAGTGAAGATGGACCCAGTATAACAGAGACAAATATTTCAAAGAAAATGTTATGTTGATGAAATACAACTTTCCAATTTCTGACCTAAATCTTCACCTTCCAGTCCTGGAGATAAATTATTGTAAATTTTTTTTTTCAGGGCACTGCACTGAACTACCCACTTTTCTCCCAGAGGATTTCTTTTTTTTCCTGTTTCCACATTTGAGAAGCAAAAGTGCCATAACAATTGTGAAACCATTCAGAGGAAGAATGTCAGATTTTGACAAGTTGACTTTTCTCTTACTTGAAGGGACCAGAGGAAATCAGCAAATGAAAGGAAAACTGATGAAGCTTTTGGCACAAAAAAAGTCACAACTGCAGTGCAGCCTCTTGTGGTTCCCTCACTTCTGTCTGCTCTATTACCCCAATTTGTTGACCATCAACCACCCCTTTGATAACATTTCTTGGATGACCTTTTGGATGACCTAGCTCTCCCGGGATGGTTGTGTGGTACTGAAAAGCATATCTTAGTACTGACAAGTGACTGAACTATTTGCTTCTACAGAAAAATTAATTTCCCCTCTAATGAACTATGGGCTGGTTGTAATAAAGAGGAGGGAGCAATCTTACTTTATAGCTTTTTCCAGTTATAAGAAAAAAACTTTCTTACCAGAATGCTCAATTCTATATGCTTTGCTTAATGCTGGTGTATATAACCCTGTTTTCAAGAGTGAAGTTAAATGTGGATCACAAAAAATACTGTTGAAAATGATCCACAGTCTTATTCAAGATGGCAGACTGAGCATTCAGTTTTACTGCCACTTCTTCCTACACTTCCTTGGGGATTATAGGAAATTATAAAAGAAATATGAGGACTCACTGTAGGAAAACAAGAAATCAGTGGACCAGACATTTTTTTTAGGAAATCTGGAAAATTTCAAGCAGATGGATTGATATTAATAGAGAAATTCACAATCTGAAATACCACAGGTAAGAACAATCATTAGTGAGGGAACCCTGGAGGCACAGAAATCTGAGCTAATTGCACAAAGGACAGGCATGGGACATAGGACAATTATGAGTGTAAGTAATTAAAGAACTCTATCAGGAATAAGTTGGCCAGTTAAGATTTCATCATTCTGTTACCTTTTGTCCTCCCCTCTAATACAAACTGACAGTTTTTTAGTCCCAAGATAAAAATTTGTGAACTTCTCTCTGTAGAAAGGAGATGGAGCCAAGACTCAGGAAATTTCAAAAGAATGAAATTTAACCACAAAGGGATTAAGCTACAGTTAATTTTATTTTTGAAAATTATTTTTATAAAAGAAGAGAACTAGAAAATTCCAAATTCCAAACTCCAAAGTATTAGGCAAGATATTTCTAACTATTCCAAGGTCAAGGAAGAACTCGAAATGCAAATTGGAGAATATTTTGAATGTAAAGTTAATGAAGCAACAGCAGGTTAAAAAATGTGGAATACAGCCAAAACAACATTTTAAGAGAAATATATACGCTTAATTTCATATATTAGAAAGAAATGAAAGACTGAAAATCAGTGGTTTAAGCATTTATCAGAAAATATGAGAAGAAAGTCAAATCCAAAGAATGTAGAAGAAAATACCAAGATAGGAAATCAATTATATATGCTATAAGTAAATAATGGAGAATATAAACAAACTAAAACTTTGTTCTTTAATAATACCAATAAAACCGATAAACCACTAGAAAGAGTATTCAAGAAAAAAATTAAAATGACACTAATTAACAATATTAGGAATGAAAAAGAACTGAAATAATTCCAATATCAAATGATAGGACTATAGAATCACCCAACTTTATGGTACTCAAATTTATAATTTGGATAGATTAAGAAAATTTGCTGAATAATACAAGGCTGAGAGAAAATAAGTATACAGATACTTCAGTACGTACTAAAATATTGAATCCATAATTCTGAGTTCTTCCACAGTAAAAATCTCAGGACCAGATGGCTTTTCTAAGGAATTTTTCCTATAATGACAATCTTACCCAAACTTATTCCAGAATAGAAAAAAAAAAGGAAATGATCTGTAACTCTTTTTATAAGGCTGACATAATTTTGATTCTAAATATTGACAAGTATTTTTCAAGAAAAAATAGTATATTGTCGGCCAAACTTCCTCAGGAACTTAAATACAAAAATGTAACTATATGAAAAATGCATTAAATTATTAAATTAATAAAGCAATTAATAAAATTCATCATATTCATAGAAAAGAGAAAAAATATAATTTTAGTTTTGTGCAAAAGACAAAACAAATTTGAGAATACTTAATAACTATTTATGGGACTTCCGGGAGGATGGCGGTGTGAGCAGGGCGGCAGAAATCTCCTCCCAACACTATATTTATCTACGAAAACACAGAAAATACATCTATTCCTAAAAGAGAGACGAGAATACACAGGAAAGCGCACAGCGTGCAGCTACACCCGAGAGGACTCGGCACCCCAAGAGGCGGGTAAGATACGGAGCCGCGACCCGGCGGGACCTGAGCCCTCCCCCACCCCAGCGCACCGGCGGGAGGAGAGGATTCAGAGCCGGGAGGGAGTGGAAGTGCACCCCGCGAAGTAGCCAGCCCCGGTGATCTGCGCGGGGAGCGCTGACCCACATTGCGCAGTGCAGCGGAGATTGGAGAGACAGAGGGGCAGGATCTGAGCGGGGAACGCGCCAGGGTGCTTGCAGCCGGCTCCTGGGAAGGAAAAAAAAAAAAGTGCGCGCTTTCTTCAGCGGTCTTAAAGAGACAGGAGCCCAGCGGAGGAGCCGGATCGCCCCAGCACACTCAGCCCAGCAGGCTGGGAGTCCTGGGGAGTTTCAGACGCCTTAGCTGGCGACTGAGGAAGCGTAGCCATACTTAATACTTCTCACTGAGATCAACAGCCTCCTATTCGTTCCCACCCCTGCCAGAGCCGTAAAGGGCCCTGCGGAGTGGCACAGTCACAGCTGTGGAATAGTGGGGCAATAGCGCCACCTAGAGCATTCCCACAGAATCTACGTCCGGTGGGCATTTTTTTTTGTTTTGTTTTGTTTTTTGTTTTGGTTTTGTTTTTTCTTTTCTTTCTTTCTTTTTTTTTCTTTTTTTTCTCTTTTTTTTCCCTTTTTTTTTTCTTCTCTTTTTAAAGTCTTAAAGAGCCCAGCTGACATATGTGGCAACTATCAGTGACCAAATTATACAGCCATGAAAAGACAGAGGAATATGGTTCAGACCAAAATCAACCAGGCAACCCCAGAGAGGGAGTCTGAAGGGATGGAAATGCACAGCCTCCCTGAAAAAGAATTCAGAATAAAAGTCATAACCATGCTGATGGACCTACAGAGAAATGTGCAAGAGCTGAGGGAGGAAGTGAGGGAACTGAGGAAAGACAATACAGAAATCAGACAAGCGATCGACGGGCTTAACAGCAGAATGGATGAGATGCGAGAGACTGTTAATGGAATAGAAAACAGAGAATAGGAGTACAGAGCAGCTGAGGCAGAGAGAGATAAAAGGATTTCTAGGAATGAAAGAATATTAAGAGAACTGTGTGACCAATCCAAACGGAACAATATTCGCATTATAGGAGTACCAGAGGAAGAAGAGAGAGAAAAAGGGATAGAAAGTGTCTTTGAAGAAATAATTGCTGAAAACTTTCCCTCGCTGGGGAAGGAAGTAGTCTCGCAGTCCACCGAAGCTCATAGATCTCCCAACACAAGGGACCCAAGGAAGACAACACCAAGACACATAATAATTAAGATGGCAAAGATCAAAGATAAAGACAGGGTATTAAAGGCAGCTAGAGA
The DNA here is from genome assembly GCA_032199065.1 of Smutsia gigantea. Lineage (NCBI taxonomy): Eukaryota > Metazoa > Chordata > Mammalia > Pholidota > Manidae > Smutsia > Smutsia gigantea. The sequence goes on from JAVSCE010005671.1 coordinate 109,586, forward strand.
GAGAAAAAGATCACCTACAAAGGAAAACCCATCAGACTATCATCAGACTTCTCAACAGAAACCTTACAGGCCAGAAGAGAATGGCATGATATATTTAACGTTATGAAACAGAAGGGCCTCGAACCAAGAATATTGTATCCAGCACGATTATCATTTAAATATGATGGAGGGATTAAACAATTTCCAGATAAACGAAAGTTAAGAGAGTTTGCCTCTCATAAACCACCACTACAGGATATCTTAAATGGACTGCTCTAGAGGGAAGCAAACCTAAGGCTAAAAAGATGTCACCAGAGAAAAAAAAATCATAGCAAAGAAAGCAGACCATCCAAATACCAACTAAAGGCAAAGAATAAAACACCTATTATAGAAAGAATGGAGGAGGAGGAATAAGAAGGGAGAGAAAGAAAGAAACATCAGACTGTGTTTACAATAACTTAACAAGAAAGTTAAGTTAGATTGTTAGATAGTAAAGAAGCAACCCTTGAACCCTTGGTAACCACGAATCTAAAGCCAGCAATGGCAATAAGTACATACCTATCAATAATCACCCTAAATGTAAATGGACTGAATGCACCAATCAAAAGACACAGAGTAACAGAATGGATAAAAAAGCAAGACCCATCTATATGCTGCCTACAAGAAACTCACCTCAAATCCAAAGATATACACAGACTAAAAGTGAAGGGATGGAAAAAGATATTTCATGCAAACAACAAAGAGAAAAAGCAGGTGTTGCAGTACTTGTATCAGACAAAATAGACTTCAAAATGAAGAAAGTAGCAAGAGATAAAGAAGGACATTACATAATGATAAAGGGGTCAGTCCAACAAGAAGATAACCATTATAAATGTATATGCACCCAACACAGGAGCGCCAGCATATGTGAGACAAATACTAACAGAATTAAAGGAGGAAATAGACAGCAATGCATTCATCTTAGGAGACTTCAACACACCACTCACTCCAGAGGACAGATCAACCAGACAGAAAATAAGTAAAGACACAGAGGCACTGAACAACACACTAGAACAGATGGACCTAACAGACATCTACAGAACTCTACACCCAAAAGCAACAGGATACACATTCTTCTCAAGTGCACATGGAACATTTTCCAGAATAGACCACATACTAGGCCACAAAAAGAACCTCAGTAATTTCAAAAATATTGAAATCCTACCAACCAACTTCTCAGATCACCAAGGTATAAAACTAGAAATAAATTTTAGAAAGAAATCAAAAAGGCTCACAAATACATGGAGACTTAACAACACTCTCCTAATTAATCAATGGGTTAACGACCAAATCAAAACAGAAATCAAAGAATATATGGAGACTAATGACAACAACAACACAAAGCCACAACTTCTGTGGGATGCAGCAAAGGCAGTTCTAAGAGGAAAGTATATTGCAATCCAGGCCTATTTAAAGAAGGAAGAACATTCCCAAATGAATAGTCTAAAGACACAATTACTGAAATTGGAAAAAGAAGAACAAATGAGGCCCAAAGTCACCAGAAGGAGGGACATAATAAAGATTAGAGAAGAAATAAATAAAATGGAGAAGAATAAAACAATAGAAAAAATCAATAAAACCAAGAGCTGGTTCTTTGAAAAAATAAACAAAATAGATAAACCCCTAGCCAGACTCATTAAGAGAAAAAGAGAATCTACACACATAAACACAATCAGAAATGAGAAAGGAAAAATCACGACAGACCCCACAGAAATACAAAGAATCATAAGAGAATATTATGAGAATCTATATGCTAACAAGCTGGAAAACATAGAAGAAATGGACAACTTCTTAGAAAAATACAACCTTCCAAGACTGACCAAGCAAGAAACAGAAAAACTAAACAGACCAATCACCAGCGACGAAATCGAATTGGTAATCAAAAAACTACCCAAGAACAAAACCCCCGGGCCTGATGGATTCACCTCTGAATTCTACCAGACATATAGAGAAGAAATAACACCGATTCTCCTTAAAGTTTTCCAAAAAATAGAAGAGGAGGGAATACTTCCAAACTCATTCTATGAAGCCAGCATCACTCTAATACCAAAACCGGGCAAAGACCTCACCAAAAAAGAAAATTACAGACCAATATCCCTGATGAACGTAGATGCAAAAATACTCAACAAAATATTAGCAAACCGAATTCAAAAATACATCAAGAGGATCATACACCATGATCAAGTGGGATTCATCCCAGGGATGCAAGGATGGTACAACATTCGAAAATCCATCAACATCATCCAGCACATCAACAAAAAGAAGAACAAAAACCACATGATCATCTCCATAGATGCTGAAAAAGCATTTGACAAAATTCAGCATCCATTCCTGATTAAAACTCTCAACAAAATGGGTATAGACGGCAAGTACCTCAACATCATAAAGGCTATATATGACAAACCCACAGCTAACATCATACTTAACGGCGAGACGCTGAAAGCTTTTCATCTAAGATCGGAACAAGACAGGGATGCCCACTCTCTCCACTGTTATTCAACATAGTACTGGAGGTCCTAGCCACAGCAATCAGACAAAACAAAGACATACAAGGCATCCAGATTGGTAAAGAAGAAGTCAAATTGTCACTATTTGCAGATGACATGATACTGTACATAAAAAACCCTAAAGACTCTACTCCAAAACTACTAGAACTAATATCTGAATTCAGCAAAGTTGCAGGATACAAAATTAACACACAGAAATCTGTTGCTTTCCTATACACTAATGATGAACTAACAGAAAGAGAAATCAGAAAAACAATTCCATTCACAATTGCATCAAAAAGAATAAAATACCTAGGAATAAACCTAACGAAGGAAGTGAATGACCTGTACTCTGAAAACTACAAGACACTCCAAAGAGAAATTAAAGAGGACACTAACAAATGGAAATGCATCCCATGCTCTTGGCTAGGAAGAATAAATATTGTCAAAATGGCTGTACTACCTAAAGCAATCTACAGATTCAATGCAATCCCTATCAAACTACCAACAGCTTTCTTCAATGAACTGGAACAAATAATTCTAAAATTCATATGGAACCACAAAAGACCCCGAATAGCCAAATCAATCCTGAGAAGGAGGAATAAAACAGGGGGAATTACACTCCCTGACTTCAAGCTCTACTACAAAGCCACAGTAATCAAGACAATTTGGTATTGGCACAAAAACAGACCCACAGACCAGTGGAACAGAATAGAAAATCCAAACATTAACCCAAACATATACAGTCAATTAATATTTGATAAAAGGAGCCTTGGATATACAATGGGGAGATGACAGCCTCTTCAGCAGCTGGTGTTGGCAAAACTGGACAGCTACATGTAAGAGAATGAAACTGGACTACTGTCTAGCCCCATACACAAAGGTAAACTCAAGGTGGATCAAAGACCTGAATTTAAGTAATGAAACCATAAAACTTAGAAAAAAGCATAGGCAAAAATCTCTTGGACATAAACATGAGCAACTTCTTCATGAACATATCTCCCCGGGCAAGGGAAACAAAAGCAAAAATGAACAAGTGGGACTATATGAAGCTGAAGAGCTTCTGTACAGCAAAGGACACCATCAGTAGAACAAAAGGACATCCTACAGTATGGGAGAATATATTCATAAAAAACGTATCTGATAAAGGGTTGACATCCAAAATATATAAAGAACTCATGCACCTTAACAAACAGAAAGCAATAATCCAATTAAGAAATGGGCAGAGGACATGAATAGACACTTCTCCAAAGAAGAAATTCAGATGGCCAACAGGCACATGAAAAGATGCTTCACATCACTAATCATCAGAGAAATGCAGATTAAAACTACAATGAGATAACACCTCACACCAGTGAGGATGGCCAACATCCAAAACACAAACAACAACAAATGTTGGCGAGGATGTGGAGAAAAGGGAACCCTCCTACACTGCTGGTGGGACTGCAAATTAGTTCAACCATTGTGGAAAGCAGTATGGAGGTTCCTCAAAAAACTCAAAATAGAAATACCATTTGACCCAGGAATTCCACTCCTAGGAATTTACCCTAAGAATGCAGCAGCCCAATTTGAAAAGGACAGATGCACCCCTATGTTTATTGCAGCACTATTTACAATAGCCAAGAAATGGAAGCAACCTAAGTGTCCATCAGTAGATGAATGGATAAAGAAGAGGTGGTACATATACACAATGGAATATTATTCAGCCATAAGAAGAAAACAAATCCTACCATTTGCAACAACATGGATGGAGCTAGAGGGTATTATGCTCAGTGAAATAAGCCAAGCCGAAAAAGACAAGTATCAAATGATTTCACTCATATGTGGAGTATAAGAACAAAGAAAAAAACTGAAGGAACAAAACAGCAGCAGACTCACAGAACCCAAGAACGGACTAATAGTTACCAAAGGGAAAGGGACTGGGGAAAATGGGCGGGAAGGGAGGGATAAGAGGGAAAAAGGGGCATTACGATTAGCAGATGTAATGTTGGGGGGGCACGGGGAGGGCAGTACAACTCAGAGAAGACAAGTAGTGATTCTATAGCATTTCACTACGCTGATGGACAGTGACTGTAATGGGGTTGGTGGGGGGGATCTGATGAAGGGGTAGTTTAATAACCATATTATTGCACATGTAATTGTAGATTAATGATAATAAAATAAATTATATTAAAAAAAAAAGGACCTCATGTCTACAACGCATTCTCAATCATGGGAGATTGTTTGCGTAGCACATAGGGGATGTTCAGTGAAGGCCATGTAAAAATTTTTGGTACTATTCTTTCAGTCTTTACTTATATCTTAAATTATTTCATAACACAAAGATTTAAAGAAAAGGAATAGAGATAAAATAATAAATGATGATTTTGGAGGAAAGAAAATGAAGATGAGATAAATGTTAAATATAAATAGAAAGGAGAAAAGATAACAAAGGAAAAATAGAGAAAATAAATATGTCAATTCTAATAAGTAATTTTGGTTTTGTGTACTTGCAAAGTCAATTTTAAGGTCCTTAAAATTTGGGATCATAGATCCTGGTGAGCTTCAGAGCCTAAGAACTCCCTAAGCTGACCTCAAAGATTCAGACAGTCAGGGGCATTTTTTTTGGAAGAAGTTTCCCAACTTTCTTTAAATTTGAAAAGGAGGTCAGTCATCTCCTCACTCTGTGCCTCCAGCTCAGAGTTTAAAAACCAGATGTCTATTTCAATGAACCAATATATATATATATATATATATTGCTGAATTTAACAGACTCAGCTATTTAATTCACTGCCTAATTACCAGACTCATTTGCCACATCTTCTCAGAAGTCCTTTTCTTCTTCAGACTCTCCTAGGAAGAGGAAAGTCTCCATCCAATCCATGATAGTTTTGCATCAACCTGTCTGGAGCCAGCCAGTCAAGAGACATTTGGAAGTGTCTGTCCTTTAGAATTTGTCAATTAATCTGGCCTATGTCAAAAGCAGGAAAATCAGACACAGTATCATTTTGGAAAAAGAAAACAACTTCCTTTTGATGGCAGGAAGTCATCATTTGGAGGACCAGGCCACTGCCATAAACCAGTTCCTGTGGGCAAAGAGGATTTGGGGAAGAAGTATCCAGGAAACACAGGGTTCTCCATGTCTCGGCAGCAGCTATGCCACCTCTGGGCACTGCAGAGCTATAGACACTGCCACTCAAAGGGGACAATGATCCTCAAATAATGACCTCTGGCTCCTAGAAATTGCTGAGACCTGCACAGATGTGATGCTTCTCAAACCTGGCCAGGGCATGGCATTTGCTATGCTCAAAAGCAGACAGTGAATGTATTCTGAAACTTCAGCACAAAGAAAAGAATATCAATTTTCATTCGAATGCCTTCTCCCTCCCTGCTCTTTTCCTGCAAGGTCTTTTTTAAGCAAGAGTGGAATGTATTGCCCCATATAAATAGAAAATTCTAGGAATGAGCAGCCATCAGGTTTACCTAGATAGATTCCACAAACAAGCCATCAATATTTCCTGAGCTCTCTCCCATTGCTTTCCCTTCTGTTAGTGTCATTCCCAGGTACTTACTCTCTACAAGGCGGTGTTGGATAGTCTTGACTTTATATGGTTCTTAATTAGGGTGACCACACATCACAGTTTGCCTGGATTAGGCCCAGTTTACATCTATTGCGACAGTATGATCATCTATAGCTCCTCCTTTCACTCTCAAAAGGGTCCTAATTTCTATGATAAATCATTGCTTACATGTTAATTCTCATGATCTCAGAAAGAGAGATTAAGGTGAATTTAAGGTTAATGCCCCGAAGAGTCTCTGACCCTGCTAGTGTCACATGGTCATCTCTGAACCTGTCACTGTCTCCCAGGGGAGGAGGTACACTGACTGGTCAGCTGGGGACATGTGCTCATCTTTGGCGTAGACAAGGGGAGGAGGACTTGTTCTGGAAAAGCAAAGAGACCAAGCAAACCAAACTACATTAACATAGGATCATTGTACTGAAGTTCTGCTCAAGTTGCGTATAACTTGTTGGCTGACTTTTATAGCCTCTATTGTTGTTTCACCCCAACAGAGCTGCAAACTACCAGGCACCAAAGCTTAGAAACATGAATAGATTTAGATAACATATATAAATATAGATCCCCATCACATGAAGAAGGCATTCATGCCCAGAGAAAGTGTTCTCTGCATGTCTTTAAAATTATTGAGCTTTAGAAATAAAAACTGAAACTAGTTTCCAAGTTACAAAATTATTTTCATAAACATCATCTAGTTTATTTCTAGAGGTTTCATGAGATGAATATTATTTCTATCCCTTTATTGTACTTGTGGCAACTGAAGCATTAAGATCACATACCCCTCTGACCAAACAATGGAACTCAAATCTCAGTTTTATAATTCTTAAATTCCATGATTTTTAAAATTCCAGATTCTCCTACATCTATGAGACTGAGTGCTCTTCTGTTTTTCCCATTTACTTACCTTTTTTATGTCCCATGTAACATATGCTCATGGTAAAGAGAAAAAAGAAAAAAATGGGGTGGGGGAGAAATATAGAAAAACATAAAGAAAATTAAATCATTCATATTCCCATTACCCAAAAATAATCAATATTAAGACTCTATTGTATTTCATTCCCATCTTTCCTTTATGTCTGAATTGTGCCCCCCCTCAAAGTTCATATGTGGAACTCTAACCCCTGAGATGACTGTATTTGGACATAGGGCCTTTAAGGAGGTAATAAACATTAAATGAGATCATAAGGATAAGCCTTAATCCAATAGGATTGCTGTACTTAAGAGGAAGAGGCACCAGGAGTGCACAGGCACAGAGGAAAGGCCATGTGAGGACCCAGCCAGAAGGCAGCCATCTACAAGCCAGGAAGAGAGTGCCAGCAGAAACTCACGCTACTGCACCTTGGTCTTCAACTCCCAGTCTTCAGAAGTGTGGGAAAATTTCTGAACAAAATCCTTTGCTCAGAACCCAGGCCTATGTTCGTCTGTGATGGCAGCCCAGGCAGAATAATACAGAATTATACTACATATACAATTTTGTATCCTTCCTTTTCACATGATTGGGATTTTGTCCAATATTTCAACATTCTTTGGAAATCTGATTATTGAAATAGAAACATATTCCACCACATTGACATATCTTGGATTTTTCAACTAATCCTCTATTGGATATCTAAGGCACTCCCAATTGTAAGTATACTACAATAAACATTATTATAAATTACTATTGGCTTGTACTTCAAATATTTAATTTATAATACATTCTTATAGATAAGAAAAATGCTTTCCAATATTATTGTACCAAATTTCACTTCCATACGCATTATTTCGAATCTCTGTTTTACTGTACACTTTCTGCTCTTCAGTGTCATTTAAAAAATATTTACCAATTGGTAGGAGAAATTTCTTATTCTTGTTTTACATCCATTTATTTTATTTCTACTAAAAGTAAGACTTTCAAAAATACATTTATATTTGTTCTTTTGTAAATTGTTAATGTCTTTTTGTTAGTTTTGTAGCTGGTTGGTTTTATATTTTTTATTGATTTTTAAGCACTCTTTACATACTGTACATAACTCATTTGTTTCATTTGTTATAAAACTTTGAAATGTTATTTTAATGTACCTTTATGAATATTTAATCCCACTTTTACCCAGTTAAAACCACAAATATTTTCTATTGCCACCAAATTGGGCTTTTTTGTCTCTGTTCCTTTGATCAATTCTAATATTCAGTGCAAAGCCTTGCTGTAACTTGGTTCATTATCACAAAGATATTAAGGTAAGGTCAGTCAAAACATGTTCCCTGAATCAAGCTTTGTTCAGTGAAAAACTGATGTTACACAGTTAACCTCTAACCTAGTCCTAATTCTGTTCTCCATCTCCAACATTGTATAGGAATACCATACTGATTTGAAGTGTTGAATCAGATATATCCAGAATTTCCAATTACTGTGAAAGGTACTCAACCCAGCACTTTCAAAGCTTGACATTGAATAGCACCTTATTAGAAAAGTGCTCTTCTAATCTGTGTCATAACAACATTCAGTCTTTGGCTAAAATAAATAATTACCTGTATAACTGGTATGGGAGTTTTGTCTTTTATTAAGGAATTGTGAATCTGTGCCAAACATATTTTGTGTTTCTAAATCATCCAAATGTGATATGAGAATAATATGTATTAATGTTACTGAATAAAGTGAAGAACACTATGAAAACTAAGTCAATCTTAAAGAAGCATGTAGTAATTTTACAAAGTGATGTGCCAAGCTTTATATCACATGATCTAAAATCCTAAAGATTCTGCATATTTTACATGCTTTTCACGTATTTAAAAATTAGAGCTCGGCTTTTTTTCTTGCCCTGTTTATAATTGAACAGACATAATCATATTTGAAAGGAATGCTGTTTATGAAACTGCATCACAGAGAACATAAAGTGGTGTGTGTGTGCATTACTTGGGTATACTTCAAAGGACCTAAATTTAGGAGTTAGATTTTCATTCAAGCTCAGCAGATGCCATTTAGCCTTGGGTGGGTTACTCTACATCTGTCTTCTCAAATTTTATTTAGGAAAGTGGGAAAAATAGCTGTTTTTCTACCTTAAAAGTCCAGTAAATAGTAAAATGCTCATGAAAGAACTAATAGGACTTAAAACTTATGGGATCTATGAGAGCAGAATTTGTTCTGCAAATAGGTGTTTTGTTTCTGTTTTTGGCCTACAGGTGTTTAAAAATAGACTGAATCTGAGTACCTTTAGGACACACACTTCCCAATTTACCCTCCTCACCTTATCTACTGTTTTATACCAACCCAGCTTCACTCACATTACCTCCTGGCCTCTGCAAACAGTTGAGTGTGGGACGCATTGCTGTTTAAAGTGCAGACCACCTGTATACAGGTGCTTGTTAAAAAATGCAGTGACCTGGACAAGATTCAAGATGGCGGCATGAGAGATGACATGGAGAACTCCTCCCAAAATCACAAATAGTACAAAAATATAGTTAATTAATACAACTAACCCTAAACCAGCAACAAGAAAGAAGGCTGAACCAGACTGCATACAGACCTCGCGAAGAGAGCCAACCTCACAGAACAGGGTAACATAGGAAAGCCTTAATCCGGTGAGACGCAGGCCCTTCCCCCACCCCAGCTCACTGGCAGGAAGAAGAGAAAGGGAGTGAGCATGGGGTGGAAGCCTGGGACTGCTGAGCACCTAGCCCTGGAGATCTGCTTTGTGAGCATAAGCCTATGTTCTGTGGAACTCTGGACGTTGGGAAGCTTAGATGGGCGGAGTGCTTGGGAGACTGACATTCCCGCCATTTGTGGAGGGGGCGATCCACATCCAGCCGCTCTGGTTCAGAGGAGGGGCGGCCAGTCTGAGAGGCTTCCTAGTAGTGAGAGGGCTGCTGAAGGGGTGGGTTTGCACAGAGCTTGCCATGCGGGAGTCGGGAGAGCTGGACAAAGTCGTCTAGGTGCACTCTGCCCAGCTGGTTGGGAACTTTAAGGAGCTTCAGGTGCTCCATCCCTCTGGCTGCCTACTCAGCTCCAAGGCCCCCCACTGTGATGCGCAGCCTGCTGTAACTTCCTCCTAACCTGCAGGCACCGGTTTGCAAACCGGCGTCACTGTGCTGGCATCAGCCAGTGAGAGGGAGGCCCCGCCTACAAAAGCTAGACACACAAAGCACAGAGGCTTACACGTGTGTGCTTGGCCCACTGGCTCTGACACTGGAGACAGGCACCACAGATGGGAATCAGGAAACAGATCTTTCCTCCCCCCAGGCACCAGCTCTGCTCCCCTATGACCCCCAGCCTCACTCTAGGGGCTGAGCAGCTCCAGAGATAGGAGTTCTGTGCACTACTGGGCACCACACAGAAATATGAAACATCAAAAGAACATGGTTCAGACCAAAATCTTACAAAGCCAAGAAAAAAGACCAAATGAAACTGAACTCACCAATCTTTCTGAAAGAGAGTTCAAAATAAAAATTATAAACACACTTATGGAGGTACAGAAAAATATTCAAGAACTCAGGAACAAATTTAAGTTGGAGATTCAATCATTAAGAAATTCCATATCTGAAATAGAACATACAATGAGGGATTTAAAAGCAGATTAGATGTAGTAGAAGAGACGGTAAATGGAATAGAAATTAGAGAAGAGGAATACAAAGAAGTTGAGGCAGAGAGAGAAAAAAGAATCTCTGATAACTGTGTAACCAATCCAAATGGAACAATATTCGCATTATAGGAGTACCAGAAGAAGAAGACAGAGAAAAAGGAATAGAAAGTGTTACTGAGGAGGTAATTGCTGAAAACTTCCCCAGTCTGGGGAAGGAGATAGTCTCTCAAGCCATGAAGGTGCACAGATCTCCCAATACAAAGGACCCAAGGAAGACAACATCAAGACATATAATAATTAAAATGGCAAAGATCAAGGATAAAGACAGACTTTTAAAAGCAGCTAGAGAGAGAAAAAAGATCACATACAAAGGAAAACCCATCAGGCTGTCATCATACTTCTGAACAGAAACTTTACAGGCCAGAAGGGAGTGGCATGATATATTTAAAGCAATGAAGCAGAAGGGCCTTGAACCAAGAATATTCTACATGGCAAGGTTATCATTTAAATTTGAAGGAGGGATTAAACAATTTTCATCTAAGCAAAAGCTGAGAGGATTTACCTCCCACAAACCATATCTACAGTGCATTTTGGAAGGACTCCTACAGATGGAAGAATTCCTGAGACTAAATAGATGTCACTCAAGGGATAGACAAAGAGTACAGAATATAATTCATCACGTACGAAGAATGGAGGAGGAGGAAAAAGGAGGAAAAAGAAAAGAACCTTTCGGCTGTGTTTGTAATAGCATATGAAGTGAGTTAAATTAGACTGTTAGATAGTAATGGAATTACCCTTGAACCTTTAGTAACCACGAATATAAAGCCTGCAATGCCAATAAGTACATACCTCTTGATAATCACCCTAAATATAAATGGTATGAATGCACCAACCAAAAGACATAGTTACTGAATGGATAAAAAAACAAGACCCATCTATATGCTGCCTATAAGAGACTCACTTCAACCCAAAGACATACACAGACTAAAAGTGAAGGGATGGAAAAAGATATTTCATGCAACTAATAGTGAGAAAAAAGCAGGTGTTGTACTACTTGTATCAGACAAAATAGACTTCAAAACAAAGAAAGTCACAAGAGACAAAGAAGGACATTACATAATGATAAAAGGGTCAGTCCAACAAGAGGATATAACTATTATAAATATCTATGCACCCAACACAGGATCACCTACATATGTGAAACAAATACTAACAGAATTAAAGGGGGAAATAGAATGCAATGCATTCATTTAAGCAGACTTACACACCACTCATTCCAAAGGACAGATCAACCAAACAGAAAATAAATAGAGACAGAGGCACTGAACTATGTATTAGAAGAGACTGACCTAACGGATATCTACAGAACACTCCACCCAAAAGCAACAGGATATACACATTCCTCTCAAGTGCACATGGAACATTTTCAAGAATAGATCATATACTAGGCCACAAAAAGAACATCAGTAAAATCAAAAAGATTGAAATTGTACCAACCAGCTTCTCAGATCACAAAGGTATAAAACTAGAATAAATTACACAAAGAAAACAAAAAAGCCCACAAACACATGGAGGCTTAATAACATGCTCCTAAATAATCAGTGGATCAATGACCAAATAAAAACAGAGATCAAGCAATATATAGAGACAAATGACAACAATAATGCAACACCACAAAACCTGTGGGATGCAGCAAAGGCCGTGCTAAGAGGGAAATATATTGCAAAACAGGCCTACCTCGGGAAAGAAGAACAATCCCAAATGAACAGTCTAAACTCACAATTAATGAAACTAGAAAAGGAAGAACAAATGAGGCCCAAAGTCAGTAGAAGGAGAGACATAATAAAGATTAAAGCAGAAATAAATAAAATTGAGAAGAATAAAACAATAGAAAGAATCAATGAAAGCAGGAGCTGGTTCTTCGAGAAAATAAACAAATAGATACACCCATTGCCAGATGTATCAAGAAAAAAAGAGAATCTACACACATAAAAAGAATCAGAAATAAGAAAGGAAAAGTCACTATGGACACCACAGAAATTCAAAGAATTATTAGAGAATACTATGAAAAATTATCTGCTAACAAACTGGATAACTTAGAAGAAATGGGCAACTTTCTAGAAAAATACAACCTTCCAAGGCTGACCCAGGAAGAAACAGAAAATCTGAATAGACCAATTACCAGCAATGAAATTGAACTGGTAATCAAAAAATTAGCTAAGAACAAAATGCCTGGACCAGATGGTTTCACTGCTGAATTTTATCAAACATTTAGTGAAGACCTAATACCCATCCTCATTAAAGTTTTCCAAAAAGTAGAAGAGGAAGGAATACTTCCAAACTCATTCTACGAGGCCAACATCACTCTAATACCAAAACCAGGCAAAGACACCACAAAAAAAGAAAATTACAGACTAATACCCCTGATGAACATAGATGCAAAAATACTCAACAAAATATTAGCAAACTGTATTAAAAAATACATCAAAAAGATCATCCATCATGATCAAGTGGGATTCATCCCAGGGATGCAAGGATGGTACAACATTCGAAAATCCATCAACATCATCCACCACATCAACAAAAAGAAGGACAAAAACCACATGATCATCTCCATAGATGCTGAAAAAGCATTTAACAAAATTCAACACCCATTCATGATAAAAACTCTCAACAGAATGGGTATAGAGGGCAAGTACCTCAACACAATAAAGGCCATATATGACAAACCCACAGCCAACATTATATTTAACAGTGAGAAGTTGAAAGCTTTTCCTCTAAGATTGGGAACAAGAAAAAGATGCCCACTCTCCCCACTTTTGTTCAACATAGTTCTGGAAGTCCTAGCCATGGCAATCAGACAACACAAAGAAATAAAAGGCATCCAGATTGGCAACGAAGAAATCAAACTGTCCCTGTTTGCAGATGACATGATAGTGTACATAAAAAACCCTAAAGAATCCACTCCAAAACTACTAGATCTAATATCTGAATTCAGCAAAGTTGCAGGATACAATAATAACACACAGAAATCTGTTGCATTCCTATACACTAATGGTGAACTAGCAGAAAGAGAAACCAGGAAAGCAATTACATTCACAATCACATCAAAAAGAATAAAATACCTAGGAATAAACCTACCCAAGGAAGTGAAAGACCTATACCCTCAAAACTACAAGACACTCTTAAGAGATATTAAAGAGGACACTAATAAGTGGAAATTCATCCCATGCTATTGGCTAGGAAGACTTAATATTGTCAAAATGTCCATCCTGCCTAAAGCCATCTACAGAGTCAATGCAATCCCTATCAAAATACCTACAGCATTCTTCAATGAACTAGAGCAGATAGTTCAAAAATTCATATGGAACGACAAAAGACCCTGAATAGCCAAAGCTATCCTGAGAAGGAAGAATAAAGCAGGGGGAATTATGCTCCCTGACTTCAAGCTCTACTACAAAGCCACAGTAATCAAGATAGTTTGGTACTGGCACAAGAACAGACCCATGGAGCAGTGGAACAGAATAGAGAGCCCAGTTATAAACCCAAGCATATATGGTCAATTAATGTACGTTAAAGGAGCCATGGATATACAATGGGGAAATGACAGCCTCTTCAACAGCTGGTGTTGGCAAAACTGGACAGCTACATGTAAGAGAATGAAACTGGATTACTGTCTAACCCCATACACAAAGGTAAACTCAAAATGGATGAAAGACCTTAATGTAAGTCATGAAACCATAAAACTCTTAGAAAAAAACATAGGCAAAAATCTCTTGGACATAAACATGAGCAACTTCTTCATGAACATATCTCCCCAGGCAAGGGAAACAAAAGCACAAATGACCAGGTGGGACTATATCAAACTAAAAAGCTTCTGTACAGCAAAGGACACCATCAGTAGAACAAAAGGACATCCTACAGTATGGGAGAATATATTCATAAATGACATATCCAATAAGGGGTTGACATCCAAATTATATAAAGAACTCACACACCTCAACAAACAAGAAGCAAACAAGCCAATTAAAAAATGGGCAGAGGAACTGAACAGACACTTCTCCAAAGAAGAAATTCAGATGGCCAACAGGCACATGAAAAGATGCTCCACATCACTAATCATCAGAGAAATGCAAATTAAAACCACAATGAGATATCACCTCACACCAGTGAGGTTGGCCAACATCCAAAACACAAACAACAACAAATGTTGGTGAGGATGTAGATAAAGGGAAACCCTCCTACACTGCTGGTGGGAATGTAAACTAGTTCAACCATTGTGGAAAGCAGTATGGAGGTTCCTCTAAAAACTCAAAATAGAAGTACTGTTCGACCCAGGAATTCCACTTCTAGGAATTTACCCTAAGAAAGCAGAAGCGCAGTTTGAAAAAGATACATGCACCCCTTTGTTTATCGCAGCACTATTTACAATAGCCAAGAAATGGAAGCAACCTAAGTGTTCATCAGTAGATTAATGGATAAAGAAGAGGTGGTGCATATACACAATGGAATATTATTCAGCCATAAGAAGAAAACAAATCCTACCACTTGCAACAACATGGATGGAGCTAGAGGGTATTATGCTCAGTGAAATAAGCCAGGTGGAGAAAGACAAGTATCAAATGATTTCACTCATCTGTGATGCACAAAAATAAAGAAAAACTGAAGGAACAAAACAGCAGCAGACTCAGAGAACCCAAGAATGGACTAACAGTTACCAAAGGGAAAGGGACTGTGGAGGATGGGCAGGAAGGGAGAGATATGGGGGGAAAAGGGGCATTACAATTCGTACGCATAATGTAACGGGTGGGGGGGGAATGACATGGGAAAGGCAGTATTTACAGAGAACACAAGTAGTGACCCTATAGCATCTTACTACGCTGATGGACAGTAACTGTAATGGGGTATATGGGGGGGACTTGATAATAGGAGGTCTAGTAACCATAATGTTGTTCAAGTGATTGTACATTAATGATACCAAAATTTTAAAAAAATGCAGTGACCTGAGTCTTAACCCAGACCTAGTGAATTAGAATCTCTGGAGGGTGGGCCTAGAAATTGATGCTTTTCACAAGAACCATTGGCCAAATGTGAGAGACTGTTCTTTTTCATCTTTAAAAAAGCAGCTGTGTTACATGCATAGAGTATTCTAGGAAATTAAAAACATTCCTTTCACAGCCACAGGCAGAATGATCTAGAAGAGTCTAGCTTGGATTCTTGTGTATTGTATACTTTTCATGAATAACACTACACATGAATAAGAACAGACTGGGGGAACTTATTCCATCTTCCCCAGTTTCCTCCCCTGTAACAAGAGTGGTTGGATCTTTAAGGCCTGTCCCTTCTCCAATGCCTCTGACCCAGTGGGGAGTTTTGAATTTGAAGAGATCATGCACTCAAGCCCCCAAATCAATGTGGGATATACTGACAAACTGTTAAGAGTCCTTAGATACTTTGCTTAAAAAATATTGGTATTACCCTCTGTAGTAGATGCCTGTTGTTTTTGTCTTCCTAGCATCTATTGTCCCTTCTTGTGGTAATGGAATCCTGGTTGGACTTTGGGGAACCATCAATCAAGGTGGGGCTGTTTATTAAGGTCCCATGACCTAAACTTGGCCAACAGGAGTTCTTTTCCTGGAAATGGCATCTTGGATGGAGTGACTCAAGGGCAGAAAATAGAAAAAACTCTGCCACCTACAAGGCAACCCCATGAAGGGACTGCCCCCACCTCCTGTTACAAAGGCCCAGGTCTGCCATAGTTCTGTCCTTTCCAAGCCTCGTTCCTCTGCTTTTCCTTTTATTCTATAGGCCACTGCTAGCTTTTTTTTTTCTCCACTTTTGTTAACCACTGACAGCTTCTGCTACCAAAGAAATTTAATTCATTCCTGTGCAAAAGTCTTGGCCTCCAGTCTCCCAGCATCAGGGAGGCTGTGGGCAGAGAAGAGGCTAAAGAAAGCTCATCTGCAGAAGAATTTTACCCTCCCAGCTGATGCCTTGATTTAGCCTGGCTTTATAATTCTTATTCAACTCCCTTGATGCAGTTTGACAATTTGAGGAGTACTGTTTCTCCATGATAAGAAAGTGTTTGCCTTAGGGAGGAGGGAGAAGATTGAATGGAAGTGTTTTATATTCACTTGAACCACAATTATTTTGCTGACACAGGACAAGGTATTAACAGGGTTTCACTGTTAGGGAATTAAAAGCCATTTGGCCTATCCCTCATTCAGACGTTTCTCATTTGTAATATTGTGGTTTAAATGCAGTAACATGTGGTTAAGAAAAAAATGAAAATGCGTGCCCTAACCTATATGGATATTAAAATCCCCATGTGATGGTGGTGTTGGGGGGATATCCCAAGTTCAAAGGCTTCCATGTTCAGGCTTCCAGCCACCCTTTCTACTTAATCTCTCATGATCCTTGTATACCCTCTTTCTGGGCCATCTATTCCTACTGTAGCATCTGGTTCTCATCCCTAGCTGTGCATTTGAATCACTCAGAGAGTTTTTCAAAATAATGAGTTCTCACCTTACCCATAGAGATGCTGCTTTAATTAGTGTGGGGTACAGTTTGGGTATTAAGATCTATGACACTCGCTGGTGATTCCAATATACAGTCAAGTCTGACGCTCCATGTTGTTGGCCAGGTATTGGCAAACATGAACCACAGGCCAAAACCAGTGATCCATCTGTTTTCTAAGTAAAGTTTTATTGGTGCCCAGCCATGCCCATTCCTATGCATGTTACCTATTGGTACTTTCTTTTTACAACAGCATAGTTGTGACAGAGATCTTACTGTCCATAAAGCATAAAACACTTAGTATGTAGACTTTTAGGTAAAGAAGTTTTCAACCTGTGCTCTGAAACAGTGATTCCCAAACCTGCACATGTATCAGCCATCTTGCGAAAAAGCCTCGCTTGGTCCCACGTCCTGAGCCTTAGATTCTGTAGGTCTTGGGTGTGGCTGGAAAATGTGCATCTCAAACAAGTTCTCTGGTGCAGCAGATCATGCTGATCTGCGATCACACCTTGAGAATCACTGCACTGGAACAGTGTTTCTCATACGTTAATTGCCTATCCATCATTAGAATTCTTCTTAAAATGAATATTCCATTTCAGACCTTCTGGGTCGAGTACTGGGGTTCTTTACTTCCAACAAGCTCCTAGGTGATGCCCATGGGGCTGGTCCATGGGCCATACTTGGAATAGCAGGACCTTAAACACTTTGGATTTGTACCTCTAAGACTTTATTAACAATGTCCTCTCTGCTAGGAATGTCCACTTTTTTTACCCATTTTCAAGCTTTTCTTCTATGAGATGCTCTGAGTTGTTTGTTGTGTTTTAATTTCATTAAAACTCAAGCAGTGCCTTTTATACGGTACCTTTCATTTTTTTCACCCTGTGTGACAATTATTTATGTTCTGTCTATTCCACTAGACAGAAATCACCTTGACAAGCGTTTTAGACATGGCAAGAGAGTGTATCAGAAATGTGCAAAGATGCAGATCAAAGGTAGTTTGACTGGTGCTGTTCTCCTATTTTTTTCTCCTCCTCATTTCAAGCAAGTAGCAAAGTCATGGGGTTCCCGTGCCCTGAGGGAAGGTTGCTGCATGGTGGAAAGCTGAGGCTGAGGACAGTCAAGAACATCTCCTGTCTCATATAAAAGCCTAAAATCATGGAAAGGCCTCTGTTAAGTGGCCCAGGGAGAGTGGGAGAGAAGAGGGCTTTTGAGGAACAAGAAATGGTGCAGATTGGGCTCTTCTCTCCCCAAAAAGAGCAGGGAGGCAGCAGTGACCCAAACCCTCACCCTGACGGCACCCAGAATGGTAACAAGATCTCAGAGAGGGGCAGCTGTGTGGTGCTCCTGGACAGACTGGACATTGGGCATTGATGCTCCCAGGCCTGGGAGAAGTAGAGAGTTCTGCAGCCTAACCTTCTTAGGCTGGTGCAGAAGTAGAGAGCTTATGGCTTCAAGAACAGCAGGAGTTTGGCCAACGCTGTTGTCCACACTGACTGAGGTGGTGTGGGGTGAAGGTGTCCCTCCCCTACGTCCCAGGCACCACATAAGCTTCTCAGATTCTTACAAAACTCTGTGGGCAAATCTGATTTCTTGCCAACCAGAAGAGACCTTGGGATCACATCTGAATCGATCTAAAGAAATTACACAGGTATGACATGTTTTGCAAACCTGAGTTTAAGGGCTATGATCCACCATCATGCATATTTCTAGGAATATTACTTAAATAATGAAAAAACTGGTGGAGATTCGTCTATGAGGATGTCCATCACAGAGTTAGTTATTTGAAATAGTACAAAAGAATCATGATACAACCATAAAATGGACTGCTACTAAAAATCATGGGCAAAAGATTCTTGCTGATGGCATGAAGTTATTCTCAATATTTTGTTTAAGGCAAAAAGATAACAGAACAGCACATACAACCTGATCTCAACTTGGTTTAAAAGTAATTACGTGTCTGTGGGCTTAAAAATGCTGGAAAGAATAAAATAAAATATTAATAGTGGTTAACTCCGGGTAGCGAGATTAAGAGTAATTTTTATTTTTATCTTTGTGGCTTCCTTAAGTTGCCAAAATATTGACAGGAAAAACTAAAAAATGTATATTTCTTAATACAGAAAAAAATTTTTAAAGGTAATTTAAAAAATAATAGCTTTGAATCTTAAAAATCCAAAAAACTCACTTTGCATGCCACAAGTCCTCAAATCTCCATTGCACAGTTAAGACTACCTGTAAGTTTATATGATCTTTTGCTTTTCTTTTCTAAGGCCTTAGCTAACGATTTTTTTTAAAGCTAAACTTTTGAGACTTAACTCTGAAAATGTCCAGCTTTTCTTGCCTTATGGCCGCTCTCCCTACCATTAGTAACTCCTGTCTCTAGGTAACCTGTCACATGGCGGTTCCAGATGGCTTCTTAAAGCATAGAGTACTCAGAGCTAGGGAGAAATTCAAGCCTGGGTTCAAATCTCAGCTCTGAACTGTCAAAGTTCAGAGAAAAAAAAAAAACAACCAGAAGTAAAACCAGTGAGTCACTGAAGAAGTAATTAGTAAAAGTTTATTGTGCACACACCAAAAAGATAGTTTGCAAACTGGGAGCATTCACACTAAAACATGGAGTGAGGCTTGGTCTGGTGTTACAAAGCAGCCTTTAAGTGTAGAAGCAGGGAGTATTTATTCTTCATGGTGATTGGTAATGATGTTAGAATTTTCTTAAATAAAAGGCAAATGGTTAGTGGTTACTGCATATCAACTTTAGGGAACAATTTAAATTTCTCTTATGATTTTCAGAGGCATAAGCAAGAAGCGACCAAGGTCAAATTAGCCTCCCTTGTCTTGCAAAATAAGCTAAATTCAGCTTTGCTTATATGACTAAACTGGTTTTGCCTGCTCAGGGAATTTTCAAGTCTGGTCTCCATTTATGTTCGATTTTGACAGTGGTACTTCTTCACTAAACCTCAACTTCCTCATCTGTAATGTGGGATGATAACAGTACCAACCTCCAGGGTTGTTATGAGGATTAATACTATTCCATGAAACATTTAGCAAAGTTATTTTCCTTCCACTCTCTTAGGTTTAAACTACTCCTTAGATCTATCTCTTTTTTTCTTATGTGAAAAGTATTGCTTAAACTTGAATCAGGAAAAGGCAAATTAAAACCTAAATAAGATAACATTACATATAACATTACATACCCACCAGATTGGTCAATTTAAAAAAATTTTTCTTTGACAATTTAACGTGTTGAAAAGGACACGGAGTAATAGAAATTCTAATAAATTGCAGGTTGTTGTGAATTGATACAACCACTTTTGAAAACAGATTGGCATCATCTAATAAAGTCAAAGATTTGCAGCCTTATCAGCCATCAGTTCTACTCCTAATTATACGTTCTGGAGAAACTTGTGTACATGTGAATCACAGCATATATTGAGATTTATTTTAGGCATTGGCTCATGTGATTACAGAGGCCAAGAGTCCCATGATCTGCCCTCTACAAGCTGGAGAACCAGAAAAGCTGGTGGTAATTCAGTCCACATCTGAAGGCCACAGAAGCAGGAGAGCCAATTGATGTCCAAGGTCAGGGGAAGATGGATGTCTAGTCTCAAGTAGAGAGCACATTCGCCCTTACTCTGCCTTATTTTTCTATTCAGGCCCTCAACAAATTAGATAATGGCCAGGCATTGGTGAGGGTGATCTTTACTCAGTCTACTGATTCAAATGTTAATCTCTTCTGGAAACACCCTCACAGACATCCGCAGAAATAATGTCTTACCAGCCACCTGGTAAACCTTTAGTGCAATCAGGCTCACACCTAAAACTGTCCCCTAGCCTGTCAAGTGATACATAAAACTAATCATTACAGCCTGTGAGGACAAAGTAGGTGTCTACAGCTAGAAAGAGAGCTCTTATTAGAAACTGAACTTGGCCAGAATCTTCATTTTGGGCTTCCCTGCCTCCAGAACTGTGAGAAAATAAATTCTGTTGTTTAAGCCACTTAGGCTGTGGGAATCTTGTTATGGCAGCCCAAGCAGACTAAGACAAGCAATATTTGAAATAACACTGAACTGAAAACAACCTAAATGTTCTTTGACTGGAGAACGACAAAGAAACTGTGGCATGTTCCCTCCCTGGAACACTCTACAGTGAATGAAAAGGAATGGACTACAGATGACATGAATGAATATCGCAAACAAACACAATGCTTAGCAAAAGGAACAAAGCACAAAAGAATACATACAGTACAATTGCATTTATGCAACGTTCACAAATAGGGGAAACTAAACTGCATTTTTTTTGGATATGTACATAAGTGTGAGACTATTTTCAGAAAGGAAAAAAAATTGATTTCATAAAAGACAGTACAGTGATTTATCTCTACATAGGCCGAGAGGGTATTGTGTTAGAGAAGGAAGACACAGGGTCATCTGGGTTGTGGGCAAATATTCTGTTTATTGACTTTGGTAGTAGTTACACAAGGTTCATTTTATAACTGTTTATTATACTGATGTTTATGATTTGCACATTTCTGTATGAGTATTATAGTTCACATTTTAAAACTTTCAATGTATTTAAAATGCTGGAACACTGGGAATATGGCCCCCTGACTATGTATGCTGCTCATTAATCTCAGTGCCTACCTAATAGCAGCCCTTCTCCCCTGGGTCAATCTGGCAGGCAGTCAGGGCCTAAAGCGTAGGAGTGTGACTTTGGGCTCTATAAATCCAGACGGAGACAGTTGGGGTCAGACTTTTTGTTCTGGCCTTGGGCAGAGCCTGGAACTGCAAAGAATTCTGGAGTCAAAATCAGTACACCTATGATCTTGGAAAGAGCATAGCCTTTAGGAATCTGTGGCATTCCAAGAGGAAGAGTGGTGCCCTCCCACAAAAGATTTGCAGGGAGAAAGTATTTCTCTTTCTCTTTTCCTTGGGAGACTCAGTTGGGTACTGACACCTGCCAGCTGGTATTGAACTAGTCACACAGAAATATCTTTGTGTCTCACCATCCACAGAAGTGACTATCCCATAAACTCAGCCTGAACCCCATTAATAGTCAGAGGATAATTATAATTTCTATCAAGCATCCTGGTGGCCAGAGAGAGGAACACTTAGGAGGTACAGAAAAGATGGTTAATAACTAAATAGAGCTGTTAAATAGAAAAGCAATTACCAAAACAATACAATAAAAGTAATGCAAGAAATTAGGAGATTCTACTTCAGCCCCCAAAGATTCTGTGGACCTATAAATCATGATTTTTGAACTAAAATTTTAATTTATAAATTGAATGAGAAAATTAAGTAGTATCCCAGCATATAAAGTGGAATATACATCCCCAAACACTACAAAACTGTGAAGAGATGTGAATCATGAGGGAAAAGGTAGAAGACTTAGAAGATGACTAAACATGAATGATAAACTATTGAGAAAAAGGAAAAGAAACAGGTGGAAGGGAGTCAATATTTAAAGTCACTAAGCTGAAGAAAATGAGTCTAATGAGTAGAAAGCATCACTAAGCTCCAGCTATTATTCAAAATGAAATAACAACTATTTGCAAAGAAAAACAACCACTCTAGAATCATAATAACATCTATAGATGATTGAGAGAGAAGGATTTATAATCATTCAACCACTAGGAGGTTGGGAAGATGTTTGAACATGAAAGAGTTCAAAGAATTTAGAGTCCATAACTCAAGGATTATTATAAAGGTCGTGTTTAGAGGAACATGTATGGCCTTCAATGCCTTTATCATTAAAAAGAAAGACAAAAAAGGAAAAAGGGGAGAGAAAAGGAACATAATACTTATTAAGAATTTTTAAACTTTAAGTTATTAGAAAAAATTAAGCAACAAAATCTACCAAAAAATAGGAAATGAAAATTAAAGATAAAATTGATGAAAACAAAGAACATAGATACTCAAAAGCTGATTCTTTGATAAGATCTGAACATTTTAAATAACCCAAAAAGCTTGATTAAATTAGAGAAACACAAGTAAAAATATACAAGATTAGAAATTAGTTGGGAAAAACAACTGTAGATGCAAAAGAAATCAAGGTTATACTCAGAAAGGCACTTTTAACCCTGGCAGTATGCCAGAGGAAAGGGGGTGATTTCTTTGCAAAATTTAAGTCCTTAGCACAATGCTTTACAGATGAGTTTAATAGTGTCATCTGTCATTACTACAGTTACTAGCATATCACAATCAACTATTCCTACCAGTTCATTACAAGATAAAGCTCAAACTTTCCACTCTGAGAAAAATCACGAGAGACTATCAAAGGATAGGCAACATCCTCATTATTAACAAACATTTATGGAGCACACAATTTGTCCAAGGCCCGTTCTGATTCAGTGAAATGTAAGAGATGATCCCTACCTGCCAAGAACTTAAAATCTTCAGGAGATGATACATACACACAAGCAATTATTTCAGCCTCTGAGGAACAAGAGCCACGTAAGCAGCTGAGATAAATACCTACTATTAGGCAGGAAGATAGACATGAGTTGTCAGGGAAGCGGAAGATAAGGTTCAAGGGAAAAAAGAAGACTGCCCAACTCTGGCCAGGTAGGGGGTCCCATGTGAAGACAACAAAGGCTTCGTAGGGAGATCATCTTTGTAGGGAGCAATTGAACAAAACTAAGAACTGTCCAAAACACACTACATCATGGGAAAGGACTTGGACACTGAGAGAGATGGCTATACAGATGGACCCATCAATCAAAAAACCCCACGTTGTCAATCAAAGAGGTGCCTCCCAGGCAGAATGCAATATATAGGCCTCTCACCTAATGGACGGAGGCCTTTGTCTACCTTGACTCTGGCCCGCTCCTCCCTTGGAGTGTATTCAAATACAACTTTCCCTCTGCTTCGCTATTGTGTCTCTGCCTTTCAATTCTGTGTTTTGGTGGGGACAAGAGCCATGGAGAACAAACTCAACACGTAACACTACGGCAGGAGAATGGGGGAGGGAAATACCCCTTTGGTAGGCTGAAGACAGGAGGCCTTCAGGGAGGAGGCATTCAACTTGAACCCTGAAGGATAGACTGGATAAAAATAGATTTCTAAGGGGAGGAGGGAGTGGAGGCTGGAAAGAAAATGAGGAATTCAAACTTTGTAAAATGGCCAGTTTGTTTGAAACAAGGAAATATATTTCACAGCAGGTCAGGAGGCAAAGATAAGGGTATGTCAGACTGGATGATGGAGAACTCTGAATTCAAATCTACAGTGTTTGGATTTTATCCTGTAGGCAGTTACATTTGTCATCAGAGAGGTTAGAGCAGGCCAGTGACACAATAAACAGCTCTCTCAGGAAAGCTCTGAGGGCCGCAGTATGCTTGGTGGACATGGGGAGGGAGAGCAGGCTTGGCCAAGAGCAGCAGGACAGCCCTGAGAGGGGCTGTTGTTATCATTTTAAGCCCCATAACGCTCTGGTGAAATCTAGAAATGTCCTTATCCCCATTCTGCAGATGGCAAAATACAAAATGACTTATTCTGAGCGCAATAGAATAAGAAGCTGTGTAGGCAATAAAACTAAAACTCCTGGAGCAAGACTGGGCAACATCTCCTTCCCTGCACGGCTGCACTTCTCCATCTCTGCACTGTCCTCCCTTTGACATTAGAGTGACTCTCTTAATTTTTGGTACTGTTTCTCACCTCCAGAGATGGCAGTGTGGGAGAGAGGACCTCTTTGTCACTGACAGACACCATTCATTGAAACTCCGTGAATGGGCAAACTTTCCTAAAGAGTTTAGCTCGGGGTTTAACTGTCCGTAAAGCTTAGCTCCCTCTCCCCCATCCCCACCCCTCCTCGGAGGTCTGTATCACCTCCAGGAACATAGAGAGTTAACCTGTGCAGTCAGATGTGCTCTGTACAACATGACGTGTCACCCAGGAAAGCAGTGTACAAGGTGTCTGTGAAATGTATGAAAAGAAGTCCAGGAATTCAGTTAATTAACCACATCAGTGTCTTAACGTGATCAATTTTAATTAAACTGAATTTTAATAGAGATCTGTGTAGTCTGTAGAGACCAATTGCTAATTCTACAAAGCATGTGCTGCTTTTCAGTTCAGATTTGCTCCCATCTAATTAATATGGATAGAGCATTAAGCCTTTTTGGACTCTGGTGGTTTTCATTTCATGACTATTAATGATTTTAATGAACTGGACTAATTCAGTAGTTTTCATCCCAGTGTTTCAGGGCTTTGTTCATCACAAATTTCAGGTTTATAATTGGTTTCCAGGTCTTAACAGTGGCCATTGATCAGCCTCAGCAGTTCCTTTTACAACTGGGTAGGCGCTGGAGACCCTGTTAACCCCTTGCCACCTGGAGCCGAGGTGGACAGTGTGGCACGCCAGAGCAGGAGGCCAGGACGTCCCTGCCAACCTCACATAGCTACTGGGGCAGGGGAGGGCTGAAAATTCCCATGGCGATGTTTGCACAGGACGGAGCAGGAAAGGTCATCCTAGCAAGACAGAGGCTTTAAATTAAAAAAAAAAAAAAAGACTGGTGATTAGCTTTATTTTCAGCTTTAATTTCCAATACCCCAAGTGAGAAATACATTATGAAATGATCCTTCTTATTTTGGCAAGCCACATTTTCTAACCACCCAACAGCCTCTGCCAATCCCTAGCAGGCATCTTTATCAACTGTCAAACAGCTAGGATGAAGGAATAAGAAAAAGAAAAATTGTAAAGTGCTGATGAAAAAGAGAAGCAGAGACGCTGGGCTGAGGAGAGTCATAACTCATGGAAACACAGATGCAGAACACCTAGATGGCTACGCACTGTGCTTTCTCTGGATCCAGCCTCACCTTGGAGTGCGGCTCCTGGTCCTGCACGGCCCTGAAAACAAACAATGACATTTCAGCCTCTCATTGAAAACAGAAGGCAAAACTTTTTAATATTCTGCATGTAAGGTGACATCTTGTATGTCAGGCCTCTGCATGGCTGCTGCTTCCTTACTGAGTTCTGAAAAGTGACAGGCAGGATGGATATAGAGGTGTCCAGGTCACACCACCAGAAGGAAGGTAGAAGAAGGCACAGTCTCTGGTACAGGCACCAGTGTCCTTAATTATCCTGGCAAGATCAGCATAAACACTCCAGCCCCAGGCCCAGCTTCCAGAAGTGTAGTTCATAGTCATCAGAAGCTATTAAAAAGCTTGTTACAATAAGGCTACCGAGAAATATCCTTCTACCCCATCACCCACCATCTGAAAGACATAATTTTGGCAGAGGATGGGCCTGTAATTCTCGTCATTCTGCTACAGGTTTCTCATCATTCTGCTACAGGTTTGGTCGATTTGGATTCCAGGTCTATTGGAATCTCTTTGGTAGTTTGATTTGTAAAAAGAACTTTCTCATCCAGTAAGGCTTTTACCAAGATGGCGATCTTTACTTATTGCCTCTGTATCTGCAAGCATCGAGGATCTGAAGAATGAATTAAACTGAGGCCATGACCGATGTAGCATGTAAGATGACCCAAGAGAAAACCTTTATAAAGATGAGAAATTTGATTGATTTTCTATTTTCCTCACTCCCTTCTCATCAGTGGTACCTGGTTGCTTTGATAACATTGGCTGATAGATTATGTCTCTGACCAGCTGAATTCATTTCCCTCATTTAGGTTAATATATTTAAACAAGCTGCCAATCCTAATAGAGATGTCTCCACGTCTTTAATTCCTGTTCATCTCTCAGTCCTTCTCAGTTGTGCTCCTGTCCCACAGAGCTGCTGAAATGCCCTGTCATCTATAAAATGGTGATAATAATGGCTTCCTTGTAGGGTCATTGTGCAGATTAGCACACTTAACAACGAGTCTCAATAAATTACGGCTATTAATGCCACTCAATTCACCAGTGACCTTCTGATTGACGAATGGCTTAAATCCTTATCTGCAGAGCTGTTGGAAGCATTCGACACTGTTGACCACAACTTACTGAAACTCTTCCAAGAAACTGTTCGTTCATACATTCATTCTTTCAACAAATACATGTGGAACATCTGTTATGCATCGGGCAGTGTTGTGGGCATTGCAGATACCATGGTGAGCGAGACAGAAGGTCCTTGCCCTCTGGAATTTTTATTTTTCTCTCTTGGGTGAATATGAAGAAATATGAATAAAAATAGTATCTACCATTTATTGAGCCTTTAAACTGTGCCAGACAACATTCTAAGCTTTTTGCATATTTTAACTCATTTGACTCACAGGGGGTCAGTCGTATCATTATCCTCATTTTACAGATGAGAACACCAAGGCCCAGAGAAGCAAAGTGTCTTGGCCAAGGTCACAGAGTTTGTCAGTAGGAGAGCCAGGATTTTAATCAAAGCAGTCTGCTCCATAGTCCAGGCTCTTAAACCCAGTACTCTAATATAGACAAGATAGAAGCCTATCCCACAAAGATGTAGATGGGGTGGTCAGGGGCTCCTTCTCCTTGAGGAGGTAATATTTGCGCAGAAACTTGAATACTGAGAAAGAATAAAGAAACGATGCCCTAGAAGCCATGAGCCCCCCACTGCACCTCAGATCTCACATGGAAGCCCTGACCCCCAAAGTGACTGTATTTCAGGAGGTACTTCAGGTTAAATGAAGTCAGAAGAGTGCATCTGATAGGATGAGTGTTCTTATAAGAGGAAGAAGACAGAGCTCTCTCTCCCCACCCACACACACTGTGCAAAGGCCCCCTGAGGACACAGAGAGCAGGCAGCTGTCTACAAGCCAGCAAGTGTCCTCACCAGAAACTGAACCCTGTGAACTGTGAGGAAATACATTTCTGATGTGTAAGCCACCCAGTCCATGGTATTTGTTTTGGCAGTCCAAGAAGACTAAGACACCAAGTAATGTCTAGAAGCCTAAAGGGTAATGCTTCTGAAATGTTCAATGAAAGAAGTCCAAGAATTCGCCAGAGCATTTGGAAAGATGGACCTTGACAAGTTGTTGCAATGGATTCAAAAGACTGAGGGAAGAAAAAGCAACTATTGGTACCTCTTTCAAGGAATTTTGCTGGATAAGGAAGAAGAGAAGTAATTGTTGGAGAGCGCTGTAACATCAGAGGAGGACTTTTAAGAGGAAATATTACAGAATGTTTGTATGCTGATGGGGTGAACTCATAGAGAAAAAAAGACATGAGACATGATAGAGGGGGAACAATTACAGGAGCAAAGTCATTGAATAGAGGAGAAGGAATGAGATCACATGTGCGTGGAGGGGGATTGGCCTTAGGATAGGTGCAGTGACAGTTCATCCATGGTACCAGAGGGGAGGCAGTGTCCACGGATATATGCACAAGGAGGGGAGGCAGCGTCCACAGGTGCACACATCAGTCAGGCAAGGTCTATGGTACATGGCCTGGGAGGACAGAAAATCCTCATTCATCACCAGACACTGCTGTTCTCTCCTCCTTGTACAGATGAGCACACTGAGTCCCAGAGACAGCCAGTAGCTGGTCTAAGAAGCTCACTCGACTAGAAAGTGGTAAAACTAGGGTTTGAACTAAAACTGCCTCTTCTGATTGCTTGAATGAAATATTTCTTAAATGAAATAAAAAGGCATTATTAGTTAAAAGTGAAAAGAGACAGTTTTGGAGTTTTTGGAGTTTTGAAAATAGAGGGCAAGGTGAGATAATCATCTTAGAGAATAGAAAAGTAAATTGATTAATGGAATGGCATATAGTAGGATTTCCAATGCTGAAAGTTTTCTTGACGTGAGTTGAAAATAAAACCAGTCTGTATAGTTTTGTGGTTTTGTTGGTGTTGTTTTGTTTTGTCTATAGCTCTATTTAACTGCTCAAATATAGAATTAAATTTTAAACAAAGCTTGGAATTTGTCTGAAGTAAGTATTCATTAATTAAGGATTTTATATTTAGAGTGTGTGATATTAGCACTAAAACTTTTGCAAGTGATGCAATTATTTAAAATTTTTTTTATTTAAGTATAGTAGACATGTAATATTATATTGGTCTCAATATTACAACACAGTGATTCAACAGTTACACACATTATTAAATCTTCACCCCAACTAGTACAGTTACTATCTGTCAACATAGGAAGATGTTATAGAACCATTGGCTATATTTTCCATGCTGTACCACCATCACCATGACCAACTTATATTATGATTGAGAATTTTTGTGCCCCTTTATTGCCTTCACCTTCCCCATCCACCTACCCCAACCCCTCCCCCACAGTAACCATCAGTCACTTCTCAGTGTCTCTGAGTCTGCTGCTGTTTTGTTCATTTTGTTTTGTTTTATTTTTAGATTCCATAATAAAGTGAAATCATATGGCATTTGTCTTTCTCTGCTTGGCTTATTTCATTGAGCATAATACCTTCTAGGTCCATCCATGTAATGTCAAGTCCTAAGGTCAGACCATGGAAGGTGGAGGGATGTCAATGAAAGTTTGCAGGAAGTTATGAGAAAATGAGAAGCAGGGCATGACTATTGAAATGTCCAGATCATGGCAGGAATAATAGTGGAGAGGAAGACAGTGAGCTGGGTGTGAAAAATCTTCAGTGACTAAGAGTGTAACCTGGGGGAATGGCGACTGCATCAGGGAAACGGAAAAGATGGTATATGGTCTAGCATCATCTGCTTCAACAGAACAAGAGATTTGAGGGTGAAGGGAGGGAAGAACATCCATTAATAGCAATAAAAAACAAGAAAGACACTGATAACCAGCCAGACCCAAAGACAACCCCTTTCAACTTTCAGATGAGGTTTCTCCTTTGGTGTTTTACTTTATGTATGTCTAAATAATATCCATATATGGCACTTCTTGTCTTCCCAGTTTTAGCCATTATTTGTTGGCTTTGAAAGAAGGGGGTTAGTGCTTTTGTACACACACACACACACACACACACACACACACACACACACACACACACAAACAAACCATTCGGATCACTTGTATAAGTTCTGTGATTTTTCTTCTGAAAGCTTGTAAAGAAAATTTTGATCTGTAGTGTTTGAAATTCATTATTTAGGGCAGTAGGTTCTTTCAATCTGACTCATGCTCTCTGGGTTAGGAAAAGTTGCTTGATTTCTTTGAGACTAAACTTTCCTCCATTTTCTCTTCTTAATTCCTATTACTCAGATGTGTGCTGTTTCATCTTATTTTCTTATTTTTTTCTCTCTACTTTCTTTTTTTAAATCTTTTTGCTCTGGGGGTTTCAACAATCCTGGAGGAATTTTTTAGTTAATTTCTTCGTTTGGGGTTCCCTTGCCACATGTGAAAAATAAATTTAAATCTTTTGGAGTCTTTTTAAGGAGGATCAGGGGTTCAGTTTCTTAAAGATTCCTCTCTTCTCTCCTGTCTACACTCTGGACAGTCAGCAAGCTTCCTTGCAGCTTCCCAGAATAAGGAATCAGACTTTATCTGGTACCCTTTCCATAGGAAGGACAGACCTTTGAAGTTCATGGATTTATAGACTCCGTATCCCTTTTGGACCCTCCATGTAGGCTTTAAAATAGCAACTCCAAGACCGTAGGCCCGGTATCCGGTGTGATATCCATACAGTACCAGCCCATTTCTACCACTCTTGCTCTGATTTCCTGCTTAATTTCTAGCAATTTGTTTATTTTATTTATTTTACATTTAGCTATGTGGCCAAAAACAAGTAGTTTTGTTACAGTATTTTTTCAGGATTCCATGAGTCTGTGAACATCCTGATGTGTCCATTACCCTTGTCTTAGCATAGTGCCAATAGCATCCCCTTCACCACCTCGCCTGTGGTACGTCATGTCTAAATACTGTACCAAGCTTCCACCTATTATTGCTGCAAGTCACTACTTCCTTCTCCTTTGTATTCTCCGTTATTGGCCTAACAAACAATCTGATTTTGCCCCTCCATTCCTTAAAAGCCTCCCTCAGTGAACTATAACTTTCAAGATCAAGGTTCCCAGCCATGTCACAGCCAGTCTTTCAAAACTTGATCCTAATTGTCATGGACTGAATTGTATTCCCCACCTCTCTCAGCACACCAGAAAATTCATATCTTGAAGTCCTACAACCCAATACCTTAGAATGTCATTGTATAGAGAGAGATGGGGCCTTTAAAAATTATTAAGGTTGAATGAGGTCATATGAGTGGGTTCTAATCCAATATGACTATCTCTGTAAGAAGAGGAAGAGATGCAATAGATGTTAACACACAGAGAAAAGGCCATGTGAAGGCAGAGCAAGAAGATGGCCTACTGCAAGCCAAGGAGAGAGGCCTCAGGAGAGACCATGCTCGCCGACACATTGATCTTGGACCTCCAGCCTCCAGAACTGGGGGAAACAAATTTCTGTTTTATAAGCCACCCAGCCTGTGGCCTTTTGTTGTTGCAGCTGAGCTGACCAATACACGAATCTATCTTGCTGGCTGGTCTTATGTCCCACTATTTCCTTTCCCTGTATCCCAAGCTGTTAATTATTTCTCAACGGGCAAATTGTTTTTCATAACTGTAAATCCAATGCTGCTCCCACCAGGTGTGGGAGGCTGAATAAGGGTTTCCAAAGATATCCAGGTCCTCATCCCTGGAACCTGTACATGTGAACTTCCTATGGCAAATGGGACTTGCAGATGGGACATGTGATTAAGTTAAGGATCTTGAGTTGGAGAAATCATTCCGGATGCTTCTGGTGGGCCCTCAGCGTAGTCACAAATGTCTTTCTAAGAAGGAGACAGGGAAAAGAGGGAGTAGATGTAGTTGTGGAAGCAAGAGGTTGGAGTGATGAATAAGAGGTCACAAGCCAAGGAATGTGGAAAGTCTCTAGAAGCTAGAGGAAACAAGGACATTGTTTCTCCCCTAGAGCTTCCAAAAGAAACCATTCTTCCTGACCCCTTGGCTTTAGCTTAGCTGACTGACTTGGAAACTTTTGGCCTCTGTGACTACAGGAGAACAAATTGTGCTGTTTTAAACCACTAAGATTGTGGTAATTTGCTACAGTAGCTATAGGAAACTAATACACCAAGGAAATTTCGAGTCATCTTTCAAGCAAGATTCCTTTGTGAAGACTTCCATAATTCCCCTATGCAGGGCCATGTCTCCTTACTCAGTTATCTTGAAAAAACCTGCCCCGCTCTAGTACTTATCTTACCATGTTGGATTTTTTTTTAATTTCTAAGGATTACAACCTTAGAGAAACAAACTTCCGGTTTACAAGTTGAAAGGCTTATTGATGAACCTTGAGCACTGCATCTTCTTCTATGGCTACAGTTAGAAAATGAAGCATTTCGTTTCTATTTGTCACCTTAAAGTAAATTATATGTTTTATTTCCTGGCTTAGCTACATCTGTGCTTTTTAAAATAATACGTAAGTCATTCCATGAGGCAGAAGGGTTTAGCCACAGGCCACCAAAGGTGAGGTTGTCTGATCTTCAGAAGAACACCAGGAGTGAAAGCTCAACATGAAATCTGTCTTCCAGACATAGCTGACCTCATTCTATAGCTTTTGGAAAGAAAGGGAAGAGGAGTGACATTTACTATTTATCTACTACTGCCTACTACTCACCAGTTACTTTAAACACATCATCTCTTTTAGTCCTTCCCATAGTTTTGCTTTGCAGGTCTTATTAGCCCTAATTTTATAGATAAAGAAGCTGAAGTTCAGAGAAGAAGCAATCCATCCATTAAGTGACAGAGCTCAAGTCTAGCTGTTTGACTTCTAACCCCATATCCTTCTTCTAGAATTGATGACTTTCTGCAGAAGCAGTGGTTTTCTACTTTGATTGCACATTAGAAAAACCCAGTTAGCTTCCAAAACTACCAAAGCCCAGGCTGCACCACTTGGGGAGGGGAGCAAGTTTTTGTATTTTTTAAAGCTTCCCAGGTGATCCCAGAATGCAGGAAAGTTTGAGAATAAAGGAGAGATTTCAGTATAGAACTGAATGCAGGGCTGCCCAGATAGCCTGAAAGGACCCAGTGCTTAATAATATCTCCCAAAGTGGCCATCTATCATGCCTAATATTCCTATCAACTGCATAATTTCTTTGGGTAAAGGTATCTATTCTCAAGAAGGCCACTGTTAAAATTCAAATAAGTCACCCAATAGGAGAAATGCATTAATATATTATTGTCCAAGCCTAGATTACAGGATTCTGTCATGGTCAACATTTTTAATCACCATCTTGGTGAAAGACACACAAAGCTTGCTCATCACATTTGCAGCAGACACAGGTTTGGAGGAGCTCTTTTGTTAGAATTTGAGATCAGGCCTTTCCACTCTGTTGACTGTTCCCCAACAAAAGTCTCTAGAGGCTCAAACACTGAATTCAGATGGAGAATTAATATAAAGTCCTGAATACAGTTTCAAAATGCGAACAGCACCAAAACCTGATTTCCAAATAAGCCATGTGGAAATGATCCTTAATATACTTCAAGTTGTATATGAACTCAACTGTGACCTAGCTGTTAAAAATGATGATGAAACACTGGATTTCATAAATACAGGTATCACTTTCATGTCAAGGATGTGACTGTCCTATGACCTGCAGACTATTTAAAGAATATTAGGAGAATTATATTTCCCAGGAAACTGAAAAATTAGATAGTTTCCAGATAAGGGTTGGCAATCAGAATATGGAGGAACTTGGAGACCATGTCATGGAAGGAAAAAGCACAACTTAGATGTGCCTTTCTCTGTGGGACTGTCCCAGAATATCTCCATAGACTTCACTAGACCTGTTCCTCCTTCACTAGACCTGCATCATTCTTTGTTCCTACATTTTTATGTCTTACAACATTGTAGGAAAGTTAGTGTGAGTATCTTTTCCATGGTAAACTGTGATGCCTTCGATGCCAGTGACTGAATCTGATTCTTCTTTATTTCCTAGAACTTCTCTTATAGTAAACCATTAAATAATTCAGTTTATTTAAATAATTCAATCACTCTTATGTGACGTCCTTTGCTAACTGGCGACATTTTCTTGAAATTTTCTAATTCAAATTTGCCAAGAGAAATAAATTGCATGTCAGGAGCTAGGTAACAACCTCTCAGGGATGGGGTATTTGGGTGGCAAGGTACACTAGATCATCTTATTTCAACTGAAGAACCCATGAGCCACAGATTCCTATAATTCATGATTGGATTAACAATTGGTAAGAAGAGAGTACAATTTTGAAGAACTGAGAGCAAAAGTGATTTATTTTTACTAGACCAGGTAGATATTTAGTAACCTTTTGATGATGCTGATAGAGCCTGTGGATGGGGAATTCAGAAAAGGCACAGTAAGAATGGTTCCTTGATGTCTGGGGTCTCATTTGGGACCATTCAGACAGCTGGGGAGCAAGAAGAGGTAAAACTGAGAGCTCAAATTCCAAGATGGCTTCTTCCATATACATATGGAAACTGGGAAGGGATCTCCAAAGGCAAGATCAGAAAAATTCAAATCATGAGGCAGTTTGAGGTGGAGGTGCGGGAGGATCCTGAGCTCACTTCCTCCCATGGACACACCAAACCTACCACTACATAGGGAACAATTCCTTCTGAATAAGACCTGAAAACTAGCTGAACTCATAGGTACAGAAAACAGATTGGTGGTTGCCAGAGAATGGGGTTTGGGTGTGAGTAAAATGGGTGAAGGGGATCAAAAAGTATAAACTTCCAGCTATAAAATAAATAAGTCATAGGGATATAATAAGAAGCATGGTGACTATGGTCAATATATTTTATTGCCTATTTGAAAGGTGCTAAGAGAGTAAATCTTAAAGTTCTCATTACAAGGAAAAAAATTTCTAATTTTGTATGGTGACAAATAGAATTATTGTTGTGATCATGCGCAGATATAGAATCATCATGTGGTACATCTGAAACTAATATAATGTTATATGTCAATTATATCTCAATTAAAAAAGGACACAATCATGTGGAACTGTCTGCAGGAGCACCCAGGTGTGACCTAATCAGCAAGGCAGTAGTAGAGTAGTTAGGTATTTTAGATAGTAATTCAGGTCTTTAAGGCAATTATTGTAGGAATACAAGGCAGAAGCTGAATGGACATTTATGATTTTTGCTATAATATATTGGTTGAAGCAGTTACAAATCTGCCCACATTTAAGGGGAAGGGTGGTACACCTTACCTCTCAATAGGAGTGGGTCAAAGGCTTTACAGCTATCTTTTTAAAACCATCACAGTAACAATTATTACTGCCACTGTGAATGAACAGGGAAAAAAATTAAATATTTTTAAAAAGAAGAAGTGCTCAAAGAACTATTGATATAAACAGTATTTAAAAGCCTAAGATGCCAGAGAAAAGAGATGATAAAATGTCATCTTATGGGTACTTATTTCCTTTGGAGTATTTTTGATTCTTAGGATAGGAAGCCAAGGATACACTTCAAGGCCAGGGCATATAGCTTCTGTGTAGAGGCAGAGAAGCTAGTGGAAATTTTGGCAATCTCACAGAGCAGTAGATTTAAAAAAAAAAGGAATTTGGAGCTGGTATGGTAGAAGGCAAGAGCCTGATGAGAAGTGAGACCTAGGGAAGTAAGGCTGACTCTCTGCCTGTTTTCTCTTGAGGTATTTCCTGATTTTACAGAAAAGGAGAAGATTCATGTAGCAAAGCATAGTTTTCCATGCTTTCTTGGTACTGGGAAGAAAAAAAAAATTCTTAGGACCCACTACTGGGGAGGGGCCCTAACAGGTGCATCAGAATATTATTTGGAAAACTCAGAGGCTGACACTCCTGGAGCACAGACAAACCAGAAGTACATAGACATTGGAAAACCATAATTCCTCCTTGAGTCAGTTCATGGCTTGTTTGGATTAAAGTTGCCTGCTACCACTCTGTCTGCTTATCAGAGGAGAGGATAAACTCTTTGTGGAAGGATATAGCATTGAGAGCCTCTAATACTTACTGTAAGCAATGTCTGACCATCAATAAAATATTACCAGGTATGACAAGAACTAGAAACAAGAGAAAGACTGACAATAGAAACAGACCTGCAGATGATCCATTTTTTTTCCATATATTAGAAATGGACTTTAAAATAGCTGTAATTAATACGTTGAAGAAAATATGTGTCAAGATGGAGAATTTCACTAGAAACCTGGTATATATTTTTAAATAAAACAGAAATAATAGAATTAAAATGTAATAGCTGAAATTAAAACTAAATACATCAGTTTATTATCAGATTAGACATAGAAGACAAGTTGATGAGTAAACTGGAAAACCAATTATCATAAAATATCCAGGCTGAAACACAGATTGCTAAAAGAATAGCAAATAGGAGAGAGCATAAAAACATATGAGACAGATAGGGAGATTCAAGATGGCGGCATGAGAGGTTACACGGAGAACTCCTCCCAAAACCACAAATAGTACAAAAATATAGTTAATTAATACAACTAACCCTAAAACAGCAACAAGAAAGAAAGCTGAGGTAGACTGCGTACAGACCTCATGAAACAGGATAACATAAGAAAGCCTTAATCCGGAGGGATCTGAGCCCTTCCCCAACCCCAGCTCACCGGAGTAGAGGGAGGAAGAGAAACAGAGTGGGGAGGGGGTGGAAGCCTGGGACTGCTGAACACCTAGCCCTGGAGATCTGCTTTGTGAGCAGAAGCCTATATTCTGTGGTGCTCTGGAGGTTGGGGAGCTCGGATGGGCAGAGGGCCTGGGAGACTGACATTCCAGCTGTTTGTGGAGAACAGGATCCACACCCGGCCGCTCTGTGTTAGAGGAAGAGCGGGCAGTCTGAGAGGCTTCCTAGCAGCAAGAGGGCTGCTGAAGGGGCATGGTTTGCATGGAGCTTTCTGCACAGGAGAAGGGAGAGCTGGACAAGGTTGTCTGGACACACTCTGCCCAGCTGGTTGGGAACTTTGAGGAGCTTCAGGTGCTCCATCCCCCTGGCTGCCTACTCAGCTCCAAGGCCCCCCACTGTGACACACAGCCTGCCAAGCCTTCCTCCTGGCACCTGCTCGCAAACCGGCAATCACTGTGCAGGCATCAGACCAGCCAGAGGGAGGTCCCACCTACAACAGCTAGAGACGCAAAGCACAGAGGCTTACATGTGTGTGCTTGGCCCACTGGCTCTGACACTGGAGACAGGCACGACAGACGGGAATCAGGAAACAGATCTTTCCTCTCCCCAGGCACCAGCTCCGCTCCCCTATGACCCCCAGCCTCACTCTAGGGGCTGAGCAGCTCCAGAGACTGCAGTTTCTGCACTCTAGTGGGCACCACACAGAAATATGAAACATCAAAAGAACATGGTTCAGACCAAAATCGCCCAAACCCCAGAAAAAGGACCAAATGAAACTGAACTCACCAAACTTCCTGAGAGTTCAAAATAAAAATTATAAACATGCTTATGGAGGTACAGAAAAATATTCAAGAACTCAGGAACAAATTTAAGTCGAAGATTAAATCACTAAGAAATTCCATATCTGAAATGAAACATACAATGGAGGGATTTAAAAGCAGATTAGATGTAGTAGAAAAGACGGTAAATGGAATAGAAATTAGAGAAGAGGAATACAAAGAAGCTGAGGCACAGAGAGAAAAAAGAATCGCTAAGAATGAAAGAATATTGAGAGAAATGTGTGACCAATCCAAATGGAACAATATTCGCATTATAGGGGTACCAGAAGAAGAGGGAGAAAAAGGAAAGTGTCATTGAGGAGGTAATTGCTGAAAACATCCCCAATCTGGGGAAGGAGATAGTCTCTCAAGCCATGGAGGTGCACAGATCTCCCAATACAAGGGACCCAAGGAAGACAACATCAAGACATATAATAATTAAAATGGAAAAGATCAAGGATAAAGACAGACTTTTAAAAGCAGCTAGAGAAAGAAGATCACATACAAAGGAAAGCCCATCAAGTTATCATCAGATTTCTCAGCAGAAACTTTATAGGCCAGAAGGGAGTGGCATGATGTATTTAATGCAATGAAGCAGAAGGGCCTCAAACCAAGAATACTCTACCCGGGGCAAGGTTATCATTTAAATTTGAAGGAGGGATTAAATAATTTTCATCTAAGCAAAAGCTGAGAGATTTTACCTCCCACAAACCACCTCTGTAGTGCATTTTGGAGGGACTCCTACAGATGGAAGTATTCCTAAGGCTAAATAGATGTCATCCAAAGTGGGAAGAGAAGAACTGAATGAACCAATCCCTTGGAGACCTAAACTAAAAGAAATACCAAAGGACAGATGGAAAGTGATCCCAGAGGAGAGAAGGAAATACAAGAAGGAATCGAAGAGAAAAGTAAAGGCTAAAGTGGGTAAATATAAATGAATATTGAACATCCAAAACAGTAATCATGCCTTTGGGGGTTACAAAATACACAGAACTAAAATGCATAGTAACAATAACAGAAAAACCAGAAGTGAATAAATGTAGTTACAGTATTCTAAAGTCCCTGTGTTATTGTGAAGTGCTCAAAGTACTTACAGTAAGTTGTAATAAATCAAGGATGTATGGTAGTAAAAGAATGTATAACTAGCTTATAAAGAGGGAAGACATAGAATGCAAATATTGGATTTATCCAAAAGAAGTCCAGAAAGGAGAGGGAAAGGAAAATAAGGCAGGTAAAACAAACAAAAGGTAAGTATATAAACACAAGAATAAGTAAATATATTTACTATATATGTATATATATATAAACCCAAGTTCTTTAAGTACTCCAATTTAAAAAACCAAACTGTCAAGACTTGATAAAATATAGTAAAACCCAATAAAGACCTTAATAAAATGACACAGATATTTAAATGTGAATGATGGTTAAAGCTTTACCATCAAGTTAGGTAAAATAATGTCCTGAAAGGATTCAGAGACAATTTGCTCTCTAAGATGGGTCATCTTTCCACTGTAGAGATGGTGATACTGAGGCCCAGGCTGGGATAAGGACTCTCCCATTCTGATTCCAAGTTCTGAGATTTTCATACAACACTATAAAATGGAAATTTTACTTTCTATCACGCTCAGCTTGGAGGATGGACCCATGGGGAGTGAGAGATCTTTTCCCAGGCTTCTTAGACTTTTTCCTCCCTCATCCCCTTTTCACTCTTTTCCCCATGAAAGATTGATGACCAGAGAAAAGATAAAAGAAGAAAAAATGCAAACTCTAAGCCTTCTCGACTATATTTCAGCTCTCCTGACAAATTGTCTGATCAAGTGCGCCTGGCTCAGTCAACAAATCAGATGGGAAATTTAACCCGTTGCCCACCAGTATCACACTGGGGGTACATGCTATTTAACTGTCTAACATTAACATGTAGTAAAATTAGCTATGAATTATTGTACAAAATGAAAATGTTCAAAATAATTGTAGCAGGTAAGATATTAGTGTGGTTATTGATTTGATTTGAAACAATCGTAGCCAAGCTACCCCATCTCTAAAGCCTAAAAGATAATGGTACAACAGAAGCCTCCAACTTGCTCTCCCTAATTTCGACTTGACTCACTGCCCTCAAGTACATTCCCTCACAGACCTGACCAGCAGCCTCAGATCTGCCCCAGTTTCTGGACTAGCCAGAAGTAAAGCAGGAAACGTGTACAGTCTAAGGCTTTCGATGTATGATCAACTAGGTTCACTAGTTGTCATGGCAGAGGTCACCCACGATGACTTTAAAACCTCTGAGTTATAATATTCCCCCACCGCCAAGACTATAGATTTAGGTGCTTAGTCCGATTGGACTACCGTAACAAAATATCATAGACCGGGTGGCTTATAAACAACAGAAATTTATTTCTCACAGTTTCTGGAGGCTGGGAAGTCCAAGATCAAGGCTCTGGCAGATTCAGTGTCTGGTGGGGGCCCGTTTCCCGGTTCCCAGATGGCCATCTTCTCCCTGTGTCCTCACCTGACAGAAGGAGCAGGGGAGATCTCTGGGGTCTCCTTCATAAGAGCACTGACCTCATTCCTGAGGGTTCCACATTGTGAGCTGATCACCTCCCAAAGACCCCATCTCCAAACACTGTCACATTGGGTGATAGGATTTAACACAGAAATTCTTGGAGGATATAAATGTTCAGTCTGTGGCAGACACCTACAATTATACCCATTTCCATAGTCATCCCTTACCTAACATTCATTAAACACTTTCTATGTGCCCAATACCTTAAATGCGTTATTTAATTTAATATTACTAACAACCATATGAAATAAGTACTGCTGTTATTACCACTTTATTGATGAGGACACTGGTTTTTAAAGGGATTGAGTAGTACAGAAGCCAATCTCCTAATAAGTGGCAGAGAAGGAGTTTGAATCCTGGCAGTCTGCCTCCAGCACTCACAGTTGGCTCTACTGCACCACCTCTGCCTCTGGGATCAGAAATCTTGTTTGGGTCCTAGAGGACTGTCTGGGTCCCTGTTGCCTGCTGAGTCTTCCTTCTTAGATCCCCAACCCGAGATGGAGTCTTTCTACATTTACAAACTCTAGAACCAGTAAAGAATTCTGCCTTTCTTGGCAGTTACAATTTCCTGACTGAAATGTTCAACTCTCGCTTCCCTCAAATAATTCCCTAACTGCTTCTAAGCTTACATCTTTTGATGCTGTGTTTCAAACTATACAATCACTTGTGTGGGTACAAAGTTCTGTGTATTAAGGTTCTCCAGAGAAACAGAAATCATATAAAATTATTTATCTACCTATAATGAGATTCCTTGCAAGGCATTCGTTTATGGGATTACAGACACTGAGAAGTCCCATGATCTGCAATCTGCAAGCTGCGGACCTAGGAAAGCTGGTGGTGTGGAATTTCAGTCTGAGTCTGAAGGACTGAGAACCACCAGCAGTGAGCACAGTGTAAGTCCCAGTCCAAAGGCAGGAGAAGAAGACCAGTGTCTTAACTCAAACAGTCAGGCAGAAAGAATTAAGCCTGCCTCTGCTTTTGTGTTCTATCCAGGCCCTCAGGGGGCTGGGATGTCCATCCTCACCGGGCTGCTGGCTTTGCTCTGGGTACCAATTCAAATACTAACTTTTTCCTGAAACACTCTCACAGACACACCCAGGAATAATGTTTAACCATATATCTGGACATCCCCTGACCCAGTCAGGTTGACAGATAAAATGAGCCATTCCCATTGACCTGCCTCTCCTGCCTGTCAGGTCCTGGTATGCTCGCTAACCCCAACAGATACTTTGGTTCTCTCCTCCCAGCATGCCTCACTCCCGAGTGTGCACCCACCATCACAAGCACATGGGCGCATAGAGACTGTTTAACTACAGCCTATAATCATCTCATAGCAAATTCCTAACAAGGTGTTCCAGGAGGCTTGCCCTGTCATACCCACATTTCAGGCGGCCCTATGCCGCCAGGTAGAATGATGAGATGTTGCTATTTTCTCTGATTTTCACTTAGTTCTTTTTCACCATTCTAAATCACTTAAATGATATGCAGGTTTCATTTTTTTTTCTTAATGACGTATTTCTCCCTTCCTCCTATTATTATTCTTGTCAAATAAAACTCCTTGGACTTAGCAGGAACGGCTACTTGAAATGAAAACCCCACACAACAGAACAAATGAGAAGCACAGATGTCCCTCATTGACCCTTCTATCATTCCCTGTGCATTAGCTGCTATGCACTCAGCTTAATAACGTTGGGCCAGTGTTCAAAAGGGACCACGGAAGTCTTAAAAGTGACACTGTGAATGTTGAACTCCAAAGGGCAGAGAGAGTGTGGATATCCCCCTCACAGCCGATGAGGGAGTGGCCTCATAAAACAGAAATGAAGGTGTTAATCCAGATGACCACCAGGGTCCCTTATGGTTGTAAAACTTAAGTGGTCAGTGGGGACTGCCCGAATAGGATGGGTTAAAGGGTGAAGGTAATCATTAAGTACCATACTTGGCCCTAATAATTTATCTACCTCTTATTGCTCTAAATGGATATATTGCTGTTAATATCCCAGAAATAATTTTCAGAGGGTCCCTTGAAACTCTATTAATAGATTTTAGGTCCGTGTAAAGACTGTGGGTTATTTTCTGGCCAGTTACCTATAAAAGTGAGAGCTAGTATCTGTTGAGACTGTTGGTTGTAAACCTTAGAAACTAATGCTGGCTACTTAGCAAAAAAGAATGTATTAGAAAGAGGGGTGAGTACACAGCATCAGTGGGAAGTTGGGGGACATAAGTTGGGAAATTGGACCAGAATGGAAGAGCTCCAAGGGCTGGAGACGAAACTCCACATCTTCACATAGGAAATGTCTGGTCCCCATGACACGTCTACTGTTGCGATGAGCACACCCTCTCAAGACAGGCATCTGAATGGCACCTCGGTGCCGTGACTGTCTCCTCACTGTACCAGGGGGCCTGAAATGGTACTTTCCAATGTCCTGGGCTTTTGTAGTGGGAAGTAGGTGAGAACTACCCTCCCATTAAACCGACATTTAAAGAGGAGGTCCTTCTAAAAAGAAACCAGGGAGGAGTATGCTTGAATGCAAGAGAGCTGAAAAAAGAATAAATGTTTGTAAAAATAGAGTATTATAATAAGGTGTATACCCTAAGTAAGTCACCCTATGGCATATATAGTGTATTTAAGAAGGATGAGCCTTAGGGACAGACAGACTTAGATGAAATGAAAGTCTGGCCCTCCTATGTGACCTGGCAGACACTGACTGCATTAGCTATTGGATCAGAGGGGTCTCCCTGCTATTATTATGAGGTAGAGGGCAAAATCCATGTAAACCCTGGCACACAGTAGGTTTTATTATTTTACTTTTCCTAAAGGAAGATATGTTCCTCCTTTTGAATCTTAAATGGCTTATAACCTAGCAAGATTTTTCTAAAAGCCTTTGACAAAGAGGTTTTGAAATGAAGAAATGGCATAAAATGTAGCGATTCGTAGCCTGCAGATTGAGTCATGTCCCACAAACAGGAAACCCGTAGCAGGATCTGGAAGAACACCTGTTCTCAGCAGTTGTACTCAATGAGGAAGCATCTTTTGCCTCAATAATTGGATTTCTCTCTTTTAGATTGAGAAATATGATCACTTTTTTCTCCATATTTTACTTTACCATTTAGGATGCTGTAGTGTCTCTGAATTTCGCAAGTACATTTGCTTAGAATTAATACTATCATCATAAAGGATCTAGTTTCTTAATTTCTTTTCATGCTAAGCGAGCAGGAAAGATCAAAGTCTTTTCGTCCTATGACTGAACTGAATGCTCAAGCATCTAAAAATGCCTTTAGGACTTCAGAGAAAGGCCACCACTGTGCTTGACACTTACATTATTTTTATAGAGTTACAGTTCTGTGAGGCTATCTTTTTTTGTTGTTGTTGTTTCAACCTAATACAGCTAGCTACTGCATAGGATGGCAAATGAAAAAACGAGCCATATTTCCTTCACTAAAAGTGCTCAGCCCACCTTGCAACAGTCATTTTTCTTGAAGAAAGATGTTTTTGACCTACATTAAAAAAAAATTTTTAGGGTCTTTCAAAAATTATCCAGGATTATTATTATACCTAAAATTTACACAATGTAATATTTCAAGTATATTTCCATGAAAAAAGGAAAAAAATTGTCCAATATTAACTTCACTTAAACAAGAATGAAATTAGTGTTTTTAAACTGGGTTTTAGGATATACATATATTAAAGCTTCTGATGTAAACTGGTGAGCTAAGCCAATTTCGCAAATTCTCAAAGACCTGTCATCCTCCAAACCTAACTATATGAAACATCCAAATAGTAACAGAAAAATCCCTGACTTTAGGTATGTGGGGTCAGGAATGTTGAAATAGGAAGAAGAGGAAAAAACCACTTTACAGATATTTCCTCTAAGAATAATACAAAAGTTTGCTTGTGAGCATGTTATTTGTAATACAGAAAAATTGAAAGCAATGTAATGTCCATCTCTAGGGGATTGAGTACATAAAATGTGTTCTATCTTTATAAAAGAAAACCTTATCATACATAATAAAATGAGAAAAAAATTAATGACATGGAAAGAAGCAATGCACTTTGGGTTAAATAAAATTTAAAACAGTATATTCAGTGTGGTCTCAACTCTGTAAATATGCATAGACACAAACAGAAAAAAATAGTGGGGTGACATACCAAGTGCACCGTTATTATTTTTTTCTAGGTGACAAAATTATAATTGGATTTTGTTTTCTTCTCTTATTTTCTAAACTTATGGCAAAAAAATTTTTTTAATAGTTATTTTACTTAGAAATATAATATGATTGATATTACTTTGTTTTTAGACTTAGCTTCAACTCTCAAACTTATGTCAGATATTAGCCATGTTACTCTCTGCTAGATAAAATATCAAAATCATGGAGCAAATGGATGAATACGAGACTTACAAATCTTGGATATGTGCTCTTCCTCCACTTAGAATTCTTTAACTCCACCTCTAATATTAGTATTTGGCTAGATGGTGCTGACACTCTTGTAGATACTTTCTTTTCTGAAGTTAAGCTTAAATTCTATCCTTAGTCAAAATGCCTAATTAATGCTCAAACATCTGAGCATCACTACTGGAGTTAGTAGTCAGTAACCCCAAAGAGCAGTTTACTGGGAAATAAATACAATCCCAACAATTTGCCAGCATACAGGACATAAATGGAATTTTCCCAGCCTCGAAAGGGCTAGTTAGTATTTATTCTAGTTCTGAGAAAAAGTTTGAGTCTGTTTCTTTCTGTTCCTGTACCCATGATTTGTTCCTGGAAAGAGCACAGAAGGCTTTATTCTTCAGCCCCGAATTGAGACTGTTCTTCTGAAGTCTGCACTGTGCGGAGGGGAACGGGCTGTGGAGTCAGAATGCCTGGGGCGAACTCCAGCC
This sequence comes from Smutsia gigantea, assembly GCA_032199065.1. NCBI lineage: Eukaryota > Metazoa > Chordata > Mammalia > Pholidota > Manidae > Smutsia > Smutsia gigantea. Next base: position 154,439 of record JAVSCE010005671.1, read on the forward strand.
CCACCTCCTAACACACTGTGTGGCTCCAGGCAAGATATTTAGCCTCCTCATGTTCCAGTTTCTTCATTTCTTTTCTTTTTTTATTAAGGTATTATTGATATACACTCTTATGAAGGCTTCACGTGGAAAAACAATGTGGTTGCTACATTTATCCATATCACCAAGTCCCCACCCATACCCCAATACAGTCACTGTCCATCAGTGTAGTAAGATGCCACAGATTCACTATTTGCCTTCTCTGTGCTACACTGTTTTCTCCTTGATCCCCCACACGATGTGTACAAAACATAATACCCCACAATCCCCTTCTCCCATCCTCCCCACCCACCCTCCCACACCTCTCCCCTTTGGCAAGGACTAGTTGCTTCTTGGAGTCTCTGAGTCTGCTGCTATTTTGTTCCTTCAGTTTTGCTTCATTGTGATACTCCACAATGAGGGAAATCATTTGGCACTTGTTTTCTCTGCCTGGCTTATTTCAGTGAGCATAATATCCTCCAGCTCCATCCATATTGTTGCAAATGGTAGGATTTGTTTCTTTCTTATGGCTGAATAGTATTCCATTGTGTATATGTACCACCTCTTCTTTATCCGTTCATCTACTGATGCACACTTAGGTTGCTTCCATATCTTGGCTTATTATAAAAAGTGCTGCAATAAACATAGGGGTGCATATGTCTTCTTCAATCTGAGAATTTGTATTCTTTGGGTAAATTCCAAGGAGTGGGATTCCTGGGTCAGGTGGTATTTCTATTTTTAGTATTGAGGAACCTCCATATTGCTTTCCACAGTGGTTGAACTAGCTTACATTCCCACCAGCACGGTAGGAGGGTTCCCCTTTCTCCACATCCTCACCAGCGTTTGTTGTTCTTAGTCTTTTTGATGCTGGCCATCCTTACTGGTGTGAGGTGATATCTCGTCTGTGGTTTAATTTGGATTTTCCTGATGATTAGTGAGTGATGTGGAGCATCTTTTCATGTGTCTGTTGGCCATCTGAATTTCTTCTTTGGAGAACTGTCTCTTCATATCCTCTGCCCATTTTTTAATCTGGTTATTTTCTTTTTGGGTGTTGAGGCATGTAAGTTTTTTATATATTTTGGATGTTAACCCCTTGTTGGATATGTCATATACAAATATATTCTCTCATGCCTTTTTGTTCTGTTGATGGTGTCCTTTGCCGTACAGAAACTTTTTAGTTTGATGTAGTCCCATGAGTTCATTTTTGCTTTTGTTTCCCTTGCTCGAGGAGATGTGTTCAGGAAGAAGTCACTCATGCTTATATTCAGGAGATTTTTGCCTATGTTGTCTTCTAAGAGTTTTATGGTTTCATGACTTACATTCAGGTCCTTGATCCATTTTAGTTTACTTTTGTGTATGGGGTTAAACAATAATCCAATTTCATTCTCTGGCATGTAGCTGTCCAGTTTTGCCAACACCAGCTATTGAAGAGGCTGTCTTTTCCCCATTGTATGTCCATAGCTCCTTTATCATATATTAATTGACCATATATGGTTGGGTTTATATCAGGGATCTCTAGTCTGTTCCATTGGTCTATGGGTCTGTTCTTGTGCCAGTACCAAATTGTCTTGATTACTGTGGCTTTGTAGTAGAGCTTGAAGTTGGGGAGCGTAATCCCCCCAGCTTTATTCTTCCTTCTCAGGATTGCTTTGGCTTTTCGGGGTCCTTTGTGGTTCCATATGAACTTTAGAATGATTTTCTCTAGTTCGTTGAAGAATGCTGTTGGTATTTTGATAGGAATTGCATTGATTCTGTAGATTACTTTAGGCAGGATGGCCATTTTGACAATATTAATTCTTCCTGTCCATGAGCACGGGATGTGTTTCCATTTATTGGTATCTTCTTTATTTTCTCTCATGAGTGTCTTGTAGTTTTCAGAGTATAGGTCTTTCACTTCCTTGGTTAGGTTTATTCCTAGGTATTTTATTCTTTTTGGTGCAACTGCGAATGGAATTGTTTTCCTAATTAGTGTATAATTTTGTACTCCACAATGTTGCTGAATTCAGATATTAGATCTAGTAGTTTTGGAGTGGATTCTTTAGGGTTTGTTATGTACAATATCATGTCATCTACAAACAGGGACAGTTTAACTTCTTCCTTCCAATCTGGATGCCTTTTATTTCTTTGTGTTGTCTGATTGCCATGGCTAGGACCTCCAGTACTATGTTGAATAACAGTGGAGAGAGTGGGCATCCCTGTCTTGTTCTCGATCTTAGATGAAAAGCTTTCAGCTTCTTGCTGTTAAGTATGATGTTAGCTGTGGGTTTGTCATCTATGGCCTTTATGATGTTGAGGTACTTGCCCTCTATACCCATTTTGTTGAGAGTTTTTATCATGAATTGGTGTTGAATTTTGTCAAATGCTTTTTCAGCATCTATGGAGATCATCATGTGGTTTTTGTCCTTCCTTTTGTTGATGTGGTGGATGATGTTGATGGATTTTCGAATGTTGTACCATCCTTGCATCCCTGGGATGAATCCCACTTGATCATGATGGATGATCTTTTTGATGTATTTTTGAATTTGGTTTGCTAATATTTTGTTGAGTATTTTTGCACCTATGTTCAACAGGGATATTGGTCTGTAATTTTCTTTTTTTGTGGGGTCTTTGCCTCGTTTTGGTATTAATATGATGCCGGCCTCATAGAATGAGTTTGGAAGTATTCCCTCTTCTTCTACTCTTTGGAAAACTTTAAGGAGGATGGGTATTAGGTTTTCACTAAATGTTTGATAAAATTCAGCAGTGACACCATCTGGTTCAGGAGTTTTGTTCTTAGGTAGGTTTTTGATTACCAGTTCAATTTCATTGGTGGTAATTGGTCTGTTCAGATTTTCTGCTTTTATTCTGGGTCAGCCTTGGAAGGTTGTATTTTTCTAGAAAGTTGTCCATTTCTTCTAGGTTATCCAGTTTGTTAGCAAAGAATTTTTCATAGTATTCTCTAATAAATCTTTGTTTCTGTGCTGTCCGTAGTGACTTTTCCTTTCTCATTTCTGATTCTGTTTATGTGAGTAGACTGTCTTTTTTTCTTGATAAGTCTGGCTAGGGGGTTATCTGTTTTGTTTATTTTCTCAAAGAACCAGGTCTTGGTTTCATTGATTCTTTCTATTGTTTTATTCTTCTCAATTTTATTTATTTATGCTCTAATCTTTATTATGTCCCTCCTTCTACTGACTTTGGGCCTCATTGTTCTTCTTTTTGTGAGTTTAGACTGCTCATATGGGATTGTTCTTCTTTCCTGAGGTAGGCCTGTATTGCAATATACTTTCTTCTTAGCACAGCCTTTGCTGCATCCCACAGATTTTGCGGTGTTTAATTATTGTTGTCATTTGTCTCCGTATATTGCTTGATCTTTGTTTTTTTTGGTCATTGACCCATTGGTTATTTAGGAGCATGTTGTGAAGCCTCCATGTGTTTGTGGGATTTTTCATTTTCTTTGTGTAATTTATTTCTAGTTTCATACCTTTGTGGTCTGAGAAACTGGTTGGTACAATTTCAATCTTTTTGAATTTACCAAGGCTCTTTTTGTGGCCTAGTGTATGATCTATTCATGAAATAGTTCCATGTGCACCTGAGAAGAAGGTGTATCCTGTTGCTTTCGGATGGAGTGTTCTGTAGATGTCTGTTAGGTCCATCTGTTCTAATATGTTGTTCAGTGCCTCTGTCTCCTTACTTATTTTCTGTCTGGTTGATCTGTCCTTCAGAGTGAGTGGAGTGTTGAAGTCTAGAATGAATGCATTGCATGCTATTTCTCCTTTTAATCCTGTTAGTATTTGTTTCACATATGTAGGTGCTCCTGTGTTGGGCGCATAGATATTTATAATGGTTATATCTTCTTGTTGGATTGACCCTTTTAACATTATGTAATGTCCTTCTTTGACTCTTGTGACTTTCTTTGTTTTGAAGTCTATTTTTTTGTCTGATACAAGTACTGTAAGTCCTGCTTTTTTCTGCCCATTAGTTGCATGAAATGTCTTTTTCCATCCCTTCACTTTTCGTCTGTTTATGTCTTTGGGTTTAAAGTGGGTCTTTTGTAGGGAGCATATAGGTGGGTCTTCTTTTTTATCCATTCTCTGACTCTATGTCTTTTTATTGGTACATTCAGTCCATTTACATTTAGGGTGATTATCGATAGGTATGTACTTATTGGCATTGCAGGCTTTAGATTTGTGGTTACCAAAAGTTCAAGGTTAACTTCCTTGCTATCTAAGAGTCTAACTTAACTCACTTAATGTGCTATTACAAGCACAGTCTAAAGGTTCTCTTTTTTCTCCTCCTTTTTTATTCCTCCTCCATTCTTTATATATTAGGTATCATATTCTGGACTCTTTGTCTATCCTTTGATTGACTTTGGGGATAGTTAGTTTAATTTTGGATTTGTTTAGTAATTAGCTGTTCTACTTTCTTTACTGTGGCTTTATTACCTCTGGTCATAGCTATTAAACCTTAGGAACAATTCCATCTATAGCATTTCCTCCAAAATACACTGTAGAGATGGTTTGTGGGAGGTAAATTCTCTCAGCTTTCGCTTATCTGAAAATTGTTTAATCCCTCCTTCAAATTTAAATGGTAATATTGCCAGGTAAAGTAATCTTGGTTCGAGGCCCTTCTGCTTCATTCCATTAAATACATCATGCCACTCCCTTCTGGCCTGCAAGGTTTCTGTTGAGAAGTCTGATGATAGCTTGATGGGCTTTCCTTTGTATGTGATCTTATTTCTCTCTCTGGCTGCTTTTAATAGTCTGTCCTTATCTTTGCTCTGTGCCATTTTAATTACACTACATCTTGGTGTTGTCTTCCTTGCGTCCCTTGTGTTGGGAGATCTGTGCATCTCCATGGCCTGAGAGACTATCTCCTTCCCCAGATTGGGGAAGTTTTCAACAATTACCACCTCAAAGACACTTTCTATCCCTTTTTCTCTCTTCTTCTTCTTCTAGCACCCCTATAATGCGATATTGTTCCATTGGATTGGTCACACAATTTTTTCAATATTCTTTCATTCTTAGAGATCATTTTTTCTCTCTGTGCCTCAGCTTCTTTGTATTCCTCATTTCTATTTCATTTATCGTCTCCTCCACAGTATCCATTCTGCTTTTAATACCCTTCATTGTGCTCTTCAATAATTGGATCTCCAACCGGAATTCATTCCTGAGTTCTTGAATATCTTTCCGTACCTCCATGACATGTTAATGATTTTTATTTTGAACTCCCTTTCAGGAAGATTCATTAGGTGGATGTCATTTAAATATTTCTCAGGAGTTGTATTAATAATTTTATTCTGAACCAGGTTCCTTTGGCATTTTGTATTTGTGTATGGCCACCTCTAGTGCCCTGAAGCTCTACTCCCTGGAGCTGCTCAGCCACTGTAGCAATGTCGGGGTCACAGGGGTGTGGTATTGGTACCTGGGGGGAGGAAAGAGCTGTTTCCTGATTCCCAGCTGCTATGCCTGTCTCCACTGCCAGAACCAGTGGGCCGGGTATGCAGTTATAAGCCTCTATGCTTTGCGTTTGTAGTTGCTGTAGATAGATCTTCCCTCTGGCTGGCCTAATGCCAGGGTAGGGTTTGCTGGTTTGCAAGCCAGGTGGGGCTGGCTGGGAGAAAGGCACAGTAGGCTGCATACCACGGAGGGGGTCCTTGAAGCTGTGTAGCCATCCAGGGAGCTGGAGCACCTGAAGATTGTCTAAGGAGGAAGATTTATTTTTCCTCCTTAAATATGAGAGTCTATATGGCAAAGCTCCCAACCTGCTGGACAGAGTGCATCCGGACAATTTTGTCTATCTGTCCTCTCTCCTGAGCAGTAAGCTCTGTGCAATCCTTGCTCCTTTAGCAGCCCTCTTGCTAAGGGCTTCCTTGTTAGGAAGTCTCTCAGACTGCCTGCCTTTCTTTTGTCCCAGAGCAGCCGGATATGGATCCCTGCTTTCCACAAGCAGCTGGAATGTCAGTCTCTCCAGGAATTCTGCCTGTCTTAGCTTCCAAACCCCGTAGTCACAAGAGTATCATGCAAGCACCATGAAATGTAGGTTTGTGCTCCCAGAGCAGATCTCCAGAGTTAGGTATTCAGCAGTCCCAGGAATCCACTCCCTCCCTGTTCAGTTTCTCTTCCTTCCACCGGTGAGATGAGGTGGGGGAAGGGCTCGGGTCCCACTAGGCCACAGCTTTGGTATGTTACCCTGTTCTGTGAGGTCTGTTCTTTTCTCCAGGTGTATGCAGTTTGGCACAGTCCTCTTTTCTGTTGTTCTTTCAGGATTAGTTGTATTAATTATATTTTCATATTATTTGTGGTTTTAGGAGGAAGCCTCTGTCTCACCTTTCACACCACCATCTTTAATCCAATCTCTCTTAGTTTCTTCATTTCTAAGAGAGGAAAATATCGGCTCTTTCACCATGGAGTTGTTGCAAAGATTGACTGAATTAACACATGGAGAGCTTAGAACAATGGCACAAAATGCTGTATAAAGTCCAAGGCACAGTGGCCATGCCCTGTTTTCCTTCCCAGACCTTCATAAATCCATTTCTGCACACCTGTGCCTTGCTCTGGGCCCAGAGGAGCTAACTGTTCCAGCTACCTTCCCTACACTCTCTGACCTCTAGTTTCCCGCTGGCTTTGCCAGGAGATGGTAGGGCAGCAGGAGGCAGAGTTTCGAGATTTATTACCCCCTCACTCTGCCCCTTTCTGGAAGATTCTGCAGTGACTGCATTCTCCTATGGCTACAGCTCTAATAGCAGCCCCTCCTCCAGGGGCCCCGTTTTTATTAGATTTCTCTAACACTATTCCCTTCCCTTGCTTCCTCAGGCCTAAGAATAGTAGCAGCTTCCAGTGTTGCTCAGTTCTGGATGCCTCTCTATGCTACGTTGGTTTCCTTAATCCTGCCCACACCTTTGTGAATAGTCCCTTCCTTGAATACTTTTCCGTTAATCTTTTTTGAATGAGCCAAGTACTTCCTGCTGGGGCCCTGACACAATTGACCATGATTAATATATGTGTCCTTTTGCTCATAGTAGTACTGTGGTCAGAAGAGTGATCATTTTATGTAGCACACAGGGCACCAGACAACTTTCAGATTCTTCTCAATTATGAATGCCTCGGGTTTGCTAGACCATCGGAGAACCATGCTGGTGAAGTATGAAGGATGGAATTTTTAGTTGCCATTTTATTTATGCAGTAGGCTATCTGCTGCTCAGAAATCACAATAAGCCTTGGATTCTTTTAAGATTCTTATGTATTTTCTTTTTACACAAAGTACAGAAAAAATGCCTGGTTGTGATTTCTATTGAATTTATAACAGGCTATATCTTTGAGCAAATGATCTGTTCATTCACTCATTTATTCACCAAATATAAATTGAGTGTGCCAGAGGAACACTCTGCTGGAAGAAAACATCATAAGCAGCAAACCGAAGTAGTCTCAGTTCTTGGGGAACTTAAATTTCTAATTTTTGGAAAGAAAATTTAATTCTGTAATTATATACACACACACACAAGTAGAATATGACTGTGACAAGTTCTATGAAGGGGAGTACATGATGCCAGCAGAGTCTTTGATAGGGAGAGCTGACCTAATCAGGTAATCAGGAAAGGCAGCCCTAAGACAGGGGCATGAGCTGAGACTTGAAGAATAAGAAAGAGTCAATAAGGGAGATAATTTCAGAAAAAGCGAAGAGCATGTGCCAAGGCCCTGTGGTGGATGAAGGCCATGATGAGAACTGGAGCGAAGAGAAGGCCCATGTGGCTAGAGCACAGGAAGCACGGTGGGATGAAGATACATAATAAGGCTGTGAGGGAGCTGAGGGTTGGACAAGATGAACCTTAGAGGCCATGGTCAGTGGTTTGTCTATCCCTAAAGCAACGTGAGACCATTAGAGGATGTTAAGCAGGGAATGATCTGCTCGGGCTTAAGGTTTTAAAGATCTTTTTGTTCCTTCTGGAGCTGTTCTTCTAAACTCCAGGATTCTAGATTTTAAAAAAATATATTGAAATAAGAATAGAAAATATTCACTACTTTCTTTGTAGGTGATTAAACTGGAACTGAATTAATTCATCCTAATCAAAAGGATTCTTCTCAAGGCCTCAGCAGTGACAGGTAATTTCAAGATGTGATCCTTAAATGTGTCTGTTTCTAATCAATCCCTGGTTCTACATTTCAGCAAGTCAACACTGCTACATATTTTTGTAACTTTCCGGTAATTTTCATGTCACAGCTGTCACTGGGTTCCCTGCTGGACTCAAGTATACATAACTAATTAATCAATCAATCAAGAGAGAAAGCCATGCCTGATGCTGCAATGAGAATCTTTGCTGGCTAAACTCAACGACTGGTTTGAGTTGGAATAAAATAGGAGGCCTTCTTAATGGGAGGCAGAGTTTGTGGATTTAAAGATCATTCCTAAGACTAATGGTCTTTGCAATTTGGAGTCTGTGCACCACTGCTGCCTAGCTGTTTATTCCATATTATCAAAGGAAACAAATCTATGTCTGGAACCCCTGCTGCTCCCACTTTTCATAAGTGTAGAGGGAGGTAGGGAGAGAGAACAGCAGGTAGAGGGAAGAGTTTCTGGGTCTGGAGTCAGGAGATCTGGCTTCTAGCTGTAATCCACTGTGTGTGTAAACTTGGGCAAGTCGTTTTATCACATAGGGTCTCATTTCTTCATCCATGAATATCAGGTCTGTTGAAAGTAAAGAGAGAGTTGCCATTAAGGGAAGCCAATAGTTCAGGCACAGATGCAGAATGTGTCCAGATTTGCATCATTCCCTGGACCTTGAGGTCCAGAAAGCTGACTCAGTTTACCAAGAGCTGACCCATGTTTATTATAGCGCTGCTTTTATCTTTTCAATAACCAGGAGGAATAGCAGAGAAGGTTTATCTGACATGCTCCATTAGTCAGATTAGGCCTGATTCTTCTGCTACAATAGACAAATCCTAAACCACAGTGGTACTGTACAGTACAGGTACATTGCTCATTCATATACAATCCTGGGCACATTAGGCAGCCATTCTGCCTCTTTAAGTTATGTACCTGGTACACATGATCTCCAAACTTGCCACAAAAAAAGAATAGGCGGAGGAAAAACATTAATTTTTAATTACATCTGGCAATTAAAGTCAAGTGGCACATATCACTTCTGCTCACTGTCCACTGGGTAGAACTAGCCATATGGCCCAGCCTTTCCAAGGGAAGCTGAAAAAGATAGAAAAACATGGAACATACGCAAGCTCTGATATATGCCAGCTGCAATCAATTTGTAGAGAAATAATTGGGTTACTGTTGGGGAAGGGTTCTGCACTCTGGTCCAAATTCAACAGGAAAAAGTGGCATGCATGGGTAAGATCTGGTGGTGTACTGGCTGGCAGCACATTTCTCCTTTAGCCAGATCACCTTTTTCCTCTTTTCAAAATCTCTGAGAAATGAAACTAATCAGGCAATGTTGTCCAATCAGTATAGCTTTATGGAGAAGGAAATTATGAAGTTTTCAGAATATCACAACCAGGCTATGAAAAATCTAGTAAATGGGCAACTACTTGAGAGACAGATGGGATTCTTCACCCAGCATCGGTAGCTACTAACCAGTCTACTCTGAGGTTTCTGGGGGAACTAAACGCTGTCTAGATTGCACATGCTTTTAAGAATATAAGTTTCTGGCCACTGTCATCACATGGGGAGCTAACAGTATCCATGAGTGCAAGGAAAGAATGGAGAGGAGAGTGTACAGCTTCTTCCCTGGGAGCAGCATTCCCGGTCCTGCTCACGAACTTCCTGGACCTGCCTGCCCTCCTCCCCACCCCTACCTATCCAGTTCCTTAGACTTGATTCATTCACTTGCTAGCTGGCTTAAAATCCCAGACCCTCCAAAAGAGTGTGTCCTGTTGTTTTTCTATATGCTGTGATACTGGAGCAAGGAGCCACCCATCTCTGACACGGGGCAGCGTCCATGGCGCCCATCTTCTCCCTTGTAAAATGTGGGCGCTGCCCCAGCATTATTGCCCAGATTTATAGTACCCGTTTCATGTGTGGTTATTATTTTTATTTAAATAACAGGGTATGGAACCTATGGTTTCACAAAACAAAAGCAAAACAAAAAAAAGAGAAAGAAAATGGGAGATTAGAGGGAAAGTTTTCTTGTTAAACAGTAATTCCCACCATTTGTATTTGTTAAAAACACATGGAGAAGCCCTGTGCTAATCACTTTCTGAATCCGAGCATACCTGTTATCATATGAATGTCAACAATTACAAATGGGAAGACAGAGGAAGCAAAGGTTAAGTCATAACACCAAGACTAGAACCCAGATGGGTCTGACGTCAGAGTGCATGCCACCCTTTAATCACTGAGCAGTACTTCCCCCTAAACTGCTGAGATGACAGAAAAATTCACAGAGAAAGCTAATAAAGATTCAAGTGGGTGGGATTCAGTGGCACCCGGACAAGGGTAGGGACTGGAAAAGAGAAAAAGAAAATTCCCTGTGGCCCAGGTGGGTGGAATAGACTAAAACAGCCTCTCGGCCAGGAGGTGTTTGCATGACAGATTTCTCCTCAAATCTGATGGGTGATGGGATGATGGATTTGAGAATCTAAAAATGTGTGCTGTGAGACAGAAAATGATCAGATGGGTTTAGAGTTCTGGAGAATGAAGCAGAAGCCCGAGCAGCTGGCATGTGGGGCAGCGGGAGGCGGGGAGAGGCAGCGATAGAAAAGATGGTGTGGCCAGCAAGACACTAGAGAGAGCCTGTGGTGGAGACAAGAAGGCCTGGCCACTGAGTTTTCTAATCTCTTTCCTTAAAATGTCCATGAGCACATTTTTGACCTGAAAATTTCAGTCCTTGTTCCTGCACATTCCCACCACAAACAGCTTCTGGGTGTTAAAGAACCAGGTCCTGGCACCCTAGGCTGTCTCAGCAAAGTCCTGTCCTGAATGCTGAGGTTCCAACATCCTTTCAGAAGAGCTGGCCATGCTTTTAATTGCCTCAGACAACTTCAGACAATGATAGAAAAATACAGGTAGCTTATCAGAAAGGAAAGCTCCTTGAAGCACCAGGAATTTCTTTTTTTTCCTCACTTGCAAGTTTCTTATCTCATGAGGCAAGAAAAAGCTGAACAAAATGAGTTGAAAAGGAAAAAGAAAAGCAGTTCTTCTACAACATGGGGGCTGTGACAGTGTTTCCAGCCAATAAAAAATGTTCTATATATGCCAGGCTTGTGTGATGCTAAGCCCAGGTGGGTGCAAATTAATTGGAAGACGTCCTGGATAAGCTGAGTGATGGTGAGAGCAGCAGGTCTCTTTGGAACAAAGGTGGGGAGAATGCTTTTGTTGTGTTGCTGATGTCGGTGACCTTGCGAGAAGCACACTACAGATTGCTGTAATCGTGGGATGATAAGCAGGTTGATAGATTTCTGTCACTCTCCCTCAGTAAAACATGGACTCACCTTCCTGAAGTCTGCAGAGGCAGATACATCAAAAAGCACATCGTCGATCCAGAGTCAAGACAGCCTTCTCTGCACATTTACAAACATCCAGAAGAGGTGTCCACATTTCACTCATCCACCGGAACTCACCTTTCTTTCAATGTATTTTCACATCTTTTTCTTGAAGTTTTACTCTATTTCTCTTCTTTCTAGACATGTATGTGGCTTTGGACGGTGATGTCTGGGGATGATTAGGAAACAGTGGAAGTGGAGAAATAATGTCCACAGGGGGCTGATTTCCCCTTCTTCGTTTTTTAGACCAGATAGGCCTAGGGACAGAAACGGAAAGTGGGTGCTCCCAGACCAATTCATAGGAACCAGCCAGGAAGACGGTAGGAGGCCCGCCGTGACATCTGCTGCTCTGACATAATGCAGGGTGTCGGGGCGGAGGCAGCCCTAGGCCCTGCTGTTGAATGAAAGAATATGTCAACAGAAATTGTAGTGTATATTCAGTACTCTCCTTAGGGAATACTTTGTTTGTTTTGTTTTGTTTTGCTGTTTTCCTACTCAGTAACTAGCATCCTGCAAGGGTAGCAATCCTCCTATGATTTCCCGGAGCCAGTAAGAAAAAACTCAACACGGAAGCTCTTCTGTCTGGAAACCAAGGGTTCTGATTTGTGGTGGCATAGAATTCCTAGGAAATGAGCATGCAGCTTCGTGTGGGAGGCAAGAGGGTAGATTTGGAGCCCGGCAAACCAACCTGGGCATGAAACCCAGCTTAGCCGTCTAACCTGAAGCCTGTTATCTGACTTTAGGCCTCAGCTTCCCTGGGCCCCAAGTGAGAACACTAGTTACCTGGCTGACAAGTTTAAAATGAGGACTGAATACAATATAGGTAAAGCCTTTAACCTGGTGCCTAGTGCCTAGTAAGCCCCAAACAGCGGTAGTTCCCATTCACAAAGGAGCACTTCAATACCCAGATGTGTTTCTAGCAGGACTTATTATGTTACCTGAGGAAGCAGCATGGAAGAGAAAAACCATTGACTCAAAGAAACAAACAACAATATACACATATAGACACTCTGGAGTGAAATGGCTCCACACAAGGAGGCTTAATCTCCCTTTTTCTCCTCTATGGAAAGGAGACATCTTCTTCAATGGAACATTGTAAAGAGTCAATGGTGTTTATAAAAATAAATAACATACATAAATAAGCAAAATGCTTGGCACATAGTAGGCACTCAATTTTTTTGGCTCCTTTTCTCCTTTCCCACCTGAAGATTAATAACAATAAAGCGGTTTATAAAAAGTGTAGTATTCTTATCTCTGAACGCTAATACTATAAATTATATCTACAATGTTTTCTACAGTTTTAAACTATGATTTACTTTGTGCACTGTATTAGTAGGATTCTCTATAGAAACAAGAACCAATGAGATGTTTATATACAGAGAAAATTTCATTTTAGGGAATTAGCTGATGCAATTATGGAGGCCGGCAAGTCCAAAATCTGCGGGGTAGATAGCAGGCTGAGGACCTAAGAAGAGCCAATGTGTTGTAGCAAGTCCAAAGACCATCAGGCTGGAACCCCAGGAAGAGCTGATGTTGCAGTTCAGGCTGCTGCAGAATTTCCTTTCTCTGAGAGGTCAGACTTTTGCTTATTCAGTCCTTCAACTGATCAGACAAGGCCTACCCACATTACAAAGAGCAACCCACTTTACTCAAAGCCCAGTGATTTCAATTTAAACCTCATCCCCAAACCCCCACACCTTTATAAAGCCATCCAGAATTATGTTTGACCAATTATCAGGGCACCATGACCCATTCAAGTCCACACATAAAATTAACCATCAAATGCATCTTAAGTCATTTCAAAGAGACTCAACTTTGAAAACAAAAAGGCAGCTGTCTTGTTAAACCATATTTGAGAAATCAAACATGGGGATTCTTACTGGGGAAATTCCCTTCAATCATCTCCAGATCTGTTGTAGGAGGATGCATGGCAGGGATAGAAATTCAAACTTTCAGCATTTGTTCCTTCTCATGAAAAATTTTGCCCCTTTTGGATCAAAGATGAATGTCTCTATCATTAAAGCTGAGTGTCCATCACTGGATTCTCTAGGATCGTTCACATTTGTTACTGCCCTTCCAACATGATTCCTAAAACCAAATAGTAAGTAGGATCTAATGTGATCTGATCCTAGCTTGCAGATAAGGGGGATGTCTGATCTTCACATGGTATGGCATATTCTTCTAAATGTGAGAAGTGAGACATGTGACATTTTCTGGTATATTTCCTCTGCTGTACACTGCATTTCACATGCACCAATTGCTTTGAGACTGGCTATAAAATAGCTATGTAAGTTGCTTCTAAAGGCTATATACTCAAACACCTTTCTAAATGCTTTGCTTAATTTTTTTCCTACATTGTAATTCATTGTTGGCCTTTTCTACAGTGAATTGTTGGAATTAACCAATAAATCAGGAGGAAAAGACATGCCAATTTCCTTCCTAGTTGATAAATTACAGTGTGGGCATGGCACAGTATGTTTTATTTTGTGTGTGTGTGTGTGTGTGTGCATGCTTGTGTGTGCATGCTTATGTGTGTATGTTTTCCCCACCTAAATTTACCTTTCCAGAAATATTGAAATCTTGGAGTTTCTAAATTACTTGTCAATTTTAATAGGCAAAACAAATATAATATTTCTATCATGTGTTATACAAATCTGCTCTATCTATCAATGGATGGCAGTTATTGACAATTGGAAAATATTATTACAGATTTTCTCATATGCATTTATCATAAAATGATTTGCTTTTACTTCTTAAACCCAATTTGTGCTTGTTCATAGGATTTCTGTACCTCTCAGCACTCAGTTTTCTTAGTAATTAACATGTTAATTATGTATTTAAAGGGCAATGTGTCCAATCAGTCGATATATCAGCAAATCCTGAAAATAATGCTGTAATATTATTTCTGTAACAAAATATTGAGGTAAAGTTAATAGAATTTCCTTTAAAGTGGGAATATTTAATTATCTAGTCTTATGAAATGTAAGAAATGGACCCACTGACCAATGAGCCTACCATTAAGTCACTCTAACAAATATACTTTAAAATTACTATGCTGGTAAGAGTAGTAACTTTAAAGATGGCTTAGTGTCCTCTTGGGAAGCCACTATACCATCTATATGTACATGTTTCCTCAGATTCATGTCTTATCATTGTGCAGCAATGTGGCAGAAAGGCTGTTGAAGATCACCCAAGATATTCTGCCTTCAGAGACCACCTTCTACCTGGTCTGGCCTATCCCTGTGAGGTAGAACTTTTCCTTGCTTAGCTTTTTCAGTGTATATAGGTCAAGTTCTTCATCAATCAAATAAGGGTACAAATATTTCAAAAGGTTTTTGTGAATATTGGTTGCAAAGTGTCTTACACAGTGCCTCGCGCAGAGTAGGCCTTCAATAGTATGTGTCCTTTGTTTTGCAAAGAAAGAAGACAAAGGGTTTAGAGAGAACCTTGCAAAACACTGAAATAAAGAGGGAGAAAAAGGAAAAGCAGTCACCAGAAGCCAAGACAATCAGAAAAGATCAGTAAGTACCTAGGACAGACAAGGCCACAGAAGCCAAAGGAAGTTAGTATTCATGAAAGTTTTATGACACAGTCTCTGAGAGCAAATAAAGTTTGGTACAAGATAATCTAAAATGTTCTTTTCTAAAAGTGTTTTGAAAATATTGTGTCATGTGCTGTGTCTCCATTTGGGTGGAGACGTGTTAATACCAGAGCCAGGTCTTAAATAATTCAGTTTCCTTGCAAGGAGTGAAATATATAAGATGAAATAGATCTGGCTTAAGAGAAAACCACATGAAAAAAAAAATGAGAAGTTTCATTGAATGACATTTCCAGGTGAAGCACCAGTGTAATATAACTGCCAAGACAAACAAACAAAAGAAATTCCAGAAAAATACAGCATGAATTAACAGAGGAAAGGTATCATTAACAAGGCAGGTATAAAAAAAGATAGCATTAACATTTAATTAATTATTAACTTTAATCATTAATTAAAGTGATGCACTAATACATTAAGTCTGGATTGTCTGGCCCACTATGGGTTCAGCTCTTTAAGAAGGACTTGACCAGCTAGAGTGTGTCCAGATAAAAGCAACCAGAACAACAGGACTGTCAGAAAAGCATATTAATTCAGGAGAAGTTCAACACACAGAGGCTGTTTCTTTAATTGTGTATCTACAAAAGTCCTTCCAGGAAATAGAATCCAGCTCAGATGGTTCAAGGGCTTTAATGAAGTGGCTGTTCATAGAGGTGTAGGCAGTGTTAAGGGATTCTTGGAGGAGAAACAGTTGGACAGGAGCGGTAGTCCCAGAAGGACATAACACCACAACCAAAAATGTAGATCAGGAAGGAACAGGTAAGAACTCACTAACCTCTCTTTACTTCTGACCTCTAAGTTCCTTTTGGTCCTTCTCATGGAAGCAAACCCAAATGGGAATCAGTTGGTAAGAGAGCCCTGCACTGCCCTCTGTAGGGTTCAGTTTCCTCATACCCATGCTAGAGCTTATAAGGCAGCCAAGAGGTCTTAGACAGTGTGGGAGAAGGGGAAACCAACAGAGAAAACTCAGCACACCCTGGAAATTAACAGACCGTAAATACTTGTAAGCTGACCTGTGGGTCAGCAATTATACAATGTCAGTGATCACAACAGACCACTGTATTGAAGAACGTTCTATGACCCAGCGTGGATGACACGAAAGGCTTGCCATGTAAATTAGTGAGCTTTGCGTTCCTGTGGGGCTTGATCGATAGGTGGATCTGTTGGTGGTGAGGGTCTTGTAGGTGGTCAGTTCCAAAGACACTATCACTCCTCAACCTTCACTATTTCTTTCTCCCAAAACCATACCAGTGTTTCATTAAATATTACAACTTGTCTGTTACCCTTTTTTTCCCATTTGACTACTTTTGGGGGTCTTTTTGATGACTGAATAAATAGGAATTGATATCTCTTGTTGGACCTTTGCTAAATAATTTGGATCATAATAAATTGTCAGATATGCAAAAGTGAATTATTCTCCTTCTGGATTATCCATGATGTTTGGCTGCTTTCCTTCATTGCTTAACATATTCAACAGGCCATTTTTTAAAGCCATGGTCACCCTGCGAAGAAAGCGTCACTAATTATATGCGTTATTTCATATTTGTCAAATAGAAAAACCTAACTTATCATTTCTCTCTCCAGAAAATCTTTCAGTGAATGTACTTTAGAAAAAAAAAAACAGCTAAGGGTCCATGTGGTTTTATAGCAGAGGTGCAGGAATCAGGAAGGGGAGAGACACTGGCTGTCATTCCGGATCTGCCCCTAATAAGCTTTCTTAACTTATTCAAGTCATTTTAGTTCTCCATGACTCAAATTTATCATCTATAGAATGAAGGGATTAAATCTGCCGATCTTGGAGGATGAAGGTTAGAGTCTAGTGTTCCAACTCTATTTTAGAATTCCAGATTTTATGGGGAGTTGTCTTTCCAGTTCCCAATCACATCATGTTTGACCCCTCTGGATTCGGGGTTGGTAAAACAAGACAATAGAACACCCCTCAGTTTATTGGCCCTATATTTTACATGCTAACTTCTCCCTCAGCTCACGGGGTGTACATTTCCTTTTTACCTACATATTCAACCCATTATTGTAAAGTATCCTTGAGAATTTATTTTTAATTTGCAACCATTTGCCTTCTGAGTACGAATAAATTTATCAAGGCGACATACTGCTCACAGCACAGCCCCAAAAGGATAACCACTCTCTTCTCCCTACCCTACCCTCAGCATCAGGATGGGCCTGAATAACCTATAAAACAAAACCCTAATTTTTGAATCTGTAGCATCCCTATCTCCTCTCCCCCAACCACTTCACCAATAATATGTTTGGATTTCCACAAAGCGAATACCTTCCTTTGCTGAACTGAAAGTCACTCATTTCACAAGCCATGTCTCTTTGACACCCAAAGGTACAATGAGGATAAAGTAATAGAGAGGTTCAAATAGACTGCGGAGAGGGAATATTTCAATAGAGACTAGGAAACATCAAACTGTGGGGACTCTATTTTGAGATGAGAGTTAATTCAAGAAGATTGAGCTAAGGAGCACATCTCTCCTTGACCTTGCTCCAAATCCTGGGGGCTCTTGTTCAGGACAGCAGTCTGCCTCGGATGTTAATTTAGTCCTCTTTTCAGTCCAGCTCCGCTAAACAATCCTTTGCACGTTTCAAATTCTTGATGGCTATCAGTGAGCTAATCTAATAAATCACACCTGTGAGGCTTAATTAATGTTTATAAAATTCCTCAGGATCTCAGGATGAAAGGAGCTAAATGCTCAAATTCGAAAGTGTAACTATTATTTTTGTGGGTTTTCTTTTTCATTGAATCGGTCCTCAGTTATAAGGTATTGATGGTCGTGAGACTCTGAGATTCATTAATTTCAGCTGACTCTTAGGAGGACTTTCCGAGACTTTGTAAATGATCCTGGGAACACCTCATTTCAATTTCTGTACAGTACATTATCTTTACTCATTAAAAAATTATCAGAGTGATGGATTCTGCTTAATTTAAATTGACTTCTTTGTAGAGGGAAAAAGGCAATTAAAGTTAGGAATATTTAAAAAGATTCCTAGGTGAGGAAAGTATTTCAGTGGGAAAATAAAATGGCACCCTGACACTCACACAACATGGTTCTTGTTTTCTTTGATTAGAGAAATCAGATTCTTTCTGAAGGTTCTCTCTGAAGCCTTTTAGGCCAAATCTGTGAATTAGAGTTGTATGGAAAAGGTGTTTTACCAACCATTTGAAAATAACCAAAATCAACGCTCACCTCTCAAAGGAGGACATCAACAGATAACTAAAACTGATAAACAAAAACAGGGGTTATTATTTAAAGAGATGATAACATGTATCTCTAATGTAAGAGATAGGGTGACTAATGAATGGTCCCAGTTTGTTTGGGTTTGCTTATAAAATTAAAACTTAAGTTTAATGCTATTTTAGAGAAGAAGGTAACTGTGTACGGCAGGGAAATAAGCAGCAGAGTAGGAAGGGCAGGTGGTGGATGGAGCAAAGGAGTGAAGGACAGTAAGTTGAGCATTATTATGTAGAGCTAGTACAGATAGAGGAGAGACTACTACACCATAGAGTCTTTTTTTCTGCCTTCCACCCTTCCTCCCTTCACTTTCCCTCTTTTCTTTCTTTCTTTCTTGTTCTTCTTAAGCTTCACTTGCTTCTTTTCTAGCCATTGTTTTCAACTTCACTTAATAAGGTTTTGAGTTCTTTCTGTTCACTCAATGTTTTTGCTACGTGAGTCAGATTTCTAACACTTTCAAACGTTTTTCAGAAGATAGAAATCTTAATATTACTTATTTGATTTAGGCTAGATTTGCTGTGTAAAATACAGGATGCCCAGTTAAAGATAAAGAATAATTATTTAGTGTAACCATATGTCCCAAATATTGCCCTAAATATCACGTGGGATATAGTGATAATAAAAAGGTATTTATCTGATATTCAAATTTAACTGACCACCCTGTGTTTTTATTTGGTTGGTCTGGCAACCCTATTTGGGCATTGTTTTCTCTTCAAATTCTATGTGGTGTGGGGAAGGGTCTGAGACTGGCCTTGTGAAGGGCTGGGTTTGCTCTTTGGGCTTTTTATTTAACTGCTCTGGGCTTTGGTTTCACATTTGCAAAATGAGGGTCTAGATCCAGCTATTCTGTCCCCTCATCTCCAACTGTTAAATTCATGAATTAAATTCATCTTGCTTAAGAATGTCCTTGACATAACCAAAGACATGTCATAAGCCACGGTTGAGTGCCATTGATCTCGTCTTATCCTGCCTCTTTCAAGACAGCAGTAGTCAAGAGCCTGGGCTTGTTTCCACCCTTACGTCCTGTCTGTGGCCAGACCCTCTGAGGTGACATAGAGATTCCTGGGAGGCTAAGGGCGCAGGTCATATGTTATGGCTCTTTCAGAATTTGGCAGCAAGAGAATCTGAACTAGATTTAGAAGGTCAAGAGTACTTCCCATAGTGCCTGTGTGAGGAGGAAAGACAAATAAGTACTACGTGATGGCTTCGGCCGTGAGTGTGCTAGGTTTGTCAGGTCTACTTCCAGAAACATGCACCCAGCTTCCAGGGCCTGACACAGGGGATTCACCTAGTGTGACTGGCTTTGGAAATTTCATATTTTAATAGACTGCACCATTTCCATGCATGAGCTAAACACACTACTTCAAGTTTATAGCTGCGGGTCAGCCTAGTACAGTGAAAAGTTCACGAACTTTGAAGTCAGTCAAGCTGGGGTGCAAATACTAGTTTCATCGCATACCGCAGTGTGACCTTCGGCTAGTCACTTCATTGCTATGTGTGAAATGCGGAGCAGCTCAGGTTTAATGGGTGCTCACCACGTGCCCGTGCAATGTGCTTTATTTGGTTACTTTAATGAACCCTAACAGTGTCTCTGAAATGTAGGTGCTATTATCAATTACAATTACAGTATAATTTTATCATATAATTTTATATTTTTAATTGTAAGTGAAGAAACTCAAGTTGAAGGGAGATATAAAATCTGACCAAGGTCACATGAAATATGGTGGTGAAGCCATGACTTGAAGTCAAGTCTGTCTGTCCAAAAGGCATGCTTTTTTTCCATTATACTCATTGTCTCACATCTATAAATTTTCTCTTTCCCACTAGGCTCTTCTATGTTTAAACATATATCTTCCCTAAGGTTATAGTGAGAACTGAAAGGTGTCATATAAATAAAGCAGATAGAACAATGCCTGGCAATACTGGTACTCATTAAATTATTATTTTCATAATCTCTTCATTTGACAATGATTAGTCATTATAGTGAATGCTAATCAGAAGAAAGATTACATATGATTTGAGCTATTTTCTTTTTTTCCCAGATCAACTGATCTGACCACTTAAAACCACTCAAATCTAGGGAGCAAAATCTCACAGGCCTGAGATGTCTGCCCAGTGCCTTAAAATGTCATTGTTTTAGACAAGAGGTCGGCAAACCATGGCTTATGCACCCAACCTAGCCAGTTGCTTCTTTTTGTAAATAAACGTTTATTGGAACCCAGCCAGCCTCATTCATTTGGCTTTTGACTGTGGTTGCTTTCATGCTACAACAGAGTCGAGTAGTTATGATTGAGATCCTATGACTCATAAAGGCTAAAATATTTACTCTCTGGCCCTTAACAGAAAAAGCTGCCAATCTTTGTTTGTAGACCATACCATAAAATTCAGCAATTGTAATAATTGGAAAACTTGGAAGGAAATTGAGCTTCAGCATCAGTCAGGGAGGGAGTATCACAGTTGGTTTATAGATCTGAGAATGCGTATGGGAGGCAAGCATTGCCATGAACTAAGTTTATACATTTATATGTTACTAGTTTCCAAATACATAGAAATGCAGTTTGGACAGATAAAATAAAAATTTATATGAAAGCTTTATTCAATTCATGGGAGCTTTGAGTTCGTCAACTAACAAATAATAAATATAACTGCTGCCATGGAAGGGCCTCCAGAACCACTTTTCAAGAGGGAGGCCTAACGATATAACATTTATTATATGAATGCATTTTAGCCGACCTAAGAAGCAAATCTAACACATTCTTCAAACAACATTAAGCAAGACTCCTTGGACCACATCAATGACTAAAGGTGCCAGTTATAAGTGATTCTTTCTCATTTGCTTAAACACAAAATAGATATGTCATTTAAGATGCACAGGGTGCCTCCCTTTGCCATTAAAAACATTGTCAGAGATAGCCCCGAAGTTAATGAAATGGAGTTGTTCTTTTGGTATTGTTTTTGCTGTTTTATAATGATAAACTCAGGCATTTCAATAATTCAATTTGCCCATAACCTCTTGAGTAGAAATGAGTAGGTTATACCCCTCGTAGAACCTAACGCATTTTATTATTGTTCTTATTTATTTTGTTTACCTTCGTGCGAGTTAAGATTCATTGCTACAAGTGGCAGAAAACCAATTGAAAATGAATTTAGGTGAACAGAGGAATTAACCGGCTCATGGAGCTCAAAGGTCTATAGGTACAGCTGCCTTCAGCTGTGGCTTGATTCGGGGCCCAAGCAGTGACAGTGGGAGTCAGCTTATTGGCCTGCTTCCTGTGGATTGGTTTTATTTCAGGCTTTGCACATGTCAGTCTTGCCCCTCAGAGCTTTAAGATGGTTGCAGAGCCAGGCTTTACATCCATACTCTGTCAATTAAAATGGTAGAGAAAGAAGCCTTCCTTTCCCCAGAAGCACCAGCTAACTTCTCCTCACGTTGATTCTAGCCCCCAAACCAGTCCAAGGGAGGGTGGCTGGCTTAAGGCAATCCAGATGTATTTTCAGAGCAGGACCTGTGTTAGCCCCATCCACAACAGCGAAATGTGCTTGAGTGGACCCCAAGTCGCGGAGAGAGAAGTGCCTGAAGGAAGCAAGTACTGTCAGTGAAAGCAAGGGGGTCAGGGACAACTTGTATGGTGAGGAGGTGAGCAATCTATGTTCCCTACAATTCTGAAGCACATTTTGTTCTCCCTGAATTGGCTTAAATTTTGAATTCCACAGAGGAAGAAGAGCTTTATAGTCAAAAGTATGCATTTTGGAATCAGACTCCTGGGGTTCAAATCCCAGGTCAGCGCAGTGTAAACTTGGGCAAGGTAATTAACTTCTGTGTGCCTAGTTTCCCCTCCTGTAAAATGAAGATAAAAATGTCTACTTTACAGGGTTGTTGTGAAGACCAAATGGGTATTTATAAAGCATTTTGAGCAGTGGCACAAAATAAGCATTGCATATGTATTTGACTATTACCAGATTTAGGCGTACAGTTGAAAGATTGGTCAAATATGGACGTTGTTGTAGAGATGTTCTAGTGCTTCTTCTCTGGCTA
The DNA here is from genome assembly GCA_032199065.1 of Smutsia gigantea. Lineage (NCBI taxonomy): Eukaryota > Metazoa > Chordata > Mammalia > Pholidota > Manidae > Smutsia > Smutsia gigantea. Next base: position 176,807 of record JAVSCE010005671.1, read on the forward strand.
TGCTCATTTTCTATTGCAGTAAGTGACAAGGTAGGACTGCTTCCCCTTTAGCATTCATCCCCTTTTGTATAAATCAAGATGGGTTCAGTTAAACTAAAATTTCAAATGATCCCCAATTCCTCCAATGTCTTTGAACAGCAAATGATGATGCTTTATGTCCACCACCGGTCATCTGGGGGCTTTATTCTACATTGTTGTAGTTGTGGATCCCTAGATGACAGAGCAGTCACAGTCGAGCACTGCTGGTCCCACAGCAGAGGGAAAGGTAATGTAGCAGAGCTGTACAGATTCTTAAAGCTACTGCCCTCAAGTTAATACAATGGATTAACATTCCACTGGAAAAAGTCACTCACTTGGCCCTTCGAGGTTAGGATGGTGCAATCCTACCACCGTGGAAGACTGAATCTCGGCAGGCCATCTTAATGATCACCATATATTATTTGTTGATATTGGTGCTTACAAATGCCATGTCCTCAAGCGACTCACAAACTCCTTGGGGTATTTAGTCCTTGTGGGTCTTCTCACAGTATCTAGTCCTTTGAACAGTGGGACTTTAATCAATATTGTACAACATCGAGCTACCATATTCTGAACTAATGACCTATTTAGATTATTTTCTTATTTAGAAAAGGGAATGAGAGAAGAGGAATTCAGGTGAAACAGAACCACGTTTAAAAATTTATTAGTTGGATAATCTCAGTCACCTGGTCTGTGAAATGGGAATAATAGTGCCTACATAGACAATTTCCATAGGATTCAATGAGATAATGAGTACAGATTCTTTAGTTTCTGACACATAGCAAAATGCTCAACATATGATAGCTAGTTTAAACCTTGGGAAATATACCAGTTTGGACCTTTTTCCTGTTGTGCCCACAGAAACAAAGATTATGGCTATTTACATGGCCAATCATTTATGGCCAGTGAGGTGATCCTTGTGAATGAGGATGGAGAGATTTCATCCTTTAGGGGATCTGGCTAGAAGGTGCAAGTAGGCTAGAAGGGCAATTTTGGGGGGCGGAGAGAGCTAACCACAGGAAGTAAGCCAGATACCAGGACCAGCTTCATGGACATGTGACCTGTTCAGTCACAGTGCGGCCCACGCTCAGGTTATGAATCACTGGGCCCCACAAATTATGTAGCCAGACCTGTCCAATGCAAATGGTTCCACAGGGCCTCTAATTTCCTCTGTCCCCCCCAACCCCTCTATCGCTTACCTGGTGAAAGCACACCTGGTGGTGATAACAGAGGCAGGAGATCCTCAGCTTCAAGGCTCACATCCAAATGCAGAGAGGAGCGAGCACTCATTTGCCTGCAGTGAGCTCAGAACCCTTCCTGGGGCCTTGGGGTCATGGCAGGTGGGAGGGTGTGGCTGGTTTCAGGCACAGTGCATTGCTGGGCCTTCTCCAGCTTGGTCCACCTGGGAAACGTGATCAGGTCTTGGAGAAAATATCTGGCAGGAAGGGACAAGGGTAGACTTTCGTGTTACCTAGCACAAAGTTATAACACTTCATTTTTGCTTTAAGTTGCTCATCTGGGAGAGAAACCTAGAGAGAAGTTTTTCCCACCTAGGAAAGCTAAGATGGAGCTCTGCTGTGTAGAAGCAGCAAAAATCAGGGCAGACTGGGGGCTTTCAATTCAGAGGCCTCAGCAAGGTGCTGACCGAGGCGAGAGGCAAAGGGCCTGCAACAACTACTGGGCAGTTGAGATCGACACACACCCTTGCTGTTCTGGGGTCTGACTGCCTCATCTGGGACATCAGAAGAATTTCCAAAACACTCTTGGGATTCTAGGGTTTGTCACCCACCAAGGACCACAGGGACAAGAGAAATATACATTCTTGAGGGTTTTAGCCTTATAAATATGTGAGACATTCAGAAATGTACAGAAAAGAATTAAAAAGACACAAGCATGTATTTATAATTCTTATTTAACACATTCTAACACATTTGCTTTAGACCTCTTTTTTTAAAAAAAGAGAAGCAAAATATTTTGAATCAGTAAAAGCCTGCTTGTAGCTGTCATCTGTCTTCTTCCCTTCCTTCTCTCCCTAGATGAAGGGGTGCAGTGGCTTCTACTTTTGCTACAAATGCAGATGTTTATAAAAGATATGTAGCAATATTTTCTAGGTTTTCAACTATTACAGTGATGGCATCATAGAGTATATATCCTTTGGCTACTCAATATTTTTATATATGTTTGCAATGCATCCGTGTTGATAGGTAAAGATCTAGTGCATTCATTTTAAGTGATGAATAACATTTCACTGAATGAAAAGACTATAATTTATTTATCCCCTGCCATATTAGAGATAATGGGCATCCTTGTCTTGTTCCTCACTTTAAAGAGAATATTTCTACAGTTTCAGCACTGTCTGATGTTTGCTAGAGGTTTTTGTTATGTGCCCTTTATTGTGTTAAAGAAGTTTCCAAATGTTTCCAGTTCACTAAGAGTTTTTATTATTTTACAAATACAATTTTTTTGCACAAAGGAGATGGCTATATGAATCTTCTCCTTTAATCTGTTAATAAATGAATTTCTTTGCTAGGCATTTAAGGCACATGCACCCAGACACAGTATACAGTATTTCTCCTTTTTCTTACTGACATAATACTGTTTTTTTCCCCCTTTTTCTTGCTAACAGAATCATGGCTTTGTTCAGGGCAGTAATGGCGGAGGCTAATTCTGATTATGCTCATCACTATTATTGCATCCTCCATTTCAGGGAGAAGCAGATCTCTGGCATGTCTGCCCGATGCCCTGTAAGAGGAATTCTGCCAGGAGGACTTTAGGGAAAATAGAAGAAGACAACAAGACAAACAGATCCCTTCACCTTTCCTCCTTCCCCTCATGAGCCTGGGTCTGGGGCTGGAGCTGTCAGCAGACCTTTTTTGACAATGAAAAAAGGCTAAAGAATCGTAGGTTATCGGTCCTGATGCCGATGAGCTACTGAGTCAACATTAGCAACCGTCTACCTCCAGATTTCTTGTTGAATGGGTAAGGTCAATGCCTATTTGTTCAAGCCGTTCTAGCTAAGTTTCCTATTACTTGAAACTGAATACAGTTCTAACTGACGACGTTTTGATGACAACCATCTTTGTATTCTTGAAGTAGGCCCTATTTGGTCATCATGTATTTAAAATATAATATTGCATTATTCTGCTAATATTTAAGTTTTTGGTATCTGTGTTCATTGGTAAGATAAGTTTCTACTTTTCCCATTAAATAGTATTTTTGTCCAATTTTGAAAGACCTTTTTGATAGACAGGTTATGGAATAATAACTGGGCAACTTTCCCTTTCATTCTAATCTTTGGAATAGTTCATATAAGGTGATGATTATGTGCCAATATTGAAAGTACCTATCTGGGCCGATACTTATTTTTTGGTGAATAAAATTCTCATTAACTTAGTTTTTCAATGATTATATGTACTTCCAACAATCTCTTTCTTCTTGATTTAATTTTGGTAATTCGTCGTTTTTTTCTGGTAAATTATCTGCTTTATCTAAAATTTCAATAATACTAGAATAAAGTTGTTCCATGATTTTTTCTTATGGTTTTACCATCTTCAGTGTGTCAAAAATTGTCTTCTCTTTTTCATTCCTAATATTGTTCTTCTAGATACTGTCTCTTCAGTTTATATACTACATAGGTCTTTACAAAGACCCAGCTTTTAACTTTCTGATCTCATATTCTCTGTTTTGTTTTGTTTTCTGTTATTTTCTGTACTTTTGTTTCCTTCCATTTCTGTACTTTTGTTTCCTTCCATTTAATTCAAGTATACACTGCTCTTTTCTTCACCTTTAGTGTCTCTTGTTTTAAAGCACATGTGCTTAAGCTTACAATCTTCCCTTTAAGTCCTAGCTGCATGCTGACAGCTTAGATATGCAAGATTTCATTATCATTCAGTTCCAAATATTTCATAAACTCCATTGTGATGTGTTAACTCATGAATGATTTAAAGTATATTATCCAGCTTCTCAAATTTGTTTTTTTCCTTCTTTTTGTAACTGACTTCTGATTTTATTACACCATAGAATGTGATCTATAGGATAATGATTCATCAATATCTGTTGAGATTCCTTTGCTAAGGATTACTGAACAACTTTTGTTTGTACAGATGACCTTAAGAAGAGTAAATAATCTTTGATTATTGAGCACAGAATCTATATAGACTCATTAGATCAACGTTATTTATCATGTTCAAATTTTCTGTAACTTTAATTTTTGCTTATTTCACTTATAGATTTCTAGAGAAACAATTTTCAAAATAAGTTATGAAAGTTCATTTGTCTATTCTTTTTAAAATTACATTTTTGGGGGCACTCAGAAATAGTATAATTATATCCCCAGTGTTAAAGAGAATCTATCAGAAATGATCCATTTTTTCATGAAAGTCTGTTTTGTGTTATAGTATCATTACACCAACCTGTTTTGTAAAAAAGAATAGTTTTAAAGGCATTTACCATAAAAATCTAAACATTATTAAAAGACAGCGTGCATGACGTAAGTATCCTTTCCACTCGTGACACTATTCCCCAGGTTTCCTTTCTCAGAAGCAAACTCTTGCCAGTTCCCTGTGTATCCTTTTTTTTTTTTTTTTGGCAAATATTCTGTAAGCATTTGATTTCAATTAAAAAATGTTTTGGGGTGATTTTATCCGTTCTTATTTTAGAAGTGGTAATTCTTTTATTTGCTCCATTTACTGGCTCTATTTTATACTACATTCATGTCATTTTACATTTTTTTATTGGGAGCTCATCTTTTGAGCTGATTGTTGTCATTGTTTGTTTGTAAATAGGAGTCCCGTGAATCCTGCGCCGTGAAAGTATCCCTGAAAATGTTTTATGACTTCCACCAGAGCTCTGTAGTAACATTCCTGACCTTAAAATTTTTATCTCAGTTTTCTTTCACTTTGAAGGCACAGTGTATACGTACAACACAGCAGAGTGAGGTGCAGAACTGAGAATTCTGCCTCTGAGACATAGCTTCTTTCTTCTTATCCAGGTAAGCCTTCCTGATCTAGAAAGTTGCATTCTTTGCCTAGTGGATAAAGTTACTCTAGTCCCTTTTTCCAGATTGGAAGATTCTTCAAAGCTCCAGGAATTATTGAGAAAATTCACTTCTAGCTTCCTGCCCTGTTTCTCCAAAATCGCCCAGAGCATCCAAACTGCGGGCGCCACAGTCAGGAGCCCTAAGCTTCTGCCAGTTGTCTGCATCTAACAATTTACCATTCACTTTTATTTCTGGCACCTGGGGGTTTCAATTGTTTCTCTAAAAATCAGGTATGGGTTATATTTAATTCATCATTTGTTAAGTATTTTTTTCAGTATCATTAATCTACAGTTACATGTGCAACATTATGATTACTAAACTCCCCACTTCATCAGGTCCCCCCCACTTACTCCTTTACAGTCACTGTCCATCAGCGTAGTGAGATGCTATAGAATCACTACTTGTCTTCTCTGAGTTGTACAGCCCTCCCAGCCCTCCCCTTGCCCCCTCAACATTGTGTCTGTTAATCATAATTGTTAAGTATTTTTAATAGGAAGGGGATACTTTGTCCCTGTCAGCTCATACTACCATGTTTTCTTGAAGTCCAAAATTGTGGGATTTGAATACAAAAATAAATCAGTTATATTATGAGTGGTATTATATCTTTAAACCCATAATTATTTTTAATGTGAAGAAGGTATCAGTTGAGCTACAGGAAAGCCTCCCTTGGACAGGTGGCAGTGTGTATGAGATATGAACCACACCAGGCAAACTCAAATAGTCAAGAACGATTACATTCATTTTCTATAATTATATTTGTTTCATTCGCAAAGATGAAACCTCTATCCTTCTAGTTTTTCTCCCCCCTTTCCTGCACACTTGATCAGCCACCTACCCACTCCTCTTTCTAAAGCTCAAGCCGGGTTGGTCCACAGTTCTACAATGACATATAGTACCAAGATTTTGGGGCAAGTGTGCTGCCACACTAACAGGTCCTATATCCACAGAGATTACCCCTGAGATGTCTATTGCATAAGTCTGTGTAATTCTTTGGGTCCAACAAGTCTTTGCTTTTCTTTCCTTACTTTTTTGTTTGTTATTCTTGTTGCCCTTGGGAACTTTTTTATAAGGCTGCCGATGGTTCCTCTACTTACACCACCATAGCTGCTGCCCATTGGATGATATTGTCTAGAAAGGATACTGTTTATTTGTGACATTGAGTTCCACAAAACTTTCTGAGGACTTGCACTGTATCTACCTCTTTTAGGAAGTAAAGTGGAGTTCCACTCTAACCTTGAGTCTCCTAAACTTTCCTAGATCTTTCTTTTTCCCACCTCTAGTTCTCCTATCATAGGAAGTCATAGGGGAAAGGAATGCAAGGTGGAGAGACTTGGTGAGATGTCTTCTTTAAGACTTAGATAACTTCTCTTTCATATTCTCAAATTTTGTCCATTTGTTTGGTCTATGCCTATGAATCTGTTTTGATCTCAGTCTTAGTCTTCTAGAAACAAAATTCAGGATGAAAAGTGTTTGGTAGGTGATTTGCCACATCCTTTCCTGAAGCAATAAACACAGAAGCAAAAATTCACAGTTAGTGAGTGCCTGCCTGAAATGGGAAATAGGTAAAGAAGGTAGAGTGAAGATTAAGAAAACATAGATAATATTTCAAACCAATAACATCACAAATGATGGTATATAGTTGTGACTGGTAGGATCTCAGGATGTCCCTTAGAAATAGTTCCTTCAATTGGCCTGTATATCACTAGCTATTTCTTAGCAGGATCTTGCTGCTCTCAATTTATATCCCCTAACCTGCTCCATGGTCTACCTAAATGATAATTAATCTGGGTATAGAACTCTAGGTTGATAGCTATTTTCCCCCTAGAACTTTTTATGTATTATTCCATTGTTTCCTGGAATTTACCCTTTTTTTGGCAAAATCAAATTCTCCTTCACCTACCTATGTTATATTTTCTTAATCACATAGCTCCAAATGCTAAGATCTTTGAATCTATAATTGAGAAACTATCTTTTTAACAGACATACAGAACTTAACCAGTTAAAGCACTGGATGATGACTTTTTAATTGGGAAGCAACAATACTGTCATAGTTCAAGCTATTTTAGAGACTCCTCCTGGAGCCTTCCATTATTCTTTTAAAACTAATATTGGTGCCAAGTTTTGGTCCTTTGGGGAGTTTTGCAAGCAGTCAGCAGAAGCTCTTGTCAACCTGATAAATGGTCAAGTTGTGTTCAAAGATGACTGTAAAATACTGAAACATTATTTTGTGAACTTCACAAATAGACTCCAAAAATAAGACTCAATGACAACTTCAAAATTATTCTAAATAATGGCATAATTCTTGGAAGAAGTTACAAATTCTTACATGGCAAGCAAGTTGTTTGTTAAACAAGCATTGTTCCTATGCTAATAGGATTGAAAACATTAGCTTTGGGACTTGAACAGAACTAGGTTTATACTCCAACTTCACCACTTACCCAGATGTATGGCAATATTAGGTAAAATCACTAAACTTATTTATGATTTAGTTTCTGATATGGCAAAATGAGGATAATTATACTTACTTCACAGAGTTTGTACCTGAAAAACCTCTTAAAGTGTTCATTACCAGAAATAATGGTGGAATCCCTATTGATTTTAAAAAATTAAGTTATGTGTTCCCAAACTCTAACATTAACACCATGTATGCCAAACAACAAAACCCATAGTAGTAGACACAATTTCTTCAGTAGTTAATATTGCTTATCATTATACAACCTAACAAGGCATTGCCTTCATTAATTATTTTATAGTTTGGCCATTTTTCTCCTCTAGCTCTTCTATATCTCTAGTGCACCATATTCATTTGATTATACTTACACAATCACTTATAAAGTTGAAGTAACTCAATTTCAATGCAGAGACAAAACAATAAACAAGGCATAACAGTTAACAAAATAAAATCATGAAAATGATGAAATTTATAGAGCTTAATGTATTGGATTGTCAGAGATATTAAACTAGAAGTCTCTTGGAGGGAGAACATCATAAGACCTAACTTCAGAACAGTAGAGAAGTCATGGTACCCTCCCAGCACTCAGCATTGTGTGGGATACACAGAATCCATGTCAGTTTCTGTAAATGCAACTGACATGAATACCTGACACGCTACAGAAAGGGTACAAAATGAAATGGCTCAAGAAATTAAATTATTATAACTCAAATAGGCTCACCTCTGGCTGCACCTGTATACAAGATAAAGATGATATTTAGCATGTCCCTACACATAGAAAGTTTTCAGCAAATGGCAGTTGGTGTTACTTTATTGCCACAGTTTTACCATTACATATTTCTCATTATTCAGTCCAACTTTTATATTCCATTCTATGAAAAATATAACTCACCTCCCCCTTTTTTTTAATCTTGTCACAACTGACTTCATACTTACATGCCTTTTATTCTGTTTTTCCAATGAATTTAAAATTGGATTCATATTTTCCCATCCCCATCCTGCCATTAAATAAATCTGTTTGGAAAGATATCTAATTGGCTTGTGGCTTCAGCGAGTCAATATGTCATTAAGCAATCATATTTCAAAAAGCAGATAAATCAATGAGAAGTTGAAAGACAATGTCTTATGAAATAAAAGTTCACTGAAGAATTTTCTTCAATGTCTTGAATTTTTCTATAGAGAAAAAGCAGTCAAAACTCATTATATTTATAACAGATTTGTAGTGGTTATTGTCATATTCAAATTTTCTTCCCAAGTTTTACTTAACATGATTTTTCCTTCTTTAAGTGACCTTTGTCCCAGAACCCAGAGCCACCAATATAATGAGCATGAGACCCTGAATTGGGGTGGAAACGATGACAAAGCAGTATCAGAGATTTTAATAATAAGAAAAAAATACTAGGATAAAAAAATAATGGTAGAGGCCAATGTTCATTTAGATCAAATTAAGTATAAATATTTACTTTAGGAGCAGCGCAGTATCAAATCTTCTTTTCCATGGTACAAAACCTGCCTTTACATGTGCTGGAGTCAAATCCCATGGAAATGTGAACAATAACTCTTTTTATTCTTTTACTTCATCAGTCCACCAAACAGAATAACGAATAAGCCCCCAAGTACACCCAATAGTGTGTGCTTCATGATTTTTACATACAGGCACCATTCTTCTTAAAAGAAACAAGTGTGGCCTGACTCACCAGTCAATCACATGGTGATGATTTCAGCTGCTCATGCTGGGTTATAACATGTGAGTGCTCCGCCAGACATGTCGGCTGCTAGTAGAGTGGTTAAACACACGCAAGCATCCCTAACACCTTGTATCTGTGTTTTGCTGTGGAATGCAACTATAAGGTTTTACTCTCCAGTCCTCCCTTTTGCTCTATTGTGAGCATATAGGTGCTTGAATCCTTCTAAAACAATTATCAGAAAATAACATGTCTCCCAGAGCTCAGGGACCCCCTGATATTAACCAGAGATTTAAATTAAACTTATGACAGCAGTGAACATGCAGAGATTTCGATTTGCTTAAATAGAATATATAACATTACCCTTTCCGAACACCCCAACTCTTGTCAAAGAAATGTTTCTTACCATGTCTGATCCCCAGCCTGAGCATATGTATGAAAAGCTTTTTTTTAAAGTTGATTAATAGTTTAAAATTAACAAATAACATTTTATTATGATATTGGTTTAGATCATTTGTGTTAAAAGTTTATGTAAAAAGTGATGTTTTTGAAGTTGATTTCTAAAAGGTGACAGGGGGATCTATACAAAAAGATGAAATATGTCATTTAGGTATTAGTATGCATCAAAAAGGAAACAGTATACATTCAGCTACTTTTAAGAGGCAATTACTATCTCAATTGAATTACCTAATGATTAACAGAAAAATATTTTTAGAGAGCAGACAAGGCAGTCCCAGTAGTGATTGCATCAAGAAGATTGTTAGAGAGGTAGGAGATAAAAGTGAATATAGAGTTTCAACATCATGACCCTAACTAACCTTTGACAGTCAGATAAGAATGTCCACTATAGAGGAAATGAAATACAGCAAAGTACGATTAGATCACAATGTGCAGAGAGAGGAGATCCTATTTTTGTTTTTTTTATGATGCAAGAATAAAAGCATTGTTTTATTTCTCTCTCAGATGACACATATTTCACTATGTGCAAAAATAAAAGGAATTATTTTGAGTCTACTTTTATGTCCTACCAAACTTCTTCCTTAGAATGTGAAAACAAAGTCAGAGAAAATTTTAAATAGCTATAACTTTACTTACATAATTCTGTGAACATTTATAATTTACAAAACCCTTTTACACTCAGCATCTGGTTTGAGTCCCACCACAACTCTGAGAGGTAAAACTGGCCAAGATTATTAATACTCCTACTTTATAAATGAGGAAAAATGTTCAAAGAGGTCGAGTGATTAGTCTGTGATCAAAGCATCTATGTTTGAGTGAAGGCCCAGCCTTTTTCCTATGAATGCACAGCCGGGACATTTTCTCCACTAGCTGACACTCTGCCCTTTCTCTCTGTTTCCCTTGACTCAGTTTTTGACTCTCTCGCTGTGACGCTCATCATGTCCTATGTTGGCAAACTATTTTTATTATAGGAGATCCAAGAAGCTTTTAGCCAATATGACTGGTGTCCGTTTGGTTTAAGATTTACATCCAAGTACACTGAAAACTCTCTCTTATGCCTATTTTTTTATTTGGACAAGCACTTGTCTAACTTACATGATCATTTGTGATCTGCACATGTGGTACAAAAAGAAGCACCAAATGTGTTATTTGTGCATGTAGAAAAGCAGTTTGAAAACAACCTCATGATTAGTTCTTTGCAAAATGTAATACAATTCTGAGTTACTGTTATAATTTGTTTTGGGGTAACATTTTTATTGTACCATAATACTAATGATTATAACAGCAAAAAAGACAGGAGAAGAAAAAATAGGATCTCTGAATTTCTCTATGTTCTACTCCTGTGGAGAAATCAGGATGTTGCCGTTTTATGTTTCGTTTGTTACTTTAACAATGTAGTTAATGAAAACCCAGTACATAGACCAATTTTCATAAGCAGAAATAATAGTATTTTTTTCAGCAGAGTTCATGATCCTACAAGTCAAGACATACAAGATTTCACTTTTTAAAAACAAACTTCGAATATCACTTTGCAAAGAGATACGTGCAAATGATGGAAATGCCTGGCACATAATTGTAGGAGAAGAGTTAAAGGAAATTTATTCCCACAGTTTCTTGACAAATAAGTCCATGTTCTTATGTAAATACCCAGCAGGCAAGGTTAGTTTGTAAGTTACAGAGAAGGAACTGCTTCCCTCTCATTCCCTAAATTAAGATTTCTCTGCAGCCTTGAGTTACATGGAGTTGCTTCAGGTAATTAAAGAATTGATAAGCAAAGAGTCCTGGCAGGGAAACTTGTAAAGAAGGTTTGGGGCTCTTTCATTTCACAAAACCTGAAGCAGAGATATCATGGAAATGGAAATAATCAACATAATAATAATAGTAGTCAATATATACAAAGCACTTGTTTGGATCAGGCAGTGTGAAGCACCCACATGAATTCTATAATTTAATATTCATTTCACCCATGAAGGTAGTGAGGCTTAGTGAGGTTAAGTGATCTGCCCACGATTGCTTGGGTAATAAATGGTTTCACTGTGGTTCCAAGTCAGCCCAGGAAAGAGCCTTGGAAGAAAAATCAGGCACTCTGGTTCCGTTTCTAGCTCCTTTCTAGCTGCGATTTGCATAATTCAAAAGGCTTTTGTGCACTTTAGTTTTCTCATTGGTAAAATTAGGAGCTCAGTATTTCCCAGTCTTCAGTCCACAGATTCTTGAGGTGGAAAGGGAGCAAGAAATGGGCTTGGGGCTCATTGCAAGCAATCCATCCAATATTGCAGACTGAATAAATGATATGTTTTGCTTATATCCATGCTTCTGTTTTAGAGGTGTGTAGGTTTGTTTCTGGAATATTAAAATAAACTTTAAAAGTCTTTCTAAATTCCTAGACTCTTTGACATGGTGCATGTTCTCAAACAATAAACTCCAAGAGTTAATACTACCAAATCAGGATTCCTGAAAATAATTTTACATTAAAATTGAGGCTTCACTTCTTGAAAGGTAGGAATTCAAAAGTCAAGATGTTATCTCAAAACTCTCCAAGTTATAAATTTCCAAGATTGCAAGAAAGAATTTAAATGATGACTGTACATTTTTAAACTTCCAGGAGCACTGCATTTAGATTGCTTTTTCCCAGTCATGCCTACAGTTTTCACGTTGACTCTTTTTGGCAAGGGCAGTGAATGCCCCAGTGCTCTGTTGAGACATTTGTGAAAGCAGAAACTGGTGTGTTTAGCAGTGGTGTCCTTCTCCTTTGAAACTTCAGAGATGTTTCTGGCATAGGCTGGCTATTTCCTATACTAGTTATGATCAGTTGGGCAAAGCTTAGGTGCTCTTAGACCTTGTCAAGGTAAGATGCTTGAAGAAAATTGATAGTTATATCAGAAACAACCATGTGGAGTTCCTTTCATTTTGCCCAATCAAAATCTGGCTGATTTTGAGCTACTTCAAATGCTCAGGGCTGCACCTACAGCCCCAGTGATTACAGAAACTATTGCTAATGGAGGGTGCCTGTGTAGGCAACCTGAATGACAGTAGCTTCAATCACACTTGTGGCTTTGCTGGGGAGTAACTTGCACAAGCCTTTTGTTTATATGATATAAACCCAGCCAACTCTAATTAGGCATCAAACCTCCCGTTTGGCCACTAAGGAAGCCCATTTTTCTCTACACACCTAGAGGGGTGGTACATGATTACAAACTTTCTGATGGGCGAATAGGTCATGTGGATTAAACTTTGTTTGACTCAGCCATTTCTCTTCTAAGAATCTGTTGCAAGAAAAATAACCACATATGTGTAAAATATCTAGAACTAAAGATATATACCACAGAGGTTTGTTTATCTGTGTTTGTATCATAGAGACTTGATTAAACTATAGTTGTATCCATACTGAAATGCTGTGTAGCCATTAAATTTTTTTAAAACAAATTTAATGGCAATATATATTCAATTTAATATATACACAAATAATATAGATGTGTGAGTATATATATATATACATATGTGTATATATATAGTAAGATTTTAATGAAATTTTTAAGCTGTTCTAAAATACACCAACAATTTTATTTGTTTTCATTTTGTTAAATATAAAGAAACATTTGGAAATAGAACTTAGGGCATAAAATAAAGCTGGTTCCTTTTTCCCTCAATCACACCGTGATGATTCCCACTCTGGGTCTTTGCAGTCAGGGTCTGTCTGACTGGAAAACTTTTCTCCCAGATTTGCACATGGCTGGCTCGCAGAAGTCTTCTCTAATCGCCTGTCAGACACTGCCACTCAGTCTCAATCATATCACCCTTGTTTTATTTTCTTCACAGCCCTGGTTGCCATCAACAGCCACTTTATTCACTTTTTTGTGCATTTTGATATTGCTTGTCTCTTCTCAAAAGAACGTAATATCTATGAGAATCCAGGCCTGGTTGATCCTGTTTCCTGTAATGAGTCCTACACTTATCACCATAGAAACACACGATAGGCATTCAGTAAGTATTTGTCAAATGAATGATTTAGCAAATATGAACCATATTTCTGTCATTTTTGGTATGGCGTTGGGGTTCTTTGATTATAATTTAGGAAGAAAGCATGATATATTGATGTCCATCAGAAATGATTCTATCTACCAATCACTGTCCAGTATCCCTCTCCCATGCCATCTCTGTTATTCATTTGAGAGACACTGAGTCTCTGCCATGTGCCAGAGATAGTGCTGGGATAAAATATAGATATAAAATAAGAATTAGATTTGTTTTTTATCTCAAGAGGCCCATGGTGAATGGGACATATGAAATATGGAGGGGTAGATAATTAACAAGTGGGGGGATAAGAACAAAGAGAGGCATTCAGGATGCTACGGGAGTGAAGGCGGCAGAGTGCAGTAGCACCTTGCTGATACAGAAGGCCTCACACAAGTCAGCCAGAAGGACACTGCTGGTAGAGGGAATGGAATGAGTTGTTTATCCTATTCTCCACATCTAATGAGTAAGTTCTGTACTTGAAGCACCAATTTACATATCTAATAATCTACCTACTTCCTTTCATCTTCATTCCCTCACCCTCAGCCAGCCTCTTGGACTTCTTTGTGAACTCCTGCAATAGTCTCCTAATTATTTTTTTCCCTTCATTCTCGCCTCTCTTCCATCTATGGTCCACATGGCAGCCAAAGTCATCTTCTCAAATCAAAAGCATGCCACTCTCTGCTTAAAGCACTTCCTATTGCCCCTTTACTAAAATCCAAACTCCCTCCAGTGGTCTGTGAGCCCAACATAGTCTGGCCTCTGCTCCTATTTCCGACCTATTTATGTGTTTCCTTTATCCACTGGGGAGCAGCCAAGATCGGTGGCCTCCGCTTTGCTCAGTCACACCAAGCGCTTCCTCCCCTTAGGTCTTCACAAGATGCCTGAAATACTCTTCTCTTCCCCTTCACTCATTGGCTTTTCTCATTCTTCAGGTATCAGCCTAAATTTTATCATGTTCCCTGACCACTCTATCAAACCCAGTTCTCCCCTCCTGTGATGGCCAGCCTCCAAGACAGCCATCAATAATTCCTACCTCCTGAATTCATGCCATATTTAGTACCTGCACTAATGTCCTAGAGCTTCTGTAACAAATCATAAAACCCAAGTGGCTTTGAAACAACAGGAATTTATGTTCTCATAGTTCTGGAAGGCGGAAGTGAAAAATCAAAGGGTTGGCAGGGCCATACTTCCTCTGAGGGCTCAAGGAAGAATCCTTCCGTGCCTCCTCTAGGTTCTGGTGGTCATTGAAATCTCGGGTACCCCTTGGCTTGTCGGTGAGTCATTGTAATCTCTGCCTCTGTCTTCACATGATCTTCTTCCCTAGGTGTTGGTCTCCAAATCTCCCTCTTCTTATTAGGATACTAGTTATTGGGTTTAAGGCCCGCTATATCCAGCAAATCTCGTCTTAACTTGCTTACATCTACAAAGAACTTGTTTCCAAATAAGGTCAGTTCACAGGTGCCATGGTTCAGCATGTCTTTTTTGATGACACGGCTGTCCCCTCCCACATTGCTTAAGACCAACTTGTGCAACCAATAGGATCTGGGGAAATACAGTATGTGATTTTTTTGAGGCTAGGTCATAAAAGACATTGCAGCTTACGCCTTGTTCTCTCCCGGATCACTCTCCACTCTGGGGGAAATGATCCATGTTGAGAAGATACTCAAGCAGCCCTCTGGAGAGATCCACATGGGGAGAAACTGAGACTGCCTGCCAATAGCTGGCGCCAGCTTGCTTGCCACATAAGTGAACCACCTAAGAAGCTGATCCTCCAGTTCCAGTCAAGCCTTTAAAAGGTGGCATCTCTGGTCAATATCAACATGTAATCTCCTAAGAGATTCTGAGCCAGAATCATCAATCTAAGCACATTCTGAATCCCTGATCCACAGAAACATTGACATAATAATAAATTTGGGGTAACTTCTTACACAGCAAAAGATACACCTCTTATTTTCTGTTCTGTGCCTGTTACAAAATAAGTATTTAATAAATATTAGCTGTTATTATTATTATTTATAAATTCTTTAGAAAAAGAATTAAATAGTATTTCATCTAGTTTTCATTTAAATCCATTTTTAATTCACCCATCCATTGTTATATCTGTAAAATATGATAATGTCCAAAGGCTCTTAGAAAGAAAGAACATATTGCTAAATTATTAAAATAAGATCTACCATTTATTAAAAGGAAACAAACCACTGATACACACACATTGTATGAATGAATCACAAAAACATTCTCAGCAAAAGAAGCCAGACACAAAAGAGCACATGCTATATGACTGTATTTATATAAAACTCTAGAAAAAAATACATCTAATCTATAGTGACAGAAAACAGATCAGGGCTTGCCTGGAGCCAGGGGTTCAGGGGTAGATTGACTGCAAAAAGGCATGACAGAACATTTTGAGGTGATAGAGATGTTCCATATGTTGACTGGAGTGGTCATGTGGGTGTACATGACTCAAGACTCATCAAGCTATGTCCTTAAAATGCAAGCATTTTATTTTATGTAAATTCTACAGTTGATGAAAAAGATGTACAATTTGCTGAGCATTCGTAAGCCAAGTGCTTTACATAATTGTGTCTAGTACACAAGTAACAGCCTCATTTTTTGAAAATAGAAATTGAGCCTCAGAGAGAGTGACTTCTTCAAGGCCACATGGTTTTAGGTCCAAACACTCTTGATTGTAATAAAATTTTATATGTCACCTAATCCAGTGTCAGCAAACTCCAGTATTTTTAGGAGCTCAGCAGTAAAAGTATGTAAAAGGGGGTCGAGGAAGGACAACAGAGAAAGGTTGGGACTCTATTTGTTCTGGGGATGGGGGAGACACCAGTCAAATAAAGCACTCCTTGGGGGTCAAGTCAAACTCTTGCTATTTTAAAGATCAGGAACCTGAGACTAAAGAGATTAAATAACTTGCCTATGGTCACCCAGCAAGAAATGACAGATCTCCTGAGGGGGAGAGATCAGTTATGTAGGTGGAATAGGAAAGAGATAAAAAGTGGCAAGGCAAATACTCAAAATAAAATTCCAGCATGTAAGAGATGATTGCATTCATGCATTTATATAATATAGATCAAAAGTTTAGTGGGGGGAGTACATAGCATGGTTCATCTGAGCTTAGATGACTAATTCTTTCGCCTGCTCATTTTTCCACCCACACAGCATTTAGTGAGCCCCCTGTGCATGCAGAACACTAAGTGTGGAGATCTACCCATCCTGTCCACTAAGTACACAGTTGTCCAGCTCCCATTAGCCTATCCACCACCCAAAAAACAACTTTTTTATGACTTCTGTCCAGACAGCACTTGTGAAGCTTGCTCCAATACCCTTGTCTCCAATTATCTGTAAATCACATTTTAGACTTTATTATAGCCCCGTGTAATGCTCTCTGGTCCACTGACTATTTTAAATGTGCATGTCTTATCTTCCAAGCTAATTTGCAAGGGATTTCTGAGGAGTGTAAGAGTAAATAGCTTAAGTGGTTTAATAGCCCCTGGTACATGGCACAAGGTTAGGCACACAGAAGACTCACTGATCAATTCTTATCAATGGGTGTCCCAGGATAGCAGTACACCTTAGGTCAGGTCTCCCAGAAGCACCACCTGGAAGTAGTTGATTTGAGATGTGCCCCCTGGAAGCACTAGTAGGGGCGTGTGGAAGTGAAACAAGGAAGGATGGAAGAGACAACAGGTAATGTTGGTGAGCAGATTGCTCACACCCTGCTAATTGGAAACCAGTCCCCCTGGGACTTCTGGAAAAGTCTGTAGAATACAACTTTGAGTTGTCCAACCTGAGGGGTAAGGAGCAGGGATATTTATTCCCCAACTCACATTCATCACTGGTTGAGAGCTGCTCTTGGGGCACTCATTCCCCAGGTCCATCCCAGCTGTCCATATCCCCAACTCTCTGAAACCCCCACACCCCACGGAAGGAGCATGCCCCTGTGGCCAGAGGAAGCCCCCAGGCAGAGAGTTCCAGGTGCCTGCAGGCTTCAGGGGTCCACAGGAGTGAGGATTGCCAACAGGCACCTCAGGACAATGACTGCTTCTGCCGCACAGCACACTTCAATTAAAGAGAGGCTTTCTCATGGCAACACTTATTTAGCGCCAACCGTGTGATGTTCTCTGGAATACAAAAATAAATGCAACATGTTCCTTGTTGGCTGGGAGCTTAACTCTGTGACTTCTCATTGAAGATTATGGAGAAAAGCAGAAAAAGAAGGGGGAAGAGATAACAGCCAGATCTCCATTCCCATTCAGTCAATACTCTTTGATGAAAATTTTATGCTCTTCCACCCACTGATTCATTATAGTCATGATTCCCAAATAGCCATCATGTTTAATTACTTGTGATCACTGTCAGAGTGGCATGGAGTCAGACCAGAGCAGGGAAAATGAAGGAGATACTTGCTCACCTCTGGTCCCCAGTGTGCCCCAACCTGCTTTAGTGGAATTTCTACATTAATATTTCATTAGCCCCTACCAAATATACAACATGATTTTCTGTTCAAATTAAACTAATATTTGAAATTAAAAAATTCATGGGAGGTAAAGTCGCTTACCACAAGGACTTTACAAAGAAGTTATGAGGGAAAGGCAGCTGTATTTTGTGCTTTTGCCATAAAATGAGGCCAACAGTCTGTTCTGTGAAGTACTATAATTATAAAGCAATTTTCTACCTCTAATGGGAGGACTTTTCTTTCATAAAATATTAACTAAATATAATATCAGTGCAATAGGTTAGAAACAGTCTTAGTTTTGCCATCAAAAGTCAATTTGTAACCACTGTGAATGTCTTCTTCAAGATGATTGTATCCAAAGTATCCTCTCTCTGCCTTGAGCCACTTGGCCTTGAATTAAGCACATTTCCCAGGTCCTCTCTAGCTGATTTGATGCTAAGTACTTTTCTCCGTAAACACACTGCTTTGCGAGGCTGTTCTCTCTTCTGGATGAACACTGTGGCCCCAGACAGTTTTGCTGTAATGATAGGACCCCAAAACCCAAATTGTCGACAAACGAGAAAGCTCAAGTGTAGGCTGAGGACTGAGTTTGCAAAACCCCAACCTCTTTGTACTGTGGGATTACCTGTGCCTTTTCAAATCATGGAAATGGATGGTTCTTTCTATGAGATTGAGGTTCTCCAGTGAGGATTGCTAGCCAGGCTGCAAATGCTGGCAGAACAGCCTGGAGTTACCAATTCGATTCTGCAGGCAGGGCAGACAAAGGCTCTGGTTGCAAGTGAAGAAGTCAAAGACCAGCTTCTTTTTTATATCACTTATTTCTTCCTTCTAACTTATATCCATACATAAAATATTGTCATTTGTTTTTCTGTTTTTGTTTTTGTTTTTTGTTCTGCATCTTGTGTAATGAATTCAGGAATTGTTTCACCAATGCTGCTGGGTTAGTACCACTTCCCATGCGGAGGCAGCCATCACTTTCCAGCTAACTGTCCCATATGATTTGTTTTTCTAGGGGAAAGGGAGCTATCTACAGTAAAAAGTGAAGATGCTTATCTCCCAATATTATTTCAAGACATTGTGCCATTTTTCAGTGACTTTTCAAGTTAGAGGGAAAACAAAACAAAACAAAACATCCAAGTAATGAAAACACAACAAAACCCCATACAATTTTGTTTTTAAAACCTTCTTCATTAGAAGTAATGTATAGAAAATCCATACTTGCTCATTTGGAAATTGCCTAAGGACTGCATCCTCTTCCACACGTTTGTTGATTTACACTTCTTAAATGGATCATCAAACTCTATTGATCTTTATCAGCAAAACCTTTTTTGTTTTCTAATTCTTAGGAGTCTCCCAATTAGCCAGGAAGTCTTGCAAGGAGAAAGTATGTTATATTAGGACCAGGAGCAGAAGCGTTTATTAGATAGATGCAAAATGCAAACTGGAAGTAGACCTCCGGCCCCATGCTCCTTTCAAAGTTTGCATATATTTTGCTAGAGGGTAACATTCCATATATATTCTGAATGAATGGACGACTCCATTAGTTTAATCAAATATTCACATTTAAATATTAGAATGTTCTTAAAGCAAGTTGCAAGCCTGTGTAATAACATTATCTAACATTTAAATAAATATTATATGTTCATTTATTACTATATTGACTGTATTGTTTTCTTTACCACATATACGTATATATACATATATACAGTTTACTGTATTTATAGAGGGATGCACACGAACTGATAAAACTGATTCTCTCTGGGTGACGGGCTTCAGTGGGAGAGGCTTTGTTTTCGTTGTGAAAATGCAAAAAGAAATGTAGTTGTGACTATTTCAAACAGACAGAGATAGACTACAGACCGACATAAGAAACACACACGGAACTACCTCTCAGCTTTATCAGATCCTAACATGATGCCATATTTTGTTCAGATCATTTTTTTAAATTAAACATTTCAGATACAATAGAGACAATTTTCGTTTTTCTACATTGTGTGTTTCTATGATATTTGAATTTCATATAAGGAACATATTTGTGATCAGTAAAAAAATAAGTACCAATTTAAAAATAAATATTAGACGCAGCCAAACTGGAGGGAAACCTGTTTCAACAGATCCTCTGCAGTTGTGTTTCCAAAACGTTTTTCCGCATCTGTTATTAACAAGAGGCGATGTGGCCTACTGTCTGTCTGTCTGTCAGCTCACAGCTGTGTGGCCCTTGGAAGTGGAGAGCTGGGACTGAAGAAATAATATCAATTTAGGTGCTGGGGGGTTGGCAAGCCACATGTTCCCATTTATCCCTGTCAGCTGCAGGCCCTATTAACTATTTTTAATGAATCACCACTGCTTTTATTTTTGCCATCAGCCATGACCTTCACCATTTAGAAACACATGGTCTCTCATAAACGATAGCCCACGACATATAAACTTGAGAAGGATTCTATCACAGCTCAAACTACAATATCTATCACTAAAACAAACGGCTCATTCTAGCTGAAGAGACACTCATATATATCACGGAACCAACCTTCCATATTTTGAAATTTACTGCCCCGTGTTGGCTGATTTTTTTTTAAGGAGGCCAGGCAACCTTGCTCACTTAATACTTTTGATAAACTTCTGCTGACAAGGAGTGTGATTAATGATGGTTAAAAGAATTGAATCAAGAGTGGGAAAGACAGAGCCAAAGAAGCAGACTGCTGGGCTGATGGAAACTAACGTCTCTACAGAAATATATGATGGACTCTCCTTTTTTACCATGCCAAGTAATTACTTGCACAGACCTGTTGTAATAATTCCTATTACAGCCAAAACGGAAAAGTCAGTAACTCACCGCCCTGGGACAAGGTGAAGGCAAGGCCAGAGGAGCCTGGATCAATATTTCATTTACTCACTGAGGTTAGCTTCTATCCCTGTATCAAATTCTTTTACAGAAAGCCATGAAAGAAATGAGGTTTGCTACAAAACACCAATACAGAGGCTTTGTTTCCTTGGGGTGCTTATAGAGGAAGCAGAGCAGCAAACCCTTTCAGGAAAACAATATGCACTCAAGGTCACTCATTACTCGCTACCGTTGGAAAATAAAGTGCCATTAGCCCAATATGAGTAATGTACATCAATCAACTGCAGACTCGAGAAAGTCTGTTTTCAACGTGGTGGTGCTGCTGGTAATGAATGAACCATTTGAACACTGTCTACACAATTTGACAATTGTGAAAAAATTCTCTCTTGACAGTGCATCATTTGTTTAAAAAAAAATCCCATTAACATTTATCTCTGATTACCTCCTGCCTTTAAAAAAAAAGAAAAGGGGAAAAAAAGGCCATAATGGTTCCCTCTGCCACCAACAAGTTCTTAGGTTGGTGCTTTTCCTAAACAGAATTATAGTTCAACCGCAGAAACCCCTAAAAAACAAAAATGAAACATATTGTTTCTCAACAGTTTTCCTCTCTAAAGAGTTCAAAATGTATGATTCCCAGTTTAAGTTTTATGAAACGTTTTCTGTAAGCTTTCTGGGGAAAGAATTTGGTACTAATCAATTTTAGGTCCCATGTGGATACTACGGAACTAGCTTGTTATTGTCAACACTAAATTCTCGTCATTTCCCATAAAATCAGATTTAACTAGTCCTGACTTATATGAACCTTATATGGGATGCAAAATCTGAATGTTATTTACTTACTATATTTATTGTTTAGCGTTTGGGGTTAGAATAGACTTCAATGCCTATATTGTTCCCTTTCTTACTAAGAATGTCTATTTATAAAGCCTATTTCCACCACGCCACACACGCCCATGTGGAGCGGTCTTAGGAAAGTTCTCTTACACTTGCTTTTCTCCCTCACATCTATATGAATTCTCAGTTGCTTTTCTTATGATTCCAGGTAGGAAGAAAGAACAGAAGGATTGATTTACTTGCTTAGAAACATAGGCTACTGGCAGTAATGGCTGGTAACTTCGAATGTTTCTTACAGTTCATTTTTTCTCTGAAATAAATCTATTTCCCTTCCCTGGAACTTCAAAGCCACTCTATATGAGAGCTCCCTATCCCCACACCACAGAATGGAGTTTAAATCAAGGCAGGGAAGTCTAGACTGTCATATGGGCCTAAGATGCATTCTCATCTCCAGAAACAAAGGTCAGTTGGCCTCAACCTCGATTCAGGCCAGCAGGACTCACAGGCTGGCCAGTCGACATTGTGGAAGTATTTTCAAGTGTTTGGGGTCTTCAAAAAAATACATCACAGTTTCTTAAGAATTTTCACCCCTCCTCCACTCCACCCCTTATACTTGGACCCCAGGAGTATTTCAAGGGAAATTCAATCCATATGTGCCTGATTCGTGTTCACTTAACTCATTGACATGTTGTTTTCCAGGAGCTGATTGATGTACAAGGAGTCTTCTGACCTTTTTTCCTGAACCTTGCAGAACTGCCTTTCTTTGAGCTGGAAAATTGCCTTTTACTTGGGATAAGTAACACTTTTGAGAGTTGAAAGTTTTGAGCTCAGCTTGAAACATCGTTCCCAAATCTGTGTGGGATTCTGGGTTTGACAAATGTGGCCTCAGTACCTTTGTATAAAGCCCTTTCTTGCCTCATTTTTTTTTCATGTGTGACACCCGCAGCTAGAGAAAAAAAAAATACAAAGATGATGATAACTTTCAGAGCGTCCAAGCAGGTACCTTTGGAAGTCACAGCATCCCTCCGATGGTATAAGATGTCCAAGTCCATCTGTTCTCTTCAACCACCCTTCACTTGCCTTCATTTCTTTTATGTGATCCCAACCCAGAGAACTTCCTCTGCCAAGGTTTTAGTGTGTCATAAAGGCAGCAGCTGACTTTGAACCCTGCTTTGATTCTGTTAGGCAACATCTCAGCTTAGGTTAGGTTCCCCAGCAAAGTATTTCCGTAGACTGTCATAATGCTGCCCCTTGGAACTCATCCTAAGTTATGCCACTAAATCATCAAAGTTGTAAAGCCCAACTAGTCCCTTCATTATATTTGCCAGGTTCAGAGGAAGCCATGACAGGGGGTGTGCTCTGCCCGTGGACAGCTGGCTAATTGCTCTAAAATAACTGGAATAACACCACGAAAGGATAGTCTCTTGGCTCTCCTAAAACTCTGAATAGAGTAGATCTTAAATAAGAACCTACAAACCCAAACACCCACAGGGGACAAACAAGAAATGTAAATAAGTGAAGCAGAGCAAGGGAGGCCTGGTTCAAATAGGGAGCAATGTTGAGGGACAACCACTGTGAATTGTTGTTAAGTTGGTGTTGCCAGATCTCTTGGCATTTCAAGACAATCCAGAAATCTAATTTCTAAATATTTGCATCTAATTTGCATATAGGAAAGTCCTGTTTATGAGCTATATTTAGCATACCAACTGGGGAGTTGTGCTATACAAAGTGACAAAGAGAAAGAGGAATAAGAGCAATTGGCGATTTATTGGGTTCTTGTCAAGTGCCGGAAAGAATGTTAATGGCTCAACAGTCATGATTTTATTTGCCTTTCACCATTATCCTACCACATGGATATTATTGCTTTTCACAGTTACAACAAAAGAAAACTAAGATTTGAAGTCCATGTTTAAGTTGCAGATTCTTGGGCTCCTCCCAGACTTACTGAATCAGAATCTCTAGGCATGGAACTCCAGGTGATTGGAACGTACACCAAAGCTGGAGAAACTCGGTATCATTGTGCTGTAGAAAGAACACCTGGCCCAACTCCCCAGTTTACAAATAAGGCTCTCAGAGAGGGCCTGACCCTCCCAGGCTTAGGTCACAGAGCCAGGACTCAAATCCAAGCCTCCTGGAAATAATGACAATAATAGTAATACTAACAGCAGTCCCAGGTCCCATTTACGAGAACCATGCCATGCACCAAACACAGGACACTAAAGGTGTCACTCCCATTCAAGCCACAGGGGAACTGTGAACCAGGTACTGTTATCTCTGTTTTAGAGATGAGCGAGCAGGCTCGGAAGAATGAAGAGGCTTTCAAGGTCTTTCAAAGGAAAGTAAAGGGTTGAGTCTGTTTTTTAATCCGAGTGTATCTGTTTCCAAATCTGTAGCTCTCTTCATTATGCAATGAGGACACACGCTGCTGGAACTGTGTCTACTGAGCAGCAGGTCAAGAGCGCACGTTCACGGAAACCCGAGATGGTGAGGATGGTGAGGAGAATTAGGAGGAGGAGGAGAAAGGGTCAGGAATTGTCAGATAGCCCAAAGGGAAATCCTTTGCTGGAATCCCTAAGTTCAAACTGACAGAGCCTCAGAAGCCACTTCCCCGTTTTGGGGATGGCTGCCCTCATCTTTCAGGTGAAAGATTTTGATAGGTAATCTTTATGATCCTTTCCAGGTTGAAAGTTCAGTAACTCTAAGTGGGGGAGCAAATTGAGTCATACGTATTTCTGCAAAGCAGGGCAGGAACAAGCGCTTCCACTCTGCCAAGCAGTCAGGCAGGCTGCCCTAGCCGCAGAGCCAGTGCCAGCGAGTCTGGCCACGAAGACTTGCCTACAGCCTTGGAATCCTCTACTGAACATCTTGAAACAAAACTGCAGCTGGGGTCAGGTGGTCAAGACCCTCTTGGGATGGCAGCCTCCTCTGGTCCTTGAAGGTGGCCTTTCACCTCCAGCCTGGGGCATGGCTTCTGTTGCTCCCACTCCAGCCTTCTCTTCCCAGCCTACGCTCGACCACCCTGTCTTCACTGACAGGAAGCCGGCTCCTTCGGTGATGGAGTAAACATTCCACTGAGGTCAAGGTACTTGGACCTCTGCTGTACTTAGTTCAAGATCCAGCCAAAGGCCAGAATCAATACCACAAATCACAGCTAAATGACAACAAGGAGGCTCTTGTCCATTTTCTCCCCTTTTAAAGTTATGCCATTTCTAAACACTTGGCAATTTCATTAAGTCAGTTTCACTGCTCCATGTTCCCTTAAGAGGCCTACCCTCAAGGCTATCTTTGGTACCAAATGATGGTTACCTGTACCAGCACCGTAGAATATGTAGCTCCTCAGGGCCACCTACATGCTTACAAGTGGCTGTGCCTCCGACTAACAGGCCCTCGATATTCAAAAGCACTCTGTACAGAGAAAAGACCAAAGGCAGTATGGGGGCGGCATCTGTCTCTGCTGAATGCACCAAGCTATATGCTCTAAGAGCACAGGGTCATAATAAAGATAAAATAATAAACAGATAATCACAATGTGAGTTTAAGCTGCTCCACAATTTTCATTTAAATTCTCCTTCAAAAATTTCTTCTAATTCCCATTTATATTATTCAAAATTATGACATTACATATATGGAGAGAGTACTTAGATGGTTGCCTTCATCTTGGTCTCTTACCCTCCCCCTTCAAGTAATTACTGCTATGAGTTTAGTCTCTTTTTAGATTTTGGATTTTGCTTGTATACACACACACAGAGTATTGTTTTTAAGTGGATGCTAACTAAAACAACAGTGTGTATGCATACTTCTCTGAAACTTTCTTTCACCCAGCAGTATGTCTTGGAAGTCTATCCATAGTAGTACATTTTGACCTATCTCATTCTTTTAAGATACTGCAACAGTGGCCGCAGCAGGGCTACCCTTCACACACAGATGTCATGAGTTGTGCTGTGAACAGCCTGCACCACTGTTTGTGCAGCTCTCTGCCCTTCTCACGGACCTATACCATGGGTATACCCCCATGCCACGACTAAGCCATAGCTCACTTAGTTGTTCCTCTGTTGATGGACCCAGGTTGTTTCCAGTTTTTCAGTACTGCCAACAATGCTTTAGTGAATCTCTCTGTACAAGCTCTAATCATTAAAATGTCCAGATGAGTTTGATAAAATAATTAATCTATTTCAAATCCTAGACTTGGCATCACAAATTCCTTTCTGAATTCTTGTGTGTTATATCTACACTGAACAGCACAAATAATAAAAACAAAACCAAATTAAGCCTCTTGAGAAATTAAGTGGGATGAATAACCCTTTTACTCTTTAAACCCAGAAGCTATGAAAGTGTAAACCTTTCTCCCTTTATTTCATCACACAGAATGCATAGAAATTAAGCTTTTCTGAGTCAGTCTTTTCACCTCACCCCTGATTTGATTTAGTTGTGGGAATCTGAAGATGTAATATGTATGCACTATTTGAAGCAAGCTGGGGCTTTATGTGTTTTTGAATGGCAACGTCTCTTTCACACAGATGACTTTATGACAAGTCACATTTATACTGCACTGCTTTGACACTGTGCTCTTAGAGCATATAGCTTGGTGCATTCAGCAGAGACAGATGCTGCCCCCATACTGCCTTTGGTCTTTTCTCTGTACAGAGTGCTTTTGAATATTGAGGGCCTGTTAGTCGGAGGCATAGCCACTTGTAAACATGTAGGTGGCCCCAAGGAGCTACGTATGCTACAGTGCTGGTACAGGACCAGTTCGTTTGGTACCAAAGATAGCCTTGAGGGTAGGCCTCTTAAGGAAACATGGAGCAATGAAGCTTCAATAGATCCATATAAATATATTTAAATTTTACATAAATTATACACTTACATATTTTAATTTATATTTTATTATCATATTTATATTTTATTTATTATTGTGATTATTTTCCAAAAGAATCAGTAAGTGCAGTATTGTGGGACCATACAGTATATTATACACATTTATTCACCTATTTCCCTAGCAAGGCAAGGAGCTCCCACAGAGAAGAAACTGTATCTATAGAATTCTTTCACCTGTAGCAACGGGCACAATAAATAGCACAGAAAACTGTGAGCTAATAAACTCATTCATCAACCCATTCATTCCACAAATATTTAATGAGAACCTACTCTGTGCCCTTAGAATAAAGTAGGGAACACGACCAAAAGAGTATACATTCTATGATTGAAAGAAAGATTGAGTGACTAGGCTGAGAGTCTGTCCAAAGATCACTAAATTCATTCCCAAAAAGTCTCCTAAATTTATAATTGATCCATTTTTAAGAGTTATCTGACTTAAAAATTCCACTATTTGGTAACCATTTCCATAGTTTGCATAATTTCTTTCAGTTTTGTGCTAAGTTTCTTTCTTTCTTCCTTTCATCCTTTCCTTTCTCTCTCTTTCTTTCTTGAGATGCCTTCCTCCAGATTTAAATTTTTAATTCAGAAACATTCTAGTAGGTATGCTTCTGGATTATGTTCTTTCACTGTAAAATAGATTACTCAAAATATCTGTCCCTTAATGATGTCTTACAATATTTCTGCAAAGTTCTATTTAATTATATTAAGAATTTCTCACAACAGTATTATTGCTCTTTACATTTTAACAAATGTTTTCTATATACTATTTTTATACTATCCTAAATATAATTTTCATTTGCTTCCAGCAGAAATCCAGTGAAGTGTAGTGGGCAGTACTTATTTAAGACATATGAACCAAGGCTCAGAGAAGCATAGCAACTTATTGAAGGCTACAAAGCTAGGAACTGGTAGCACCAGGCCTAGGACTCAGATCCTTTGAGTTCAAAGCCAACAGTTGCCCATTCATCATGCCTATACAGTCCCAGAGTTACAGGGAGAAAAAATATTTAATTATTTTAAGTATGCAAGTTCGTTTGGAAATTGAGACAAATAGAACTCAAGATAAAGCACCTAAAGCTGTAAATTTGCATGCCTTCTCCATGCTGAGGTGTGTTAAACATCGAAATTGGAGTCATGCATGCTCGGTTAGTATCTTTGGCTTCTTTATACTTACCATTGAGATTTCAATTCATGACGGCAGTAACGACAACAGTGAAGACAGTTTCTTAAGGCTTTTCCTGCACTTTTGTGCCCTCTATTTGATCATCTGCCAAGGTTTGTGAACAGTGCCAAATCAAACAGCACAGCATCTCTATGGGGTGCCTCCTGGGAGTTGAGGAATTCTGCAGTTGGAGCACAGGGTAAGATATAAAAGGCACAATTATGGTCTTCTTTGAAGAGTTTAGAGACAGACAATGTTAATCTATTCTTTTGGAATTTCTGGTGTTAAAACTGCCCTCACTTCCCTTTGCTTTTCTGCCTGGGTTATCCTGTATGAGAATAAACATCCTAAAATGAGAAGGGATAACAGTGGTCTGATGCTTTTGAGATTTTTCAGTGAGAAGCCTATACATAAGCATCAAAGAAACAGGCGCACAATTTCCACTTGCAATCTTATTTATCTAAGAAAGAAATTTAAAGTTTTCTTATTCTGATCTTGTACATAAATGATCTAAGACTGTATTAGCATGTCAAGTGTGACTTTATTATTTTTTATTTAATCGTAATTAATTGCAGAAAGTGTTTTCACATGTATTTGAGTTTTCTCTTCAATATGCTACTCTCTTTGCTATTTAACCTACTGCTTTTCTATTTGGCTTTACTCGGTGAGGTTAGCCAATGGCCAGATCTCATTCTTGAGAAGATTAGTAAAATTTGTGCAAATTTGGGGTACTGTGCAATGGCATGGGACCAGTTACAAATACAGAGATATACTTTAATATTTTTAGTGTAAGGAATCAAAAAAAAAGTATTTATAGTTTTACTTTGGCTCTCTATTTTTTCTTGTAGAAGTATACATTATATATTTGTGTTCATTAGCCAAAATTTTCTATAAAAGATACTGTTCTTTTCCACAAATATTAAAAGGCCAAAAATAAAAGTCCTAAAATCTGGAATTCAAATTTTAATTATGTAGTAAGACTGGCTAGATGCTCACCAAACCCATTTCCTCTTCCTGGACACAGGGCTGACCTGCATTTCTGCCTCCCTCCTGGGTGAGGCTGTGTGATGTGATTGCCAGTGGGAAATGAGTGGAAGTACTGAATCCCTTTCAGATTTCCACAGTTAAGAGACGGCTCACCTTTTCTATACTGTGATTCCCCAACTGCAAGCTGGGTTTCAACGTGCAAGGCAAACGATGCATGAATAGCAGTTTCTATTAGCTTCTGTCCTTGGGTGACTCCACGCAGCAGAGTCCCTAAACACCCACATTGGACTTAATAGCAAGTACAGAATAAACTTTTATTGTATTAAGCTCCTGAGATTCAAGGCATGATTGTTAAAATAGTTAACTTACCCAGATTAATAGTACCCATTTATATTCAACCTCTGGATGTGTGCCTTTTAAATTTGGTGTTATAGAGTACTTTCACTGTTCACTTTTAAGAAAAAGTTAAATAACATGCAATAAAAACCCCCTCTATGTCACAAAACATTTTGAAAACATAGGAAATAGATATAAATATTCAATAAATATTCAGGTACATTTTAAACATAGTAATTAAAATAACAGATCAAAATAGTAAGATATCATGAATTTGTATTTGCAAAATTAACTTTTTTATGATTGTGATCTATGTTGGTGAATGCACAGAGAAATCAGTACTTTTATTCTCACTTAGAAGTACAATTTTTGCAATATTTTGGGAAAGAAATTTAATAATGTATATCAAGTTCATTAAAAACATTTTACCCTTAAAAAAAGTTTATCCTTTCACCCATAATTCTATTTCTAAGAATTTATTCTATAGAAATAATTATTGATGTCATGTGCAAGGATGTTTATCTCAGCATCATCTATTTCAAAGTTGGACAAACTACAACGCACCAGACACCTGTTTTGAAAAATAAAGTTTTATTAGAACACAGCCACTACTATTCATTTACTATTGTTTATGACTATTTCTACAACAGAAGAATTGCTACATAGACATTGCAGTCCACAAAGTTGAAAATATTTTCCATTGGGCCCTCTATCACAAACTTTTGCCAACACCAGATCTATAGAAATGAAAAATATGAAATGTATTGCACATTTAATAATAGAGAAATTATTATATAAATTATGGTACATTATTAAAAGGAAATTATGACTTAGATTTTTTTTTAAATGAGTGACAGGGGTCACAAGGTAAAAAGAAAAATAAGAAAACTGATTTTTCCATGAATATAGTGATGTTGAAATATGGTTCTTCACATGATATGAAGTACAAAAAGCAGATTCCAAAATGATTCATACAATATGATTTAAAGTTGTACGCACAGATACACAAAAAAAAATAGGTGAGGAAAAGTAAACACCAGTGTTAGTGGTGGTTATTTATGAGGGATACAATTTTCAGTGGTATTTATTTTGTTCTTTGTAACTTCTCTATATTTTTCAGATGTTCTACAGTAAACAAGGCCTACTTGTATCATTGGATAAATATTAATTTTACTTTATTACTAAAAAGAAAGAATTAAATGGTCAAATTGCTGTGACATATGAAGCCTAGATTATGGGTAGAATTTTTTCTCATATGCCTACCTGAATAGCAAACATGATAGATGAGCCACACACTTAAGGTGGTCCCAAGTATAACTGGGGATCAAACTGTCCAATAAATGAATAATCAACAATTCAGTATGCTTGGCCCTAAAGCTAAGTCCCTAGGGAAATGAAATTAAACTGGCAATATTTTAGTTATTTCTGACCACCCTCTAAGAGGCAAGAAGTTAAGGAATTTCAAATATTAGATGGAAGAGATGCTGGATCTTAGCTCTTCTTTCTTTGAAAGTGAATTTTTAGGTAGGTGCTTGTCTATTTCAGTAGCTTGCCAGCGTGGGTGGACTTTGCATAACCATGTCTCCCCGTGAACTTCCATATCAGCCAGTAGTTCCAGAGCTTGCACCTCATGTCCTGTACATGCTTTGGAGAAGTCAGCCGTACATTAGAGTAACTCTGTTTTCCCATTGGATTCCTATGTCTAGATCCATTGAAATCTTCCTGTTTGGTTGTGTTAGATTTGCAAATAACGTCTTGTCTGATTCATCTACCCAAAGATCACCTATAAGGATCTGTCAATGGCAAAATTTTATTAGTCTAGATCTGTTACTCCAATTCTACAAGTAGGTTATGTAACCTCCATGTAACTGTTAAAGAGGGAAAATGCATGTTCAGTGTCATGGATACAGAGAGAGAGGAAGGAGACTATTTTCATGTGAACTTCTTACAGCTTTCTAAACAGAAGGAAGCAATTAGGAATCTCAGGCGCAAGGCTAAGAATTCAAGATCCTAGAAATGGACTTAATTGGGGAAAGACTGAGGATAATAATGAATGCATTAAAATGAGATATATGACCAAAAGAAACAGTATGTAATATTGATCTTTAGTGAGACCTATTTGGTGATGTTCAGAGCTCTTTACAATTTTTGTTTAAATTTCAGTGTTTACTAATTAAGACCAGGCATTGAGCTAAGCTCCTCACTTGCATAATTAAACTTAATTTCCACAACAATCCTGTGATACAGGGACTGCAACGATCATCCACATTTTACACATGAGAAAATAGAAGCAGAACAAAAGTAAGTCATTTTCCTGTGGTCCCACAGTTGGCCAGTGGTTGAAACAGGAACCAGTCCCAGGTCTTGCTCATACCAATGCCTGCAATCTGTGCTACAGTCAACCCAGAACTACCAACATGATGACGAAATCCCTCCTTCTCTGATTCATATGGTCCAAGTGACCATATTCTTGTTCATGAGTATGCACCTTCTGACACACCAGTCAGAAGCAGTTTCAATGTTTTATTTCGAGGTCAACTTCTGTCTTAGAGTGGCCAAATCAGACAAGGAAATAAATAATTGCCAAAGTGCTTTGCATACCATAAAGTGCTCAAGGATATCAGGAAAGGGTTAAAAATCATGGTGCTGATATTAATCGCCATGAGTGCATTCTCTAACATTCCAAGGGTATTCTCTATGATAAAATAAAATAAAGATTAGGAGAGAGACTGAAGAATGAATCACTACTTAAACCCATTGTATAGCTGGGTGGCTTTCACTTTGCTGAGAATGATTTTCCTCATCTGCCAACTGGGGGCACTATTTACAGTATCACAGGAGTGTTGTGAGATTAGGAGAAATAGGTATAAAACACAATGCCCAGGTACAGAATTCATATTCCATAAAGAGCACCTATTTGTGCAATAAATATTGAACAATTGTAAAAGCTGAAAACTGATTCATCTACCTCTTCAGAGGTACATTTTGCATGGTTTTCTGTTTTCCCAGGGAGATTACTCTTAGCATAAATTTTCTTTTCTTTCCTCTTTGCCTCCTTGCTCACGAAAGAAATGACAAGCTACATGAACACCCTACAGCAGATTCTCTAGTGAACAGTGGAATTGAGTGACCGTTGGGAAAAGCTTTCTGTCAGCTCCTACTTAGATATAGTTTAGAGCCAAGATATTCAAAAGGGGGTCTGTAGACCAGCTGTAAAGACACCTCCTGGGGTCATGTTAAAAATACAAAATCTCAGGCCCCACCCTAGACTCACTGAGTCAGAATCAGTATTTTAACAAGATCCCTGGGTGATTCACATGCACTTTCAAGTTTAAAGCACCCTACAACAACCCTGTAAGAAGAAGGGAGACTACTGAGACAACATAACAAAGAAGCAATTTCGTTATGTTGCCATAACGGGTCATGGATGGGAAGTGCATAGCATGATTCCTGGCATGTATTCCCTCATTGGACAAGCATTTTATGAGCACCAATTATGTGCCATCTACTGTGCTGGTTACTGGAAATAGAAACTTCAAGAAGAATTGGTCATGCTCTCACATTTCACGTCCTTGTTTAACTTTAAGTCAACCAGATTTTCCCCTGATATTCTCTGCCTAAGGTCACCGCCTATTCCCTTCTCCAGGAAATAAATGACATTAATAACAGCAAACAATCATGGATGGCTTGATCTGCGTCAGGCACTGTGTTGAATGCCTTAAATACTGTAGTGGTCATCTGTTGTTCTGACTTCCCCCAATTTTTCTTATAGTAATGCAAAGCTCCCTCACCTTTTTATTTCAAGGATGTATCACTTACCCACTTTTCCGTCCAGGTTGTTTTGGATGGGGCTGGCATAAACTGGCTGCAGCATTAATTTGAGAACCCTGGCCTCAGCCTGGGGGACACGACCCAGGACTCTGAAAGGAGATTCAGTCTAGGACTTTTGCTGGAACTGTGGAAAGAAAGGTACTCTTTTTCACTGTATTTGCTAAGAGGTAAGTTTGGAGCATGCTGTCGATGGTCATCTTTGCCAACACATGAAGAGAAAATGTTTGAGAAAAAAGCCAAACCAAAGTCAAGCAAAGCCAACAGTTAGAGAAGAAGTAGATTTTGAATATATGCGTTGAATCACCCCATCCAACCATGCCTAAGTCAACCTTGTACTTTCAGTTCCCTATTGCATGAATTAATAAACTCCCCCATGTGTTTGATTTGGTTTGAGTTATATCTTTTTGACCTACAACTGATGATATAACGAGAGCACAAATAAAAGTTTTCATTTCATCCTTACAACCTGCTCTGAGAGAGATACTATTAACTTATCCATTTTCCAGATGAAGAAACTGAAGCTTAGAATGGTTAAGGATAATGCTCAACTATACATAGCAGACTAAAGATTAAATCTCAGACTGTATTTCATTACAAAGATTTACAATTCATCAGCACCACTGTAAATAGCGTTTATTGTCTGGAATAATTAAACTCTGCATTTGAAAAAGATTGAAGGAGTAGATATTCTAGAAACTCACTCTAATGGCCTCTCTGTTATGAAATATGGACCTGAAGGACCACTGTAATGACTGGCCCATTGATAAATTCCCATAACTGAACCACCTTGAACGCGGTTCATTTCAGACCTCATCTTAATTCAGTTTGTGCAGTAGCAGGGTGCAGGTTTATGGCTACAATAGTGAGTAATTTACTCTGAGGTCAAAGCCAGCTCAAGGTAAACTTGGGAAATACACAGGTTTGTCTTCAAGAACCTTACTGCTTCATAGTTCTACTCGGATGCTTCTCCTTGTCCCTTTTCCCATTAAGCATATCACATTCTGGTCCTTTTTCCTGGAACCGCATTAAAACTTCTTTAAGCAAAGAATCAAAATCTTTTCCGTATTAAAATAGTTTTGACTGAAAGCAGCCTTCATATCTTGGGCCATCTAATTCAAAGCCACAGAAATGAACTATTAGTAGAAGAAATCTATAATCAGGGAAGGCAAAGTCTACCCAAAATTTCTGTAATCGTAGCACCAACTCTAGCTACACAGAAGGCTACATCTGAGCAGGTCTGTGAACACTTTGGGTCTGCAAACCGTCATTGCTAAACAAACAACCTTTATAGTGTCATATCCATTGAAGGAAAACTAAAACATAATTTTGCCCTTTTGGGGGAAAGGTGGCAACTCCAACAGGGGAATGATGTGGAAATTTCACAGCTCTTATGGCAAGGCAAGATGAACAGAGAATTTTGCAAAGACATGCCATTATTAAAATGAACAACCAAAGGCAGCTCTTACCAATAGAAGGGTGATAAAAGTACTTGAAAAACCAGAACACCTGTGTGTCTGTGCCAGCTGTCTCCTTTGCTCCAGCCCTGGTTTTGCTGCTGCTCCACTCCCAAGACAAATTGCTAATTTGTCAGTTTGGAAGACCTGCTCTGCATTTGCCAGACTGAATCCTCAAACGTTTTATTCATAGGTGAAGGTAGTTGGAACTGCATGAGAAAAATCGAATCTCATCTACCTCATCCAAGTGTGCTTGGAGAAAAATTCAATGCACAAAAATGTCCCTTCTTAATAGGGAGATTTCTTTCTCTTAATTGTAATCTTATCCATTAAAAAAATGTGTATACAAACATACATTTTCTCATCTTTAAATTTATTCAATATAAATATGTGTTCATTTATTTATGCAACAAATATTTATTGGTGCCTACTGTTAGTGAGACACAGATTATGATACATATATAAAGGCATGGAAATTAAGGACCTCTAGGATGCGCCTTCTTTCTAACCAGGAAATATTCAGGAGGTCTTAAGTAAGGGCGAAGAACTGTTGGATAGTGGTGTGAACAATTTAGGTAAGTTTTCTGCTCTCATAGAACTTACATTCTAGTGGGAGAAACCAATCATAAGAGGAAACCTTTAGAAAGTAAGGTAATTTCAGAAAGTAATGAGAAAATAAAACAAAAGAATAGAATATGAAGTAACCTGGGAGAGAGAGATGACCTGTGGTATGGGTGGTACAAGCAAGTTCCTTTGGGAAAGTTTCTTGTGAGCTGAGTCTTATGGTAGATTGCATTATTGTTCCCAAATTCCCATCCTATTCCCTGTAAGATTACACATCCTCACTCTATGACTTGCAGTGTCTTCTCTAAGAAGCTTCCCTCTCTACCACAGTGACATCAGTCCTGGCCATCTCATTCGCTTTGACCACGGAGACAGGAGCGCAAGCTCCACTGAGAAGCTCTGAGAAGAAGCGTTTGATTTCATCCACTTGCTCATTCTCTTCCATCTGCTACAAGTTTGGTATATTCCAGATTGGGTTTGCTTTTTGTCCCTTGGATCATAGGATGAAGAAAATATGGAAGCAGACCCACAGCTATCTCACAGGAAATGGATCAGCCATCAAACATAAGGGAGAAGTAAGACTTCATATAACTTGCATAGAAATCTGAGCAGTACATACTGCTAAAAAATGAGAAGGGACAATTTTAAGAAGATCAGAAGACTCTGTGTGTGTGTGTGTGTGTGTGTGTGTGTGTGTGGCTGAGAATTCATTTGGCATGCATGCTCAAGGAACAAAAAGAAAGCCAGTGTGGGTGGCACAGAATTGGCAATTACACAGGAGAGGTAAGGAAGGGCCAGATGGGGTAAATCTTCTCAGACTATGGTAGTCTGGACTATACAAGCTCTACAAAAACTTTAAAAAGAATTCCTCCAAAAGTTGTCTTTAAAACAATTTGCACTCATCGCATTATATATTTTTTAACTATTTTCAAGCTATTTTAGACTTGGAAAAAAGTTGTAACAATAGCATAGAGAGCTTCAATATAACCCTCCCTCAGCTTCTTCTGTCAACATCTGCCATAACCACAGGACAGTGATCAGAACCAGGAAATTAACATTGGTGTAACACTATTGACTAAGCGACAGACCTTATTTGAATTTCGCTGTTTTTCCCATTAATGTTGTCTTTCAGTTCCAAGATCTCATTCAGGAGATACCACATTGCATTTAGTTCTTATTTCTTCTCAGTTGCCTGCATTCTGTAACAGTTCCTTAGGTTTTTTTCCTTATCTTTCATGACCTTGAAATTTTGAGCAGTGTTGATCAGATAATTTATCAAATATTTGGTTATACTTTTTGTTAAAAACTTGTGTTTGTCTAATTTTTTTGTGATTGGAGTGAGGTCATGCACTTTTGGCAAGAATGTCACAGAAATGATGTTGCATTCTTCTCAGTGCATCATATTAAACATTCAGGATATTGATAGGTCTTTATTGTTAGAGTAATGCTGAGTTTCATCACTTGGTTAAGTTGGTGTCTGTTGCGTTTCACCATAGTAAACTTACTATTTTTTCTTTTATAGTTAGTAAATATTGAGGAAAACACATTTTGGTAACTTTCAGCTTTGGCTATTAGCAGTTCCTTCAGCTTGGCTCTTGACCAGAAGAACAATTTCAGTAGGTCCCAGCTTTCATTGAGCATTTCCTTATATACTGGCATCATAGATGTCTAGATTCACCTTGCGTTTTTTCTTGACTGAGCCCTGGAATCAACCATGTCTCCCAGGAGACTTTGTTCCTTTCATTGCAGAATGGTGCTTAGAAACCAGTATCTCTTTTGCACTTTGCTTTTTTATCTTCACAGTACGCCCTGAAAATCAACAGTATATTTTAAAATAGGAGGGGGTAGGGAGGCATGACATATCTTCTCAATCAGTTTAATACTCTGTAACCTACAACTTAAATACGTGATTGCTCTGAATTAAAGAAAAAAATGTTTCAGTATCATGTGTCTGTTAAAGCACACTGTTTAAATTTAAACCTTTAAAATGTTCCTATTTTAGGTCTCCATCTGCATTTCTGGCAGAGGGGCAAATATTTTAGACCAGACCACAGACTTGCATACTCTGGGCAATGTTCAGCATTGTCAAGCTCAGCTTTCCTTGAAGGTCAGCAGGCCTGACATCTGACACCAAGTCAAGCAAATTGTCTCTCTATTTCCGCAGTTGGAAACTGTGCACATCGATGGAAAAAAACTGGCAACGACTGGCTGTGTTTGGTTTGGACAACTCTTCCGAATGAGAAGGAACCCAGCACGAGTTCTGCCTGAGTGATGTCTGAAAAATCTGGCTCTTGGGTCTACCGTAACAGTGTACCTATTTGACTTTGACTGGAGTTCAGATATATAAACCGAGGATCTTTGCTTTGGCTTCTCTTGAGTCATATCAATCTATACCTCATCAACAGTACAAAGTTGGGAAGAACAAAGAAGCAATTGAACATCCTAAATCCAGCTGTTAATTTTGGCCTTCAGAAATGTCAATGAAAGGACTTAAAGTTGTTTGTTTAACGTGTCTCATTGGTACTTTCTGTGGTTAGTAGAAATTTGAGTAAAACAAGTTGTCTTTTCTATGTCAATATGCAGAATGCACATGTACAGAAGCCAACTTTCAAATTTAGGATTTTAAAAATGACACTTTTATAAAAGAAAACAGTTATCAGAGAAGTATATGTCAATTAACATTTAGGAGATTGATATGTTTGAATATTGGGAAAGCCAATTATATTTTTATCTGTCATTTCAATAAATTTTTCTGTGTTGGGAGTATAATGTTTCAAAACCCAGTTTAGCAGTGTATCTGCAAATGGAAAGATAAACAGCTTGAAAATTATATCTTCATGAAGAAAAAAGAAGTAGAGTTTGTTTTATTTTAGAGTTATAGTTTTTCAACCAAATCTGGAAATACTGTATTCTCATCTACTTCTATTAAGAAAGGAGGAAATTCTCTGGATAGAAAGGCCATATATAAAAAATGCATTTCTCTGAGGCAAGAGTGTTAAAAATTAGAGAACCAAATTTTCTAAATGATCACCTCTGCTCTCCACTGGCCTTTGTATGTAAATACTTTGGGTGTGGTCAAAACTTCTACTTCTAAACCTGTTTTAAGGTACTGTCTGGCCCTAGAACAAATTTACTGGGCTTAAGAAGCATCTGTAAAACATTAAAAAGGCAAATGCCAAGGTTCCATCCTCAGAGACTTTGACTCAGTTGGGTCCTGGAATCTGTGTTTTTAACACGTACTGGTAAGTAAGAAACTGTTCCAGACTGAAAGGGGACAAGGAGGTCATCTAACCCACCTTGTTCGCTTTACAAATGAAGATGCTGAGACCAAGACAAGTCATAATCAAAAGCAATTTTCGAAGAACAATTTCATTCATTCAAAAAATACTTCAGGGACACTTAGACTCAATGTACTAGGCATTGGGAATACAGGGGCAAGTTTGACAGGTTTAGACCTTGCCAAGCAGGAAGACAGGGTTAAGAGCAGAAGTAAGATTATGAGAACTAGGTTATGTCCTAAATCAGTGTTCCTGCCATTATTGAGAAAGGTAAAACATGGCTAAAAAGAAAAAGACTTATCTCTCAAGTATTTCCTGTGTTCTTGAAAGATTTATTACACTTCTAACTGTTATATTACTTACTCGCTCCCACCCCTAGAGAGTTTCAGGCTTTCATTGAAATGTTGAGATCTGGGAAGCATCTGCCTCTTACCCATCTCCCATTTCTAAAACTCACATTGGCACTAACCTAATGGGAACCCTAAGTCCTAATGGGAACCCTAAGGCCTAATGCCAAGTGCAACCTTTTACTTACGTTGAAGAGGGCAAGCCCATTTGTAGTCAAACTCAGGTAACTTTTACTTAATGTGTTGCTTGGTTTTGTTTTGCATTCAATGGCACAAATAACACAGACACTTATACTTAACACAGTTCCTTCTCATTGGCCCTTGAGAGGTGGCTTGGTTGAAAGTATTCTGCATGGACTTGAAAGACTTCGGAGTGCAGCAAATCCCAAAGTGAAGATTTCGGCATATTCAACCTCTGTAAAATATCAAAAGAGCTCATAACTAGAAGCTAATAGTTTGGATATTAGAATTTGAATATGGATATACATATATGGTCTCCCTATTGCTAACTCTAAAATCGGAACTAAATAAACATCCATTTTCAGGGTTTTTACCAAGATTCCTTTCTTAACAGATCACTATTTAAGAGGCATAGGCACCCAATCAATTCATTTATTGAACAAATGGTGAATAACAGTGACATAGTTTTCAGCAATTCCAAACAAAACTTTAAAGAATTTTATTAGGGTGATCAGTTTAACCTATACCATTTAAGTTGTAGATTTTATTGCAGGATTACAGTGGTGATTTCTCGATCATACCAATAATAGTATTAACTTTTAATTTCATATTACTTAATAGATGATATAATGTACTAAAAATTTTTAACTGCAACTGCTTCACTCTTTCTAGTTAAATTGTTGCTTATATTTGGATCAAATTGGAACGGAAATTCACCCAAAATATCTAAAAAGCCAAAGACATGTGAAATTATTCCATTTGATATCATAAAGTTTGCATATTTATTCAGATCTTCTTAACCTTGCAAGTCTGTTAAAAGTGGTATGGAAATTGTTCATGAACAGGCTTTCTCATTAGATTTTGGCACCTCCACGTCAGTCTCAGCCAGAACCCTGAAGAGCAAAGGCAAAGTTGGAATGCATTTATCTGAGTATTTCAGGACCTCCAGTGAGGTCACTTCCAAAAGGTAAGGAAGGGTCACTGGGATTCTTTTTTTCCTGGTTTCTCTTCTATGAAAATCTCTCAGAATCCAAATTCACTACGGAAAAATTCTGTCTCCAAATGTGCCTTATTTGTAGAATGTCTGTGCAAAAACCTTTTGGTTGAGGTTCAGCTCCAGAAAACAATCTTATTAAACACAGTGGCCATCCAAGTACAATTTAAAGATCCCATGGCAATTTTCAAAAGGAGCAAGGATTAATCCCAACTCCTGGCCAATATCAATAAAACTGCCTCTAATTTCCACAGTCCCGTTTGAGCTACTGTCAAGTGCATATAATGGCTTTCTCTATTAGCATACTTAGTTTCCCACTACCAGTGTTTAACTCATTACTCTGTAAAGCACTTTAAAATACCCCAAGTATGAAAACTGCTATTTAAAAACAATCCTGTGCAGTTCTGCACCATATCAGAATAACCTAGCTAACCCACCTGAAATAACACTAATGATTCCTAAACTTGGGGTTTTATAAAGCCTTTCTTTCTCCACCATTTCCAAATAAAGTAAATGACACCATGTAGATTACTTTCAACCCATTTCTAATTAGCATGCTATACTTACACTTGGTTTTTAAAAATGATCATGAGTGATATAAGTCCCCTCCTTAATTATTAACAACTTAAGAGCAGGTCTACCTCCAGTTTGTCTCTCCCAGGGCCAACCACAGTACCTTAAAAAAGGAGATAATAAATATTTAGTATAAACACTGTCATTCATTTATTGATCCTTTCAAACCTCTGTCCACCCATTTACCCTCCATGAGTGGCAGTTATGACTTAGGTACTAAGAATAAAGACACAAAATTTTAAAATAAGCAAATAGAAATATAAAGATAGATAAATTGATTGGTGCTCTGCTCAGGAGCTCTTAGAATAATGTTGGAAAACAGAAATGAAGACAGACAATACAGTGCAATGAAAGTCATGAAAACCCTAAGCAGATGGTCTTATGGGAACACAAAGGAAGAGGAGCTGGCACTTTCCAGATGACTTCCTACTTGACATCTGAAGAGGGTCTTTCGGAATGAGTAAATAGTAGCAAGGCCAAGTAGAGGAAGGGCACCCCATGCAGAAGGAAGAGAATAAGCAAAGGCTGGCTGTTAGAGAATCCCAGGTACTTAGCATGACCAATGCAGTATTCTCAGTGGAGGCAGGACTGCCCCCTACGGGATGTCTTGAAAAATTGATAGGGATATTTTATTTGGTCCCAATGATTGGTGAATACTATTGGCTTGTAAACGATAAAAGGCCAGGGATGCTAGATGTTCTAAAAAGGGCAGACAGCCCGCATACTGAAAAGTGCCCTAAGTTCTAGACAAGTTTGAAATGTCCCTTCAGACATTCATGTCAATAAAAAACTTATTACAATTATCTTGGCATAGAGCCTAGGCCCACAATACACATGACACAAAATATTTTTGCATAGTTTTAATATGCAATGAACTTTTCAGGAATGCAATTATGTAAGTCACAGGAAGAGTGTACTTTGCTTGGAGCTTTAGCAAGAGTCATCCACCATTTCCAAAAATAACATCAGTGATGCAATGTAATTCTTGGTATCTGCGTTGCCAATTCAGCCATTGATAGTTGATCCTTATATGTAGTTATCACAATGAAGGTGATTCTAAGCATCTGACAATTTCATTAAGTCCTCTAGTGTAGTTGTGCCCAAGCATTTTACGTTATGTATTACATTCCCTTGATTTTTTTCCTTTATAATTAGGGAATTTTTGAAAAATACTGTGCATAGTGAGGTTACTTTATCTGCATTTCAGGTAAGTAAAAGTGTATAACAAAAAATGCTTGTTGTAACAGAAGGGACTTTGGGTTGCAGAGGAAAGAATGGGCTGCATGTTGATAGCATCTCTTTCCCTGAAGACTTCAGTCATTGCTCATGAACCTCTAATTGCCATAAGATGTTCCCAGTTCCAAGGGTCTGATTATAGTTTAATGTTTACTGAAAAAATAAATAAGCAAAATCAAGTTAAGGGACCATTTATTTTTCCTCACAGGCAACATTTTAATGTGATTATACACTGATATTTCCCTGGCTATTTTGGCAACACAAAAAGCCCATCCTGTCTAAGGGCCCAAGAGAATTAATTCAAGGACTGTTTTCATGTTAACTTTCCTACATGGGCCTGTAGCATCAGTCAGAAATGGTAACAATAACACTAAGATTATTAAGCCAGCGTTTACTGAATACCTACTACATGCTAGTGTTATGCTAAGTTTCCATTGTTAATCTCCTATCCTCACAATGAACCAAACAAGGCATATACCTTTTTTCATCATTTTACTGATGAGCAAACATAATTAGGTGACCCTCCTGGGGCCACACTAGCTTTAAGGGGTAGAGGCAAGACCCAAGGCCAGGATGCTTGCATCCAAAGCTCATAATCTTTCCACAACACCAGATTTTGCATGTGCAAAAACCGTTTTCCTCTTCTCTGTTTCTATAGTTTCTCATCTTCTCCAGATAAGGTTTTAAATGGACAAACTGCACACACTGTTTAAATCTATTCCCACTGAAGCAGTGGTAGGAAAACAGCTAAAGAAACCTTGACTAAAAACTCATCGGTTGCTGTGTGGTGTCTCTCTGAAATGTTGTGAGAGCATATCAGCTATCAACATATTGGGGTCGGGTTTGTCTGTGGCTAACTAGTGTTGCTCCAAATTTGGAATTACCAAACAGATGTTATTGGGTCTACCTCTGACATGCCCAACCTTGGCTGAAATGTGGAACGTGACTATAACATATCAGACGGAGAATAGAGCCTGATTATGACGTATCAGAAAAAGAACAGTGCCTGAGCATATTGTCCTTGGGAAGAAATTACTTTCTTCTTCTGATTTAAAAAGAAGGCATGACACTGAAATCTTCACCATGCGAAGGGAGGGATTCCTCACACCAGTTACAGGTGACCCATTCCATTATCACAGTGGCACCTAGGAACCTCTTTGTTAAACTTAGCTGAGAAGAAAGGTTTCAAGGAATCTATGGAAAAGATCTAAACAGCATTTGCTTTAAATATGCTCTATTATACAGAATTTTAATGCCTGCTGAGCTTTTCTTTACTTGCATTTCCCTTCCTTTTATTCTGTTCTGCTGATTCATCTTTCTCATCATCTCCACCACCACCCACATGTGGAGGCAGCGTCATTGAGCAGAGAGATGCTTGGCTTTAGAACCAGAGAAACTCAGATTGAAATTCTGGGTCTGGATGTGAGGCTAGAAACAAGTCACTTTTCTTCCATAAGCTTCATTCTCCTTATCTGGAAAGTGAGGGTAATACTACATGAATAGCCCAACTATGCCTGGCACATAGGCTGTGCTCAGTAAATGGTTACTACCACTGAATGTGGTAAGTGCCAAGGAGAGGAAGAGGCATAAAACATGGTCCCTGCCACTGAGCAACCTAAAATCCATTTGGAGTAAAAAGACTCATACATAAAATATAAATGATAACAGAATGCACAGTACACTAATTGCAAAATGAGTCAGATAGGCAATAACTATTGAAGGAGTTCCAGTCAAGCAGGGCTTCCTGGAGGAGGAGGGCCTGCGATGGGACTTAGAGCACAGTCAGGAAAAGCAGAAGGGTGTTCCTGGCAGTGGGGCTGGCATCCACTAGGCAAGAAGGCCCAGTGCCAAGCGCCTGCAATACCTTTAGGGGTCCACAGGATTTTTTCAGTTTCTTTTATAATCAGAAGAAAATGAATATAAAACCAATGAATGTATAATAATCAACCCAACCTGGATTATATTTGTCTTCTACTACAGTCACAAAATACAATTTTTGACACTTTTTGTGGAAGAAGGAGCCCATGAAGACAGATATGCTGACTTAATGCCTGCAAAAATCGTAATGCAGCCCTGCCAGAGAGGGAACTGGGAATCTTTTCCCACAAGTTTCTGTCACTCACTCTCTCGTTAGCTCACTCTTTATTATGGGCTGAGTGTGTGAGTCCCCCAAACCTCCTATGCTGAAACCTAATGCCCAATGAGATGGTATTAGGAGGTGGGGCTTTAGGGGGGTGCTTAGGTCATGAGGTGGAGCCCTCATAAAGAAAACCCACAGAGCTCCCTAACTCTTTCCACTTCGTCAGGTTAACAGCCTTCTAGGAAGCGAGCTCCCACCAGGCACCAGACCTCCCAGCACTGTAGTATTGGGCTCCCCAGCCCCCAGATCTGTGACAAATAAAGATTTGTTGTTTGTAAGCCAGCCTTCTTGCCTTTAAGCTACTTTGCATTTGACTTTCCAACTGGAATTTGGCATTCTCTAATCTTAGTTTTAAGTCTGGTCCAATGAATCTTCTTCCATTACCTCTGGAAGACACATTCGTATTTCCTGCCCACTTCCACATCTTTTCTCATGTCCACTTCCCAACATCCTCTCTGTGAAGAGAGGAAAACCAGAAAATTACCTCCGTCTCTCACATGGGCGCTTATGACTCCGAAGTCTTTGGGTCAAACTTCTCTCCAAAGCTTCACATTCTCAACTCCCCGCCCTGACGGACATCTCTTCATAATGGGG
Organism: Smutsia gigantea; assembly: GCA_032199065.1. Taxonomy (NCBI): domain Eukaryota; kingdom Metazoa; phylum Chordata; class Mammalia; order Pholidota; family Manidae; genus Smutsia; species Smutsia gigantea. The sequence goes on from JAVSCE010005671.1 coordinate 221,168, forward strand.
CCGCTATCACTTCCGTCGCAAGATATGCAAGGCGGAATCGACCTTCTTCTACGTTCCCCTCTCTCGGTTATTTGACCACACCACCCTCTAAAGCTTCTATGTTTGACATCTTCCTTCTACCTGTCAGTTTTACCTCAGCAAATTCTTTTACATATAGACCCTCTTTTCAAGCCCACTGACACCACCCTAACCTGATGACCTTTCACTTAGACAATATTAAATGCTCTCCTACATGGATTCTTCTGCTCCCAAAGTTTCCATTTCCACTAACTGATACACAATGTTGTTCTCCAGGGAAGCAAGAAAAGAAAGAAGGGTAGTCCAAGGAGAAGGAATAGTATAAGATAAAAAGACAAATGTGAAGCAATTTTGTGTTTACAGAGAACGTCAAGTAATTTCTCTGCAGTGGCTATAACACAGGTGGAGAAGGAATGTTGGCCCTGGAGAGGTAAAGGCAAAGAAGACCAAGGCAGGACAGGACTTGTGCATCTTCCTCAGATCAGACTTCATTTGTGAGTCGCTGGAAAGCTTTAATATGCTTGCAGATCTGCAAGGTGGTCTGATTAGCACTTGGTGAGAGTTGGATGTAGGGGGTGAAAGAGGCAAAGGGGAGGTCCACGAACACGGCAGTTGGCTTTTAACCTTTCTGACAATCACTGTCCTTTGTCTATGCAGTAGACATCCCCCACAGAGATAAGGCCCTCCTAGGAATTAACACCAGTTAATCCAGAGCAAAATTACAATCTCATTCTCCTTCACCAGTAATTAGATGACGTGTTACCTAATTTTGGCCAGTCTGCTGAGACTTCTGGGAATGATTTTTCTCCCTGATAAAAATGAGGAGATGGTGCCTACTGTCACTGCAGTTTTCTTGTGACTATAAGGGACAATAGCTGTGTGAGCTTTGGCAAATGACTTAACCTCTCTGGGCCTCAGTTTCCTCATCTGTAAATTTGAAATTATAATAATACCTCCTACTTCAGAAGGTGTTTTAAAAGCTAAAAAGACAACATATATAAAGAACTCAAAATATTCTGGTACATGTTAGGCATTCAGTAAGAATTAGTCATACAGGTGCTCAGTAACTATAAATTGTTAGTAAATTAAATTCCAGATAAGGAAACTGAGCCCCAGACACATTAGGTAACATATTCATGGTCACATGGCTAGGTTGGGGCTGGGACTAGACTAAGACACAGATCTAGCAGCTGACAGAGCTGGGGTGCTGAAATTTTCTAGTGCAGAAAGCATTAAAGACAGTAAGAGTTTTCCCTCCACTGGGTGAGTGATGTCTGCAGATCACAGTGTTCAGAGCTCATTTTAAAATAAAACTAAAAATTGTTTAGCTTTTAAAATTTAGAATTTTATTTTTCATATTATAAAATGACCTTGTACAAATTTAAGGACAACTTTTTTCTCCTAAAATTTTCTTTTCTTGTATATAATCAATGAAGGCTGAAATTAGGGAACTCTTGATTTTAAAAATGGTTGCACATGGGCCCAATCTTACCAGTGGATTTTACATTCTCTCTTTATGATAGACTTGGAGTTTATTCTCTGACATAGGAAAATCCACACTTCTTTACACTGGAAGACTGCCTCCAGAGACTTTGAAAATGTCCTTCCACCCGGTGAAAGAGAGCATCTGTTATCAATTAAATGTGAAAAGGTGAACTCTTCCGGAATCACACCAGTTCTAATGTTACAGTCTCTATAAGAAATGCTACCAAACACATAATGTCTACTGAATGAATTACACAGCTTTAACAGCTTGTAAAATAAAATATAAAATACAATGCATAATAAAGTTTACAGTCATTTAGTCATCTGGTACATGGTACAGTAAAATAGTATGGTAAACTAATCACAAGATTTGGAATTAAGAGACCAAGTTTCAGGCATCATCTTCAAATGACTTGAGTCAAAGCACTGAACTTGTTTGAGACTTATTTTTCCTTAGTTTCAAAAAAACTGGAAGGATGATAATAATAATGTGTCATCAGTTTGGTGAGAGAGAACGCCTCATCTGTAAACTAAAAAATATTATGCAGATATTTCACTTATATGTCATATTGTATAAATAACATAATTTTCTTTATTAAAGAGCTGTAAATTCTTTGAATATGTGGTCAATGCTGAGATACATAGCTCTATATCCATTCTGATCATTTCTATTATTTCTGGCACTTATATTTAGTAAGAAAAAAGTCTCTGTTCATTTGATTCAGTAAATAAGTATGTCTCATTTCACTACATTTGGCACATAAAGAGTCGCTCAAAAAAATTTTGGTGAGTGTTGAAAGATGTTATGAAATTCCAGTGGGACACCCAAAAACTTCCAGTGATGGGACTAAACCTGAGAAACCCATGGAAAAGAAATTAATGAAGAGAAGTGGAAAATCTGGGTGAAAAGATGAAAATCAAGGCATTTGTGAGATTTGGCAGAAAGAGGGAGTCCCAGTTCCCCAGAGCAGAGCTAGGGGAAGCCTCTGGGTCCTCAGCAGGGACCTATCTGCGTCTGATTTCCTCCTCCAACACACACAGACACACACACATCGCCGACCCGACCCGCTTCTCAGCTGGTTCTTGCAAGCTGACATGCTTCCCTCTCTCTGTCATCTTCAGTTTCTATCTCTCTATTTCCTCCTGCCTTTTATCTGTCCTTCCTCTCTTCTTCCTTCATCGTCTATGAAGGTGTGTAAATGCATAGAATGAGTGCATCTCTGTGTGTTGTACAGGGACACACACACACACACACACACACAAACTGTATTGAAAAATTCCGTCCAAACAGTTGCTAAGGTATTCTAGACTTCCTGCCTTGGGGAAGGGAAAATACAGCTAACAAGTCAGATCCATCCCTGTAGAGGTCTTCACAGAGCTAGCAGATCTGGAGGAATCCATCATTCTTCAGAGCTGGGTATTTCCCCCAGTCCAGAGTTGATAAAGAGTTGGAGAAAGAAACGAGAATAAAGGGGAAAGTACAAAGCAGAGGTTTCTTCAGAGTCTGGTGATGCCATCAAGAGGATAAAACAATAGAATCTTCCAATGAGTCTCCTGTTCTGAGAGCAGAGGAGACCTGTGTGCCCCTTTGCTGCGTAGGGTTAAGTAAAGTAGCAATGTGCGTAAACTAGCCGCTCAGTCGGTATTGGCAGGAGCAAGAAAGTGGAAATCACTTAGTATATTAGTTCCCTATTGCTGCCTCAACAAATGACCCCAAACAGTGACTTAACACAAATGTATTTTCTTCCAGTTCGAGGTCAGAAGTCCAAAATGGGCCTTAACAGGCTAAAATCAAGGTGTCAGTAGGGCTGCCTTCCTTTCCGAAGGCTCCTGACGCTTGTCCAGCTCCGAGGGGCTGCCCTCGTGCCTGGGCTGGCACCGCCCCTCCCCCCACGGCCGCCTTTTCCTCCCTTTTCAAAGCCAGCAGTGGCCGGAATTCAGTGATTCTCACACCCAGTCACTCTGACAAGGACTTTTCTGCCTCCGTCTTCCACATTTAAGGCCCTTATGATTACATTGGATCCATCTGAATAGTCCAGGATAATCTCCATTTCAAGTTCAACTGACTGGCAACCTTATTGCGTCTGCAACCTTACTTTCCTTCTGCCACAAAGCATAACATTTCCACAGGTTCCGGGGCTTCAGACAGGGGACATCTTCAAGAAGCCTTTATTCTGCCTACCACAGCTGAACTCTCTGTGATGACGGACACAGCTTCACAAGGCATCGCAGGCAAGAGCAAAGGGTTCCTCATGCGGCTGGAAACAGCATGGGCATGGCATGGGGAACTGGGTCAAACTCGGGAGAATGTAGGGCGAGATTTATATATCAGCCCAGCAACTAGGAATGAAACACCAGCTACCGTAGAAGCTGATGTACATGCCAGTAGCTGCCAGCACAGAGAGATGATGGCCTAGCACCAGACGGCCTCTTTTCTCCTGCCCCAGGGACTTTAGGATGCACGGGGCTCCAGTACCCCTCTGAATTTAGATGCAACCTCAGGGAGATCAAGAAATGGGAAACCTCAAATCAACTGAGTTTGCCTGGAATTGACTAAAACTAACTTTTCACTATCAATTGCAGATTGGGGGCTCTACCTAGAAAAAAATGTACATTTGCAGAGGGATAAAACACATATTTCACAATTTAGTATATTGTCTGATATGTAATGTATATTCAACTCTAAACGCTTTTTTTTAATTAAAAGGAGCACTTTTCTTTCTTTTTTAAACCCACTGGGTGTGTGGAACCCCTCCTGTGCTTATACTTCTCACATTCAGACTTTAGAGACAGAGGCGAGGGCAGTGGACCCCAGGCCAGAACCCTGCATCCCACAGAGTCATTATCCCTTTCCCTTTTTCATTTCAAAATGGATCACCTTACTAAGGAAGCAACTTTTTCCTCCAGTATATATTGCTATTTCCAGTCCACTTGGCTTATCTTAGAATGGTAAAGTTGAGACCCTCCTCCTCAGAAAAATACAACTGTTCAAAACAACTGCCTTTCCTGGCACTCACGTGAAAGAATTTTAAAGGACCCTGTTTTGCCATCCACGTGAAATTGTGCCTTGAGAAATGTCAAGGGAGAAGATAATAATGGCTGTCAAAGGTTTCTTCTAGGAACTTTACACATTCCCTCAAATTTCCACCCCACTTCTTAGAAATAGATATTATTATACCCAATTTACCTATGAGAAAAACTGAGATCCATAAAGGCACCTCACTTTCCCAATGTGCCTTAACCTAGGTCTGCCCAGAGCAGAACCTGATACAACAGCCTGTGCGCTGATAGTTTATGTGGGAAGTGAGCCAGGGCGCAGGACTGAAGGATGCAGAGAAGGAAACAGGGAAGAAGGAGAATGCAGGACCAGCACACATATAAAGTTGGCCATCCCTGAAGGTGGCAGAGCTTGACCCTGCCGTGCCCTTTTGTAAAGGTTTGTGAGGTGGGTCAGAGCACTGTGCACCTAGGTTAGGAAAGGGAGAATTTATTTGCTCTACCCTGACTGGTCAAGGTAGCCCCACAGGGGCTAACTCATTTGCCCTTCCAGTTTTGCATGTACAGGCCACATGTTTCCATAGGTGCCCCACATCTAAGCCCTGGGGCAGGAAGCTGGCAATGTGGGTGGAGTGTAGTGAGGCACTGTCCATCCTGTTTCACTCGTGCAAAGCTACAGCCTGTGCCAGGAGCAGAAGTGGCCAGGGCAACAGTGGTACAAGAGATGGGGCTGGGAGGATGTGAATGATACAGGCTAATACTCAAGGTCGTCTGGCTATTTGATACTTAAAATCAGGCTGGCATGACTGCAGAGCCTGGGTGCCTTCCATAATTTAGATGAGTTCCCAAGAAGATATTCGCCTTTGTGGAACTTAAGCATGAGTTTATTACCCTTGGCAATTAGGTGAGGATCTGGTATTGATTTTACATTATGTCAGAAGTGGAGCATTATACACTCACTCCTTGAGTATCTAAGGGCATGAATTCTTCACCCATTAACCTCCAAAATGGATCTAAAAATAAATGTATTAAATATAGGACTTTAGAATAACTCTATCAAGGAGAAAAATAATATGTGCAACACCTGCCATGTTAAATGTCTTAGTAACCACAATAAGAAATGCAAAAAGAAACAAATGAAATTATTTTCCATAATCTGTTTTATTTAACTCACTCTTTTCCAGGCATTATCCTTTCAGCACGTAACAACAAATATGATTATTGAGATACTTTACACTCTTTTTTTTTTCATACTAAGTCTTCAGAATCTGGTGTGCATTTCACAGTTACAAGCACATGCCAATTCAGACTTGTGATGCTTCAGTGTTCAGTAGCCACATGGCTAATGATACCATTTTGGACAGTATAGCTCCAGAATATTTTCCACTTCTGAACTGAAGGAGTTAATCTGTGAAAAGCATTACCATTGCACTTTTCCTTTGGATGAGATAGATTAGGGAGGATTTCTATACACACTCCTGACATTATGACTTTGGTCTATGTTATTTCTCTCTGAAATAAACAAAATGTCAAATTGACAAGGTTCATGGCCAGAAGTGATTAGAACAATAATTCAAAGACAAAACCAAGTCATACATGAATCTAATATTTCAGTGTTTATTTCCCCCACTGACTTGTCTTTAAACTGCAGAACAAGTCATTTTTAACTTAGAAAAAAAGGAAAAAAAGGAAGTCGTACCCAGTCAAGTTTACACCATACGGTGAACAATATAGTAGTCCCCCTTATCCAAGGGAATATATTCTCAGACCTCCAGTGGGTGACTAAAACTGCAGATAATGAACCCTATACATTCTATGTTTTTTCCTATATGTGCACACCTATGATAAAGTTTAATTTATAAATTAGGCACAGTAAGAGATTAACAACAACAACTAATGAAATAGAGCAATTACAGTATATTGAATTAACCATTATGGACATGTGGTCTTTCTCTCTTTATTTCAAAATATCTTACCTATTGTACTCATCCTTTTTCTTCTTGTGATGATGTGAGATGATACAATGCCCAGTGATGAGCTGAAGTGAGGTGAATGACCTAGGCACTATGACCGAGTGTTAGGCAACTAGTGACCTGCCTATGTCAGAGGAGGACCATCTGCTTTCAGACCATGAGTAACTGAAATTGAGGGAAGTGAATCTATAGACAAAGGGGAACTTTTATGTAAGATACCTGTTCTAAAAGTGAGTACAAACAAGGTTTATTATTCTTCCTGAATTATGATATGTAAATTTGTTTGCCTTTTTTTCCTATAAAAGCTATGTGTTTTTAAGTTTATATTTCACATAAAGCACCTATATGTTTATATGAAGTCCCATAAGACAATTCACAGTTACAGATATCATAATATAATGTTTAAAACCACAGAATCAGGGTTCAAATCCCAGCTTTAACACTTACTGTAACTTTGAGCCAGTTACTTCACCTCTTCGAGCGAAATGGAGAAAACAATACCTATTTATAGGGTTGTAATAAGAATGAAATATGATAGACTGTCAGAAAGAGTGCCTTGTACACGGTCAACACTCAGTAAATGGCAAATTTTCTTATTAGTCAACAGAAATCTAACAATAAAGCAGAGTGCATAATGTTCACCTTGCCTTCAGTATTTCTGTTGATCAGTTAAGAAACATATGTGATCAATGTATTACTGTGAGTGCCACGAAACACTATGGTGTTCAGAAATTTACCGATAAAGGGGGACATTTTCCATTCAATACTGGGCAAATTGTTCATAAAAATCCACAGGCGCAAAGCAACCTGGCTGGGAAGGGCTTTTTTTTTTTGTCCTGTTCTTTTGTCTCTTAATCCCCGCACTGTGGCCTGATTCCCATAACAGCTGAAATTAGCACTTTAATTTCCACATTATCTCCTTTATATTACAGATGAATAATGTGCTAGCATAAAAAGGGGGATCTTAAGGGGAATTACCAAAGATGAAAAAAGTATTATGCTTCTTCCTGAACAGCTTTTATATCCTGCACTGAATTATCACTGGCGAAAGAGAATAGGTCTCCAGCCATTCAGTCTACAACCAAATCAGAAGCTATGCCTCTGGGAGACAGGAATCTCCCGAGATAAACCTCCTGCCTTTCTTGCCCCACATCCTCTTTCCACTACCCACTTCAAGCCAAGGGATGTAAGTACACTTGTCTTTGAACAAAACGCTATAGATTGCATAGTTCTAACAATAATAATAGCTAAAGTTTATTCAAATCCTGCCAATGGGCCAAGTATTGTGCTCAGCATTTCCTGTGCATTAGCTCATTTATTCAATCCTCTGAAGTATCTGACAGATGAAGAAACTGAAACACAGAAATGTAGTAATTTGCCCCAAATCACACAACTTGTGAGTGTTGGAACCAAGATTCCAAGAAACACATTTTGACACCAGTGCCCACGCCCAGTAACATTGCACAAGACACACAGGAAACATGTACAATCTACCACAAGTTCTGCTGGTTCTGCTTCCAAAATGCATTCCTGGTCCGTTCACTTCTGTTCGTCTTCACCAACACCACCGTCGTCTAAGGCCCCATCATCGTTTATCTAGAGAACTGCGGCAGCTTCCGACTCGTCTCTCCACTCCCTTTCTTATTCTCCTACACCCTATGTTCCCAGAGCAGCTAAGTGAACATTTTAGAACATAAATCAGACGTGGTTCAATTTGGCTAAATGCATGAAGACTTCTGCTGTTTCCTCCATCTCTCTTAGAATAAATCTGAAGTCCCTACCATGCTCTTTAAAACTGCATATAGTCCAGGATCTGTCGACCTCCTCACCGCATCTCCTCCTATGGTCTTCATTCATCATGTCATCCTTTTTATTCCTCGAGTATGTCAAGCTCATTCTTTCTTCAGGGCCTTTGCACCTGCGTTTCCCTCTGTCTGGCACACTCATGCCACACATCTTCCCAGAGCTGAATATGTTTTGTCATCCAAGCCATCAGCTCCAAAGTCACCTCCTGAGAAAGACTTTCCTCTCCATCCAGGTGGAAGCTATCCCCTCCCTTCTCCACTTCCCCACTTGCTCTCTATATGACCCCGTTTTACTTTCTTTATAACACATCTGTATACAAAATCATTTGTCCATTTATTTCTTAACTTCTTTGTTTTCTATCCCCCCTCTGTCACTTGCAGAATATAAAGTTCCATAAAGGAGAGATCTTGCCTGTCATATTCACTGCTTTATCTGCCAAGCCTCAAACATGACCTGGTGCATAATAGGTACTTATTCAGTAAAAATTTTATTGAATAAAAATATGAATAAAGTATTTAGTTAATTATGTGACAAAAAGCAGTCACCTTTAAGTACATAGTTCTCTGAAGTCTTCCTACCAATATCCATAAGGTAGTAGGAAATGGGATATAACAAGGATGGACAGAGAAGCTATGAATGATTAACTCTAAGAAGAAATAGGGAACCAGACAAGATATGGTTTATGGGGTTGACACTTTTCCCATGCCTCCCCCTGAATCTCTGCCACAGTACTTTATCCTTTCTGTTCTTCTCCTCTTTACTTCTCTTGAACAAATAGTTTTGAAAGCATATATATCAGGTGCTGTTCTAGGTACTTGGCTACATAAGTACATATAGGAATTCTGAGGAGGGCTCTATGTGTTCACACAAATAACAATGATACAAATGCTCTTTTTGTGGTTTGCAAAAAGTGTTTTTGAACAAGGGATATTAAGTAATCATTAAGAAAAATCAAAAGATATTTAATATCAGGGAAATAATTATAAAAATTTTTTGAGAAAATAGGACATATCTCATATGTTAAAAATATACATTGAAAATAACTACTAATCATTTTTAATGAAGGAAATAATAATTAATATTCCTTCTCCCTTTCCTGGTTCTAAACCAGTCACCTTAGGTTCACTTACGCATCAAGAAATGATCTCTAAATTCTATTTGTTTCTCATCTTCATGTCTACCATGGGGTTAGATACAGTCTGCTCTATATTCTTTTCTTTCTTATCCATGGGTCAGGGATAAGGCTGCTTCCATCTCATTACAGAGGTCAGAACAAACAGCTTTTTCTCGAGGGTGGTACATGTCAGTTCCCTCACCTTTTATTGATATAAGCAAGCCACACTGCCATATCCTGTGTTCACAAGGAGGAACTACACTCCCCTTGTAAGGAGAGGTCCCAGAGATTTAGAAAAACAAAGTAGTCTGCCACAGGCCTTTTTGTACTTTCCAAATTTTCTGCAATGATTGTATATACTTATTAAAATAAAAATACCTGATCATGCACCGTGCATGTATTCTGCAGTCTATGTTTTTATGTACATTTTAGATATAAACACTGTCTCATCCAGTTTCCCAGTTTTTCCCACTTTTGGAATATACTTGGTGGATTTTTTTTTAATTAAAAACATAAAAATGATCAGAGCCTGACATTCAATCCCTGACTTCAAAACCCACACTTGTCCCCTTATGAATGATCATGTGCTACTTCCTAAACCAGGAAGAGCTCCTTCTGGATGTCAGAACCAGACTGTTGTCCTTGGGTGCCGGAACCCCAGGGTTTTCGTGGCTGAGATGGGTGGAGGGGGAAGCAGAGCCAAGTCATGGATGAACTGGGGCCTCTGAGAGCCGGTAGTACAACCCTTGTGAAAACCTCTCAGAAAAATCCCAGCTTCAAGACATGAAAAGACTAAGGATAAACCTGAAACTCATCAGAGACAGAGCATAAATGTGGGTAGCAGAACCAGAGTCAGTGGAGATGGTGGTAGAAGGAATAAATGCTGTCAGCAGATGAGAGCTCTGGCCTTCTGAGCACTATCTCAGAGCCTCTGATTTTTATGAATTATAGATAAGTGTTGTCACCAAGTCCAGCTGCCTTAAAGGGCCAGGAAGGAACCAAAATTTTCCCTTCTGAAATTAATGATTTGTGAAAAAGCTATGGAAGGCTTTTTTTTTTCTCCCTTCATGTCAAGATGAAAAGGAAATCTATCTTTCCTTTTTTACCCACCCCCATTTTTCCTCCTCCTCCCTACCAGACAAGTGACTGCCAACATGCCATTCCCACCCCTTGGCTTAAGAAGAAACAGAAAATAGAGCCTCAGAGCAGGGTGACGAAGAGAAAGTAATGCCACCCATTTTTGTCTTCTCCAAGAAAAAGTCACCATCCCACTGGTGGGAGCACAAGGCAGTATCAGCTTTTTGATGAAAAAAGGGATCATAGAAAACCCACCTCACTGGGGGCCTGGCAGACTGAAGCTTCACTGAAGAAGGGAGACAAGCAAGCAGGTGAAAATGGCTTGCAAAGAGGTCAAAAATGTCGATATAAAAAATGAGACAAAAGTCCTAGGAGCATAGTAAAACTCTTCAGCTTTCATAACCCCACCAGCATTGTGTCAGCTTTGCTGGGTCAATTAGCTGCCTGCTCTATCTTCCTCTGTTGTTAATAATGGGCAATATCCTCTCCCTGAAATGAATGAAAATGAGGGATTTGTGGTTATAGTAAGCTATCATTAAAAGCACATGAATTCCTAAAAGCCTCTGAAAATAAATTAGTCTTCACATTACCATCTGCAACCGTTTCACCTCAGCTAGTGATCCCATTAGCCCTTGTGCAGTCTAAACAGAAGAGGGCTTTAAGGAAAGATCTCCAAGGGAAATCAAGTGGTCGCAGAGATCAAGAAGAGAAATTCCATAGGTGGTGTCTGTACTCTCACCTCGCTCCAGAGCCAGGACCCTGGGCCACTCGAGGGACACCAACTGGGCCATCTCTCAAAGATAAAGATGGACTCTGTAGTATAAGTCATCAATAAAACTCCAGGATGTCTGGAAACAAGTAGGGAATCTATACATTCAGATGTAAGTATAATCTACTTAAATTTTATCTCCATGGCTCTACTTTCCAATAAACCAGAACAAGTTTGAACCCATTCTCTGGATCTCTCTGCAGCATCTGATGCTGTTGACACTGTCTCCTTTTGGAACTTATCTCTTCCTCTAGTATCATGGTTTAGATAGCGATCCCCTAAAATCTGTGTCCACCACAGACCTTGGTGTGACCTTATTTGGAAATAGGGTCATTGCAGATGTAATTAGTTAAGATGAGGTCATACGGCAGTAGGGAAAGCCCTTAATTCAATATGACTGGTGTCCCTAAGAGAAGGCGCAGAGACAGAGACATATAAGAACTCCATGTGCCAACAGAGATGGAGACGGAACTGAAGCATCTCTAAGCCAAGGAATGCCAAGGATTACCGACAACACTGCAAGCTGCGAAACAGTCATGAACACATTCTCTGCCTGCGTCCCGAAGAAGGAACCAACACCGCTCACACCTTGACTTCAGACCTCTGTCCTCCCGACCTGTGAGAGAGTAAATAACTGTTGTTTTAAGCCACCCAGTGGTGGTATTTGTTGCAGCAGCAAGAGGAAATTTATACACCTGGCTTCTGTAATAGCACATTCTTTGGCATCACACACTCTCTAACCACCATTCTGCCTGGCCCTTAAATTTCACCAGATTCTATTATAGGCATCTTCTTTTTCTCATTTTCATCTCCCCCTAGCTAGCCTCACCCCTATTCATGACTTCCATTACACCCTTCATGCACTTGACTCGTACACTTACAGCACCTCTAAAGACCCATCTGCACTTCCTACTTGACCTCATTTCTTGGCTCACAAAGCAATTCAAACACACATGTACCAATCACTCATTATTTCCTACCAATCTCATGTTTTTTTCTAGTATTCTCTCTAATGTCAAGCTCAGAAAACTTCCTGTAAAAACCCAGATAATAAATATTTTAGGCTTTGAGGGTCAGTCTCTGTCACAACTACAGTTGACCCTTGAACAACACAGGGGTTATGGACACTGACCTACAAAATTGAAAACCCATATATAACTTCTGATTCTCCAAAAACTTGACTACTAATAGCTTACAGTTGACTGGAAGCCTTACTGATAACATAAATAGTTGATTAACACACATTTTGTATGTTACATATTTTATATGCATATTCCTACAATAAAGTAAGCTACAAAAAATGAAAATATTTTTTCATATTGCACAAATCTCTAAAAACTTCCCCCAATATATTTACTGAAAAAAATCCACATGAGTGTATCCATGCAGTTCAAACCCGTGTTGTTCATGGGTCAACAAAACCCAAAGTCAACTCTGTGTTTATAGGACAAAAGCAGCCATACATGATATATAAACAAATAAGCATGGTCTGTTCCAGTAAAACTTTACTTTCAAAAGCAAGAAACAGGATTTGGCCCACAGGCCATAGTTCACTGCCCTTGCTCAAGGAATGAACCCCTCCCCATCAATTGCATTACTTATTACACCAGCCAGAAACCTGCTGTGGGCATCTTCCTCCCTCTTACTACTCTCCCCTAATATTCACTCAGTCCTGCAAATTTTATTTCCTAAACAACTCTAGCCCATCCCCACCTCCACCTTTCCTCCACTATCTTCTTGCCCTCTTTTTCCTGGATCATGACCCTAGTCCACAGACTTGTCTACTCAAATCCACTGTCAGTCCCCTTGCACAGTGTTCGTACGTACCACAATAGAGCGATCTTCTCAAAATGCAAATGGAGTCATGTACCTGACGTCCCATTGTGATTATGACAACAAATTCCTTAATGTACAGCCAGCCACCCCCTAACGGTTTGGCCTTTACCTGCCCCTCTAACCTCATCTCGTTCTATACATCCTATACATCCCATTGTTATCCATGATCCAGGGTCACATTTTTATTTTTTAATTCCTGTTACTAATCTCTGGGCACAGATCTTTGCACATACTTTCCCATCCTCCTAGCATGCCTTAATTCTCCTGTTTCCTTAGTCAATTTCTATTCATGTTTCAGATCCATGCCCAAGAACCACTCCCTTAGAGAATATTTCCTTGATCTCTTCAACTAGTCTATGTGCCCCATTATAATTTATTATAGCACTGTGTACATTTTCTATGCATTACAGAGCTGTAGTTTTACACTCAGTGGTATGATTTTCTGATTAATATCTTTCTCTGTCATTAGACTGTAAGCTTCATAAGGTTAGGGATTTCTTTTTTGCCCTCCTAGGGGGGTCCGCATGACCAAGCATAGCAGATGCTCACTAATGAATGGATGTATGTGAGTAACTCTTGATGTACAAAGAGAATCAGCCTCCTGTCACCCATGCATTAACTATGGTTGCTCCACATTTCTGTTTGATATACTGGAATTCCACAAATATGTTTTTAAGAGAATGGTTTAATATTTTAACAACCTTGACCTAGGAATTTGTTTGCCTCTTCAGGGCTTTTAGGTATAAAGCCAAAATTTTGCATCAGTAGACACCAATGAAGTATGCCATTCCCACAGAAAGCAGCTAGGCTCAGAGTTTAGAAAACTCTTGCCTTTGTCCATACTGTGGGAATGAAAATTTTTAAATGTGGATTTTTTTTGCTTCCTATTTTAATTTTTAAAGGCATGACAAATTTCATATTAATAAATGTTTCATGACTAAGAAAGCATCACAGAGATTTTTATTTTTTCTGCCCTAAAAGTCAAATGTCTTATTGGACACCAAATAACATTCGATAGTTGCAACTGTACAATATTACTGAAAACAGAACTTGCAAAGTAATTGAAAATAATAATTATCATCCATCCATGATGTTAATTTGTCCACTGTGCTTGCTTTGAAATGTCTTTTTTCAGTGTAATGATGAAATTATATTTCTATCCTTATTAGATCCTAGCGTTATATCAAAATATGTGTTCAGCCTGACAAAGTGGCAAATTCTGAGATCACTTTTTTGCATTAAACGTTATACATATGGTGTTTAAAAAATACTTTTCATGTATTTATGGAAGACTGTATAGTGTTCAAGAAAGAACTTTGAATAGAAATTGGGAAACTCAGTTTCTGAGCTGCCTATGCCACTAACTAGCTAGCTGGTCTTACCGTTAACTACTCTGCATCTGTTTCTCACCTATAATAGTGAGAATAACAGTACACTTCCTACCTACCTGGAAACATTGCTGTGACACTTGATGAAGGTAATGTGTGTGAAAGAGTTTAAATAAAGTTCTATGCAAATAAAGAGAATAATTACTGGTACTATTATTTAACAAGATCCCTTAAGAAGACAAAGCATTACAGTGGAGAATAGGAAGAGCAAGATGGGAACAATTTTAAAATATGGATGAATAATAGTTAATTGATAAGGGGCTTCAAGTTATTGATGGATAATAGTTAATCAGTGGCCATTAACATAACCATTGGTGATCACCAGTATGCAAAATAAGAACGTATTTCCAAATAACTGAATAATTGCCACAATGAAAGTGAAATCCTCCAATGCTGGAAACCATCAAGCAAATGATTTAGAATAATGTAGACTTGTCTAAAAAGAAGTGAAAAACCAAACTACAAAGGATTCATATCACTGCTGATAGAATAAAAAAGAGCATAACCTTTCTAGAATGAATTGTGGCTCTGTATTAGGTGACTTTAGAATGGACATAACTTTGTACACAGGAATTATCTTTTTAGAAACTTTGCCAAAACAGAGAATCAGGGATATATTCAAAGTTAGGTACAAAAACTCACAAAGTCAAAATCACAATGAGATACTACTTCATACCCATTAGATGTCCATTACAAAAAAAAACAAAACAGAAAATAGTAAGTGTTGGCAGGGTAAGGAGAAATTGGAAACCTTGTGCATTTCATGGGGGTGGGGAGTAAAATGGTAACCACTGTGGAAAATAGTATTGAGGTTCCTCAAAAAATTAAAATTGGAATGACCATATGATCCAATAATTCCACTTCCAGGTATATACACAAAATAATTGAAAGCAAAAGCTTAACCAGATATTAATACACCAATGTTCATAGCAGCATTATTCACTATAGCCAAAAAGGGAGAAACACCCAAATGTCCATCAATAGATGAATAGACAAAATGTGGTTTATACATATAACGGAATATTATTCAGCTTTGAAAAGGAATTAAATTCTGACACATGCTATAATAGAGATGAACTTTGAAAACTTATGCTAAGTGAAATAAGACAGATGCAAAAGAAAAAATATTGGGTTATTCCACTTATATAAGGTACTTAGAATAGTCTGTTCATAAGCAGAAAGTAGAAAGTTCGCAGGGGATGAGGGGATGGGATAAATAGGGAATTATTGTTTAAAGTGTATAGTTTCAGCCTGGGAATCATGAAAAATGTATGGAAATGGATAGCACTAATGACTGCACAACATGAATGTATGTAATGCCACAGAACTGTACACTTAAATATGGCTAAATGGCAAATTTCATGGTATGTACCATTTATCATCATAAAAAAGGGGAAAAACCCCACAAAGATACCCCCCCCAGCATTCTTTATGATTGTGAAAGCAGAAAATAACTTACTGATCAACAATAGGGGTTGAGTTAAGGCATATATAGTATATAAATTTAGTGGTATACTACACAACCTTTGAAAAACCATGTATATGTCTAAAAAACACTCGAATGATAATGTTTCCCATAGCTTTACTCAAAATAGCCCAAAAATGGTAATAACACAAATGTTCATCAACAGGAGAATGGATAACCTAACCAAATCGTTGGATACAGGGATATTCTACTCAATGATAAAACGATTGAATTACTTAATGCAGCAGCTGACAAATCTCAAAAGCACTTTGTTGAGGAAAATAAGTCAAATTCAAAAGTCTACATACTGTATGATTCTATTCATATAAGTTCAAAGACAGGCAAAATTAAATATTAAGTTACCTTAGGGTTAGTGTTGGGAATTGAATAGAAGGTAGAACAGTTTTATATTTGGATTGTTGGTTACATGGTTGTATACACTTGCAAAATGCCTCAAATTGTACAGTGTATTTCACTGTATGTATGATTTACCTCAAGAAAAAAATTATTGAGAAGGAACGTACACTTATTTGGAAGCATTTTCGCACTACGTTGCAAATGGTTTAAAAAAGGACAGTAAACAACAATACCTGCTTCACCATGTTTCATGATGTCAGAGAGAAGAAAAGAAGGAGGTATAAAGGACATGAAAGTATGAGAAGCCTGGCAATTTGGAGGCAGAAGAAAGATGAGTCATTTTTTTCCCTTTGTGTTTTCCACATTGAGTATTGATTATATTTGTGAAGAGAACAAAACATATTTTTGAAGTGTAAAATGACCCAAAAATGTGTGAGTTTAAGAAGACAGATTTTTTTTCAAATGTAAATATAATTCAAGTGTATATTCAATATTGCCTTTACTCATGATTGCTTGATGGAATAAAATTCAAAATATGACTTAGCCTGCATTTCTGCAACCTTTCATGTCATAGGCAGAGAGTAAGATTATTCAAGATATGTTAATAAGTTTTTTTTAAAAACTGGGTGTCACACCTGCTCTACAATTTTCTAACACGACACGATGCGTAATTTGGGAAGTGCCACTTTCTGTCAAAACAAAGAGGAGAAATCCAGATGATCTTTGAGAGAAGGGTTGGTTTTGTGTTTTGAGGAGACTTTTGTTTTGTTTTTAAGGCTATGTTTGGATTCCGCTTTAAGTAAAATCCACTGAAACAACAACAAAAAATCTGCCACTGTATCTTCAAATGGATTTACAATATGACATATATGGGAAAGGAAAAGAAAAGCTCATGAAATTGATGTTGGTTCTTTGAAATCTATATATCTGATAATGTGGTCAAAAATCAGTTTTCCCCTTCATCCTGGTAAAATTAAATTTAAATGTCTTTTTTGGTTTTCTTTGTTTAGGTTTTTGAAAAACAGATTGAAGAGAACAAATATCTATATTGACTTTTTTCTGGAACTTGAGGTAATTTGATATAAATGGTCAGGTTATAATATGCCACAGTTTGTATCATCTCCTAAAGCAGAGATGGAAGAAAGCATTGAGATTTTTCCACATTAAGCATGAAAGAATTTTAATACTGCAAAAGTTGTTTGAGACAATCCAGTTTTGGGTAAAGGAATAGGTTTTCATCTCATATGTCACCTCTAGTGTATGAATTGAATTGCCTGGATTGTTCAACTGGAAAAGATTCAGAAACCACAGCCACTCTGACCAGGACAGTGGGATATAATTGATCACCAAAGTATAACTGGCTCCACATCCTAACTATTAACATTAGGTATATTTATTTTTTAGGATGAAGGTAAACTTATTTGAAGATGAAGAAGCCAAATCACGTAAGGAAAGGATGTCAGTAAAATCTCTATTGAATGATGAACTTTCTCAGGGGTAATGATAGAATTCATAAATGAGAAGTAAAAGGTGAGTAGAGAATGAAACTGGACTACTGTCTAACCCCATACACAAAAGTCAACTCAAAATGGATCAAAGACCTGAATGTAAGTCATGAAACCATAAAACTCTTAGAAAAAAACATAGGCAAAAATCTCTTGGACATAAACATGAACGACTTCTTCATGAACATATCTCCCCGGGCAAGGGAAACAAAAGCAAAAATGAACAAGTGGGACTATATCAAGCTGAAAAGCTTCTGTACAGCAAAGGACACCATCAGTAGAACAAAAAGACATCCTACAGTATGGGAGAATATATTCATAAATGACGTATCCAATAAGGGGTTGACATCCAAAATATATAAAGAACTCACGCACTTCAACAAACAAAAAGCAAATAATCCAATTAAGAAATGGGCAGAGGATATGAATAGACACTTCTCCAAAGAAGAAACTCAGATGACCAACAGGCACATGAAAAGATGCTCCACATTGCTAATCATCAAAGAAATGCAAATTAAAACCACAATGAGATATCACCTCACACCAGTGAGGATGGCCAACATCCAAAACACAAACAACAAATGTTGGCGAGGATGTGGAGAAAGGGGAACCCTCCACACAGCTGGTGGGAATGCAAATTAGTTCAACCATTGTGGAAAGCAGTATGGAGGTTCCTCAAAAAACTCAAAACAGAAATACCATTTGACCCAGGAATCCCAGTCCTAGGAATTTACCCTAAGAATGCAGCAGCCCAATTTGAAAAAGACAGATGCACCCCTATATTTATTGCAGCACTATTTACAATAGCCAAGAAATGGAAGCAGCCTAAGGGTCCATCAGTAGATGAATGGATAAAGAAGATGTGGTACATATAAACAATGGAATATTATTCAGCCATAAGAAGAAAATAAATCCTACCGTTTGCAACAACATGGATGGAGCTAGAGGGTATTATGCTCAATGAAATAAGCCAGGTGGGAAAAGACAAGTGTCAAATTATTTCACTCATCTGTGGAGTATAAGAACAAAGCAAAAACTGAAGGAACAAAACAGCAGCAGACTCACAGAACCCAAGAATGGACTAACAGTTACCAAAGGAAAGGACTCAGGAGGATGGGTGGGAAGGGAGGGATAAGGGAATAAGGGGCATTACAATTAGCACACATAACGTGGGGGTGGGGGCACAGGGAAGGAAGTATAGCACAGAGAAGACAAGTAGTGACTCTATAGCATTTTACTATGCTGATGGACAGTGACTGTAATGGGGTATGTGGTGGGGACTTGATAACGGGGGGAGTCTAGTAACCACAATGTTGCTCATATAATTGTATATTAATGATACCAAAAAAAAAAAGAAGGCTGGGGCGGCTTTTCTGGTCTAAGTGGAAACCACTGACCTTTAATTGGCAGCTTTGCTAGGGCTGGATGATCTAGAATGGCCTCAATCACTTGCCAGATAGTTTGATTTCAGCTGGTCTGCTTATCTCTGCTTCACGTGGTTTCTGTCTCCCAAGACAGAGAGAGAGGGACAGAGACAGAGAGCTGCAAGTCTTCTTAAGATCCTAGATCAGAAGTAGCTCAATGTTCTATCTGCCTTATTCAATTGGACCAAAGAGTCACAAGGTCAGTACAAATTGAAAGGATGGGGAGATGGAGTCCACCTCTTGATGACAAGAGCTACAAAGATTTCGTGGCCATTTGTGATCTATCACAGCATGTCAGCAAGACTTTGTATGTGGATGCTGAAATGCTCATGGATAATAGACATTCCATATATATATATGGAAGGAAGTGAGACAGGTGACAGAGGCCTTAACACTTGTGGAGAGTGAACATGAGATGAGAAGTTGCCAGTGAAGAGGAGGAAAGGATGATATAGAGAGATGTAACAGACTCTCAAATAACAAGAGGAGTTTTGCAAGGGATTTGGGAGTAGCAATGAGAATGTCCCCCCTGCTTCCCTGCTCCATAGTTCTTGGAGCATCTCACAGAGAGCGGTCTCCATTCAAGACAGCTACAAAGGAAGTAACATCCTCAAGGAAGAGCAGGGTTTACATCAATCCTCAGTCCTCTTTAGATAAAGATGCGGTTCAAGCGGCTGGGAGAAGGAAAGGAAGGCAATTGATGGACAGAGGAGTTCAGGTGTTAGAACATGAAAGAGAAAAATTTGCAGTGGTATCCAAAGATGACAGGAGTAAGAAGCAAGTTCTTAGTAGAATCTGACCAAGGGGACATTTCCATACTAACACTGACATTGGCCCCGTGTTTGGAGAGCCTCTGCCTCTGACTGCACTAGGCTCCAGGCATCACTGCAGGGCAGTGGGTAGGGTTGCCAGATTTAGCAAAGAAACTACCAAAAACTTTGAATCTCACATAAACACGGAATAATTGTTTAGTATGAGTATGTCTCACAGAATGCTTGGAACATATTCTTACTAAAGCATTATACATCATTTGTCTGACATTCAGATTTAACTGAGGTCCTGTATTTTATCTGGAAACCATGGGGAGTCGGAAGGAAATGGAGCAGATGTGAGCAGGACCTATCACAGCTAACATTCCTGGAGGTTAATTAGTACAGAACCTGATCTAGAACCAAGTACTGTGACTTGCAGTTGGTTGGCCCTCCGCACTTCCATTCCAAGGAGGTTTGCTTTTTCTTCTCTCCCCTGCACCCCCGCCTCACCTGCCCCTCAGCAGTCCCTCCTTCCTTAGTCCCATTTTTTCTTCAGACCTCCTCCTCCCCACCATTCTCTAACCTTGACAGTCAACTTCACCCTCATTCTAAAATTAACATTTCTACGCACCACCCACAGTTCCAGAGTTTTGTCTGCAGAAGAAGGGCAAAATTGGCATCTACTGTAAATAGGAAGAGCAGATACTTCTTCAATCACCTTGATGCTGCTGCTGAAAGAACATGGCCCTAATTTTGCAAAAATCAGGAATGAAGGTGACACCCATGAAGAAACATCAAATAAAATATTTAAATGTATTTAGATTTCATATCTTCAGGTTGAGGAAAGGCATAATATAACTGATTATGGAAGCCCTTGGGGTTTGTAGGAAAGACTGCTTCTTTTAGTAAGCACTGAATAAATAACAAAATGAAGTACTTAAAATTGGTTTACAATACACCTCAGTGCAGAGCCAATAAATTAATAAAATCTGATAAGTTTTCAAATCCCTTGAGGGGGGACTATGCAGCTTGCAACACAGCGAATTCATAGGAACAGCACAGAATAGTGAAAGTTAATTTTTTCATTCCATATGTGGCAAGGCCCAGATAATTTTTCACTGCCAACCCCGTTTAAAAATACACACATAGTTCTTAATACATGTTGCTTAATAGCTATTTTCATGTCATTCTTTTTTTTCATTGCTTTTGAGAAATTCCAATTTAGAAATATAGAGAACTGCAGATGGCTTTTATCTTACTTACTCAAATATTTTCAATGCACTTAATAATCAGTGGGGTACATTTATTCTAGTGTTGGGCAGGGAATTGCACACTCAGCTCCGATCACTGTTCGTAAATTATTGTTCCCATATGCACTATCCTGAAAAGGTACCCCAGTGGGCTTTGTTTGGGCTGTATATGCCTGCAGTTGGTGATGGTAGGAATCTCACCAGAAATCTGGAAAAGGCCAATTAAAAGGCAAATCCTCTCTTCTCATTCCAATAAGGCTGACCAAAGCAACTGAACATAAGGAGATACATGTGAATTATCTTCCATGTTTTGCATAAACATTGTCAATTTTAAAATATATTTTAATACTGAACACAGCATAATGTCCCCTGGAGAGTTCTGTTTACAAATCTTTTAAAGACACATCCTGCAGACAGCCTACCTTTATAATTCTAATAACTTCAGATATTTTGCATTAAGGTAGTTCTGATGGTTGGTGCTTAAATGGTAACAGAATTAAGTCATAGCATAAAGAAGCTCTCATCTTTATTTGGAGCCCAAATTAAACATTTCGATAAAAGTAACAACCATCAATCAGATCAGGGTCTGCTACCCCAAAGGATATTTAAGTTAATCCCCTTCTCTGATTAAATAATGATCCTAGTTACAGATCATTTCCCGGATCACAGTTTGGGAGTAGTCCCATCTCACTGTGGGCCATGTGGCTGTCCTACACAGGTCTATGAAATTATACCATCCCTATTTACTGGTTTTCTGTTTATATCAGATGGATAGGGCACAATCCCTGCCCTCAAGTAGCTTCTAATCAAGTGAAGGAGCTTGAAGGATGCATCTGGGACGAACAGGTTGGTGAAGCCTTTGAGTACAGAGGACTCTTCACCAAACTAGGCACATGTGGGCCAGTTTTTTTTTCTTTCTCTTTCCTTTTTTTTTCTCTTTCAGATGCACTGATTTTAATTATTAGGAGGAAGTATTTCAATTTTTATTCCTTTCATTTTACTTACAAAAACTGTTTCTTTTCTTCTCAGATAAAGATTTCTTTCAGAAGAGACGTCTTCATTAAAACAGCTACCACTTCAGTACAAAATAAATACAACCTAACCAAATAATCTAACCACAAAATAAGATTTGTCCAATAAAAATAAATACCCTTGCTCAAAATGAAAGAGTTGAAAAAAAGTGAAACTGGGTTCCGGGAAGATGGTGGCGTGAGCAGGGCGGCAGAAATCTCCTCCCAAAACCATATAAATCTATGAAAATACAGCAAATACAACTACTCCTAAAAGATAGACCAGAATTTACAGGACAGTGCACAGCCTGCATCTGCACCTGAGAGGACTCGGCACCCCGCAAGGCGGGTAAGATAAGGAGCCCCGACCCGGCGGGACCCAAGCACTCCCCCAGAACAGCACACCTGCAGGAGGAGAGGATTCAGAGCCAGGAGGGAGTGGAAGTGCAGGCCCGCGAAATAACCAGCCCCGGTGATCTGCACCGGGAGCGCTGACACACATCACGCAGTGCATCGGGTATTAGGGAGGGAGAAGGTGCACGTTTTGAGCTGGGAACATGCCTGGGTCCGTGCAGCCGGCGTCCCGGGACAAGAGAAAAGTGCGTGCTGTTTTTAGAGGTCTTGGAGAGGTGGGGGGGCTCAGTGAGGGAACACGATCGCCCCGGCACGCTCAGCCCAGAAGGTTGGGAATCCTGAGGAATTTCAGACCCCTTGGCTGGCGACTGGGAAAAGGTAGCCACACTGAAAATTTACACAGAGAACAACAGCCTCCCATTCGTTCTCACCCTGGCCAGAACTACAAAGAGCCATGGCTGCAGGGTAGTGTAGCAACAGCACCACCTACAGCATCCTTATAGAATCCACTCCCGGTCACCGTTTTTTCTTTTTTGGGCTTAAAGAGCTCAGCTGACATACATGGCACCTACCAGCAACCGCTTCTATCGCCATGAAAAGACAGAGGAATATGGTACAGACAAAGATCACCCAGACCCAGACAACACCTGAGAGGGAACCTGAAGGGATGGAAATGCACAATCTTCCTGAAAAAAGAATTCAGAATAAAAGTCATAACCATGCTGATGGATCTACAGAGAAATATGAAAGAGCTGAGGGAGGAAGTGAGAGAAGTCAGGAAAGACAATGCAGAAATGAGACAAGCCATCGACAGGTTTAGCAGCAGACTGGATGAGATGCAAGAGACTGTTAATGGAATAGAAATCAGAGAACAGGAATACAGAGCAGCTGAGGCAGAGAGAGATAAAAGGATCTCTAGGAATTAAAGAATATTAAGACAACTGTGTGACCATTCCAAATGGAACAATATTTGCATTATAGGACTACCAGAGGAAGAAGAGAGAGAGAAAAGGATAGTGTGTGTCCTTGAAGAAATAATTGCTGAAAACTTCCCCATGCTGGGGAAGGAAATAGTCTCACAGCACACAGAAGCCCACAGATCTCCCAACACAAGGGACCCAAGGAAGACAACACCAAGACACATAATAATTAGGATGGCAAAGATCAAACATAAGGAGAGAGTATTAAAGGCAGCTAGAGAGAGAAAAAAGATCACCTACAGAGGAAAACCCATCAGACCATCATCAGACTTCTCAACAGAAACCTTACAGGCTAGAAGAGAATGGCATGATATATTTAATGTAATGAAACAGAAGGGCCTCGAACCAAGAATATTGTATCAAGCACAATTATCATTTAAATATGATAGAGGGATTAAACAATTTCCAGACAAGCGAAAGTTGAGAGAGTTTGCCTCTCATAAACCACCTCTACAGGACATCTTAAAGGAACTGCTCTAGGTGGAAGCACTCCTAAGGCTAAAAAGATGTCACCAGAGAAAACAAAATCATAGCAAAGAAAGCAGACCATCCAAATACTAACTAAAAGCAAAGAGTAAAACACCTAGTATATAAAGAATGGAGGAGGAAGAATAAGAAGGGAGAGAAATAAAGAAACATTAGACTGTGTTTACAATAACTTAACAAGAAAGTTAAGTTAGATTGTTAGATAGTAAAGAAGCAACCCTTGAACCTTTGGTGACCACAAATCTAAAGCCAGCAATGGCAATATAAGTACATACCTATCGATAATCACCCTAAATGTAAATGGACTGAATGCACCAATCAAAAGACACAGAGTAACAGAATGGATAAAAAAGCAAGACCCATCTATATGCTGCCTATAAGAAACTCACCGCAAACCCAAAGATATACACAGACTAAAAGTGAAGGGATGGAAAAAGATATTTCATGCAAACAACAAGGAGGAAAAGCAGGTGTTGCAGTACTTGTATCAGACAAAAAAGACTTCAAAACGAAGTAAGAAGCAATAGATAAAGAAGGATATTAAAAAATGATTAAGGGGTCAATCCAACAAGAGGATATAACCATTATAAGTATATATGCACCCAACACAGGAGCACTGGCATATGTGAAACAAATACTAACAGAATTAAAGGAGGAAATAGAAAGCACTGGATTCATTTTAGGCGACTTCGACACACCACTCACTCCAAAGGACAGATCAACCACACAGAAAATAAGTAAAGACACAGAGGCACTGAACAACACATGAGAACAGATGCATCTAACAGACATCTACAGAACTCTACACTCAAATGCAACAGGATACACATTCTTCTCAAGTGCACATGGAACATTTTCCAGAATAGACCACATACTAGGCCACAAAAAGAACCTCAGCAAAGTCAAAAATATTGAAATTCTACCAACCAACTTCTCAGATCACAAAGATATAAAACTAGAATTAACTTTTAGAAAGAAAATAAAAAGGCTCACAAATACATGGAGACTTAACAACATTCTCTTAATTAACCAATGGGTTAACAACCAAATCAAAACAGAAATCAAAGAATATATGGAGACTAATGACAACAACAACACAAAGCCACAACTTCTCTGGGACGGAGCAAAGGCAGTTCTAAAAGGAAAGTATATTGCAATCCAGCCTATTTAAAGAAGGAAGAACATTCCCAAATGAATAGTCTAAAGACACAATTACTGAAATTGGAAAAAGAAGAACAAATGAGGCCCAAAGTCACCAGAAGGAGGGACATAATAAAGATCAGAGAAGAAATAAATAAAATTGAGAAGAATAAAAAAATAGAAAAAAATCAATGAAACCAAGAGCTGGTTCTTTGAAAAAATAAACAAAATAGATAAATCCCTAGCCAGAATTATTAAGAGAAAAAGAGAATCTACACACATAAACAGAATCAGAAATGAGAAAGGAAAAGTAACAACAGACCCCATAGAAATACAAATTAAAAGAGAATATAATGAGAATCTATATGCTAACAAGCTGGAAAACCTAGAAAAAATGGACAACTTCTTAGAAAAATACAACCTTCCAAGACTGACCAAGCAAGAAACAGAAAACTAAACAGACCAATCACCAGCAATGAAATTGAAGCGGTAATCAAAACACTACCCAAGAACAAAACCCCTGGACCAGATGGATTCACCTCTGAATTCTACCAGACATATAGAGAAGAAATAACACCCATTCTCCTTAAAGTTTTCCAAAAAATAGAAGAGAAGGGAATACTTCCAAACTCATTCTATGAAGCCAGCATCACTCTAATACCAAAACCTGGCAAAGACCTCACCAAAAAAGAAAACTACAGACCAATATCCCTGAAGCATGTAGATGCAAAAATACTCAACAAAATATTAGCAAACTGAATTGAAAAATACATCAAGAGGATCATACACCATGATCAAGTGGGATTCATCCCAGGGATGCAAGGATGGTACAACATTCGAAAATCCATCAACATCATCCACCACATCAACAAAAAGAAGAACAAAAACCACATGATCATCTCCATAGATGCTGAAACAGCATTTGACAAAATACAGCATCCATTCATGATTAAAACTCTCAACAAAATGGGTATAGACGGCAAGTACCTCAACATCATAAAGGCCATATATGACAAACCCACAGCTAACATCATACTTAACGGCGAGACGCCGAAAGCTTTTCATCTAAGATCAGGAACAAGACAGGGATGCCCACTCTCTCCACTGTTATTCAACATAGTACTGGAGGTCTTAGCCATGGCAATAAGACACAACAAAGAAATACAAGGAATCCAGACTGGTAAAGAAGAAGTCAAATTGTCACTATTTGCAGATGACATGATATTGTACATAAAAAACCCTAAAGACTCCACTCCAAAACTATTAGAACTAATATCTGAATTCAGCAAAGTTGCAGGATACAAAATTAACACACAGAAATCTGTTGCTTTCCTATACACTAATGATGAACTAACAGAAAGAGAAATCAGAAAAACAATTCCATTCACAATTGCATCAAAAAGAATAAAATACCTAGGAATAAACCAAAGGAAGTGGAAGTGAAAGACCTGTACTCTGAAAACTACAAGACACTCCTAAGAGAAATTAAAGAGGACACTAACAAATGGAAATGCATCCCATGCTCTTGGCTAGGAAGAATAAATATTGTCAAAATGGCTATACTACCTAAAGCAATCTACAGATTCAATGCAATCCCTATCAAACTACCAACAGCTTTCTTCAATGAACTGGAACAAATAATTCTAAAATTCATATGGAACCACAAAAGACCCCGAATAGCCAAAGCAATCCTGAGAAGGAGGAATAAAACAGGGGAATTATGCTCCCTGACTTCAAGCTCTACTACAAAGCCACAGTAATCAAGACAATTTGGTATTGGCACAAAAACAGACTCACAGACCAGTGGAACAGAATAGAAAATCCAAACATTAACCCAAACATATACAGTCAACTAATATTTGATAAAGGAGCCTTGGATATACAATGGAGAGATGACAGCCTCTTCAGCAGCTGGTGTTGGCAAAACTGGACAGCTACATGTAAGAGAATGAAACTGGACTACTGTCTAAGCCCATACACAAAGGTAAACTCAAGGTGGATCAAAGACCTGAATATAAGTCATGAAACCATAAAACTCTTAGAAAAAAACATAGGCAAATATCTCTTGGACATAAACATGAATGACTTCTTCATGAACATATCTCCCCGGGCAAGGGAAACAAAAGAAAAAATGAACAAGTGAGACTATATCAAGCTGAAAAGCTTCTGTACAGCAAAGGACACCATCAGTAGAACAAAAAGACATCCTACAGTATGGGAGAATATATTCATAAATGACGTGTCCGATAAGGGGTTGACATCCAAAATATATAAAGAACTCACACACCTTAACAAACAAAAAGCAAATAATCCAATTAAGAAATGGGCAGAGGATATGAATAGACACTTCTCCAAAGAAGAAACTCAGATGGCCAACAGGCACATGAAAAGATGCTCCACATTGCTAATCACCAAAGAAATGTAAATTAAAACCACAATGAGATATCACCTCACACTAGTGAGGATGGCCAACATCCAAAACACAAACAACAACAAATGTTGGCGAGGACGTGAAGAAAAGGGAACCGTTCTACACTGCTGGTGGGTATGCAAATTAATTCAACCATTGTGGAAAGCAGTATGGAGGTTCCTCAAAAAACTCAGAATAGAAATACCATTTGACCCAGGAATCCCAGTCCTAGGAATTTACCCTAAGAATGCAGCAGCCCAATTTGAAAAAGACAGATTCACCCCTATGTTTATCGCAGCACTATTTACAACAGCCAAGAAATGGAAGCAACCTAGGTGTCCATCAGTAGATGAATGGATAAGGAAGAAGTGGTACATATACACAATGGAATATTATACAGCCATAAGAAGAAAACAAATCCTACCATTTGCAACAACATGGATGGAGCTAGAAAGTATTATGCTCAGTGAAATAAGCCAAGCCGAAAAAGACAAGTACCAAATGATTTCACTCATATGTTGAGTATAAGAACAAAGAAAAAAACTGAAGGAACAAAACAGCAGCAGACTCACAGAACCCAAGAATGGACTGATAGTTATCAATGGGAAAGGGACTGGGGAGGATGGGTGGGAAGGGAGGGACAAGGGGGAAAAAGGGGCATTACGATTAGCAGATGTAATGTTGGGGGGGTTGCGGGGAGGGCTGTACAACTCAGAGAAGACAAGTAGTGATTCTATAGCATCTCACTACGCTGAATGACAGTGACTATAATGGGGTTGGTGGGGGGGACCTGATGAAGGGGGTAGTTTAATCACCATAATATTGCACATGTAAGTGTAGATCCAAAATAAACTATTAAAAAAATAAAATAAAAAATAAATAAAATTTTTAAAAAGTGAGAAAAAATGAGAGTTGTCACTCAGATGGAGGAAAAGCAAAATAGTTCTGTAATAGGTGCAAACCTTAGTTTTAATGATGTAAAATATGCTGCCAGATTCGTGAGCAGTTTGCTTCTATCTACATATCTATTTTATCTTTATTAGGGAACTTCACAAAGCCTTTGATGTCCCCAAAACACAATATGGGATGAATTAAACATCATTTCACAGTCATGGGAGCAGATTTGGACTTGAGATTTTTTTGAATCCAGCCGACCAGCGTCCAAAGCAGTTTTCATTATTATTAAAATCTTCTCCCACCAATTTCTTTCCCAGCCTGATACCTCATCCTGATTAATGGACTAGTAGCAGAGACTACCTTTTTTAAATGATGTTTCGATTAAAGCATCTGTTTGTTTCTACAAAACAAAAAAAGTCTGGCATATTAAGGAATATGGTGTTTTACAAACAAAGAAAACAACCAAGATTAGAAGAAAGTTAACTGTTCCCTTGGGAGAAACCCTAGTGGTTAAACTGTTTCATCAGCAACAATACGGAAATTGTTTTAATGGGGTTTTGAACATCTTACTCTTGAAAAAATTATACGCCTGCTGACAAAACACAAAGGTTGAAATCAAGGCTATCCATTTGGAAGGTTGACATTTATTGAGTGCAATATTTCATAAAGTCTGTTAAGCAGTCGTGTGAGGATATAGAAACTTTATGATGTGTCTTCATACTGTATCAAAATGCTAAACCAACTAATACCATTGAGAACAATTCATATTATTCAGGACATGGAAAGAGGTTTGCTTTTTAGGGCTAGGTTTTTGGGCAAAAACCACATCGGAAAGCTTATTTAACAGCAACTGAAGAAAAAATCACAAACAAAACAAAACTGAAATCTTCTATTGATATAGAAGCAAAAGTGCACCCATGGACTTTATCTTTGCTTTCCCTTCCCAATTAAAAATACATTTCTTTCTTTCTGTTTTCATTTTCCAGGCCTCAGTTTCAAAGTGTAACTCTCTTAACTATTATTTAGCAGGTATGGAAAAGCGTTTCCCTCACTTAATAAAATCTGCTGTAGCTTTTCTCTGTCCTTTGAAAACTGTAGCTGTTTAATGCATACTGTCATCCCTAGACTGCCTTGGAGAAAGTTCGAGATTGGTCACAGCAGCAAACTCCGAAATGCGCATGGTAAGGTCTAAACAGGGCAGGGTACATTCTCCCAGAACATCCATGTTAGAGGTTTTAAATTTTTTTCCCCCTGGGTGTTAACTGCCAATTGGTGTCCTTCCATGAAATGCTTTGGTTTGTCTTGATAAAGGCT
Organism: Smutsia gigantea; assembly: GCA_032199065.1. Classification (NCBI taxonomy): domain Eukaryota; kingdom Metazoa; phylum Chordata; class Mammalia; order Pholidota; family Manidae; genus Smutsia; species Smutsia gigantea. The sequence goes on from JAVSCE010005671.1 coordinate 250,975, forward strand.
GTGCCTTACAGCCCGTGTTGGGAGCAGAAGTTCTTCGGTAAAACTTGTCATTATTTATGTACAAGAAAGGAAAACCTTGTCTATTAAATTAATTAGAATGCGACCTGAAAAGGAATATTTTTGATCAGTGAAAACAGAAGTCTCTGGCAAAGGGGGAAAAAACAGAAAGGTTCAAAATATAGAGCTGCATTGTTTGCCGAAAGCCTGCTGCTTCCTTTATGCCTAGCTGAACCATGCCAGGAGCCCTCTTGAATTTCTACAAGAATACAGTTTCAGATCATCTGCATTCAGGGCCAGAGTCATGGCCCTGGAACCGATAATTGCCTCTGACAGGATTTAATTACCTTCTCTAGGACCTTTTCTCTGTTTGATTGGAGACCACCCCCTGCCTCCGATCAAATCAGACAGTAATAACACGCTGAAGCGCAGCAGCCAATCACGAGTCAAGTCTGAACAGTGACCTTGCTGAGTCGAAGCTGATTGGTGGTGTCAGTCTTGTCAACGATGTCAGGGAACCGTCTGACGAGCAAGAGCGAAGGGGGAGCCGGCCAGAGCAGGGGAGATAAGAGAACAGCATTAATGCTAATGGAGGCTGTCAGCATCCAAGGCTCCAGGCTGCCTTACAAGAGGTCTTGCACAAAAACAAAAATATTAGAGAACTCATACAAGTCTAAAATATTCAGAAGGGGAACATTTATGCTTCTTCAGTTTGAGGAATCTATTCAAGGTATAATTCACATGCAATTCAGATCCAGTGACAGATACATGCACATAATGTGACAGAATAATTTTCATGAAAAAAAAAGCTCCACAAAACTTAGCCAGATGAATTGGTGGGGGGAGGGGGAGGGATAAACGACTGCTACCTGACTTTTGGGTGGGGGGTGGGGTGTATGTTTTAACTAGAAAGCTGAGAATGTTCATATTCAAGATGCACCGCAAAACTGAACTTTAAATATTAACCTGACTTAGCAGTCACTCCATTATTTATGACCACTTTAGTGTGGGATATAAGCCCACCTATAATCTTAACAAAGAATAATACATTCATTAAATGGCCAATCTTTATGTATATATAATTTTAAGATAATTTATAGTAATGGCTTAATTCTGGTGATCTGCAAAAAATAGTTTAACCAAGCTATAAAATTTGGTGGACCTCTATTCCGCTGTAAAAAGGTACTTTTCCGCAGAAAAACAATGCCACAGCATCAGTGAGTTACAATATGGAGAAAGTCTGTTACAAGATAGTAATAATCTGAGATCTGGAAGAGAAATAGAATGAATTTTTTGAGCTATACTATTTTGAAGTTTAATTTATTCATTAATTTATCTATCTAACCTTCCCCACAGCATTTTTCTTTCTGACTCACCTATCTTTTTATAAATGTAGCAACTAATATAAAAAATATATATATGTATATGTTTACAGAGATGTACTAGCATATCTCTTAATTTAGAGACAAAGTCTGTTATATTTAGTAGAAATGGAATGTTTTTCTTTCATGTTTCATGGAATTTTCATAAATCTTTCAATCTTTTAAGAAAACTGTGGTCTAATTTAACTCCTCTCACAAAGAAAAGGACACTTAAAGCCTGTACTTTACCAAAAGGAATATCTCTTTTAAAAATATTGTCTGCTCATTCAGGTTTAAAGCAAACTTCTGCTGCGTATCTACAAATATACATTTCTTCGAGTGGTTTCTGGCTTCATCAAGAAATTTTACCTAAATAGCCATTGCACAAGTTAATTCAGTAGTTTTTTACTCTGATTCTGTTCTTTACATACCTGTCCCCCAACAAAATATACTTTTAAATAAAGAATGGAATCTCATTCTGTGTATCTATCATTCTTTCCCTTTATAGTCACTGAAGTTAAAAGATAGTTTTAACGTATAAATAAATTCTATTTCTCTACCCTGGATCAAAATTTATAATGGGCTGGTTAATATAATTACTTCAACTTTGGAAAAGAGCAATTTGAAACAACCTACAGGCATGCAGTGCTCCTTTGAAAAGATTGCTTGTGTTCAGAATCACATGATGAAAACTCAACTCAGGGAAAAAAGTATTTTACGCAGGAAATCAGAGGCTTAGAGTCTGGTTCCAGCTTTACTACTGACTAGCTGTGCAGTTTGGGCCAAGTCACTTTGTCTTCCTGAGTTTTCAATTCCTCAGCTATGAAAGGCAGTTAACATGGGGTTACCTAAAGAATTAAAATTGTGTAGGGTGTGAGTATGATTAGAATTAGACATGGTAACAGTCCTGTCACTTCTTGGAAACACTCTTCAAGGGTGGTGAGTTTCTTTCTGCCTCTACTCCCTCTAACTGCATCCCATCACACAGTCTCACAACCACCTAACACACACATAAACAATGACAAATATTTTGACCACTACTGAGAGGCAGTTAATAAGTAGTCACTATCAGTGTCAGGACTAGAACCCAAATTTGCTAAATCTTATCTCTGAGTTCTTTCTGACCCCACTTTTTGTCACTTGGCTCTAACCCCATTTTGGTACTCAGATAAGTGTTGATCTTTTACTGCTCTGGGTTTAGGTATATTTCATTCATCGGTAGCCTCCATGTGCATCGTGCAATCTAACCTGAGTAAGGGAGCAGATGCTTAACAAATGCTTTTTAAAGAGACTGTGCAAAAGGAAACCAGTCTAGTCCTTGAGTGATTATCATCAATTTGAATTATTGGCCACTTTGGTTACAACCCCCAAGTCTAGAACATATGGAACTACAAAAGTAAGAACAAACTTTATTTAGCTCTTTTTGAAGTATTAGGAGAATATAACAGATATGTGTAGATATATTCCAAACATAAGAAGGTTTATTACATCTCACAGCAGATAGTTGATATTTTATTTCAATGGAGGATAGTATATTTTCCAAAGACAAGCTACTTGCAGTTGTGAAGGGTAGCACAGATTTTCAATCTGCCCTCCTGCTGTCACATCTTCAGCTGGTTCAATCAGAGCAGCAGCAACAGAAAGAAAAGGGAAGAAGCCAATACCCTACCTTCATTCATTTCTTTAGCAACAACATTCTCACTCTGGAAAGGTGAATAATTAATAACCATCTGACTTCACCTAATTAAGTCCACATTTGCTGGTCTGTTCATTTGAAAGTGCTTTTCTTTAGAGAAAATAGCCTTTGCTTATCTTCACAGTTTATATTTCTTAAATGGACACTTTTAGAAATAACGAGATTTCTACCTTGGTTTTGAAAAGCCTTTCCTTTTTGTGCGAATCATTAGGAATCGATGACAAAGCTTACTATTTTCTAAATGGGAGACAGAATATTAACCAATTGCTAGGTTTAGATTCTTATAAACCAGATCCTGTAATCCTAGATTATGTCTTTTTTTTCTAGAGAGATGAAAAAATCTTTGAGTCCTTTAAAAACTGAATATACACAAAAAAGAGAAAAAAAGAAAGAGAGAAAGAAAAGAAGGAAGGAAGGGAGGCAGGGAGGGAGGGAGGAAGACAAAGAAGTTAAAGAGAAGCCACGCACCAAATCCTAGGTTGTATCTCAGTTGCTATTTCAGAATAATCTTTGCATAATCTGAATTACACAACAGAGTGACTCTAACTGCAAATTCAATCACTCCTTCACCGAGGCTCAAAAATCAATCCCCAGTAAAAGATGACACTCAGTCATTCAAAACCATAGAACAGTCAATATGTCACCATCAACAGTCTAGTTAGGACGTACTTCAACACAGTACAAATTCCGTTCTTCTACTGTGCTGGGCAAATCTCTTCTATTTCATGTAACCTTGCCTAATATTCCCAATAATCAAAACCGTGATGGAAAGTTAAGTAAAATCATGAGATTTCCAAGACTTGTAGAGAGAATTTCACTTGAAGAGTTTTGATCTTTTCTTTAATTCATATTGATTGTCAACTTCCCTTGCATCCTTGTGGCTTGGCAATTTAAATTTAGACAGGGATCATCCAAGTGAGGGAGAAAGTATTGTGGATTGGGGGCAAGGGACAAGGCGGGTAAAGCTCCATGTTCAGCTAGATGGTCTAGCATCTGATCTGAGATTGTAAAGTCCGGGAATTTGCTGCACTTAAAGCAACTGAATGGACATTTCAATACATTTTTCCAAAAGACCCCACTTTGGCATCCTTTTCTCTAGTTCTAAAAGACTAGGGGAGAGAAAAGATAGAACTCAGATACAGAATTAGAAATCAAATCCAGGTAGAAAATAGGTAAATGGATAATTGTGAGCCAGTGTTTCAAAGACTGAAATTCCCAAGTTTTGACTCCTAGTCCTAGTTTTACTTCTTATTTGGTGACCTTACCAAGTTGCCACCTTATCAAGTTGCTGTTTCTCTTTCTCAACCCTGGAATCCCAGGTATTAAGGAATGAGTCTCATTTTTCAGCTTGAACTTTTACAGTTCCTAAATAAAATACCCAAGGCTTGTATTTTTTTGTTACATTATTGTTGTTACTATTAAAACAATATTGGTGTTTGGGAAGTGGGTGTTTCTAAAAAGAATACATCTGATTAAGAATACTATTTATTTACTTTAGAATTCACATTTTAAAAGACCAGCACACAAAAAAGGTTTAGAGATGCATCCAAAAATGAGAAACTCCAGTCAACTGATTACTTAGCTGGCAAAATGGAAATTTCAAGTTGCACAGACAGCTAATTGTGGCCTGCCTCTAGAATGACAGGTCTATAATTTTTAGTTTTGTGTGCATTGAAAACCAGTCACCTTGACACTCGGTGCTCCATTATCTACTGGCCACCAACCATATGATGATGTTCAGGGAGTGACAGGCACTTTCTATTATGGGTGATGAAACACACGGTGTTTTATTTGGATTAAACTGTGCTGAAGAAAAAAAGAGAAACCCAGGTGCCTACTGCTCCCCAGGAGCAACAATGACACTAGAACACTTTTAATTCCAGAGAATCAACTTCTTTGTTCTTGTGTAACAACAACCATCAGTTACTCTTAGCATTTGTTGCCAAAATCCTTGAAGTGCTTTAATGTGTCGTGAGACTAGCCTCTTAAATACAAATTTTGCCTCTTAATGTCCACAGCTCTTCCTATTAAATTATGTTATGTTAGAACTTGAAATGTGGTTAAAGCCTACATCACAGGGAAAGCGCACCATGTTGACTCTTTGCCTCTTTTTTCCCCTTTTCAAAGCTATCATTTCAATTGTTCCAAGGCTTTATGTTTTAGGAAATACTATGGAACCAGGAACCAGGAGATGAAATTGTAATCCCAGTTGTGAACTAAATTTGGCTGTTGACTTTGCAGAAATTCAGCACCTCTCTGAGACTCAAATTAGTTATCTTTAATAGAAAAAGGCTGATCCAAATGTTATCTTCATTCTCTTCTATCCCTGGAAAGCTCTGTTTCTATATTAATGTTGTTGACCTTAAAAAAAACAAAAGAGCCAGTTATTTTACCACCAAAAGAAGTTTATTTGGAATGGCAGAGGAATTGCAATTTGGGACAAGCAAACTATAGGAAATCACAGGCAAGTTAGGGGAATGGAGGAGAGGGACTTGCTTTTATAGAGGAAGAAAGGAAGCTGGAAGGGGCTATTTTGCTGAGTTCTCATTGGCTGGACTATTGCTAGGCAAGAAATTCTCCCTTCCTCTTGCTAGAGTATGTACAGTAAACTTCTTCCTGTGGGAAATGCCAGGTATGCTTCCTATGAGTGGTAGTGTGTGAGAGCTCCCCCTTCAGGGCTTCCTGACTCCATTTTAAATGAGCTTTCTTTATTTTCACATTTTCTCCTTTTGATCAATAATTCTTTCTTCAAAACCATCATCTATCAAGAGTCAGGTTTTTCATATTTAGTGGTTTCATCCCTCAGTGTGAGGAAGGACTTTTCCCAGTTGTCATGTCCCACATTGGAGGGAAAGTGTATAACTTAGAAATCATTTAGGCCACATTTGAGTAACAAGGAAGGGTAGGATGGGGAACTCTCAGGCACTTCCCATCTGAGGCAAGCATTGGAGGTCATCTCAAAGCTCTGGGCTAGCATCACCCTACTGGGCATGTAATTTCTGCAAAGGTTTGGTAGGCAGTGGGTATAAAGCTTTAAAATGATTATACAGAATAAGAAAAGGAACAGACCTCTGTAAAGGACCATCCCAGCCTAAAGGTGTCTTTCTAAAAGCCTTGCAAAGAGGAGTTAGCTCATTGTATTTCCCTCAGGTGAAAAGATTTAAGAAGGGAAGACCAGGAGATCTGTGACACCATAAATAGATTTGAGTTTCTGGTGACAGACCCAACATTCAGCAAAGTGTTTCCCTTTTGCAATAAATTAAGCCAAGAAAGAAGGGGCAGACATAAGTAAGAAACAACAGTGGGAAAAATGTGTACAGACCTTGGGAAAACTGTCTCTGTGAGCTGCTGTCTGCTTCACTTTCTGGAAATCTTTACTTTCAGGTCATCAGTTGGTGCACAGGTCTAGTCAGGGTTTGGTGCTTTCTTTAGATGTAACACATGGACCAAGAGTCTATTCCTGTTAGCTAACAGTACCTGATAGGGCCTTTCCAAAGGGGTTGAACAGGCTGTTGGGTTTCCTCACAGACAAAATAGGAGTAGGGCAGAGGATGATGAGGCCCTGAACGTTATTATCTTCTTTTATGGAGTTGATGTCTTGAACGGCCTCTTTGCATAGATTATTGACTAATTCTGAGGAGAGGTTTTGAGGGGATCTAGGTGGATCCCTTAGCAGGAGGTACACTGTAGATCCTGGCAATATTCATTCAGGATTTTGGCACAAGGAGGGTGGAAGCTGATCCAAAAGGGACAAATGTTTAGAGTCCTTAAAATTATCTCTTAAGCCACCACAGGCAATGTAAAAAAAAAAAAAGATTCCCAATGGGTTGTTTGATTGACCTGGTTGGTCATTTTTGTTGCTGCTATTAAATTCTAGAATTATCTCCCCCTTTCAGGAGAAAGAAAGTCCAGCATAATATTTCCCTGATAAATCTCTCCCTCCAATAAAAGAACAGGAAGGCTGGGATAGTAAGTAGCTGGCAAACAGGAAGTTAACAGACATGATTTGTTTAGACCTACTTTGATTCATCCCCTGGGGCTGGTATATGTTGTTGGCTTCAAACAACAGGAGTTCAGCTAACAGTGTAAGAAGTGGGGGACAGAAAATGAGTAGAGTCTGTCATATCAAAGTGAAGGGAAATTTATGGATTTTGAGATTATTTCTCAAGTTTATTGTTATATTCAAGCACGGTATGTATTAAGTGCATAGTCACTCAGCTTAAAACTTCAGTGACTTGCCAAGTTCTCCTTGGTTTAACCCCTGTTTATCGTTTCAGCCTATCTCCCATCATGCTCTAGGGATCCAGCCTTACTGGTTTTTCAGCTTTTGTTACTTCCTCAAAGTCACCCCACCATACATTCAGTTTGCTTTCTATTAAAATCTTCCCCACCGATCCCCACTCCCACACCCTTGGTTTAGCTAAATTCCACTGACTTTTCAATTGTCAATTTGAACAGAAATTCCTCAACAGCGTTCCCCCTGACCACCTCAGGCTACGTTAGCAAGCCTTGTTCCATGCTCACTTAAGCATTTTTTATGTAGTACATCAGACTGAAAACTACCTTGTCGGTGTTGTATATGATGTGTTATTCTCCAGTAGGCTGGGGTACCCCCAGTTTCTGACAATAGGAGAACATCCCTCAGAGTGAGCTTAGCCAGGTTGTAAGATCTTGTAGGGGAACAAAACATAAAGAGGCAACATGGCTCTTTCCTATCTGTCTCTGTTTCGGCTTGAATGTTTGTGTCTCCCCAAAGATTCATAGGTTGAAATCCTAATGCTTGGTCTGTTGGTGTTAGGAGGTGGGGCTTCAGGAAGGTGCTTAGGTAATGAGGTGGAACCCTCATGAATGGAATCAGTACCTTTGTAAGAGTCCCCAGAAAGCTGTCTAGCTCCCCATGAAATAGTAGAAAAAATATATATATTGGTGTCTGCTCCTGGTTCCTGGCACAGAGCTTCTAAAACCCGTGTCATTTCGAAGTAATAATAGCCCTAGAAGCATCTTTTGTTCTAGTATTTGGTCTTTGAATCTTGTTCCTGACGCACAGCTCCTAAAGATCTTGGATTCTCCTGGGTGATAAAAGTGTCTTTTATTCTAATGACAGGACTCACGGTGGGCTCCCAAATAGCTTCAGGATGGGGTTTGGTCAGCAGAAGACCAAACCATGTTTAGAAGCTTGGAACTTTCAGCCCCACCCTCTGTCCTCCAGAAGGGGAGAGGGGCTGGAAATTGAGATAATGATCAATTGTGGCTACATAATGAAGCCTCCTTAAAAATCTCAAAAATAGTTTGGGGGGCTTTCCAGTTAGTGAATACGTCTATGTACCAGGAGAGTGGCGTGGCCCAATTCCAGGGGGTCAGAAGCTCTTGCACAAGGGATCCTCCCAGACCTCATGTATCTCTTCTGGCTGTTCATCTGTATCCTTTATTACATAATAAATTGGTAAGTGTTTCCCTGAGTTCTATGAGCTTGTCTAGTAAGTAATCCAGCCCAAGGAGCAAGGGTCATGGGAACCTCTGATTTGCAGCCAAGTCAGACAGATGTTGTGGGTGACCTGGGAACCTACTACTTGCAATTGGCATCTGAAGTAAGGGGCAGTCTCGTGGGACTGAACCCTTAACCTATGGAGTCTGTGCTAACTCTAATTAGTGTCAGAATTGAATTGATTGCAGGATGCTCAGCTGATATTGCAGATAATTGTTTGGTGTGGGGGAAAAAACACATGTATCTGGTGTCAGAAGTGTTGAGAGTGTGGTAGTAGTGTGACAGTAAAGGAGAAAACCTTCCACCACATGAGGACACATCAAGGAGACACCCACAATGGACCACGAAGAGGACCCTCACCAGAGCAAGACCATCTTGGTGCCTTAATCTTGGACTCCCCAGCCTCCAGAACTGTGAGGAATAAATTTCTGTTGTTTAGGCCACCCTGTCCTGGGTGTTTTGCTGTGGCAGCCCAGATGGACTAAGACATTCACCATGTGAGCACTATTTCCATTACGTATTGAATAGTCTAACTCTTGGTCTGGACTGCTTTCTTTGACCTCTTTTTATCATCGTGCCTTCCAGGATGTCAATATACTACCTTAAACTTGTTGGAAAGGAGCCACTTCAAGAGAATGTGCTAAGAGGTGAAGTGTTGAAAGCAGCTCTTTTTACCCAAACAATCAAAGTTCCATCTGCCTTACAGAGCACTGAATGCACAGAGTTGGGCACGAAGTGCTCTTTAAAGAAATTATGTTTGTTAAGTAAAGGCATCAAGCTGAGTAACAGGTAAACAAGACAGGGACTTCGCTGACAAGGTAGTCAAACCCATCAAACTGCACAGACCTCTGCTTCTTAAAATTTGGTCCACCAACCCCTTGCATCGGAATCACCTACAGTGCTTATTCACAATGAATATTCTTAGGCCCCACTCTGCAGATACCGAATTGGATTTTCTTTGGGAATAGTACTCTTGATGATTTTAAACCCACAAAACTTCAAGAACCATTGCCAACAACTGAAAACAAAAATAAGTAGTTCTATTTTTGCTATCCAAGATAGCAAGAAATTTTCAGCAAAAAAAAATTTTTTGTTCTCATTTGTTTGCTTCTAATCATTTTAAAGCTTCACACAGATACTCGCCCTTTCTTCCATGTATACTTAGCACAATGCCTTACACACACCTTACTCCATTAGATAGTGCATCAGCTGAGCAATTTCAGGATCTTCATCTATTTCTCCACGCAGCTATAGAACTGACACACCGTTTACACCACAGGATAGCTTGCACTTGGGGAATTGTTTCATCTAATTTCTTACAATTAATGAACAAGTCCTATCAGTTTTAATTCTGTTATCCCAGGCCTACATTTTGGAGTAAATTATTTATCCTACTAATTTAATGGCAAACAGTCACCAAGGCAAGCTTAAGGCAGTAATTTCATACATATGTTTGTTATAGGTTAATTATCTGGGTGCCACAACCAGCTTTGCAATAATGAACTCTCCTGGGCAGACCCCATAAAATATATCCCTCAGCTTACCAAAAAAAAAGAAGTTTAATGTTTTGGAGTTTGTCATACTAAGGTTTATGTAACTTCTGACTTGCACTGAAATTTTAGGGAAGAACTAAGAGATGTTTGTGTCAAATGAAAGAGACAGAGACCAGGATGAAGGAAGAAAGAGCAACATGTTAGCAAAGAGTGTATATGAAAGTTCTGAAAATTCATGGTAGCTTAGATCAAAGAATCATGGGACTTAAAAATGACATACCCAAATTTGAAGCATGGCATATTTCTTAAAGCCCCTTAAATTCCTCCACTTATAATACAGAGACTTAATATTTATAGTCTCTTATGCTCAATTCAAATAATCCATTCATGTAATCAGAATAAGTAGTCAAAAAAAGACATTTTGATGTAACAGTGTTCTTGACCATATGATGTGACGCTAGTATACTCAAAGTCTCCCACAAGTAGGCAACAAAGTTTGACCACTGGAATATTTTGTTACAAAGTATGATATGTACAATGAGTGTAATGAAGAGCTGAAGAGCTCGTGCAATGTAGTGTATTGCAGGATAAAAATTGTGAGTAGTAAAAAATGCAATATTAAGCCACAGCTGTTGAGAAATTCGGCATTTACTGAAAATCTTGGGAAATTTGCCTCCTTAGTGTATATATCAGTGAGTTAAACATCCCTCTCAAACAGCCACACAAGGCTGATGTGCTATCCAATGAACACAGTTATATTGATAGATAGGAGCTAACGCTTTCAAATATTCTGCCAAAAATTCCATCCTCAAAAATCCAAGAGTTGAGACCTGCTGGCATATGGCACAGATATGCACAAGTATTTTGGGATATAAAGGGGCACCCTTATTCTATCTGGGTTTGCTGACAGACTATTTTGGGGAGCAGTTGAAATCCTGAAGAATGTAATGCAATCTTTTCAAAATAGCACTGCTTATTAACAATGCACCTGGTCACCCAAGAGCTCTGCTGTATATATACAATGAGCTTAATGTTGTTTTTTCATGTCTGCTAACACAACATACATTCTGCAGTGCATGGATCAAGGAGTCATTTCAACTTTCAAGTCTTATTATTTAAGAAATACATTTTGCAAGGCTATAACACCATAGATAGTGATTCCTCTGATGGATCTGGGCAAAATCAGTTGAAACCCTTCTGGAAAGGATTCACCATTCTACATGCCATTTAGAACATTCATGATTCAGGGGAAGAGATTAAAATTTCAGCATTAATAGAAGTTGATTCCAACCTTCATGGATGATTTTGAGGGGTGCAAGACTTCAGTGGAGGAGGTAACTGCAGATGGTGGAACTAGCAAAAGTACTAGAGTTAGAAGTAGAGCTGAAGATGTGACTGAACTGCTGCAAGCTCATGATAAAATGTGAACAGATGAAGGAGTTGCTTCTTATGGATGAGGAAAGAAAGTGGTTTCTTGAGATGGCATCTATTTTTGGTGAAGATGTTGCACTGATTGTTGAAATGACAACAGGCCTTAGAATATTACACACACTTAGTTGATAAAGCAGCAGCAGGGTGTGAAAGGACTGACTCCCATTTTGAAAGATGTTCTACTTGAGCAAAATGTTACTGAACAGCATCACATGCTACAGAGAAATTGCTCATCAAAGAAGAGTTAGTCAATGAGGCAAACTTCATTGTCTTATTTGAAGCAATTGCCACAGCCCCCCCAACCTTCAGCAACCACCGCCCTTATAAATCAGCAGCCATCAGCATCAACGCGAGACCCTCCACCACCAAAAAAGATGGTAACTCACGAAAAGCTCAGATGATGGTTAGCATTTTTTTAACACTAAGGTATTTTTACATTAAGGTATGTACATTGATTTTTAGACATAATGCTACTGCCCTCTTATTAGACTGTAGTATAGTGTAAACATACTTTTATATGCACTGAAAAGCCAAACAATTCATTTGACTTGCCTTATTGCAATATCTGCTTTATTGTGGTGGTCTGGAACTGAACCTGCAATATCTCTTAAGGTGTGTCTGTACCAGATTAACACTAATCCAAAGAAAACAGGAGGAGCTACATTACTTTCAGATAGAGCAGACTGCAGAGAAAGCTACCCAAAATAAAGAGGGCCATTACATTTTGATAAAGAGATCAATACTCTGAGAAGATGTAACAATCCTTCAAGTGTATGTGCCTAACAACAGAGCATCAAAGTACAAAAACGGATAGGCAAAAATGGATAGAAATGCAAAAAGAAATAGATGAGTACACTATTATAGTTGGAGACTTCAATGTCCCTCTATCAGAAATGGGCATATCCAACAGAAAGAAAATCAGTAAAGACATGTTAAACTCAACAGCACCATCAATCAACTGGATATAATTAACATCTCTAGACTACTTCATCTAACAAGAGCAAAATATAGATTCTCCTGAAGCGCCTGTGGACCATTTACCAAAATAGACCACATTCTGGGCCATAAAATAGGCCTGAACAAGTTTAAAGGGAGAGAAATCATACAATGTCCGATCTTAGACAGCAATGGAATTAAACCAGAAATCAATAACAGAAAGATAGTGAAGCATTCCAAAATATTTGGGGATTAAACATCACACTTAATTACACCTGGGTCAAAGAAGAATCTCAAGAGAAATTTTAAAACATTTGGAACTAAATGAAAATGAAAAATACAACTTATCAAAGTTATGTGGGATGCAATGTATAAAGGGAAATTTAAACCATTAAATCTCTATTGGAAAGGCAGAAAAATCTAAAATCAATAATCTGAGTTTTTATTATAGGAAACTAGAGAATGAAGAACAAATTAAATCCAAAGTAAGCTGAAAAAAAGAAATAAAAATTACAGCATAAATCAATTGAAAAATGGAAAAAGAGAAATGAAGCCAAAACCTAGTTCTTTGAAAAGATCACTAAAATTGGTAAGAGTCTAGACAGGCTAACTAAGAAAAAAGAAAAGAAGACACAAATTACTAATATCAGAAATGAAAGAACATTCATACAGGACCCATGGACATTAAAATGATAAAAAGAGGAATATTATGAACAATTCTATACCTACAAATTTGATAACCTAGATAAAATGGACCAATTCTTGAAAGGCACAGTCTGCAGAAACTCATACAAGAAGAAATGACAATCTAAATAATAATCCTATAACTATTAAAGAAATGGGATCAATGGTTAATAATAATCCACTCCAGAAATTGTGCTCCTTTGTATTTACTCAGAGAAGTTGAAAACTTAGGTCTACACCCAAACCTGCACATAGATGCATGTAACAACTTCATTCCTAATTGCCTAAACTTGGGAACTGACCACAGTATTCTTCAGTAGGTGAATGGATAAATAACACTCCAGACAATGGAACATCATTGGTTCCAAAAAAAAATTTTTTTAATTAAAAAAAAGAAAACTATCAAGCCAGGAAAAGACATGGAGGAAACTTAAATGCATATTACTAAGTGACAGAAGCCAATCTGAAAAGGCTACATACTGCAGAAGAGTGGGAATGGCATGGAGGTACAGGTAGTATAGAAATGTCAGAATGCTGATCATTCTTGAGGCTGGATAATGGTAACATGGGGGTTCATTCATAATTCTATTAACTTCGTGTATGTTGAAATTTTACATAATAGAAAATATTTTATACAATCAAGCATTATTTATATCAACATCTAATATATATCTTATCTTAGATCCACACTAAATACATACACTTTATAAGAATAATGTTTGGGACCTGCTTTGGTATTTCAGTATCTCATTCATAAGATTTACTCTATGAGTAAAATCTGCACAAGGAAAATCACTCTTTTATACAACCAAAGTTTATCTTAGGCTGGATAATTGAAAGATATTTTCAAATAAATAGACAAGTCAACAGATTAACTTCATGATGTGAGGAATATGGTGGAAAAACTGAAGATTGTATATTAAAAACCACAGTTTATAATAATTGTAAGGTCATATAATTAAGCATGAGGACAATGTAGTCATAAAACTAGACAAAAATATCCCCACATCAGTCAGATTCCAATAGAAAAAGATAATCCACTCGGAGTAAAACAGTGCAGGGATTTAAATACAGGGAATTGATGACATGGGTTACAGAGATGCTAAAAAGCCAAAGGGGGAACAATGAGGTCACCAAGGGACTAGTAACAACCAGAAATATCCCCCACGCCTATGGTGGAGAGACAAAGGAGGAGGCTAGTAAACAGAGCCCAGGATGCAAAGTCTTTTGTTGGAAGTTGGATCTATGAAGGTTCATCCGCCAGCCTGAGCCACCAAGGAGGCGCAGCTGCTTCACAGGTGCTGTCCTGACAGGGAAGAAAGGGTAGACACTCCTGGTTTCTCCCCGCCTCTGACCCTCCCATCTGCAAAGCCAGCTGACTTGGGAGCCTGGGAAACTCAGGCTACAAAATCCTTAAATCCAAGGAAAAGATTATGCACCAGAAAAAAAGGAGTTAGGAAAGGGAAAAAAAACAACTATGCTTTGGCACAAAGCCCATGCTTCAGCCTCAATCAACCTACTGAACTGGTCTTTGGTGTCAAGTCTAATACTGTAGTAAGCCTGGATGTTTAATATCTAAATGATTGCTTGCAAAGCTTTCCATCTTTTTCCTCACTTCTATCAGAGGTGGATTTACAATGGAGCAAATGATTCTTAAACCTCAGGGTTCCCCCACCCCCTGCTCCAGCCTCTTCTAATGCCCTGGAAAAGATGCCAGCAATTTTTAAAATTTATAATTGTATATTCCTTTTTAAAAGAGGATCCATAAAGAATATAAACATCTTGTCCTATAATATCTCAATCTTTCCCTTTCCTACCTGCCCCTTCCCCACGTTTATATCTGTTAACTTCCTTTCTCAAATTCTTTAACTCCTAGTTCATCAAATGAAACCAGGTCCCTGGATTAGATGAGCTGGGGAAATTCTAATTCCATCTAATAAGTGTAAAAAAAAATCATATTCCCTATATGGAAACTTTTTTATAATAGGAATCACAAACTCAAATTCTTCCAGGGATCCAGGCAAGTGACAAATGAATAAGAAAGGCTAAGTGAGGACTAGAATAACCCCAAGGGCTCATGCTCCAGCCAACTGTTGCATGAAATTGAGCTCACTATATCCAGATCTTCTTTTTTGTATATGAAAAACTGAAAATATAATTTCTTTTCCCAAGTATAACTCTGAACTCTTTTGATTTTTAAATGCACTCTGAAAAAACTTTAATATTCTGCTGAGCAAAACAAATCACATCCAAGTGCTATACTGAACCCCCGGGCTGCCAGTTCACATTTGGTTTATAGGAAATATGCAGAAGTTGGGAAATTTATAACCAATCTTTGCAAGAAATCTGATTCTTTCTTTTCCCAAAGTCAAAATCGCGAGAAAGAAAAAAATAAAGCTACCCCAAGAAGTCTCTGTCTGAGATGTAAATAGAGTGATTATTATTTAATATATTAATAATATAATTTTAAAAAGTAGATTCAACAAAATCAGTTTAGTGCCAAGCATGTTGCTGGTACTGGTACATCAAGGTGAGAGAGATAGAGCCAAAAAAGTGGAGGAGGCTGGAGATATATGACTAAATAGAATACTATGATGACAAAATAGCTAACAGATACTGAATATTTACTGTGTGCCAGGCACCATGCTCAGTGTTTTGTCAAACAGTTAGTCAGTCAACAAACATGTTAGGTCAAGTACTATTCTATGTGTTGGGATAAAGCAATGACAAGGCAGAGGACCCTGCCTTCTAGAAACTTGGAGTCCAGTAGAGAAAGATAGAATATAAATGTGTAAGCAAAGAGATACATACGATGATATCAAGTGTCCTGGGACACAACAAAGAAAATACGGTAATGGAGCAGAGAGTGATGGGAGTAGGGGACTTAAGGGCTTTCAAAACTGGTCCAGGAAGGTTTTTCTGAGGAGCTGACTTTGAATAAAGACATTACTCATAAGAAGGCAGTCACAAAACAAAATTGATGTAGTTTGTTCCGAGAGAGGAAGAGCAATTGTCAAAGGCCACAAGTTCGGCGTGATGGAGGGACGGAAGTTAGGCCAGTGTGAGTAGCGCAAGGGGACAGTGGGGGCAGATGGGCTCAGAGAGGAGGCAGGGTCCATAAGGCACCACAGGACAAGACCAGGAAACAGGATCTTCATACACTCTGTGCAGGGAAGCCAGGGAGCTGTAAGCAGCCATAGCACATTTTGATTTAACCAGTAAGATCATTCTGGCTGGTCCATGGAAGATGATGAATTAATGTGAAGGCCGAGCTAATGGCGGACTGGGCTAGACTGTAGCAGTAGTGATAATGAGACACAGGCAGATTTTTTATCTCTTCATTCAATTTTGGTGGGCTGGATGAATGGTCTGAAGGCCAGACCTATCTGGATTTGGAACTGACCGGAGTACACAGGCCGTGCCAAGGGCACCATCTCCATTACCAAAGTCCCCTAAACGATCACCAACCCCCGACTTCATGCCAGCACCATTCCCAAGCCCCATTACTCTATGCCATAGCTGCCACTTGGCTATATCATTAGGGAATTTATAGAATCAGTACTTAGAGTATTTCTCTTTACCTGGTATGGAAGTATTTTAATATTTGAACCACTGTTACAGTTATACCAGGTCATCACTGCTGAATATCAGTCTTAGACTAACAAGTGTGAAATCTCTCCTGTTGGACATAGGATGTCAGGGACAATTTCTGGCCAGAGGGATGACATGATCAAAGTAGAGTTTCCAGAAAACTGACCTGGAGCTGTTTGCAGGGTGAGTGAGAGAGCAGAGGGAGAAACAGGAGGGAGGCAGGTCAATTAGCAGGCTGCTCCAGAAGAAGCCCAAGATCAGGGGAGAAGAGCATGTAAGTTTTCCCAAAGGATTTTACTGTGAAAGTTAAACCTTGCCTTGATAGGCAGAAGGCAATATAATCCTTTTCCCCTTTAAATTGATCTGTTAGAACTTTGGTTTGTTGCTGAGGATTCCAAGTGAATATATTACTGTCACCTGCATGTCCTATGAGGAAATGATAAAATCACCGTTCTTGCCTTCCCCTTTTTATAAGGAATGAACTTTAGAACTCTGAGGGATTGCAGTGAGCTGGGTTAGGAGTGAATTCCTGAAGGAGCTTGATATTTTCCAAAGACACACCCCATGCATCTTTGACACATTGGGTAAGGGGGAAAGGGGGAGATCCACACATGACAGGAAGAGCACTTAAAAATCCTTGAAAATAACCTTAAAATATGTCTTTGCTTATTTATGACTGTCAGAATAGATCAATTGAGGGAGAGAGAGAACAAAACTAGTAACCATTGAACAGTTGGTGAATCTCGGTGAGCCTATGGATAATCATTATAATGTTTTGCAACTTTTCTGTAGGTTTGAGATATTTCCAAATAAAAAATGGAGGAAAATAATTTGCTAGTTTGTGATTGTTCTTCCTGGGAACTAGCTGGTCTTTGATTTTTAGTAGTGATCATTTTAATGAGTCACTTTATTTTCACTCTTGGAGAGGTCTGTATAGCTTAACGTAAATCCCATATATCTAAATCAAGAAACCAAGGTCTCAAGTATTTCCTAATGTACTGTGGCCTTTTATCTCCTGTTTATTTTCCCTAATTATTATTATATAAGCAAGGGACTCTTTTATGGCTGTAGAGTATCCTAGGAGGAAAAGCTACCCATGCTTCCCTTTGCCATTTAATTGCTGTTCAGGTTGCCCCAGGAAGAATTCAACCCAATCAGTAGATGTTTGCATTATCTATTCATGATAATTTTGAAAATGTCTGCTGTGCTGAACAAATATGATATGATATTTAAGAATGTCAAAGAATGCTTTAAATTCTATGTCTTTTCTTCAGTCCAGCACTTCAAAATACAACCATGAAATAAAAATGTTCAAATCACCATACGTTCTGTAAACTGAAAAAATTCCAGTGTAACTCTAGTTATTATTAGAATACAAAAATAACATCTTTGCCTTGTGATTTATTCACACCTTAAAATATTAGGTTGAACCATAGAAAATTGACATTTTGTAGACCAAAAACAGTCAGATATTGGCAATTTCATATGGTTCACCCTATTAAAATCAACATACTTCCTGTAATGTTGACATCCAATACAAAAATGATTCATATTGTCGATTATGTATTATTTCCTCCCTGGTGAAAGCTCAAATCTTACAGAAACATGGAGATCTATTTTATAAAACCTCATAGTGTATGCCCAAAGCAGTTGCTAGAATGAAGATAAATTCTCATATAAACTTACAAATGATAGTTTGATGGGTAGCATGTAACTCACTATTATTTTGCTCCATCCTCTCTAGGCTGGCAGCAAGGGAGAAAAGAAACTATTGATTAAGGTTAGCTGGGAGGTTTTGCATCTGTATATATTCTATACAAACCCTACAAATTTTGCATATTCTATACAAATTCTAAAAATTATTTAGCATCTCTACAATGGATTCTCATGACTATTGTTATTAAAGTATGTCATTTCTTTGCCTGTCAAATGGAAACCTCACTGAGGAGGTTGAAAGTTCACTAAGTAGCATTAATCTACATTTCTTCTTTTCACTTTTCCTGAATTACAGCTTCCGATAACCTCTGACAGGTGAAAAACCACTTATAGGATTCTCTCACTCTTTCTTTTTAACAAGTGGATATTTTCAATTTAGCATGTATCATATTTAAACGCCAAATCCTGAACATACCAATGATGCAATAGAGCATAGATTATCCTAACTGCTCTGGTAAATGCCATAAAAAAAAAATCTGTGAATAATTCTCATAATTTGGCCCACTTACAACACAGAAATATCTTTTCCTTGATACAGAAAATGTATTTCTCCCCTCATATGATTAGTGTTTCCCTTTGATATTTCTCATTAATATCCTTAATTACTGTAGTCCTGAGAACTAGTTTTTCTAGAAGCAGAAAGTTACATAGATTTTTTTTTTTTGAACCAAACTCTCTTACCAGAAAATAAAATATTGGAGCTTCCGTACAACATAGCTGCTCTTTCTATTACCAGTTCAAAACTATACTGGCAAAATGAAGAAAGAACTGAGATTTGGATTTCTTTACTTACTGAATTCATGTAAGTTTTCCATTCCAGGTGCTTTGAAAATTCACTATTCTGATCAATGAAGACTTTTTTTTTTAACTTTTTGGTAGAAAACCCACATACTTCCTAATGTTACATAAGTATCCCACTAATAAAAATAAGCAGAGGAAAAAAGGAATTGCAGTTCAGCAGCACCAAAAGTCAGCTGGAGACAGAGAGGCACAAAGAATAAAAGTATTGTGAGAGAGTCAGCAAAAAGACTTGGTTCTGATAAGGAGGCTGCTAGAGAAATGCCTGTGTCCAGTGCATGCATACAAGTCCTGACTGATGCTTGGGCCTCACATCAATACGACCAGCAGGTAGCATCGTGTGGTAGGTGACAGCCTGGATGCTGCTGTCACACTGCCTGGGTCACTTGGGTGACCTTAGAGAGGTTGTTTGCCCTCTGTGCCTAGTTAACTTGTCAATGAAATGGGTCTATGAGTAGCAGGTACTGTATTGGCGTGAGAGGATTAAATGTGATATTCCAGGTAAAGCCCTTAATTTAAGATCCTGGCTAATTAGTTGTCAACAAATGTTAACAATAAAAGCCATATCTCTATCTTAGTAACTTCTCTTCTAGCCTTCACAGCAGGACCCTCCAAAACATAACAACAAAATCATAACCCTTGGCAACAGCTTTGGAGGGGAACTCTGTGGAGTCAGATGAAACCAAAAGGTAAGCTAATTGGTTCATGTAATTACCGAACAGCTCTAACTTCGGAAGATGTACTGGCAGAGATTCCATATGCTATTGGAGAAAGACAGCAAGCTTTAGAATCAGGTAGGCCAGATTCTACTTTTAGGTGAGAGACCTTGGACCGCTTATTCGATGCCTCCATGGCTCAGTTTCCTGACCTTCACAGTAAATAACAGCACGTCCGTCGTAAGATTGCTGTGGAATATTCTTCTAACCAGGACCGTGCTGGGCCTGCCAGCAGCTCTCAGCAACCAGCAACTTTCATTATTTTTGAGGGAGGGAGACTATTTGGTCCAGTCAGACCAGAATACTGGAAACTTTAATACATGACAGAATCAACTCAACACACCTTCACACTCGCTTTGAGATCCAACTGAGGACGCTTTTGGTGTAAAGTAATATTCTTAATGTTCTATTTCTTCTGGTCACCCTGCATTTTCTTTTTAGTGTCTTAGACATTTAAATGTTCACAGGCCAAGAAATTTAAAACTGAGGTCAAATAAAATTAAAAAGAAAATCTATCCCCAACAAAAGCCCTCCTTTGCTCCTGGTTACCGAGCCCTTACTGTGCGTGCTGCCCTTGGGTCCCGGGGCAGACCTGAACCAGGTCTCCAAGCAGTAGTACTCTGAGGCCCTTAGACACAAAGGAAAATAAAAAGCAGCAACTGGGTTCAAGAGATACAAAACAAGTTACCTATCAACCTCGTTAACTATTGCTAATATCTTTTTCTGAGCCAAGAATAAGCTAAATACTTTCTGTGCATTATCTTGTTAAATTCTAACTATACCCTGGGGCAAATACTATCTTCACCTTTATTTTACAGATGAGAAAGTTGAGTCGTGGGCTGCACTGTCCAATAAGTAGCCATGAGCCACTTGTTACCATTTAAATTTAATTTAATGTAAAATTCATTCACGCGGGCCAAATTTCAAGTGCTCCATAGTGGCTGCCTGTTGTTGGCCTCAGGTTGTAGGAAATAACAGAGCATCACAGAAAACTCAATCAGGTGATGCTACCTAGAAATCTAAGCATCTACATTCATACCACTAACACAAGGGAGAACCACGACCCATATGTAGGTGACACGACTCCTGAACTTCCCTATTAAGCCCTCCCTCATCACCAAAGCCAGATTTCCCAACATCCACATCAATGTTCTTTCTGTTGTCCGCTCATCTTACGACTATCATTACTTTGGTGAATTATATGATTGATGGTGACATAGCTTTGATATTCATAAAGCCAGAATTTTCCAAACCTCAGGCATTTATGTATCACTTCATGATTTTTGGCACATGGACCTACAGACTGTATTAGCATTAACTTAATTTTTAAAATCCACTCCCATTTTTATTCAAATCCATTAAAAATGTTATAGCATTAGAGTGAATGGTTTATCTCTTTTATCTGCCTTATATTGGTATTTATAAAAATAAGTACAATGGAAGCAATTTTTTTATTATATTCTACCCAGATACTAAGATTTTTGTTTCTATTTAGGGAGGTTGATGTGTTAAATATAGACTAGTACAAAACAGATCATTTTACTTGTCTTAATCCCAATTATTCGAAAAGAATCAAAGAGGGAATACATTTTTCACAGTGTGAGACGATGCTATTTATTGCTACATCTGTAGAACTGCCTAGAATCTCCTCATGCCCACCAGGAGTTTGTGGTGCACACTTTAGAACTCTGCACCAAACATTTAGGGAAAAACCAAAGCAGCATATAATAAGGGACAAACACCACTATGTGCAAAAACTTTTTCACATGGACAATGGGTAGTCTAGAATGGAAGTGACTTTCAAGGAGTTGCTTCATGGAACCATGTAGACATAGGCTTTAAAAGTGGAATAAAATGGGTAGGACCCTTATGGCTAAATGTTCACTGAAGGGGAAGGCACAAGGAGTTTGGGGGACACTAAGGCAACCAGCAGGACTAGCAGTACAGGAATATTTTGGAGAATCTGGGGAAATGTAGGTGAGTGAGTCTGACAAAGCTCAATTTGGAGTTTTGATACTAGATTAATACAGAGAGGAAGTGAAGTCAATTCAGAGGAGTGGCTTCGACCTGCCGACAGAAGGGCCAGGGTGGGAGCTGCTGTGCTGTGACCATCCCAGAGAGGAAGAGCAGGGATGACCCAGATGACTTCACAGAACCCCAATACTCAGACTTTCTCTGCTATGAGTTGAAATTAATTCCCCTTTGCAGTCATATCCCAATACATCTCCATAAGCCAAATCCCTTTCACTTGACTGAACGAAGTCCTGTCTTCTAAAGAAACTCATTCCCCAAATATATTTATAACCCTCAGAGGTCTCCTACATCACCACCTACCCCACTAGCCTCAGATCTGGATGCCTGGGTCAGGGCTGGCTACAGGAACAATTCACAGCCTCTGCTGATTCAAGGCTGGGTGTATGGAAATCCAGCTACGGCCTTTTCGTTCTCACAAGCGGCTCCCTATGCAGTGGAGAAGAGAATGCACCTCCTGCTCTGGTGCCCTCCAACACGGGCGTGTGTTTTAGAACCAGGTTACCTGAGAGGGCTCTGGTGCCACACTGCTTAAGTTCACATCCTAGTCTAACCATTCAATCTTACTCCTTCTCTTATTTAAAATGGATTAATAATAATAAATCCTATCTCAAAGTGTTGTTGTTAATATTAACTAAAATAATTCATAGGAAGTATTCATAGCTCCTGATTTAATTCATGCCAGATGTCTCCCTATTAATCCCCAATTATTATAGCTCTAGGTCATTCATGCATGCAAGGAAGCACACACACGCACACACACACACACACACCCATATTCCCCAGGAGTCTCCTATCCCAGCGGGGCGACTGGTTTGACATGTTTTCCAGTATTGGCAGTATTATTTACCCAAACATATCATCACCCATCACCACCCTCTGATACCTGAGCCTTGGCACCAGCTTGCTGAGGCAGACTCTTTCACTTAATTGCCTCCTTGCCAGCAAACACACACCTTACAGAGACTATCCTTGGCCTCCAATGTGCCACATTCTTTCTTACATTAGAATCTTTGGACTTCTTAAAATGTCTCCCTTCGATGGCACTGTCCTCACTCTGACTCTCTAATTTTTACTCAACTTTCAGATCATTGAGAAGCTTTCCCTAAACTTCCATCTAAATGAGTCACTTGTGTATCCATATATATGTATGTAAGTATATTTGTGAAGTCCAACTTAAGAAATTCGTAGACATTTGTGTAAACAAAGCTTTGCTCTGGAACAAAGCCAAGTCATCTCTGTTTACCAGCTGAAGACAGAAGTGGTCATGTACAGTCGTTTTAATCTTAGTCATCTTGTTTTGATTTTTATTACTTCTCTAGTGCTTGCTATGTTTGTGCTTAATTTTGAGTTTTTTTATGAGCATTATTAATCTCATTATGTCCAGTGAATGTACAAGCAGTGAGAATGATGAAAATTACTAATTAGTGGCAAAAGATTATGATGGAAACAAAGTGAAACCTAACATTAATTGATGTGCATATGTTAATGACTTGTATGGCATCATTTTGGACTTAGGAGCAAATAGACTTCTGAATAGTCCTTGGAAATTTAACTCATTTGCAACCAGAGGAGTTTCTATGCTCAGTTGTCTGGTTCTGTTTTGATCTCTCTCTACTCTAAATTCAATGAGGAATCAATGTTCTGTTCAACATGGTATTGCAGAGCGCCCCAGAGTGACCATCATGAATTTTGAAACTACCTACCTAGAGTTAAGCCAAACTTCACACATGAAGGGCACACAGTCCTCCACAAGCCAGGCCTCCCTTCAGACACCAGCCACAAGTTCAGGAGGCCCCAGGCCACCTCTCACTTCTGACCATCTGACCAAAACTTTGGAATTTCCCACAACCCTCCCAAGTTTGATAATTCATCAGAACAACTCACAGAACTGAGGAAGACACTATAATTAAGGATTATAGTTTTATTATAGCAAAAGGATACAAATCAGAACCAGCCAAAAGCAGAGGTACCTAGGCTGATGTCTGAGAAGCTCCCAGTGAGAAGTTTCCTCGCCTCAGGATGTACGTTATCCTCTCAGCACACCAGTGTGTGCCAATATGCAGAGTATTCACCAACCACAGGAGCTCACTGGAACTTCACTGTTGAGTTTTTATCATGGTTTCATTATGGAGGCAGGATTCTCCAGCCCCACTTCCCTCCCCAGAGGTCAGACTCATATTATGTGGCTCGAAGCCCCTAAGTCTAACCACATGGTTGGTCTTTCTGGAATGGTCAGCCCCATTCTGACTCATCTCATTAGCATAAACTACCTAGGAGCCTACTGTGAGTCTTCTTGTTAACATAAACTTTCAAGTGTTGTCTGAGGCGTACATCACAAATAACAAAGATGTACTTGTCATATACAAAATTCCAAGGGTTTGGAAATTATCTTCCATTAACCAGAGACAAAGGCTAGTGAGATTATTTATTACACAATGATCCATAGTCAGCGCAATAAATACTTGTTGAAGAAATGATCCACTGGAGAGTAAGGGCAGGTTAAACTGGATATTGCTATAACTACATCAAGAAGAAAGATAAGAGAACACACGATTGAATCCAGCAAATCGCTTAATAAGTGATGGTATAAAAAGTAGTTTCAGGTGTTAATTGATTAAAGAATAAATGGGAATTGAAGTTTTATAGATTACTCTATTAAGATGTTTGCTGGTGACTGTAGGTAGAAGGTATAGGATATTGAAGCATGAACATGTTTGCACCGTAATGAGAAGGAGCCAGTAGGCTGAAAGAGGTTAAGGAGAGGAACTGATAGGGTAAGTCTGAGGTGGCCTTATGGGTGACTGCAGCTGAGTTCCCAAGCACTGCTGGTGGCCAAATACAAGTCCCAGGGATGAAGCAGAGATAATCCACTCAACGAGATGGCTTCTAATGCCCCTTCAAAACCTTCAGCTCTCTGGAAATAACATTTTTCAAAGAAATGTGTTCCTTTAGGCAAGTGATTCTTAATCAGGGATGATTTTACCCCCCCCCCCAAGGGACATTTGGCAATGTCTGGAGACCTCAGATCCAGCATTTCCACTTCTGTCTATATACTCAAAGGAACTGAAAGCAGAAACTCAAATAGTATTTGTATACCTGTATTTACAACAATATTATTCACAGTAGCCAAAAGGTAGAACCAACCCATTTATTGATAGATGAATGAATGACCGGACTGTGGTATATCCACACACTGGAATATCACTAAACTTTAAAAAGGAAGGAAATTCAAATTCTGACCTATGCATGGGTACTCCTTGAAGACACTAAGGGAAACAAGCACAAAAAGACAAACCTTGTTTGATTCCATTCAAATGAAGTACCTAGAATAGTCAAATTCATAGAAATAGAAAGTACAGTGGAGGTTAGCAGAGGCTAGGGTGGGAGGTGGGCTAGGCAATTTATTATTAGGTATGAAGTTTCAGTTTGGGAAAATAAAAAATTCCTGGAGATGGATGCTGGTGATGTTTGCACAACAATGTGAATATAGTCAATGCCACTGAAATGCACACCTAAAAATGACTAAAATGGTCAATTTTATGTCATGTATTGCTTTTCCGCACTCCAACCCCTTTCTCAATTTTGCCAGATTTCAGATTGGCCAAATAGAGCTTAAAAGAAGCAGAAAAAGGAGAAAAAGAAGAAGAAAAAAAAGAAAAATGAAGGAGAAAAACAATCACTTAAACCTCAAAACAGAATTTTGGATTTCTCAGTTTCTGAGATCTATGTATCCATTAATCTACCTGTAAAATAATTTCACCCATGAAGGCTGAAACTACCTAAGACTCCCGCACTTGGCTTGAATGCTTCATATGTTGTTGTATTCCCAAGTCAATTCTATGCATGTTCAAGGAAATGGTAGTCAACTATCTTAGCAATGATGTACTGTTTCAGTATATATTGTGCCTAAATATATATAATCTGATTTCAATTCTTGTGAAAATCACACATTTTCTACTACAGAAGAGAAGCCATCCCAGTTTAAAGAATGTCTTTATTTCCCCTGTTTAAAATCACAGAGAAATCTCACTGATGAAGAGTCATTTTTTTCCACTGTATGTGCTGTTTTTTAAAAGGGAACAACGTCTCCTGTTATGCAGCTAAAAAATTAAAACTTGAATAAATGATTATAGTAAGGAAAAATTATCCTTCACATTTTCTATCCAATGGGGCTACTGTATCAGTGGCCTTTCAATTCAGTCAAATAAACTTCTGATCCAGTTAAGCAATCAGTGAGTCAAGATTTTCAAGAAACTGAGTGGCTTATTTGGTCGCAAACGATTAAGGCGTGTGTGTGTTGAACCACTGCATATGATACAGATTAAATATAAGTGGAAAAAGACTATAGTTTGAGAAAAAATGGCCCTGGAGATTTTTTAGTATTTTATTGATTTATTATTTGTTTATTTTTGCAGCTTATTTCAAAAAAGGTTTAAGGCAGTTATGCATATTTTTATAGTCTGCATGCTCTTGGTGAATATTTCAAAGACTGGATGCTAAAAACTAAATTATTAAAGATCAAGAAGGAAGGAAGGAAGGAAGGGGGGGAGAGAGAAAAGAAGGGAAGACAGAGGGAGAGAAGGAAAGGATAGAAAAGGAAAAGAAAGAAAGGAGGTGAGGAGGGAAGGAGGGAGTAGCCAACTATCCTTTAACAGCAGTGAATTACTTTATCTTGAAGATGATTTCAATGACTTCATTCAATAACACCCTTAGAAGACAAGACATACAATTTACTTGCAACTAATTTGTATTCAAGGATACTATAAACACAGAAAACTGTTTATCTGAGTAGAATGAAATGCAATCTGAGTGGACTTATTGTTTTGACTTTCTGTCACACATTTGCCATCCTGAAAGACACACCCATTTCTTCTTGGAGAATTTCTTTCCCGCCATGTCATAGTCTTGGTGGGGATGTTATCCCAGAGCCTGCCTAGCTTCTAGGGGCCTTTTTTTTTTTTTTTTGACCAGGTCTTTCCTGCATCATTTGGACACAGGCAGTAGGTGGACTTGCAGTCTCATCTCAGTCAGTGGCTGTACTCTCTGGGACTGACTCTTACAGGTGATAAAGGACTAAAGACACACTGGAGCTGAGTCCTTC
Organism: Smutsia gigantea; assembly: GCA_032199065.1. Lineage (NCBI taxonomy): Eukaryota > Metazoa > Chordata > Mammalia > Pholidota > Manidae > Smutsia > Smutsia gigantea. Next base: position 278,014 of record JAVSCE010005671.1, read on the forward strand.
TGGTGGCAGTACCACAAATCTGCAAGATATTTCTCTAGTTCTCAGTGCTCAGCTCTCTCCATCTTCTCTCCTTGACTCCTGCATCTATTTTCCTCAAGACTTCAGTCTGGGCAGGCCTACGTGGGAACTGCTCACCAGGGACAGTTTGTTTCCCCTCTACTCATTTTTGCCTGCTGTGGCTTCTAGGCAGGGCTTGATGGCTTGCTCACATGTCTGGCACCTGGTCAGAGAAGACTGGAACAGCTGGGGACCAGAACAGATGGGGCTCCTGAGGCATCTCTTGAAATCTTTATTCGGTCTGTCCAGCATGGTGGCTTTAGGGTGGTCAGACTTCTTAAGTGGCAGCTCAGAGTTCCAAAGATCCACACCTTAAGAAAGATCTACATAGAAGCCCTATATCTTTTTATGATCTATTCTTCAGTGTCATGTAGTCTCACTTCTGCTGCATTCTTGATTGAAGCATTATAAAATTCTACCCACATTCATGGGGAAAGAACATAAACTGTCCCACTCAACAGAGTACAGTCAACATCACATTGTAAGAAGAACACGTAGGACAGAATATACATTAGTGCAATCATTTTCGGGAAATTTAGTCCACCACCTTCCAAATGACATAATCCTGTTACTTTGCAATAAGCTCCCCATTGCTGATCTTAGGCAGGATCAGAGTTTATTACTTATAACTAAAGAATCTCAATCTAGTAGAGTAAGGATCTATTTTATTAATCCCTTGGCAATTAAATGCCACTTTAATGTTGGATATTTAATTAATAACACCATCAAGAGGTTGGTACTTATTCACTCATTAATTACTGGACACACCTGCGTGACTCAGAAGAAAGCTTGGCTTCACCAGCGAATGACGCCAACTATTTTATCAAGCTTCACTCCATTGCTGCAAAACAGACACGATTATAAAAAAATGGCTGAGGCAGAGGGAGGTTATTTGGTTTATCACAGATGGCAATGGGGAGTGCAACACTTCCAGAAACAGACCCAGAAGTTTTCATTCCCTCGGCCAGGCTGGAACTATTAAATTGCATAGAAATACCAGGAAAAGATAAGCTACATGAACCAGTGATTGCTGGCACTAAACACTCTAGTGAGTTCAAAGAGCCCTTAGGGGCTGCTGTTTATTTGGAAAACCAGAAAAAAAGAGAGAAGTGCCGAGAGAAAGGCAGGATAGAAGCCTAGCTACATATTAGCTTATGATTTTTATCTTAACCAGACTTGTTTCAAGCATTTACATATTAGGGGTGCATGAGTTTATGTATATATGAATTTAGAGTACTTTAATCCTTTTTTAAAAAGCTCCAGGGCATGTGTACACATTTTAAATAAAAATGTATGTTCCAATAAATATTATCAGCTGGTCATCAAAATATCACCCTAAGAAGAAAAGAATTTTATCTTAAGACCACATGAATGTCAAAAAGCAAGTTAGAAAAACAGCAATGATACAATTAATATGTAGACTAGGATGTTAGTTTACTAAAGAAGAAAATGTTAAAATAAATAATGAAGTAACAGAATAAGGTTGTTGTTTCTAGGAAAATTCCATTCCTCCTTTTGGAACTTATTAGCCAATTTCCCTAAAATGCCAGAAAGTTCTAGAGGATTTTCTTTCAAAGGTAATTGTGTGATTGACCACCTGTACTTTCAAACTCTTATAATTATGAAATTTATGGAGATAAAAAAGAAGAGAAAATATATGCCTGTGATTCAGCCACTGGTTTTTTTTAATTTAATTTTTATCTTTCCGTTTCAAATTTATTTTTCATCTACTCTCAGATTCTCAGTCTCATTCTCTCTCTCTCTCCCCCAACCCCCCCCACAGACAAAGACACACACACACACACATTCCATTTCCACCCTTTTTCCTCTTTTGGTTCTCTTCCAGAGGCCACTCTTTTCAGTGACAGGCATCTCTGGGTTGGTCATTCTTTGTGAGCACCGGCTGTTTTGTGAGAACTGTTTTGGTCTTGCTTTTCTTCATGCCTGTCAAAGGCCACAGAATGTCAGAGTCTGAAAACACAGCCTGAATCAGCATGGACCAGAGAGACCTTCAACACATCTCAATAAAACTTTCAGTGATCTTCATTTTATACACATTTCAGTTGTGGATGACACACTTCATCCGAACAAAATAATCCTGAATAGCACCTTGAATGAAAAGGTCTGTTCAAATAGAGATGATACGGAGAATTACATTGAACACCCTGGTTTTTTATTCTCCATTATGAAAAAAAAACCACTACTAAAGCCCAAGAAAAATCATACACATTCTCTTTGGAAGCGCAAGTGTCCTAAAACCTTTGATTTGAAAGCCTCTGGTGACCCAAGCATTTTAAGTCATCTTGCAGAAAATTCTATTTATGTAAAAACAGTTGTTAAGACTGTTTTTTTCGAAGAAATGATTATTAAAGGACCTTTCCATGGACTAATTTTGGAGCCATCGTTTCACTATTTTTTTGTATGTTTCTTGTTCTTATTTTATTATTTTTATTAGCAACTTATTGCTAGATTCTGATATTTTAGTTCTTTGCAACAGCAAGGCTTTTTGTGTTATGTTATAGCATGTTATTACTTTTTAAATGGCTCGTTTCTACCTCTGTGTAAGTACAGGGCTGTGGAACTAAACAACGTACATAACTCTCAATTTACCATCTGCATTCCCTCTGCATTAGGTGTAACACTGGCAAGAAAATCAGAGCCCCAGCTCCAATTTTTCCAGCTGTCTCTGTCGCCCTGTGATCTTTTGGTACAAATTTTCTAGCCTGTTTGAAAAGGGCAGGCTTTTACCCCCCTCTTTGATTGTGCTTAGGCATTTTGCCAGCCTGAGACATGGATTAATATGAACAGAATCACAGACTTTTCTGAACATAAGTCATTTACGTGTATTTAGTGGTATATACCGAGCAAGACAAAGGCAGACCACAGTTGCCTTTGTGTAGAGTCGGGGTAGTGTTTGACTTCCCTCACTCAAGAACAAAGCAACTCTGACTTTTCCTCAAACTCAGCCCTTATGGAATGACTTCTAATGACTTTATGAACTGCTAGCCTTCAGGTGACTGGAGTGTTTTTTACTTTTTAAGTTTTCTTCTTCTATGACATTTTATGATTATACCTTATGGTACAGATCTATTTTTGTTCTTCATGATTTTCTGAGTGCTTCAAGTCTAGAGGGGATTTTTTTAAATCATTGGCCACCATCAAATGTGCTTTCAGTTTGGGGATAATGTGGAGAGAAGCTTTAAGTATCGTGCCAACACCAAACATGGCATGCCCTATTGAATGAGCCAATTCCATCCCCTGAGTCTGAATAATTTCGAGGAGACGTGATGTCATTGTCTACTTAGAGATAAATGGAAAGGAGTCTGGGTGTAAACTTTTGGAGTGGTCTTTGTAATAATAGCAATTAAAAAGAGCATTACCTCATACATTTAAACTTTTTGTATATACCATGCCATGTGCTTTTCTCATTTTACCCCGTACTACTCAGAAAGGGCTAATAGTTGTGTTTCATTATTTTTGAAGCACTGTTTGATGACAGTGGTGTAGCAGTTTCTCACAGTTCACTGCTTCAGTTTTCATCAAATTATATTTCTAGCTACACTAGACACTTCCATCATCAGTTTCCATATGCCTCAAAAACATGCAAGGACCAGTTTGCCAGCAGCAAATTCAGAAACCAGATAATAGCTGCTGTAGAACCCTTTTTTTCTCTTAGTACAGCCTTTTCTAAAGTGAGAATCTTAGAATCCACCAGGCCAACCTCTTAACACTCAAACACATACATATTTGTTTAACTAGATTAGCATGTGTGTATGGTAAAGGTTGAGGATCACCACAGATTACTTAATTTTGATGTGCAGGTCTTATTATAAAATAAACCCTGGATGTATACACTTCCATATACTTCATATCCCAGCTGGTGGAAAAGCAGCAGTCATACAATTTGCCAAAGAACTGCCAAGTCCCAAAGAATTCTTAAATCCTCACTCTCTTAAATTCTACAAGTTTCCCATGTCATTGCCAACACATTTTGAACCTCCCATTGTCAGATGAATGTTACAGATTAGGGCCCATTTTATATTCTAGACAACTCTGAAGTACGCAAATAAGTGTTATATCAACAATTGGTGCTAAAGTTTAAATATCAATTAGTCATCACTTCAAAACAAACTATCAGCGTATTTTTGTTTATGAATTTAAGAAGCATAAATAACCAAACACTGACTGCAGCTGGCAAAACATAAAATCTTAACTTTCTTTTTTAGAATATTGCTCATGCTTTCAAAAAAAAGAAAAGAGAATTAATAAAATGACAATAAACTAAACACAAATTTTGTAGTCTTTCAAAGATAATCATTCCCATAAATATATGAAGGATTTTCTTAATATATTTTACTTTTAGGACTACTGAATCCTTAAGGGAATGTCTTTTAAAGTAATCTCTCTGATTATAATATGTGTGCAGTATCCTGAAATGTAATGTGGACTATTGGTATCTGAAGTCGTAATATACATAGCAATTCTTCTAATGAATGTTCTAATCTATAGAGCCATAGAAAGATGTTTAAAGACAGGGAAAGATGTTCATAGTATTGTATGCAGTTGAAAGAATAGGTTGTGTAAGTGATGGGACATGAGGGAGAAAGAGAACTGTTAACACTTCTGAAGGTACTTTGTATTTAACTTATTTATAATGACTGTATTACTTTTGTATTAAAAAGATTTCGAAGTGGATTACAAAACTGTATAACAATTGCTTGGTAAGTGTTAGGCATTATTCTAATATATTTTTAAAATGTTAACTAATTTAACCTTTGTAAACAACTCTATGAAGCAGGAACTTTTAATATCTCCTTTTTAGAAAGGAGGAAACCAGGTGCAGATGATTCAAGCATCTTACCTAAGGTCACACAGGTAGTAAGAGGCAGAGAAGGTATTCCAGGCCTGCTTAGTGCTTCACTATGACGCTATACACTTTTACTGCCTTCCCAATTTGATTTTATTTTTGTAAAAAATGTTTAACTGAAAAACTATGTATCAAAATGGTAGCAGTGCATATATCTGAATGATGAAATTACAGCTAATATTTTTCTGTTTGCTTGTCTGTATTTTCCAACTTTCACATCACAATGAATAAAAAAGGAAAACAGTTGAAAAGAAACAAATGTTCAAAGTTCCTTCTGTATTGAGTGTAAAATAGGGATTTTTTTTAGTGCTATGATTTTTTTTAACTACCTTGCAATAAACCTTCCTTTTATTTAGCATCTAGTAAAACCCCGTGCCCTATATCTTGGCTGCTCAGCTGTGCTCTTGTGCTCAGATTTGACCTTGGTTACACATGATCACTATGGGGAGGCATGACAGCAGAAGAAGAAACTGATGGAACTTTCAAAATGTAGAAATACCAAGGAAAGGGTGAGGTTAGAAAACATGGTGCCATTATAAAAGTGCTAAGGTGTTTGCAATATATTTCCAGTGCATCTTTTCTTGGCAGTCTGAGTTGCTAAGCAGGGCAGTAGTGACTTACGTTAGAACAATAAGGAACCCAGCAACAAGAATACCTTCGTTGTATATCAATGATACCTTAATCAAAAAGAAAAGAAAAGAAAGGACATAACAAAAACAAAGGAAAAAAAATATCTTCAGTACAATGGGTTTGTCACAACAGGTTGTGTTCACGTGGAATGATACCCCACTGAAAGAATAATATCTGTCGTCCGTGTCTATGTATTTCCTCTGAAAGCATATCTGTTTCTTTGGAGATTTCACTTAAAAAACAACCACTTGTTAAGAATTCCTTACAGTATTGTTTGGAATATGAGCTGATGAGGACAGACATGGACCTGACATAGCATCTAAAAATGTTACAGATTAAAGAAATATATTTACAAATATATTTGTAATTCATACAAAATAAGCATAAATACATATGTGAGCCAAAAATAGGCATGTGACATTGATTGAGGGATAAAGCATTAGGACGTGTTATGTTTGAAAAGTTAGATTAGGTGTATTTTGCATCAGTGTTGTATTTAATTCTGCAGTTATTCATGTCAAGATGATATTCCAAAAGGTATAGGGTGGAATGAAGATGGCTTGGAGACCCTGGAAGGCTGGCCTGTGAGTGGAATGGGGGGTTTAAGAATGGAAGCAGTTAGGTAAGTAGGGCTTTCAGCCTCTCTGGCTGGGTAATACCATGACTTCAGCCAGGATTTCAAAATTCTGGTAATCTTTGTCTTGATTATATAAGATTTATACAGATCTCTTGAATCCATTCATATGTCTCCATGTCTCATCTCCTCTAAACTGTCCTGCTGAAGGCTACCATCACCTCCAACCCAATATCTGCAGTAGTTCCCAAATGGCCTCCCAGTGTTCACTCTAGTCCCCTAAAAATCCACTCTCCACACTGGCAGAAGAGTGACCTTTTCAAAATACAAATCTAATCACGTTAGCCTTTCTACTTAAGATCCTTAAACAGCTTCCAGTTGCCCTCAGGATAAAGTCCAACATCTTGAACAGGGCCTTAGCTATGACTTTTAAACGTCCTTAACTTGGCCCTGCAGTTCTGGGCTCTGCCTACAGATCCAGATCTAGATCCATCTCGCTGGCACCATGCAGTTCCTCATTCAGCCCCTGCCACACTGCTGCTCTTATCGTGTGACATCCTTGTATTCCTTTCCTCCATCAGGGAAGTCTTCACTCAACCTCAGAGGAGAAAAGTTCCCCATTGTTGTATGTTTTCTTTGCCCTAGGTGCCCCTCCTTTTCATAGATAGAATTTTTATTTATTTGTGTGATTAGTTAAAGTCCGTCTGTCCCCAGGCCCATGAGATTGCATATCCCTAATGTGGGGGGAAAATCCGCCAACATTAGGTCATCAGCTGTCTAGCAAAGAGCAGAGATTAAAAAATATTTGTTGCATAATCGAACCATTACATTAATAATACAGAGAGGAAGGGGTTTTATATTCTGCTGGTCTCTCAAACTCAATTTAAAAAAAATATGCTCGTTCATTTATTTATTTTTGCTGAGAAGGAAAATTACATTATATATTGCTTACTCAAAATATTGATATATCTTATATTAGTTTGTCAAATTGAATAATTAAACTCAAAAACTCCTACATACATTTTCTTTAATCAGGTTATTGTGGGTTTTCCACACTGCCCATCTTTCAAAAGAGATTACTTTGGTTTTTACTTCAATGAGAAGACTCTTCCAATTCTAAAAAGCATATCCTAAGTACCACCAAATTCCACCATTTTTCCAGAATTGGAACCATGACATGGGAAAGACTCAGGAAACTTTAACTGATAACAGAGATCATGCAAGTCTACTAATATGGAAAATGCACTAACGCATCATGCTGTCTCTTGTTCAGATTTTTCAAATTAATTATCAGAATTATCACTGCATAGATCATACTTTTCTTAATGTCGATACATCCTAGATATTGGCTACTAAGTATGGTAAGAATTAGTGAGTGTGCTGCAAAATTTCAAGATGTCCATGTTTATTATTTAAGCTGCTGGCAAAGCTGAGTTAAATTTAGCTTTTCTAAGCTAATGTCTATAAACTTATTTTATGAAATTCAGTTTCATGAGTTCTAGTGTTTCCTGAGCTTTTTTAGCCATAAACAATTCCGCTGGCTAACCAAAAGGATATTTTAAATACAAAGGACAAAAACATGTTTTATAGATTTACTCTGAGGACTCAAAAGGACCCATCAAAGAATCAGATTAATCACAATAAGCTTCTTTTGAGACTATATCTTGGTATATTATCTCTACAAAGTTTAAGACACAAATTTTAATCATGATTCTTTTCCTTTGTTTTTGCATCTTACTATAGTTAAAAAGAAGGCTGCCTTTAAATGGACATGATATGTAACGATCTTCAGTTTCTCTATGAGAAATTTCTGAAAGAGTCTTAACATATTTTTGCATGTTTCCAAAGACATTAGCAAACTTCTTTAAATGTACAATTTGGACTCCATAGGAAGTCCTTGGCTCTTACCCTTGACACTGGTCCCCTGTCATCACTCCTGTCGCTCCGTATCTGGTATGGATTTTCTTTCATTGTGTAGATCCCTCCCTCCCTCTTCATTCTCTCACTCACTTTTTCACTTATTGACCCATATAGTCATTTAACAAATATCTCCAAGTTTGTACTATATGTATAGCACATAAGAATGAAGGACACAAGGAATATGGGGCATAGCTCTTAAACTTGGGGAGGTTACAATGAAAACATTTGAAACAAGACAAAAAATATAAAAGCTGTCAGGACTTGGAATAAAATGAAGGTGTTTTTGGCTCAGATTGTTTGATATTACTCAATGAAATACAATTATTTCAATGAAAATTTTTCTGGAGAAGAACCACAGGACTGAACCAAGTATTAGAAAACCTGTTCTCATAGGGAGAATGGAAAACAACTTCAAATAAAGTATCATGTTTTCGAGGGAAATAGCGTTCAGTTTCCAAGCTTCCACCTAAAGTTCTCCTGTGCTCCTGTCTCTCATTTTCTTCCCTAAACACATTCTGAAAAGATATTTTAAAAGATATCACAGCAGGCTATCAGGAAGCATATTTGCTAGCTCCTTCGATGAAATCGCTGGAGAAAGGGTCCAGATTTACATCCCATTAAAAAATTGTTGTATTTGCATAGAGGCAATCATAAATTTGGCATTTGATTTTTATCCTTTGCTTCCCATTATAAACAATAAAAATTGAATTTAACAACAACACAAATGGAGCTTATAGGCTCACTTATCTTAAAAAAACAAAGTTCCAGTCTATAGCACTTCAAATTTGGTATAATGAGGCTCCATGTTTCAAAGCTGATGTCAGGGACAGACATGGTTCACAATCCAACCACTTTGAAACAAGCTTTTAGTGTAGGTAGCTATGTTGGTGGAGAATATGATTTAACAAAATGCAGTATGTTCAAATCCATGTAATGAGTATTATTTCAAAAGTGAGTTCCTTTTGTTCCTGATTTATTATTTAAATTTACTTACATTTCTTCAGCTTCTTTACTTTGGTAGCCTAATGGAAATAAAAATTCATAACTTGAATACAGTTTGGTCACTATTTCTCTCAGTGGATAACTGATCAAGCAGGGACACAGTAGAGGTTGACTTCTTCCTATATTACAATTTTAAGCTTTTTTTCCTTTTTTCCTCAATATTTTCCCACTCAGTAAAATAATACAAAGTTATTTCATCAACTTTGTAAAGGGTCACTCACTTGATTGTTTATACCATTAAATATCCTGTAAAATGTGCTGCAAAAGTAGAATGTATTATTTATTATGTGTGTGCATGGCTTAGATTCATGATCATATGCAAACTAATTTGGTTGTTTTAATTGACGACCAGTTAACTAAAGAAAAAGAGAAGAAAACCACAGAAATTATTTGGCTGGTATGGATTTTTTTTTTTTTTACTGATTAAATCAGCCCAAATCGGCCTAAAAACTGAAGCCATGTAGATAAGAGGTGTGTACTGCTAACTCATAGAATAAGGACAACAGAACTGAGCATTTCTTCAAAAACATGATTCCAGTCAGTGTTCACGGCTGGGCTGGAAAACAAAAGCAAAATTTAAACGTGGCCCCCACTCCCTCGTTGGCATTCTTTAATGTCAATGTCACTTGCTGTGATTTGCACTGGGCAAGGAGAATCATTGTCCCCTTTATCTCAGCATATTTGACAAGTACCGGCACTTGGGGCATACTGTGCAACAAAATAAATATATTAGCAAGACCATTTCCCTCTTCATTTCAGTTCAGGCATAAGAGACAGGTGACTTAAAATTCAAGTGCCAGGAAAGCCCATTGTAACGGGGAAACATTTTTAAGTGAATTCCATTTGATCTTTTTTTATTGGGGCTCCTACCAGCCTCTCTCTTTCCTCTCCAGACCCTGGAAACCAATTAGTGTCAGCACAGAGGCCACAGACCAGGTTGAAATGGCTCCTTTTTGTTTTTAGGGGATATAATTTCAGCCAGGATGTCTAGCCGGTTGTCACATAGTATACTTAGCACCCTTCTCTCTCTCACACATATCCACTGGATTTCCCTTTGGAGAATGCCTAGATTTTTGAGCCTGACTCCTGGAAAGGAATTAGTTCTGGTTGCTGTCCAAATCTTTTAGCTCTGACAATGGCATAACATCACAGGGCCACCTCCTCTTTTACAGACAGCCCTGCCAACCAAGTTTTCTAAAAGCCTTCTCTTCCTTGTCTTCTGTATTCTAGCATTTCAGCGACTTTTCTTTTCCTTATGTTGTTTGAGTACAATTCTTAAAACCTTTTCTTCATTCTCCAAAGTAACACAGAAAAAGTGGACTAACTCTCATTTGTAAGATGTTTTTGAAGTGCCTATGTTTTGGGTAACATGAGCCCCACAGACAAAAAAAATGAAAACAATTTAGATTTGCCTTGCCTCACCTCCCTATAGTGAACCTGCCTTAATTCATGGAGGTGAAAAAAAATGATCAGCTGGGCTGGCCTTTTCTTTCTCAACATTGCAGAAAGAAAAGGTGTATGTGTGTGTATCTGGAGAGTTGAAAGGCTTGAGAAAGGGAGCACAGCTCTCCCCAAGGAAAGCCTAGGCTCAGCAGATGGGAGGGGACCCAGGGTCTCCTCCTTAGGTCTCAGCTCACAGCCTGAGCTGGTCCCCCTGCTCCCTGGGCGAGCTCTGCGCCCTGGAACTGTGCCAGGACAGCAGACAGTGCTAGGCGGGTCTGTGGGTGGGGGGCCTGGGTGTACTCTTTGAAGATGACGCCCATTTGGAGGGAAAACTCCCTTTATTTTCCCGGGGGCTCTGTAGCTTGCCCCCTCCCACGTCCCCTATCATTTTTTTGCTGAATACCCTCATGATGATGAACTTGCAGCTCAGCTTCCTGCTGCCTGCTTGACCCGGGAGCACCAGCAAGCTGCCAGCCTCGCCCTCAGCTCCCTTCCTCCTCCCCTTGCAACCCCGGGGCTTCGGGGCGTCGGTGGGGGTTCGAGCCAGCTGAAGCTGCAGGAGGGGCACGCGGGGGCGCGGGGTCCCGCCGGGGAGCGCGCACGGAGCTGCGCCTCGGCCGCCTTGCTTCCTGGAGCTGTGCTCCTTTGACCCCAGTGGCAGTCCCTGTCACTGCACCGCTCGCGCTCCCTCCGGCTCGCCGCGCCCTCGCTCCCTCTCCTCGCCCCCTCGTTCTCTCTCTCCCCATATCGAGGCTGCTCGCGTCCTTCTCCCCCCACCCGCCTTCCTCTGGCGCCGCGCCCCCGGGCCCCCGCCCCAGCCCGCGGCGGGACCTCCGGGGTCGAAGGTTCTGGCCCGCCCGCGCCCCTCGCCACCCCCACGCGCACCCGCCGGCTCCGGCCGCTCGGCGATGGATCGCCTGCTCGCCAGGCGCTGAAGGCAACCCCGGGACCCGGAGCGCAGCCCGGGAAAGGTAATCTGCCCCGGGAAAGGAGGCGGAGGGCGGGGGAGGGGGAGGAGGCGGCCCGGCGCCCGGTGCTGCGCGCGAGAGGAAGGGAAAAAAAAATGCACACACAAAGCGAAGCCCGGGTGAGAGGTTCCTTGTCAGAGGCGCGTGCGGGGGGCGCGGAGGCTGCGGACCGCGGCTGCCCCGGTGTCCCTGACAGTCGGCAGGAGCGGACGCTTCCCGGGCAATTCGGAACCCAAGGAGGGCTTATTTTCAATCCCCGAGCGAAAGCGAATTCTCTTTTAGGAGCTGTCTCCCTCCCACTCCCCATCTTGCCTCTCTGCTCCTGTTCCCTCCCCCCCAGTCCTCGGCCCCCGACCTTCGGGGTCCCCACCCTCCCGCCCCCTACTCCGCCGGGATTTCTTAGAGGGGCGGGGGGTGTCCACGAGGGGCAGCGGCGAAAGGCTGGCGGCGAGGATGGGGGTGGGGATGAGGACACGGCGAGCTGTTTACTAGAAAGTCCCGGGGTTATGTGTTCGAGCCGCCCCGGCCTAGGCCCGGGTGCATTGTGTTGGCCCGAGCCCCGGACGCCCGCGGCGACCCGAGCGACGTGCGGTGGCCGAGGAGGCGTCGCGCAGCTTTGTGCTCCGGCTGCGCTCTGCGGCCACCCCCGGGGCCGCCCGCGCGCGCCACTCTCGCGCGGGGCTTTTTCTCACCCTGTCCCCGCGCCCCAGCCTCGCTGTCCCCGCCGCCTCCCGTCTTCGCGATCGCAGTCTACGGAGCGAGCCAGCGACAGGCACCGGGCGGTGGGGCACGGGCGGCGAGAAAAAGTAACCGTTGCCTCCAGATTTCTTCCCGAGAGAGGCAGGAGTTTCTTTGCTATTTACATGTAACGGGGTTATCTTTGTAAAGCTTTTGAATTCCGGGGTTTTGCGGCCTACGAGGTGAAGAGGACATTTTTCTGGAAACTAGGGAGGGGGTTAGAACCCACCAGCAATAAAATAAATCAAGGATGCCCCCGGAGGGTAGATTTACCACGCATACCTCTCTCCTTCCTCCCACACCCCAATTTAAGTGCAAATGTGGGTCATGAAAAAATGTAATTGATTTGAGATGCTGCAAGCAAGCAAACAGGTCAGAGTGTAAAAAACAAAACTTTAAGTGAAAGAAAAGATTTGCACAGCGGGGGTTGTGGGGAGGAATCTGTGGCTTCCACACCCTCTTCCAGCGCTCGCAGGCTCCCTGCCTTCCTTCCTCCGCCGCTCCCGGGAAGCAGCCCCGCAGCTTCGGGGCAGAGAGCAAGGAGGCGGCGGCGGCGGCGGCGGCGGCTCCGGGCGCGGGCTCCGCTCAGAGGGTTCGGGGATGCCCACGCGCCCCGGAGGCTGACGTCGGGGGCGTGCGGCGGTGGTGCTCGAGCGATGGCGCGGTGTCAGAGCCATTGGCCGCCGGTGGTCATCAATCAACAGGGGCTGGGGAAGAGAGAGAGAAAGAAAGGCGCCTAGCGGAGCCCGGGGCCGCGAGCGCCAGCAGTGCCAGCAGCGGCCGCCGCAGAGGAGGTGACGGCGGTGGCAACCCGGGACTGAGCGAGCAAGGCGAGCTGGCGCTCCAGGAAGGAAGAGGGAGCTGTAGTCTGGACTAGCCGGCCGCGAGCCGCGGAGGGTAGGGCAAGAGCGAGAGAGAGAGAATGTGTGTGTGTGTGTGTGTGTGTGTGTGTGTGTGTGTATTTGCTGAAGCCCCCCCCCCGCCCCCAACTGCCCACCCTAGATTTAAAACAAACAAACCAATCCAAAGTAGAGAATTCCGCGCCCCCCGCCCCACCATATATAGACTCTACTCGTTGCCAGAGGCGCGGGAGCAAAGTCCTACTCTTCCCCTCCGAAAGAATGTGCCAGCCGGGTGTCCGCAGTGCTGGAGACAAGTTCAGGTGTAAGTGCGGCGGGAGGGAGGGCGCTCTGTGGCCAGAGGCACGTGGAACTTGGTGCATCCCTCTAAAAATCCTGGCGGAGAAGCCGCCGGGAACGCTTGTGGGTATCGTTCCGGGGTACAGGGAGGCGGACGTGAAAGAGTAGGGGCGTGAGTTGAGAAAACTGCATCTGTGCGGCTGAGGGAAGAGAGCAGAATTTGGCGAGTTGGAGCAGGCGAGTTCCCAAGTCTGGCGAGGCGGTCGGGCAGTCTTAGGGCTAGTGAATAAAATGAACATCCTTGTTTAAATGAGGAAATCTCGGGCTCCTTTCTAATAGGCTATGTTATGCGCTGCTCGGGTGGAGAGGTCATGGGCTGTTGCTTTGAAACTTTTTGGTAAATTGTTGCTTTTTGGTAAATTGGACTTCTGGTGTCTAGGAGTTGGAGACAGTTATTTAATTCCTCAGCTTTTAATCCTTTCATTGCCAGCAGACCTTGAAAGGTTTTCCAACTAGATTCCTAAAACGAACATTGCAAGTTGCACAGCTTAAGAGGAGAAGTGACTGCTGTCTAGGAAATGCAAAATGTGCTCACATGATTTCTTTCTTTTAAGAGAAAAATGAAACCATCACCAGCATTAATATTTGGCAGTGTCAGTCCCTTTTAGATTTTTCTTGAGGATTTCTGATATTTTCTACTGGAGTCCTTTGTTTTGTGGAGCAAGTATGTTGAAGTATAAAATGAAATTTTAAAAAGAGACTACAGATCTACTTAAATATTGCATTCAAAGAATAATGTAAGTGTGATGAAGATAAGGTGCTCCAAAATCTGATCATTTGGAAGGTTTTAGTCCTAAGTATGTGACTCAAGGTGGTACAGCTTCTTGATACTTTTATGCAGTGTATCATTCTGTCTTGTTTCAAGTTTTTTTCTGAATTTCTCAGGCTAGAGGAAGGGACCCTAAGAAAAAGTCTTTCTGTGTGTTGGTGTTTAATATTCTTAGGCTATGCATATTTTGTGAGTGGAGGTGAAGATAGCATTTCAAAAATAAGCCTTTTCTTGACTTGTCTGCAAAGGTTTCTGTGAAAGTTTTGAAGTTCTCTGCCTCAGTCTGAGTTTCTTCAAAGGACTCCAGATTAAAGAAGATAGATACTGCAGGTCCACTGTTTCGATAAAATATTTGAAAGAGGACATAGTAAAGATGAGTTCAAATGAGGTGCCAGCCATCCATTTAGCTCTTCAGAGTTTCAGGGGACAGTGTGTACTGAAGAAAAGATGTTTTATTTGTCTTGCTGGAGCAAAGGTGCAAAGAGGCACAGATGTTCACTTGATAGAAAAGGCAAGGCTACGTTGACTTAGGATACAGTGGATCATTTATGATTGTAAATTGATCACCTTCTAAGTTCCCTCCCTTCTCAGTTTCTAATGGGAGGGTCTAATGGTAACTAGTGTAGGTCATTGCATAGATATTTATGTATAACTCTGTATATTTTATTTCTAGGCCATTTTTCTTAGTTTAATTAGTGAGTTTACTCCAGAAACATTTGAACTGTTTTGCGCACCGAGTACAGAGATTGTTCCTGAGAGGTCACGGTGGTCTGGACATGAATTTTGTTTCCTTTGCTTCTTAATGTTCTGTATTTCACACAATAGACATTGATGGCAGGCACATAAGAATTGCCATGTAATTTTTACACCACTCTCTAATTTATGCAAACACTAAGTTCTCACAGTCTGGATATGTATTTTTTCCCTCTGTGCTTTGATGGCTAACATTCTTTTTAATGACAGTCATTTCTATAACAGGAAGATGTTTTCATTTGTATTTACTTTTCAGCGTGGCGCAATTATGCCGTTCTGCGCTTCAGTAGTGTCTCGGTACTTTGTGTCTCAAAAGAGAATTACAGTACTTAGAACAGGACTGCAATTTGAAGCAGGTGTTGTGTTTTACTGTTATGCAAAATAACAGTAAAATATAATTGTGGGGGAAATTAAGGAAACAGCTGCAAACTTGGTATGAAAACTGCTACATTATGATTTGTAAGCAGTTCTTAGAGCTATCTTAACATCAGAGGAGCAGGGAAAGATTTTAATTTAGTTAATCCTACTGGCCTAGTTATCAACTGGTGCTTAAAGGACTCATACCTCCCATGATTCAGGAAGAAGAAAGAGAACCCAAAGTGACACTTTGCTTAAAATGCCAGAGTGCCAGAGATTCATGTCTTGGCAGTGCAGTTGTACATTAGGAACGTGGGCAAGGTGGGTGTTATTTAGCTGGCTTTGCTAATATGAAGGCAATGATTTGAGTAGAACACTGTGGAATTTCTTAGCTCAGCTAGCATATGGAGGACTACACAAGCCCCGGGTTGTAAAATAATAAAATAAATGGCCTATGGCAGGCCATCTGCCTTTTGCTTGATATTTAAGGTGTTTTTTGCCAAATTTAAATCTAATCTTATTATTCTAAATATTTTTATTTGAGATAGCAGCTAAGATTCCTAGAGCTTAATGGTGCACATGGCAAATGTATTCTGATGTGGAACCCTTAAAGTAAGAGTGTGGGTTACCCCAGGACTACCCGTTTTCTTTGCTACACTGATCGATTGCAATAGCTTTGATGCAGGGATTTGCTGTCTTTGCACACGTGCCATAAACATAAATGTCCTCATTTCTGAATCCAGTGCAGCAAATAATATATTGACATTTATAAAAAGAATCAAACTAATGCAGAATTAAAAAAAAATATGAAACCAATACTGAGAATTATATAGTACCAAATAAGAATGAGGTGGTAGATGTAAATGTAATGGCTGCCCTCCTTTACTGCCTGAAGACGGGTAGTAATGAATGCATCCAAAGTGGTGGTCCAAGCCTGGATGTGTCTGGCTTTCCCCCTGAGTGACTGCAGTGTTTAAAGAAATTATATTACATTTAGCAAAAAGGATTTGCCTTACCATAATATTCTTGGGTGGAGTGAATGTGTGTGTGTGTGTGTATATATATATATATATTGAGAGCTGCTTGTGAAGAAAAAATTATGTGTAATATGTGCATATATTATGTGTTACAGTTAGACACAAGTATCTGTCATTAGCACAGCATTTAAAATTTACATTTATCATTGTGTTACAAGGCTGTGTTAAGTCCTGAGATTTCACATTATTAATATGACACCAACTTTGTCCAGACCAAACATTCCAATTAGCAGAGAAGGTTTGGAAGATTCTCCAATCTGAGCAGAAACCGTTTATAGTTAGACACCATGGCAACTGTGGATATGCCCCTTCTGTAATTCATGTTAAGTGCCATAATTATAATTAAAGAGGAAATCTGAGTTTGAACACCAGTGAGATGATTTGCTAGCAGCCAGCAGTGTCATATGGAGTGTAATGTCCACTCTGAAGTACATGCAGGGTTGAGCTGGCAAAGGTTGTATCCAAGAGGCAACAACACAAATTAACATTTTTCCTGAACCAATTTCATGTCCGGTGTCACATTGGACGTCTCGTAGAACACCCTCTTTTTCTTTGTTCTCATTTTATAATTTTCCTTTTTTCAGAAACACGCAGTGGTATTGATGAGGAGATCCTTGGGTTTAGAGGTTGGCTGAAACACACCATGCCTGCTCCCATCCTTCGCTCCGGAAAGTTGTGAATTGCTCATGCCTATAGGGAGGAAGGATGGCACATGGGATTCCTTCTCAAGGCAAAGTTACCATAACAGTGGATGAGTACAGCTCAAACCCCACCCAGGCATTCACGCACTACAACATCAACCAGAGCAGATTCCAGCCGCCACATGTACATATGTAAGTATCACTCATGAACTTTAAAAAATTAGCAATCAAGAAAATAGAAATAAATTAAGAAACTCACTAACGGCTTCTGCCAGGGAGAATAAAAGGTGTATGATCTGGAAAACAGATGACCATCTGTGGTTCCAAACAGAGCTTGGAGGAATAGCCTACATCTGTGTAACATTTCAAATTTTCAGAGAACTTTCAACCACACTTTGGATATTAGATCTTGTGAACCTCTGAGGGGTGGGTGGTAGGTTGCCGGCATGTTGTGGATAATAACAGAGAGGTTAAGGTATTCGCCTAATGTCACACAGGTAATTCTGGCAGTGTCTTTTGAAACCCTAGTTCAATTTGCTTTACATTGTACCACTTGCCCCCATGATGAAGTATTTCTATAAAATGTATGTAATTTTTTTCCCCCACACCTCACCCCACTACCCCCTTCACATTCAGCAGGGAAATAGGCCTAATTGGTGCTAATTGTCCAGCCACTGCTAAGTCCATTGTCTTGCCTGTTGCTTGTGGAACGTGTGCTGCATGCTGCAGGACTCAAACAATACAGGGAACAAAGGATTGAAGGACAGTGGAACAGTTGGTTCCAGGAATTGTACTTTTCTCTCACTCCCTAATACTATTGAAGTCATCGTGCCTGTTTAAACTGTTTAAGGAACAAAGTGTGGGAGAAATCCAGAGGCCAGGACTTTTGCAGCACCTGGATGCACACCAGCTTTTTTCTGTTCCTCTGCTTCAGGATGTGCCTGGCTTTCAGCAGAAGGGGCAAAAGGTCACCATCTCCCTTGTTTATTCAATGCCTGGTGCTCATTCTCTATTAGACCCTTCCAATGTCTAACATGAGTCTTTCATAGTAGGACTAAACCTCTTTGAAAACTATTGTATAGTCAAGAGAGAAAGGAGGTTAGGGTTCTGTTGCATGTGTTTTTGCCTTTCTGAGCAAGACTAAACTCGGGGCATGTCCAAGTCACAAGCTCTTTTTTTAGTAATTGTTTTATTTGGGCTTTTTAAAAAAGTAGCCTGCCCCCTGCCCCCTAACACACACACACAAACACCCCCTTAATTTAGAAACACTAAGCAAATAAAAAGATCTTTCTCTTAACTGCCTGAGTATTAGTGTAAATACTAGGATGTTACTTTGTAAGTATATTTTGTAGAGCCACTTTGTTAACCTATGATGAGATTCCTGAGAAAAAAAAAAGAGAAAGACACCCTTGCAAATGGTTAGTGCTAAACTATTCCTAAGAATTTTATACATCCTTTAAATCAGAATATATTCATGAGTATGAAGCATTACTAACATGATTTTAAAGAAAAGTTTTTAAGGTGAATAAGATTTCTCTTTGTTAAAATGGCTTTTCTGAGCAATAACTATGTGTTCCCTTGAAATATTCCTTGTACTCTTATTTTTAATAATTTCTATTTCTTCCAATATGTTATAGAATTTGTGTAAGCTGGACTTAGGATACTTTTAGTTGTGTTTTGCTACTGTGACATTGTGTATTTAAGAATTTCAAAGAACTTTATGGATTCTATAACCTCCAAGCAAAAAAAAAAATGTATGTTTTGCCCCCAGATTCCTTGGAAAATGATAGGGAATGTCAGCTTAGTCTCCATGTTTGCAGCCATAAGATTCCACTGGTGAACTGTGAATGTACAAAGATATTTTAAAAATCATGTAACCTTAGAACTGATTTGCTTAGATCTAGCCATGAAAAATTCAAAGGATCAAATTATACCTTTTTTAAAAAAAAGGGCTTGAAAAAAGGGGTTTGCAATGGCAGCCTAGACAGCTCTGTAACCCTTTGCCAGACTTCCTACCTCGAAGTATAGGATTAGGCCATGATCTGGTTGCAGCTTGCCTTTTCCCCTTCCTCACCCACTAAGACCTTCCTATCTGACCTGTTTGTACCAGCCCCCTAAGTTGGGTCTCTGTCATCTGAGCATACCTCGGGCCTTTCCATCTGGGTCCCTGCTTTCACACAAGTGAGACACTCGCTTTCATGCTCTGCTCATCAAATGTCTCAGAGCCAGTTCAGGCCCCCCTACATCTGTGAAACCTCTTCTGTCTCTCCCAGTCCAAAGTGACTGTGCCCCCTGCCCCCCGCCCTGCCGTGACACCCCTAGTCCCTTAGCATCACTTCAGACCATACCTCCTCTATTAGTATTTCCCTCTCTCCCTTTTTCTTAGTCTCTTTCTCTCTCTCCCCGCCTCCCTCCCTCCCTCCCTCCCTACTACACCATTCCTTTCTTAAAGGCAGGGATTGAACAGGTAACAAGTGTTCAGAAATACTGATTGATTGATTGATTGATCAATTGATTTAACTGTGCACTGAGATGAGAACTTGGGTTTGAGTTATAGAGATTTTCATTGGAATTTTTCTGTCCTGTACTAACGTCGTGTGTTATATGAGGTGCGTGTGGATTGTCAAGGTGCTGCGCTTCCCTTTTCCTTGGCTTTACATCTTTGTCTCTAGTACAGTGACTGGCCCGTGCTAGGTGTTCATGTATGTTAGTTAAATGTAATTATATTTTACTTCTGTTTATTTACAAAAAAGATTGCCCTTAGTCTAAATAGAAACTTAAATTGGATGGAAAATGTGCATGAAGTATTTAGTCTAATCTCTTCAGTTTTTTTTGAAATTTCCAACATGTCATGGCAAAGCTATGCTCCTCTCCCTAAAGATATTTTGTCTTTTTCACTTGAATAGTTGCTCATTTTTGTTTTTTTGCGTGGGATTCTTAAGACATTTGCTTTCCTTTTTCACTTAGAACTGAGGTCTGCGACGACCTGTGATGGGTCACCTGGGGTGGAGTTACAACCTTGGTTCCTTAAATGATCCCTTGTTTTTTATCATATAACCTAGCTTGTGGTTTCTCACCTTAATTAGGGAATAGCTCATTTCCCATTTGATTCAGTTAGTCTCACCTCAGCTTTGTGACCCACCTTGGGCAATTTCCTTACTTTCCCTAGGCTTCATTTTATTCATCTGTTAAACAGTTGTACCAAATGATAGTTATGCATCTTTTTACCTCCGACATACTAAGATTATGATTGCAATTAAGACAACTTTCATTTGCAAGGTTTTGCAAATAAACACGATACCTAAGACCCAGTCCCCATGTTCATCAAGCTCATCACTGATTTCAAAGCTGTCATTTCAACTGGCTTTTAAGAGGTTTACCACTTGGTCTTGGCTTGGTTTCTCCTGTGAGTTCTGACGAGGCTGTCCCGAAGCTTTCTAAGAGCCACTGGCCTGTGTGTGCCTGGGCAAGATTTCTTTTTTTTTTAAAAAGCCATCCTGTATGACCTTGGGAAAGAAAATGAAAGCATAGCTGGAGTTGGCAGGGCAGGATTTAACCCAGAATTTGTGTGCTCTTGCTACCCAGACTCTTGAGCAATACTGATAGATGTGATGATGGAAAGCTAACAATTACCAGGTTTTCGTTTTCCTATGATTCTGTCATCTTTCCCAAGCAAAATGTTGAGAAATTTTTTTAGTATTTTTAATGATGGTGGGAGGAGGTGCTAAAGGAACCAGTATAGGTTTGAAAATACCAGGGAGATTTTGTATGTCTTTAATTATCTGAGACCTAAAAAAATACTACAGAACCTTTTTAGCAGGGTGCCTGTTTCTGCACGGAGAGTGCCATGTTTGGGGAGATCCCTCAGTCCTGTGCAAACCAGGATGGTTGCTCACCCTGCTGAAGTTAGTCCCTCCCTGATTGCTTTAAGGATGATTGCTACGAAGGCCAAACGAAATTTCATTTTCAGTTATAGTCACTTGACTTGTCTGTGCCTTTGGTTGTCCACACTGCTGGAATCTCACTTAGCTCTTGTCCTTTTACACTCGTTTTTGGGAGGCAGTGTAGCACAGTGGTTGACTTCTCCAGTGGAATCAGATTGCTGGAATTTAAATCTGGCAACACCGTGCACTGGCTGTGTAACCAGCCATGGAGAAATGTATTACTTTTCTGTTATCTTTCTCCATTTGTAAAATGTGAACGGTACAAGTAGCACCTATCTCAAAAGGTTGCTGGGAAGGTTAAAAACAATTATTACATGTCAGGTTCTTAGAAGAGTGCTTAGTACATAGTCTATACTCAGTAAATGCTAGCTGTTATCATTAATGATTGTTTTATTGATTCTGTACTTTTTATTCTAAGCTCTGTCAATCAATTTTTTGAAAATCAATGGAGTATAAATAAGCGAATAAGTAAGAAAAATCACTGGTAAGTTTTGTTATGTCTTCCTCAAGGAGTCATGACCAGCGAACTTCCCTGGGTGGGATTTTTTGGTGCTCAACATTGGCACGTGTCCTGACTTCTTAGTATTTGTCAAGATCATGAACTGAGTGACCGTCCAAGGAGGGAAGGAATCCTGTAAACTTGAGTGTTGCCTGGTTCTCTGCAGAATCACAGTGGCCTTTCTCCACTTGGGCTTGTCTCAGACCCTTGTGACCCCATCATTGTATTAGGCTCCCCACCTATGGCTGTGGTTAAAACAAAAGCATCAAGAGTTAACCCTAATAACCAAGACCAAGTGCAAAGGGCACAGTTTGGGCTGGGGAATGAGGATAATATTCACATGGTAGCTGAGAATATGGTCTGATATCAGAGATCTCAAAGTGCTGGTCCCAGCAGTTCATATCTTGTCTGGATGGTAGTGGACAAATCACTGATCCTCAGTCTTCTAACCTGTAAAGTGGGTTTAGTGACCCTTTAGGATGGTTGTGAGCCTGAGATGAGATGATGTATATGATGTGTCGGATCTGAAAGATACCATTTGATAAATAGATGCTGTGGTAATATTTGTGGTCTTAGCCCCATGATAAGATCCACTTGAACCTGAGTTAAGTGTTAACATCTTCCTTTCCGAACTGTTTGGTGTTATAAAACCTGACAAATCTAACTGTGTTCTTGTTACTGTGTTCATTGTATAGCATCTGTTGTTGTTTACCTGGGCATTGATAATCGAAAATGATCTGAAGCTCTCAGGAATATCAGGGTGATTATTCCATGCCAAATTCTTATAGGATTTTGTTGTCATCTGAAGTTTCATTCTCATGTGGTAGGAAGTCAATGTTTATTTTAGGTGCAAAAACAAAGTTACGGAAGAGCTTCATAGCATGGTGCCATTTCGTTAAAAAAAAATAGGTAAAAGTGTATTTTGACTTTGTATTTTACATACCTCTGTATAATTTGAACTTTTTTATAACAACTATAATATTTTTATAGCTAAAAATATTTTTTAAAAGAATGATAAAAATTAATTTGTCTATAAGATTGTTCTGCTTTGTCTACAAGACTTGCAATACAGGCTCACTTGAATGTAAATCTATTTTCCTTGGGCCTAGAGCATCCTTGGGTGGTACCTTCTTCTATGTTACATTGTAACCAGGGAATAGAGCAAAGGCTGTACATCGGTTCAGTGTAATTCAACTTACCCAAGTGGGAAGGAGAGAGTTGTGCCAAGGATGCTGCCGACTTCTTAGTCTTACACGTCCAGGGACATTTTCTTAAGATGGGACTTTTTTTATCTTGATACCCATTTTTGGAAGCCAGCAGAATGTACAGAGTCGTAACTAAACAGCTTGCTGTAGTAGGCTACGTAACGGTGTTTCAGGGAATCTGCCTTCCTGTCCTGTCTTGATCAGGATCTGAATTTTAGGGTCCTCACCAGCTTGTGGACTTGACGCCCAGTACTGCCATTCCCTCCCTCTCCAGCTGTCTGGGATTTCTCCTATTTCTTAGCTCTTCTTTGGTCTATTTGAAATTAAGAATACAAATCCCTCTTCATTAGTGATATTCTGTAGGGAACAGTTATAATAGTGGGGCATCATGGGGACATGAAGGGGGGAGAAGAGAAAATGCCTCCTCCAACTCTGACACGGAGGAGGACTATTGTCAATGAATGAGTGAATGTCTGCGGTGCTGCAATACTGCACTTCACTAACAAGATGGAAATTCATCCTTTTGCTGCGGGGCTGGGCTGCATTAGCTGTTTGAAAAAAATTCTAAACATTTTCCTCTTGGTAAGCCACTTTCTCATTCTCATTACAAATCTATCACTGGCTTGCGCATTAGCATGGCCATAATTTTTGTTAATGTTTTCAATCTGAAATTCGTTGTGGAGATGCTGAATGGCCCTTTCAGTTTGCACTCATATAAAAACACAGGGTATTTTTCTTGCCCTCTCTCATTTCTTTTTTAAAGTAAGTTCTTTTTCCTATACTCTCCCTGAGGGCATTGGTCTTGTGGTCCGTGACAGTTTGACTTTGTCTTACAGCTGACTTTTTTTTCCTGTTCTGTAGATTTCTTTGTTTGCATTTGAACATTTAAAAGGCAACCTAAAATAAGGTTATTAATTTTTTTATTCAGATGGATTTGTTCTTAGAACCCTTGATGTATGTTGCATAAGTGGGTAATATTTCTGGTTTGCTTGTCTTTTGATTACTTGACTCTGTTGGAGGGTGAAGAATTCCAACAAATAAAGCAGATCCTATCCACCGTGGTACACTTGTATTTCAAATTCTAAAATACTTACCTGCATATATAGAGGTAAAGAAAGATACCTAGGGCAAGTGTGGCCACGGTCAATGGACAGAGATATACTAAAACTGGGAAATGTCAGATGACCTCTCCTTGTGGATTGACTTAAATATACTTAACTTAATTAGATGTTCCAGTAGCTGTCCTGGCGCGATCAGGCTATTATTTCAATATCAGTACAGACAAAACTACCACACTTGTGCAGACCACCATGTTAGTCTGCTTTTTTTTTCTAATTTAAAAGTACACTTGGAGGCTTTGTCTATGTAAAAACACTAACCCTGCAAAGAGGAAACTGTTGGATTTATTGGCCCTTGCAGTATTTGGGTCTGCATATTTTTGTTTTGTCTTGCTTTGAAGATTTTTTTCCCTCAGTTTCTCTCCCTGTAGGACGATAAAAGGTATGCAAGTATGAAAATGCATTTCTGTAGTCTTCTCACTTTTTTTCTTTACCACAAACCCAGAATATAAACCATTCTAGTTGGTTCAAATTTTGTGTAGTTTTTAATATTAAGTAGTAAAGCTCTTGACACCAGTTGAAAAGTCAGAAATCAAAAAACGAGTACCATTTAATAAAGAACACAGGTGAATTTTCAGTAGCTGATATTACAGAGCTTTAAAATTCTAAGTGAGAATTAAACTATTTTTGAAGTTCCTCTGTTGGTAGTGACTTCCTTAAAAGATTTTGGGGCCCTACACTGTAACATAAACTCTCCTTAAACCCACTTATTTCTTTGTGTAGACAGTCTCTGAAACCTTTCAGCTCAAAGATTTGATAATTCTTGGATTGGAAAAATACCTTCTCCCATCTTGCGGTGGGCTATTTTGGCATTTATACTGATTGGCTAAGAAAAGAGGCTTACTTGTGGTATTCGGTTTTAGGTATTTGGGCTACAGACCAAGTTTCAAACTGTTAACATATTGTACACTTAGTTTAAAATGTGTTTTGCACAAAGTCTTAAAACTGAATTCAAGAAACAAATTAAGTTCCCCTTAAGTCTCCCATCACCTAAGCAACCTCAGCAGGTTTCCCTAATTTCCTGATTTAGCCTTTTGCTATAACATAGATGTTTTACCAGCTCTGTTTCAGTCCTGGGCTTTGGAAAAATTTTCTTCCTTTTGTTTCATTTTTCTTTGCCTGAAGACTTCAAAGATAACCACAGAAGACTATCAGACTGTATTAGACACTTTTTTAAAAATTACAAATATAATACCCATTGCTCTTAGCTCCACTGTATATTTAGTATATTCCTTTTTTTTTTTTATTACTGACTTTTGTATACTGGTCCTGCTTGGGTAGGCAAGGAATATAAGGAGATACATGTTTTATGGAGAAGAGAAGAAATGGGGATGTGTGAAAGGGGGAGACAGAGAGCAAAAAGCAAGTGAGAGAAAGAGACAGAGACAAACAGACATATTCATTAAGTCACTCTTTCTTATGATTAACATGTTCCTGCCTTGGGTTTGACTTTAATACCACGAGAGTGTCAACATCCATAAACATCTGTCAACAGGGAGATAAGATAAATTGCACGTTAGCTTTTTGTAGTATGTGTGCCAACCCTACATAGCAGTGAATCCAGTACTTGAAAATATCAGAATAGCAAATTTTGATTGATTGGCCTCTTTTGATCTCTAAGAAGGAACAATTTGTTAGGCCTTTTTAGGTAATTCAAAACTTTAGGTTTGTGTTTCAATATTGAAAAAAAAATCCATTTGATGCCTAGTGAACTATGAACTGGCTTTTGAGAAATGTAAGAGTATCTGAAATTGTGATTTCCCAAGGTTCGCCATCTGTTAGTAGCTAGGAAACTTGCCATATGTTGTGCTCAAGTTCTGACTTCTACCGGGTTAACTTGTTTTCATTTTGTTCTTAACCCTCACATTTTAGACACAGCTTTTAACACTGAAACCTATTTTGACTCAACCAACTTAGAGAAGAGAAGGTGGGGCGGGATGGGTCTTCAGGAAGAAAAAACAGACGAGGAAGGAGGTGTTAACGCCTAAAGAATATTAATTCCTAATTCTCCATGATGCAGTTCAAAGAAGAATCTAATGTTTTCCCCAGTGTGGAAATATAAAGGCTTGGCTATCCTCTTCAGTACAGTGGAGTGAACCCCCTGCCTACCCCCTTGCCCCCTGACACTCTCAAGAATTCAGAAGGGAAATAATAACCCCGTGGGAGGTTGTTTACTCCACTTTGTGCCCCTTGGTGGCGATTG
This sequence comes from Smutsia gigantea, assembly GCA_032199065.1. Lineage (NCBI taxonomy): Eukaryota > Metazoa > Chordata > Mammalia > Pholidota > Manidae > Smutsia > Smutsia gigantea. The sequence goes on from JAVSCE010005671.1 coordinate 303,938, forward strand.
CTTGTCTGTTTTGCGTCTCCCCATCTCGACCCCTCCACAACGTTCATGGCAGCCGCCACGCTCCACTGTTTATCTTGGAATTTGATACCATCATCTTGGCAACTAAACTGGGACCTTTACTGCTCTGATTGTTTGTCATTTGTTGTTAATTATCTGTTACCATAAATTCTGCACTTAGAGAAAAAAGGGAAGGTTTTGAAGTATTTTCTCCAACATGTAAGTGGAGCTTCGTTTTCTGTGGATGAAAGAGGGAAAAAAATCAGCCCTTTTGAGAATTGGTTTCAGGGAAAGCAAATGCCCTGGTTTTTCAGACAGGCTGGGTTAGATCCCACTAATGCAACCAGAATTTGCAGCGAAAAAAAAAACCTTTGCAATTTAGCAGTGGTCTGTATTTGTGAGAGGTACCCCTTTTCAAGGAAAAAAAAAATTAACTTTACATAAGGGGTTCTGCTTTTAGCACAATCTCTTTGTGCCATAATTGGGTTTTGCGTGTGCGGGAGTCTGTTTCTTGCAGTCGGTTCCTCCCTTTCAAAGGTTATTAAGACAAAGCAGTCCAGAGTGAAAAGTAGCTTTTGCTTACCTGCCTTTATGAGGTGTTTATTTTGTTAAGTGTGGAATTAAAATGAGCGCTCTGGCCATTAGTGGATTTTCGTCATGCCCACACTCTGCAGGGAAGGTTGTGTCACCTTATAAACAAACAGTGCTGTTTTGTGAGATGTGGTACCATGGGCTGCAGGAGCCACTGCTGGGCTTAATATCTTAATAAAGCTGTAAACAGAGGAACATGAGAAAGGAAGAATGAATGCCTGTATTTTGGAGGGGAGTATAGTGGCTGTTGGTAAGCAGAAATCTAGGCACACTTAAAAAGATAAAAAATGAAATCACTTGAAAAATTCCAAAAAAAAAAAAAAAAGGTATATCCAGAATCCTGTCTGTCTCTCCACCCTGGTGTCCCTTTGCATGTGTTCACTTATATCATCCACTGCTAGGGTCTCACCTTTACTATGGGAATAGTAGTAATGCATATGCTTCAGTAGATCTTGGTGAGGGTTGTACTGGGTGATGCTTAGTGCTTAGGAAAGCACTTAGCACAGTATCTCAGTGCTGAGTGCATGGTAGGTATTATTATTAATAATGCTGTTTATCATGACTTGACTGCAAGACAGTAACACTTGAGCTTCCACAGAGTTTTAATGGCCACACATGACCCATCATCACCATAACTTTTTTTGTTGCCCTTAAGTTTGGTGTGTGTGTTTTATTGTTGTTGAGAAGTTTTGTCGTTTTTTTGTTTTTTCCTCATTTTTAAGTTTTTAGGGTTGTGCTATCTCCCAAGGGATTCCCACACGGGAAGAGAAGGATTGAGTCTGTTAACCTACTGATAGCCAGGGGCACAGACTTAATAAACACTTAACTCAGCTCCCTGCATGCTGCCCGGGACAGTGTAACTCTCAGAGACGTGCCTTTTACCCAGAGTTTTGGAATTTTCTTGGCCTTCCTGCCTTGGGTTTCTACAGAATCAAGAAATGTTCTTCCCAGGCTTATAAAGAGCTATGATAATAGTCTTGTCCCTGAAATAAAGCTCCGCTTCTCCATATTCCACTTTCATTACCCTTTTAATTCCTCTCAGTGTGTTTTAAAGGGAGTATGGTAGGTGTGTGTGCATTAGTTTAGAACACAGATTACAATCAGATTTAGGAATACGAAATGAGTATTAAAATTAGTGTCTCTGATTCAGTAGTAGTTTGAATATGAGAATAAGAGGCTGTGGGGGAGGGGAATGGAGGCTAGAAAGAAGTACCCCCAGACTGCTCTGGGGGAGGCTGGAAAAAGGATTTAACACATTGGATTTTTTTAGAAGCCATCAAAACTCAGATGGGATCAGATTACCTGACAGCACATCTGAAACATGAAACTCTTGCCCTAAACCATGCGATTGAGTTAAGCTCAAAATTCAAGGCCTCCCCCTAAGACTGGCCTCTGGGTGAGCCTTGGTGTGGATCACACAATGATTTCCTTTGAGTGGAACAAGGATTATAGTAAGGTTTTTATGGCCAATTTAGCCTGTACATTGGTGCCAGCCAGACATTTGGCAGCAGTTAGTGCCAACTTTGGTGATCTGTCTGCCGATTTTTCCCCAGGTCTTCAGCCCATCTTGATTTGGTGCTGACATTGAAGGGAAGATATGTTGTAAATCCAACTTTCTAGGCACATTTCCTGAATTTTTTGTTTAATTTTTCCAAATAGAGAGGTATTGAGAGCAGCAGGCTGGTCCACTACCCTAAGCTTTGAGGCTCGGAATGATGTTGAGAGCCCCCCTTCCCTAATGCTGTTTCCTCCCTCCACCTTTTTCTCTTCTTTAGGGGAGCACCCACCCTTCTGTCTGGATCACGGGAACCCTTTATAAGTACAGATGGTCGCTGATTTACAATGACTCTGCATACAATTTTTTGACTTTACGATGGTGCGGAAGCTATACGCATTCAGAAGGAACCCTACTTCAGATTTTGAATGTTGATCTTTTCCCAGGCTAGGAATGTGCCATGCGATCTTGCGTAGGATCCTATCTCATGGTGCTGGCCAGCAGCCACGGCAGCAAGCTCCCCATCCGCCACGCGATCAACAACCCACACGCTGACAACCATTCTGTATCCATACAACCATTCTGCTTTCCACTTGCAGCACAGTATTCAATATGTTACATGACATATTCAGCACTTTATTATAAAATAGACTTTGTGTTAGGTAATCTTGCCCCACTGTAGAGTAATGTAAGTATTCCAAGCATATTTAAGACACGCTAGGCTAAGCTATGGTGTTTGGTAGGTTAAGTGTGTTAAATGCATTTTCTACTTAGGATATTCCAGCTTTTGGTGGGTGTATGAGGATGTAACCGTATTTTAAGTCAAGGAAGATCTTTACTCAGATTACTTACAAGTAATGCTTTTTTCCTTGTTTGCACTCATCATAAATGTATCTTCTGGTTGCTTGTGGAATGACTCTTTGCCACTAGGCTGTAAGCTCTATGAAGACAGCAACTCTTTATGTTTTGCCTGCAACTCTCTACAGCACTACCACAGGCATATTCTATATGACACAGTACAAATACGTGAATGAATGAATGAAAGTTGAGTTTGCAAGGATTCACTATTCTCTTACTATGTGCTTTCTCAAGAAGTTCATGCTCCTGTAAACATCCATTCATTTTGACCGCATGTATTTAGACTTGATGGTATACTTGGCTTTAAAAAGGGTAACTTATATAAGTCTCCCATGTTTTTTTCAGGGTGGAGCTGGATGAAGCTCAGAGTGAGTATTTCTGATACTCCTACACTAATGCTATTATCTATCCTGTTTTCAGTTGACATTTACATTGACAGTAGTAAACTCTCATTTCTAACATAGGAAAAACATCAGTTTCACTTCCAACTTGACCCTCAAGATTTGGGTTTCTGTATTGTTCTCTAACTGAAAAACTGAGGCATTTTAGAAATTCTGTTGTTTTAATTTCTTACAAAATGCTTGTTTATTGATCTTATTGATTCACCAATTGGTTAGAAGCATGAAATTAATTAGGATATATTTCGGCCTGGTTACCAGGAGTCTGACTGACAACTTCCCCCTAAAATGTGGAGTTGGCCTGAAGTGAAGACCATGAAAATGGGTCATCTGTTGTGGGACTCATGCATTTTGTATAAGGTGAACCGCTTTTACTCTGTACTCTTATGTTCTGTTTTTTTTTTTAACAATTTTACATTTTCTTTGAAATAGTAAACTCTCCAACCTCTTTGAGAATAACTATTTTGACAGAAATCTGTGATTTAGGCTAAGTACAGGAAGCAGCATCATAAAAACATTGTTTTCTAGAGATTGAAAACGTTTTTAAAAATTTGACTTAAAGGGAAAAACAAATGAAATTCAAAGTACATATGTAATGGAGTTCTAATTATGGGTGACTAAACCAGAAACCTCTTGAAAACCAAATGAGTAAAAAAAAGCCTGTATGAAAAACCAAGCTGAAGAAAGAATTTTACACAGAGCAGAACTTAAAGAAGGGAAGATAATAAGGAAGAGAGGCTTGCACTGCAAGTACTTTGGGGCAGGAAGTTTTTTATTTAGGTGACTGACTACATTTTGTCCCTAACTGTCCCCATGACTGTGTCTACTGAGGAACGTGTTGTATAATTACACTTTCTGGAAATGCCCTTTGGCTGAGGACCTAATTGAGTTTCTGAACTTGAGCGCTGGACCAGAACTGGGGGAGATTTTTGCCCTGCAGGTAGAAGCCCTTTGATGGGGCTGCCTTTCTGATAAGGTGCTGTACTGACTGGTGGTGATATTGTTTAGCTAAAGTGTGGTTTTGGAACTGAGGAGTCAGTGCTCCTGAGTAGATGAAAATCTGTCTTTAAAATAGGGAAGACACCAAAATCCACATGTTCAATTTAAATGAGCTTGTATTCTGCATTATAAATATGCACCGGATGCCAAGTAGAAAACCGGAACACTCTCTCAGGATGCTGTTAGGGCCAGCGGAATCTCATTAGGGACAGCTTCAAAGACCAGTTCCTCGTGTCCATAAAAACAAGTGTAAATTATCTGGTGCGCGCCTGCTGTGAGCAGTTGCGGTGTTGCATTATGCATGATTCCAGGCTGCACATAAGAGACGCGAGCTGCATGGAGTTCTGCAATATATGTGGGGATTTCTCCACCCATATATGTGTATTTTGGTGCCGAGCCCTACATTTTGGAAATTTATTGGTGTGTTTCAGTTAATGGAGGGTGCCATATATAAACTGCTCCCACGTTTTTTGATAAATTGAAGTCAGTTCAGAGAGGCATGATAAGGCCCTGAATTGCTTATATGAACAACCAGTCTACTCAGATTTATGTATCTCGTTTGCTCACATAGAGTCATATTAGGAGGTCACAAATGTGTTCAGTGCACATAGAATGGGAGGTGTTTGTTTCCACTGTTCTTGTCCTCCTTTTGGTTAGATTTTAAAAATAAGTGTGATTGCTTGGTAAATTATGAAAATGTAGTTACGTTTAACATACAAGACTTTAACAAATAGTTTTGGAATCAATGACTGAAGGTCTGAAATATATTCCTGAGCTTCCCTATGTGAGGAGATAGAGAAGCAAGCGTTTAGTGTTAAAGAACAGGGACTCTAGAATTAGATTGCCCAGGTTTGAGTCTTGGTTGGCTTCTTATTAGCTGTGTGACTTTGAGAAAGTTACTTGACCTCTCTGTGTTTTCATCTGTAAATGAGACGAAAAATTAATTCCTGTCTCGTAGAGCTGTTGTGGTTGTTAAATCAATTGATTTGTATCTAGAACTTTTCCTGGACACAGTAAGTCCTATCTAAGTGTTTGCTCCTATTGGTGTTATCATCATTATAATCAGAGACAGAATGCCTCCCCGTGCAACCAAGGTCGATGATGTTGACACTGAGTTCATAAGCTTATGTGCACTTGGGTAGACATACACACTTGAGGCTGAGGTCAGGCAAAGTCAGTGAAGGATACTCGGGGTGAATTGGGAGAAGCCATTAAAAATGTAAAATACTTAGTTGATGGGTATCTTTCTGGTCCACCCAGGGAAATAACCATGAGGTTGGGGGGAAAGGGTGAGAACTAGCAAGAAGGAAGCAGTTTCCCTGTCATTGTGTAGAAGAGACATTAACATCTCCTTTTCTGAGGTCCTTCTCAGAGCCTGATCCCAGAACAAGGAGCATATGGGAGAAAGATTAAAGAAGCAGTCTTACCAGCATCACATGGCTTAAATACACAAGGTGCCAGCACCCTTTTCCTCCATTTTGAAATTTACAGTTAAACAAATACAAGGCGATAGCTAAAATATCATTTCCCTCTAGACCAGAAGCTCTGTCAGAGCAGGGCTGATGCTGGCCGATCTTGAATCCTCTGCAGGGTCCATCGGCCCAGTAATTAAATACATCTTCAACAAATCAATCAACAGTATGTATTTCTTCAGTCATTTTGTCCTTGTGGTAAATTCTCTCTGAACTTAAAATCTTCCCGTCCTCGCTAGAAGGTCATCCTTGCTATTGCTCTGATCACCCAAGCACTAGTTACTGCCAGCCTTGCTTGCTTCAGTGTTCCTCCTTGGAGTTTGCTGGAAGTGTCCCTGCCACCTCCTGTCACTCACTCATCAATATCCGAAGGATGGTTTCTTGGTAGCATTCATATTTTGGCGCTAAGTGATTGAGGCCTCTTTTGCAATTCTACAGCCCACTAATGCATTTACTGGGAAGTGAGACCCTCTGAAATATTTACATAAAGGAAGGAGTTGTTTGGCTTGATGGGAGCCTTGACAACCATATACTGGAAAGGGAGGAGATGAGCAAGATGAGTGGGAAGTCTGGGAGAAGTTTGGTATCCTTGAAAATGTTTCAATTAATGAATTGATCAGTATTTACTAGAAGTAGCATGGGGGGCAGTGAGAAGGTGGCTGTTTTGCCTCCTATTTTTATCCCCAGGGCATAGCACAGTGTCTGCTGCAATAAACAAATAGTTATTGGTGCAGAAATGAATAAATGTCTTCTTGGGTCCAGCAGTCAGAATAACATAGAACTATAAATCATACGTCCTTGTCTGCTGGGGGTAATTTGCCTATTAGGGAGACAATCAAATGCACCTGGATTAAATAATATTTGATAAAATAATTATGTATGCATTATTATTAATAGGTTATTAAGCTGTGTTTTTCTAGACATGGATCTGATGAAGGTCACACAGGACTACTGGTTTGCAGTACAGTCTTTATGACCCTTAGTGAAAAGAAGGTCTTTAAAGAACTTACAGTTTGAGGCAGATAATAAATCCTGAGTAAAGCCTTTTTTGGAGTATTTGATTTAATTCTATTAAATTGCTTTACGATTTTATTACCTAGTTTACCCTGTAGACAAACCCCAGGATAGTCAAAATGTTTTCAGATCTGAATCTTGTCCCAAACATGAAAGAAGGTAGGCTCCCTGTAGGCAGCATGCTGTGATGGAAAGCAGTATGAATCAAACAGGAGCAGCTATTTTCTGCCCTGGAAGATCACACATTCCTTTGGTTTCATAGTATCTCCTCCTGTTTTACCACTCTTGTGCCCCTTTGTTCCTCTCAAGTCTGGCAGCATCTTCTGAACCCTGGGACTCTGGGAATCACTGCCATTTCGTACTCAGAGACTCTGCATACTTGGACAGCAGTTGCATTTTTGTTGGTACATGGGAGTGGAGAAATGTGCGACCATATGCCATGGGCTTGTTAATGACTTACATTCCAAACAAGTTAAATGGTTTCTGGCCCTCTGCTCTGTGCTGTGTGGAAGTTAGCAAACGTATATGCTTCTAGGTCTTTTCCATTTGGAGACATGAAGATGGAAGGTTGGATGCTTCAGCACAGTAAATTTTACAAAGTTCACTTTGAGTATAGTTTTGAGACCTGACTAAAATTGAATACCAAAGATGGAGGGTAATTTCCAAGGGACTTCCATTTTTGAGATGTTCTCAGATGTTACTATTTGGAAATGATGTGTCTGACCAAAAACAGTGTTATTGCACAGAAAATTGCTTCTGTTATCCATAACTGGTGTTGGCATCACTTGGTAGACCATTCAAGTGTGTCTTCTTCATTAAAGAGCATATCCAGCCACATGCAATTTCTTTCTTGGAAAATGCTCTGTGACAGGTGTGAGGTATCACATCAAACTTCCCTATGTTAAAACTGCAGCTGGTCCCAAGTTGGGTTTGGCTGTAATCCTCTTTGCTTAGGGGCTGCACATCTAGCTATCAGTATGACCTAGCTGGATGCTTAGGATGTTGGTTCAATGGCTGGCATCTGGGCATTGGTTCAGGTGCTGGTAGTGAGCCAGAAGTACCTGTTAGATTTTAACAACTGAGCATCACAGAAGGTAGGACAATTTTTCCATCTCTGTTGCTTTCCTGGCAAGCTCAGAGATGGCATGTGGCAGCAACCTTCACACTGAGTTCTAACTCTTGAACTTCATAATAGGAAAATTACCTAGTAAAAACTCTAGTTATTGGTGACGATTAAAATTATTTGTTCTGGAATCCTCAAGACCCAAGTTACCAGGCAGAGAAGTTCATAAAATATGCATTGTGAGGAGTCCAGCTAGTGAATATATTGGTTCGTAGCAGGCTACATTTCACTATAGATATTATACATTTCTATTGTCTGTATACAAATATGTGTATATGTGCACATGCACATACACCCACAGACAAGTGAAAGCTTAAAATGAAACATAGATGCGAGTGCTTACTGAACATTTCTTACGACTATCTAAAAACCCAATAAAACACTGCACATTGTTTGTGTGTGGGTTGAACACCTTAGCTAACATGACTCACCCAGTTGACCTTGTTTTCTATTGAGGGCACAAGAAGCCACATTATTAAGCATATTGGGTCAACCAGGGTTCATGTTCACATCATTTTTCTTTCTGAGGAGATGAAAAGGTTTTCAGTTATATTGTTTTTTTTGTTGTTGTTCCATACCGGGTGGGGGTAGTAGCATGATTTTTGCATGGCTCAGGTCTGCTCTATAAATAAGCAAATTCAGTCTTTTGTTTTAAGTGTAATCAGCAAGATTGCATTTGCATTGCTTGTAAGTGAATCACATAAGTGAAATTACATTGCCTGCATCTCATTTGGTATCATAAAATGTTATGGGATGCAGGCTGTTTTTCTCCAACTAAAGTGTCTTGAGTTAGTATTAGGGTGCTTGTCTTCATTTTCCTTTGTTACCAAATTTGTGCATTCTACAGAGCTGGGGCTCATATTTTCACTTACGTTAGTTGCTGGAGAAATGCTTGTTTGTGTTCTCTAGAATGAGCTAAGATATTGGTTCAGTAGGGGGTAAATGGGAATTTTAAGACTATCTCATGTTGTGTAGCAAGTGACTGCTAATCACTTTCTGTTGTTTGTGACAACTTCTGCTTACTAAGAGTAAATGCCAGTCACTGTTGGTTGGAAGTAGAAAGCAATCTGAAGCTTTTCAGGCAATTGGCTACAGAAAATGGTTTACATAAAACAGAAACAAAAACAAAAACTTAAGTTAGTCACCATTTTTTTTTAGTGACCAATATTAAATACATATCTTAATTGGCTCTTTGAAAGTATCCTTAAGGCGGATGTTTGAAAAGTCATTCTGAGATTTCCTCCGCTTATTTCCTTGGAAATAAATAATTGAACACAACAATAATAATCACCAACTTCAAAAGTCAGTAATTGCAGTGACAAATGAGAATGCTCTATTTCATAAATCCTCCTCCCCCTCCACTGAGGTTTTCTTAATTCATGAATTTTTAACATGGAATTCAAAGGAAAGGTAGGCATTCTTAGGTAACCTATAACAGTGTGGTTATCCACAAAACCTCTGTTTATTAACTACATTATTGATAAAACCCCACAAGGCAGGAGGCAGCTCTATTGCTGATAACTCCCTTTGTTAAATGTGAAGACTGATTTCCTAAAGAAAAAGCATGCCAGCTGTAGTGATATACCAACAAAGTGAAGGTGGTTGATTACAAATGATGATATTTGGTTATTTGGAGACGGATCAGCGGAGAAAAATGGGAAGAATTAAATGTGGTCAGTGGGAAATGAAAAAGAGAAGATAGGGTTTCTTTTATTCACAAGAGAAGACTTAAAGGTACTAAATTTGAAAGAATAATGAACATTCTAAAATAGGTTCCAGTTTATTTCAGTAAGACTTTGAAGGAGATCTGCAGTTTTGTGTTCTTATATTACTTAAAAAAATATATCATTTCAACAAAAAAAGCAGTAGACTCAGAGACACTGAGAAGGGACAAGGGGTTGCCAAAAGGAAGGGGTTGGAAAGCGTAGTTGGGGGAAGGAGGGAGAAGAGGATTAAGGGGCACTATAATTTGCAATCTCAGCAGAGGTAGGTCACTGGGATGGTAGTACAGCATGGAGAAGACAATTAATGACTGTAACATCTCACTACGTGGATAGACAGGGACTGCAGTGGAGGGGGTGAGGTCTATTGGGTGGACGTTGAACCAGTGTTTTGTGCATGTGAAACCATCATAAGATTGTATATCAATGATACTTTAATTAAAAAAAAGGTGAAAGCAAAAATGTATCCATTTTATATGGAAGGAGAGGATTGAGTATAAGTTCTTTTCAATTAGTAAACTTTTAATTGAAGCATAACGTACATACAGAGAAGTGTGCAAATTAACTGTATTCTACTCGATGCATTCTCATGAAGGAAATGTACTTGTATCAGATGTAGTGTTAAAGATCATTTCTTTGTTTTAGTCTGCAAAATGATATTCTAAAGTCCTAAGAATTGAAATATCACCACAATCTACAATAAACTTTTATTAGTAAAAATTTGCAGAGACTCTTGTTGCCATTGCTGTGTGGTTTACAAGGAAGATAATTGTATGCGCTGGGATCCCTGTGGCCTCCCTAAGATTCCTCTGCAGCTGAATGATGCAGGGTTTAGAGCTGCATATGTGACTACTGTGACTTTTATTTAAACTGGTCTCCAAAGCATAGTTCTCATTTGTAGTCACTGAATATGTCTTGAAAACTCCTCTCGGTGATTTGAAAATTCCCTGGATAATATTTCCAAATTGATGACCTTCTTGAGTTAAAATAATTTTTTTTAGTCTAGCTTTAAAGATATCTTTATTTTCTACTCCATTCATCACCATTTTCTCATTGAAAAAATTAACCATGCCTCTCCCACTTCAAATGAACAGCTGCACTTTGAAACTAGATCCTTCTTTTGGCTGTAATTGTCCAGTTGAGGAGGACCAGGTTTGCTAACTATTTGAAAAGAATTGATTGTGACTGTAAAGCATTTTTATGCTTTCAGTTTTTTTCTCTTCAAATTCTGGTATGTTCCAAGCTAGAAAAAAAGAAAAAAGAAAAAGAAGAAAGGAAACAGGAAAAGAGGGAGAAAAGAAGGAAGGAAACAAAAGAAAGAGGAAGAAATGCCTGGGGGAAGCTGCTAACAAAGCACCTGTAAGCAAGCAGGTCTTACCTGGGAGCAGCCTCGCTTTGAAGGAAAGAGAAAGCTAAAGGATGACCCTAAATGTTCCGCCTGAGAAAGACTATTGGGCTTGAAGTGTGACTATAAACTACTGACCCAGATTTTTCTTTTCTTTCCATAAACTTACCAGCATAAATAAAGTAATTTTAAAAATTGCATACATACATACATATATACACGTGTATGTGTGTGTGTGTATTCTGTTTGGTGTTGGTACCACTTCTTCCTGCAATACCTACCTTGCTGAGAACCGTTCTGAGACCATCTCTTTATTTAGGGTTGTCTTTGGAGCCAGCCCATGGTCACCTAAGGAAAGAGTTCTGTGTATTTTCCAGTTATAGAAATCATCTTCACACATCCTCACTCATACCTTCCTGGTGAGACCCTTACGGTACTGGTTCATTGTGCCCAAGGAATAAAATTCATTTGTGATTTCTAACCTTTGACTTTCCTACTCTGACCTTAGGGCTCTTTAGACTCACCAGGCTAAATGTCTTCTTTAGTTAGACCCCTCCTGGCCATTACCGTGAAGAAGTCTCATATACATGTGACAGCAACTTTCTACTTGTGCACAGGAGTATTGGACTGATTGCTGGAAAGTTGATCCAAATGATCCTATATACTTGGGAAATATGGCCTATCAACTTAGAGACTGAAATAATTGCTCACTTTGTTGTTTATGAATGACCAAGATAGATGGCTGAATAGAGATGTTGACTGATTGGTTACCTAACAAGTACCCATTCTTTCTTTTTTTTTAAGGAAACTAACAATCATAATAGATTATCTGGTTATGTATGTGTGTTAAATCTCACAATAACTAGGGAAGAACATTTCCAAATGAACATGAATTACAGAACTATTTATTTATACTGCTGTGAAAGCTAATAACTTGTCTTGATATAATAGCTGCTTTTGGGCTATCAGTAGTCATGAATAAGTGAAAATATATATATATTTCCAAAAATTTATTTGAATTTTTACATTTTGATTATACAAAATTATACATTGTTTCCAACAAAAGGTTTGGATTGATACTTCTAGTTAGATAGAAATATTATTCTAAAAGTCATTTAGCCTTATTAATAAAATGGCAAATACAACTCTCTCAGTTTTGATACATATTTGCTTATTTGTCGTGGTCATTCTTTTATTCATTCATTAATTCAAATATTTATTGAATTCTTGCTGTGTTCCAGGCAAGCAAACTGCTGGGCTCTGGGACTGTTCAACAAACTGAAATGATAATCTCATAAATTCATTATGGATGAAATTGGTTCAATACATTGTCCAATATCAGCCTTGATAAAAAATTTTTCATAGCCTGGAGTATAAAACTAGCCCATATTATTTAGATTATTTTCCCATTCTGATGGTTTTTTCCCCATTTTATTTTCTTACCTTGGTTAAACTCTTCTTTTGAGGAGCTCCTTTTCTTTCTCCTTGAGGACATCATAGATCTTCTGGACTGCAGGGCACACAGCCTGAGTTAGACCAAGGAGACTGTTTGAAAAAGAGGCAAGCAAGGCAGGATAAGGCAAAATCCATAGAGACTGTAACTCTAATAGAATAATGACTACCATCTATTGAGTGTTTGTTGTGTACCATGCTACATGCTAACTGCCTTAGTACATTATTTTAAAATTCTCACCATAACCCTCATAAGTAGATGGTATCATTCCCGTTTTGCAAATAAGAAAACCAAAGTCAACAGAGGCTGCCCAGGGTGACCTGGCTTTCACACCCAGTCAGTGAGACATACGTTTGCCTGGGCCTCTGGGTCCTGCTGGTCTGCCAAGTACGCAGCGACAGGCCCATGGATTAAAGATTGGAATTTGACTGCTTTCTTTTATTTTCCAAAAAATACTCATGATAAAACCATGTGGCATTGCAGTCGTGAAGAAGCATGAAGTAAATACAATCTAGATCATAAACATATTTCTAGAATAGTGCCACTGATTGAGGTTCTGTAGAGAAGCATGATTTAGGATGACTTTTTCACTCAGATACAAACACATATGTGGAGAAATTCATTATTAGGAGGCCAACGGAATCCACAAAGAAAAGCATATTGGATTGAGAAGCAAATGGCATAGGCCTCAGTTCCCTCATCTGTGAAATGGAGCTAATACTGGTTGGAGCAAATGCTCTCCAAGGATCTTTGCATTTCAAGCATTCTAAGGTTTTAGTCTGAAATTACTCAGCATTGCTTGGATTAGTTCTTGGACTTTCCACTCTCTGGCCACTGAGATTGGGTGATAGTGCAGGAGAGAGTTACATGTGTGAACATTATACTCATAGATCATGGAATTCTAGAGGCAACACTCTAGACCATTAACCCATTCAGCTAAATGCCCAAAACTGTGTGTAAAATTTAAGAAGGAAAAGATTTTTCTCTACCTTTGAGGTACATTTGGGGGCCTATGGAAGAAAGAGATTTCCTCAAAGAACACATTATTATGGAAGTATGAAATAAGGATGTGGGGATGGCCCTATATTGACTAGAGTGAAGAATTTGAGGTTCTAGAGAAGCTAGAAATTTGCAAGGAATTCTTTCTTTCACTAGTTTCTAGACATACTCATCTAAAAATATGTCAGTGGCCTGAGAGAGTCTAGGTCTGGGACCCTCTAGTTTCAGCCTTGCTGCTGACTCATGTTTTGATATCTGACAAATCTCTCAATATCTGAGCCTCGTTTTATTTGTAGAATGTAAAGTAGGTCCCCCAGACTGCTTCCTGGTGCAAGAAACCTGTGAATCAGTATATCTTCTGATCTCTTTAAAGCAAGAGACTGACAATATATTGAGATGTTTGGAGTGATGGGGCTCCCAAGTGATGTGAGTTATGGCTACATGACCAATTCAGAGGACCTGGATTGAGGTCGTCCTATGGAAAGAAGAAAAGTCCAACATAAAAATAATTTTCAGTTGAGTGAGAACAGTTTGTGCTCTGGGATGAGTTAAGTAGGTGATGATAATACCCTCGTACACAGTGGCATCTAGGAGAAGCATCCAGCCTGGCATTACTGTGGAGTCCCGAAGACTGTGTGCATTTAGGGCTGATGTGAGCTGCAGGTCCTGAAAGGATTGCATGGCTGGTGAAGCTGTGTACTGGTGTCTGGGAGGCTAGCGTGTGGTGTCAGGCATAAGTGCAGACAAATGCGGGATACTCAAACCCAAAGAACTTGTGGCGGCACTTGGTGGACCTCTAGTGGCTATTCTTGAGTTTGGGGGCAGAAATTTTGAGATAGGAGCCTAGCCTTCAAGGAGCAGGGCAAGAGCAAATTGAAGTTCATGGAACTAAGGTAGTTTATAAAGGTTTAGTAGCAGTAGAAAGCAATAGCCCATTTCCTAGAAGTGTAGTGAAAGGCAGAGCAGAGGTAGAGGTCAGAATGGCTTGTTCTAAACTGCTGCTTGAGGCATGGATCAGGATTTTCCGAATGCCATCTATGGTCAGGATTGGTCAGGGATGGTCAGGGTCCATTCAGAAGCCTGGCCTGGGACTGTGCTGAGTGGTAGGTATGAAGCTGTGAGGCTTGGGGTAGAAAACATGGGGGCAGGAAACCTGGCCGTTCAGTCATGGGGAAGTTCACAAAGTGCCTGGAGGGAGCTTTTAGCGGGACAGGCTGCCCCAAGACCAGCCAAGAGGTCTAGGAAAGCTGTGCTTTGTCTCATTCTTAGTTTGCTTGGTAAGGTTAAGTAAAAAGCAGCATTCCTCAGTTTCTTAATCTGTGGTCCTATGTTTGGGATTATTTACACTCAAATTGTCATGCAGGCTGACTACCTGAGTGTTAGTCTGCATCTTCCGCCTTGCACTGTAGACTCTCTTGTTAATAATGCTGACATCCTTACCAGGTAAGACGTACTTGCTCTGTGCCAGAGGTGGGGCCTGGAGTTGTATTAGCATATTTCATACTCAACCCTTTGAAGTGGCTGTTTATCCCTTCTTCATGAGGCTTGAATCAGAATTCAAGCCCAGCTCTTTTTGTGACAAAGCCCATTCTTTCCTATGAAGTGATACTGACTTTCAACTTGAAGTAATTCCTTTCCTGCTTCTCAATCTTATTTTAAACAGACACAATGAAGAGGTTCAAAATTCCTGTTACTCTGAGTAGAAATTCACAAATGCTGTCTTCTCTTTGCTTAGTCTTTAAGTGTTTTAAACAAAAATCTGTTTTAACAGTGGAAATGCAAATGTAACTCACAAGTTGTTTTTTGAGACCGTACAACCTTTCCCAAATTAAAGGGCATGACACTGAGTTTTAGATCTTAATATGATGGTCATGCATGAGCATGAAGGTAATGGGTGCGCATTGAAAATGGTGTTTCCTAGCTTCATTGTTCCGTTCTGTGACTATGTAAACAAGATCTACATTTCTTTTTCTACATAGCCCTTGTCTTTCTGCCACTTCCTTCCTTCTTTCCTTCCTTTCTACCTCCCTCCCTCCTTCCTTCCTTCCTTCTTTCCTTCCTTCCTTTTCATAAAAGAAAATACAATAAGACATGGTACATTGCTTTAGAAAGTAGATTTTATGGTGCAGTTGGCAGTAAATGGTGTTGAGTGGTGATGGAACAGTGATTTTTGAAAATAAACTATGTAGGGAAAGAGGAGAAAAAGATAACTTGCATCTGTGCTCTGTGTTTGCTTTGGAGCACACGCACCAAAGGCGGGAGGTGTCTGTGCTCTCCTCTGTGCTCACTGTGGGTGGCCAGGACTGGGGAGAACCTTATTTTATTTATCTTAAAGGAGTTGCTGTAATTGTTGTCCAGAACTACTGGCATTTGGAGCTCACACATTGCAGAACTCCCGGTCTGGTGGCATTTGAAGAGGAGAACCCATGGTGTTTCTCACTTAGGGCGAGAACTTATGTAGCCAGTTCCCAAAACGGCCCAGTTCTCGGCCACACGCAGGCCCCATTGTTAGGGCTGTGTGTCTAGGAATCTTGTCTGGGTTTGACAGCTTAAAAGGCTTTTGGGGGAGTTCAGCAAGAGGAAACAGTTAAGAAAATGATGACAAAACTAACCCATAAAATATCCTGTAGCCACTGAAAATGTTTATAAAGAGTCTGTAGCTAACGTTGAAAATGCTGATGTTACAATGATTTAAGTGGAACAAGAAAATCCCAGAATATAACATTCTGAATGCAGGATGATCCCAGTTATGTTTTTAAAACCGCATAGTGAAAGGATGAAATGGAAAGATCCCCAAATGTGACTGGTAGCTGTCTCTGGGGAGATGGTAATGGGTTCATATGTCTTTGCTGTTTGTATACAAATTCCTAATTTTACTAATGTTAGTTACCTGTAGCCTTAGTATGCATATACGCTATCATTAAGAGGAAAAAAGTTTTTTTTTCCACAGTAAAATAGTAATTTCTCATATTTTGGGGAAACTCACCTTTGTGGATCAGGGAAATTGCCTTGATAACACGTATTTGACATGAGCCCTGAGGTGACAGAGAAGACTTGACAGTTTTAGTAGTTACAGATGAATAACAATTTTAAGAGACAGATTTGACGTACAAGTTACAAAATGGCATGTTCTTTCTCACTTAGGGTGTGCATGCTTTATTATCTGTATATAAGAGAGCCGTATTTAGAATGCTTCACTAAGGAGAGTATTCAGGTTTTGTCTACCTAGTGATATTAGGGCAATCCTGAGAAACTTTTCAGAGACAGAAAAACAGCAGAACAATAATAATTATGGTAATTATCAATCCCTTACACTGGGCTCACTGCATTCCTGTTACTTCCTGACAACATCTCTGGGAGGTGAGATTTTTACCTCAGGTGTAAATGTGAGAAAACTGACACACAAGGTTCAATAACTGGCCCACTTTCCAGAGGTTCTCAGTTTTGTGTATTTGGGATTTGAATCCATACTCTTTGTCTCAAGAACTTAAGCTCATAAAGATTCGTGGGAATTCTAGTAAATTTCATGCAAGAATTTATATTGAACTATCTGTTTTCATTTAAATGGACGAAGAGATGGAAACACATGATCTTTGGACCAGTAAAAACACTTGACCAAAGACAGCACTTTATAGGTTTTAGAGTGTTTTCTATTAGACACTATCAAAGTGGACAAAACTAGAATTTCACAAAAGTGTATTAAATATTAAAAGTAAGACCTAATGTTTGAAATCTGCAGATCTGGAGAAAACTGGTATTTCTTCAATTTAACATTGGATTTGCTTAGAAAATTGTGTAGGACTGAGAGGCAGGGTAGGAGTGGATGAGCCAGGAATCAGACAGACTCCCTCGTAATTGAGGCTTCACCATTTATGGCATCTCTGGAGTCAGGGATATTATTTAACTTATAAATCCAGCATTTCTGTTCTGTAAAATGGGGTTAATAATACCCATCTTAGGGGAAGGGATAGAGGAGGCAATATTCATGAAGTGTGCGGCACAATACCTGCTGCAAAGTAAATAGCATTCATCGATGGGAGCCCTTAGTTTTCTTACTGAGATTTGGAAAGCACGGAGCCTGGATCCATTTTTGCTGCTCACATTGTCCATCAGCAAGTCATTCAACCCTTCTGGATCTTAGACTCAATGGGAATAACACTGAGCTTTTTGCCTGTAAGGTGAAAATGAAATCAGTTGTATATGAAGCAGCTTCTTGAAAAAATGTGAAGGGTTGTATCAATGTCCACGTTAAAGATGAAGGAAACCAGAGGGGATCAGAGGGGGCAATGTAGTTGACTTAAATTGTAGCTGGAAATTTCCCATGGGAGTCCAGTTTTCAGAGAACAATTTGAGTAAGTTATAGTCCCTCTCTCTGGAAGAAAAGCTTTAACCCAGAAACCTAGCAGCATTATTCACAGATGGGCCCGGTTTGTGGCCTTTCATCAGGAAAGGCTCAGCCCCCAACAGGACCTTGTGGGAGGTCTTATCGCACCCTTTCCCAGGTAAGGGCTGTGCCTTGGGTTATTAGGGAACTCTCTGGTAGGCCTGGCTGAGGTTGACTGTTTCACTCTGGAGTGAGAAAAGGAATAACAGAGGCCGTTTCTTCAGTCTGACAAGCTGTGGAAACATCAAGTGTAGATAGGTGTGAGCTAGTCCATACCCCTTAGGCCAAGTGCTTACCAAAATTAGCTGTGTGCTAAATTGCCACAAGGCTCAGGGAAGTTTCGCTTTGGCAAACTCATCCAAATTCCCGGCTGTTCTCACATCCCCTGGACAGGGCCATCATGGGAATCCTACCGTGGGTCTTGTAGCAAACAAACATTTAAGGGTCAGGACAAAGAGAAATTGCATTCTAGTCCTGCTGCATTTCTTGAAGTGGGTTCATGCCTCTCACTGTATTTAGTATGATGACATGGCATAACATGGGTGGGAAAAATAATAATGTCTTTGGAATCAGAAGATGATTTGGATTGGGGGTTATAAATCTTTTCAGTGACTTTCTGAGGCCACCATTCACCCTAGATTCCAACAAGAATCATGTTTCTGTACAGAACAGTGCCAGCCCAGACGCTGAACAAATTTAATCTATCAGCCAGGACTGCTTTCCTGCCACGGCCATTTGGAGGCATTAAATTAAAATACCAAGTCTTTAGCAGAGTCCTGAAAGCAACTGAAGGCTTGATAGAGGTTTCCATCTTTTAATAATTATTATTGTTGTTATTCTTTTTTAAAGCAGTTGATATGGGAGTGAGAAGGGGTCGAGTTTGAACTTAACATGCCCCCTTGACTACCCCTCCCTAAAAGATGATTTAAAAACAGGCAGCGAGCCAGGGAATTTTCAAGGCTAACTTTCTCACGTGGAAGAGAAAAATTATTGCAATGCCCTTTAGCTAAGTACACTCACTTCAGCCTTTATGGATGGCAGTGGTCACGTGGTCACCGCTTCATGTGGAAGAGAGCTTGAAACAATCACAGGGCAGACCCTCCGGAGACTGGGGGTGGGATGATACTCGATAGGCGCGCACAGAGAGTACCCGTAAGGTTTTTTCTTTTTCTTTTTTTTTTCAAAAAGGAGAAGGCTTTTTAAGGAAGTTACCTTCCTGCCAAAAAACTAAAGTGGTCTAAGCTCTTTTCATCTTATCCATCATTACTGTAGCAGAAAGAGATAGCTGACACGCTTGAGTCTTCGCAGACCTGTGGGGCGCTACAACAGGCAATTTTGCGGAATGCGCATTTCAGATAATGGGCCCGCTAGGGTTTAGCATTCGGATGGGTGTATGCAGGAGTGAAAAGGAGCGAACGGAATTATGCCGACATGGTGGATGAAGTCTTTCCAATAAACTTTTAGCAAATTTTGACACAGATCTGAGAATTAACAGTTTCTTCCCCTTATCCAAAGGATCCAGGAAAGTCACTGATTTGAAAAAGAGCAGGATGATTTTATATGTGAACTATCATGAGACCAATAAAAAAATGTAGAAATGGCATATAATCAGGCACTGAAATAAATCAGATCAGGCCAGGATGAGAACCAGTGTATTATTGGGTTTGTGGGTTACTTTCATGGGTGTATAGGAAAGGCTGTACATCCGTGTGTGCGTGTGCACTGAATATAAGCTAACCGTTAAAATATGTTGTATAAAGTTTGGCCTCTATAAAATGTGGTTTGTACTTTGAGCTCAGTCATCCTTGACTAATAATTTTTGTTGTGTTTATGATGTTTAGAATAAAATAGACACTGGTTCCTGATGGGTATCTAAACCAGGTGAGTAGTCATAACTATAATCATGATGATTTGGTGTCTGGATTTTGTGAAGTGGTATCTTGATGGCGCATTCCTCCTTGGTTTTAACAATCCTTATATAACTGTGAAGTAGAGTTACAGGCTTTACCAACTTCAGGAAATTCAGGTCATCTTATAAATGCAGTGTCCACTGGGGAATTACCTTCTTGTAAATCTGGCACTCTGACTCACCTTGCTCACCTTCATACCTCTTTCTTTTTTTTTAACTGTTCCTTTTATGTCAAATGACATTATGCTAGCTCTCTGCTTGGTGAACTCCTATTACAGCCCTCAAGGCCCAGATAACATATACCCACTTTGTGAAGACTTCCCTGTCCCCAAATAGAATTAATTCCTTTCATCAGTGTTTCTCATATAGGATCTCAATAATGATGGCTAACACTTACTGCACTAGTTCCTTATATACACTAGTTATTTAATCTTTGCATGACCTCTATGAGGCAACTAGTATTATCATCTCCAGTTTATAGATGAGATAACTGGAGCTTAGAAGAGTTTAATAACTTGTCTAGGGTCTCAAAGCTAGGCAGAGGCAGAGCCATGGTCCAAACCCAGGTCTTGCTGATGCTTTAAATTACAAAAATGACCCCTGCAGTGACCTCTCAATCACTTGGTTCTCTCTTAGTCTCCCTTCTAGACTTACATAGTTAAATATATAATTTGTGGTCATATTGATTACATTTTGGAATATGCCCTCCCAAACAAAAATGTGAGGTTCAAGATGGTAAAAATGGAATCATGGTATCCTATGTAAAAGAATAATTCTAAAAAATTCTGACTCTTGCACAGATATAAAATGAATACTTATTAAAAATTTTATATAACTCATTACTAAGTGAAAGAATCAAGAAATTTGTTGTAACAGGTCCACAAGAGAACCAAGCATTTATATGGAATAAAGGAATATTGAAATGAATTTACAAATGGATGCAAAACCAGAGGGAGCATCAACTGAACCTCCTTGGCATCTGTAGATAAGAATTGTTTGCATTACTTTCACTTATCTTCAAGTTACAAAGTTGTAAACTAGTCCAAAGACTAAGTCCTGTATCCATATGGGATCAGATAATGCTGGAACCATTAGCATTCCATTGAAAGGATGCTCATTCCAGAGTCTTCATTTTTTCCTCTACACCTCTGAGAAACAGTATGGCTTAGCAAAGGTCATACACTATGGTTTAAACAGGCTGCAAATCCATAGTCCCAAGCTTACTATGTGGCTTTAAATAAACTTTGGAAAACAAAAAAGTGCACATGTATACACACACACGCATGCATGCACATACACACACACACCATGCAGAGATATTGAGAGAATTAAATGTAATTACATAGGAAAAGTTCCTGACACATAATAGATACTGCTAAGCATTAGGTGTTATTATTGGTAATAAAAGATCTAATATATTGTTGTTGCTTATTGTTTGTTGAGTGACAAAAACTTTTTCCTGTAAAGTCTAGATGATAAATATGTTAGGCTTTTCAAGTTTAATGGCATCTCTCTCAACTGTGAAACTCTGGTGTTATAGCTTGAAAGCAGCCATAGACAATCTTTAAACAAATGAATGTGGTTGTGTTACAGTAAAGCTTTCTCTATAACAACATGCATTGGGCTGGATTTTGCATCTGGGCTGTAGTTTGCTGATCCCCAGACTAAATGAATAAAATGGCAAATCCAAAAGGGAGACCCAAGCAGAGTTTGGTCAGTGCTAATCAGAAGTTATAACACAGTAGAGGGCAAGTCTCTTTGTTTCAGAGTCAATCGACCACTTGAATTGCAGTAAGACCCCTACATGTGGTTCTCTTTTTGACTCACATACTGGCTGTGTGATCATAGGCAAATCACCTACCAAGTCTGTACCTTGGATACACCAAACCAGTGATAATCATGGGAAAATGTAAACTATGAAGTACTCTACCAAGGTACTAAGTATTCTTTCTCAGAGAGGGAAGACAGTAGTCTTTTTCGAAAGGAAGGAACTGGGCTGTGTCACACAGAACTCAGATATAGTAAGAAAAGTGCAGTGAGAAAGCAAAGTAAGTTTTAATGCACTCTGTATAGAGTAACAGAATGGGCCTGCCTAAAGTGAGACAGCCCTGGCTGCTCATTCTGAGGCTCCTTTTATGTGGTACTGGCAGGGCAGAGAAGCCCTTGATTAACAGCTCTTAGCTCTCTAGGCTTGTTCTGATTGGTGAAATGAGAACATGGGCTGTGATGTGCCTGTGCTTCTGTTTCTTATCCGGGGAGACCCTGGACATTTCCTGAGTCACCCTTGGACCCTGTGGCTTCATCTGATTATCTCTCTCAGTCATTTCTGACTCCCTGGCTCTATCTGATCCACTCTTTGAGTCATTTTGGGGGGGCCCTCTCTCCTTTTCATCCCACTCATTTCTGTCTGTCTGCCTAATAGTCCTTCACGGATTCTTTTGTTGTGTGGCCACTATGCCGTTTTTGTGGTCCAATGGTGGGTAAAAATGGTTCTTCTCATTGTCATGAAATAGCCTGCAGAGTAACATGTATTGAGTCTGAATATATTTGCATTGGATTAATTTTGAAAGATTGCTAAATATTGACATCATGTAAAGTGGCCTTACAAATAAGCATTTATTTAAAATGAACTAACATGATGTCCCCATATGTAGCAAAAATAGTCTTTTTGCCTTAGGCATCATGGTTTTTTTTTTTGAAACTCGGTCAACTCAACCCAAAGTTGGAAAAAACATTGCAGACCATTAAAACCCAACTGAAATGGCCACACACTTTAAACAAGGCCCATTAGCCATGCAAACATGAACTTACCTGCACTTCTGATAAGCACAATTAACTAAACAATGCTTTCCATTAACAACTACTTGTGAGACATTAAGCCTTGGAAAACTTGGCTTTGATGAGTTGGAAAGGTGGAGAAAGACAGTAGAATTTGTTCTCCTTTGGCAGGGTTTTAGTTTAAAAAAAAGTCTTGTTTAACCATTGAGGCCCAGTACCTCCTCATGAATGTCCCCCCAACATTAAAAAAATTAAATGCTGTGTTTTTTTATGTTCCTTAAGGTTTTTACCATTAGATGGAGCCATATGAAGACCTGTTTCAGTTAGACCAGTGTTTCAAAATGACCCATATTTTGTTCTTCAGGTTGTAATTTTAATTTGTGCCCCATTTTTGGATGATATGGTCTTATCTCTGGGTTGTTGCACTGTGTAAGGGGAGGATGTGTAGCTGCAGGATGACAGACAGAGCACAGGCTGAGTGGTTAGCTTGGGGCAGAGCCACCTCCTAGCCCTGTGCCTTTGCCAAATTGCTTAATCTTTTTTAATCTGTTTCCTCATTTGTAAAATGGGACAAAGACAGGACCTTCCTGCTGTAAGGATTATTTGAAAGCTGTTGCTACTGCACCTCATCATTATTGTTGTTATTTTCAGCCAAAAAATTCATGTCAGTATTCAGTTGTCTGGAAGCTGGGTGGCTTGAACAGCAAACATTTATTTTTCACAGTTCTGGAGGCTAGGAACCCTTAATCAAGGTGCCAGTCAATCTGGTTCCTGGTGAGAGCTCCCTTCCTGGTTTGCAGATGATCACCTTCTTGCTTTGTCATGTGCCGGAGAGAGAGAGAAATCTTTCTCTTGTCTCTTTTTATAAAGGCCACTAATCCCATTCATGAGGGCCCCACCCTCATGACCTGGTTATCTCCCAAAGGCTCCACTTCCAAAATGTGATCACACTGGGGATTAGTGAATTTTAGGGGAGGACATAAAAATTTAGTCAGAGCACCAATTCAGTGATAAAAATGGGGCTTGATGGAGTTACAGGCAACTTAATAGTGTAGGATGTTTTGATGCCTGTTTGACAACTCCACCCCTCATTTATGGTGTGCTCATGATGATGGTTCCTACAGCCTTTCCTTTGGAACCTCTCCTGTTCTCATTTTGACTGGGCTTGGCTGTGCCATCATATGCCTCAATTTTGGCAGTTAATTTCCTTCCCTCCTGTGCCTCCTACCCCGACCCTAACTACCCTCACATTCTGCAGGAGCCACATCAGTTTTCCTAAAAGCCACCTCTCCTTGTGGCTGCCTGTACCTCTCAGAGGCTCTTACCTTTGCATGGCCTCCAGGGCTGGCTCAGGTCCCACAGTCTGGCTCTCTGTGTTCAGCCCCCAGTCCCACCAGCCTTTCAGACCTTCCTCTGCTCACTATCACAATGTCTCTGCTCCAGCCTTGCCTGTTTACTCCCAAGTCCCTCGACTGCTGAGTGCCTCCATACTGCTCATGCTGTTGCCTGGACAGCTGCAGCCTTAGTTTCCAAGTCTTGTGCTTGTTTAAATCACAATTCAATTTCCAGCTTCAGGCCACCCAGGCCTCTTCTCTCTGAGCCTGAGATCCTTTGTCCCAGGCATTTGAAATTGATTTACTCACTTGTGTTCTGTGCCCACTGTAATGTCTCCTGTCCTTCCTACCCCACAAGCACTGGCAGGCATTTTCTTCTTTACCCCAGAGCACTTCACATAATTATAACACTTTGCACATTTGTTTCATAGACCACCCATTTACATATCACAGGGGCCATCTTGGGCATGGTTATAGCGGTCTCCCAAGCACCTAGCACAATCTGTGGTCCATAGAAAGTGCCTAGTAAGTGCCTGTGAAATAACTAAATGACTGAACAGAAACCAAGCATGCCAGTAAGCATTTGTTGAATCATAAATTAATGGATCAATTTCAGGAACCACCCTTGTTGCTTGTTTGTCCTCCCAGAATCTATCATGGCACCTGGAGCACAGGTAGGTGCTTAAGAAATGGTTGTTGACTGACTACCTGATTCACTGTGTGGAATAACAGTCCCTCAGTAGTGTCATATACCTTCTTTTTTCAAGTGCAAGGCTAGTACCCACAAATATAAGCCTATTAACTTGGTTGTTAGGTTAAAAGAGTGGGAAACATTTAACCCTGGACAGTACATCTCCAGTGGGATATTTATGACTGAACAGTATGCGTCAGTGGGTCACACAGTAGCTGGCCTGATGGGCACCGAAATGCCTCAAACGGGACTAGTAGAAGGACCATCCGTGAATTCATATTGCATGCAATGTTCAAAGAATTAAATTGTTACCAATTAATATTCATCGAATGTCAGGGCTATACTTTTGTACTAGGGGAAAATAGACCAGACATGCTCCATGCAGTGGGCTTTGTTAGCTGTAATTAATTGGTGATAGAACAGGGTTGATATAGCAGTTCAGCAGTTAAAGGAAAGCAGTGTCCTTGGTACAAATGTGAATATATTTATACATCTGGCTCTTACTTGCTGTGTTTCAGCAGTTACTCTTCTGGGGCATAATGGCTAAACTAGAATTTCTCCAGCTCAGTTTTAGAAACATGAGAACAGCCCTATTTCTGAAGCTATTAGTGAAATCACATATGCTTTGATTTTTGTTTTATTGTGGTAACTGGAATTCTGGCTTCTTTGTTTTCTTTTACACTAAATATACCTGGAAGCTCTAGCTATAGTCCTAAATTACAGTTTCACTTCTCTTTATGTGTAAAGTCTTGTTAATTCTCATATCTGGATGGATCTGGACTACATTTATCTTTGCATTACCTGGAAAGCAGAAAATACAATTTTTTAGAGAAGACGTGTTTTAAGTTACCTAAGAGATCAAATTGTTTCTAAAGTCTTGCAGAAATTAATAGTGGCTTAGAAACTCTGCAGCTAATCATTTGGGAGTTCATTTGGTTCTGCCCCTCGTTTCACACTTGAAGAAAGACTGAAATAGTTATGTATTTATTTTAATGTGTAGTTGAAAAATAAAATCTGCATATTCAATTCACAACTCCATAAATGATACATTTGGGCAAAACTAAAAAAAATTATAAAAACTGTAAGACACTTAACAAGATTTAAGTAACAGTGTTCATGAATAAGACAACAGATATTCAAAGAATTAAATGCAGGATTCAATAATCTCTAAATTCTCTTCAAATTAGAAAATTTCTGTGATTCTAATTAAGCCTGGTATTTATTTTTCATTGTTTTGCTGGTGGGTTTTGCATATCTTTATCTTTGTTATATACATCAAATGATATGTGTAGGGTGAGTGCTGTAACATCACAAATGTAATTTTAGCTTTCATGCCGTCTAAATTTTCTGAGTAAAAATAAAAGCTTTAATGTCACATTGGAAAAGGTTTTAGAGATAAAATCAGTAAGCACATCAGGATTTTCAAGTGGAATGGGGTTTTATAAATACACTGAATTCTTGTTAAAATGCTTTGTAAGGGTAGTATTCTATTCTCACACTGAATTATAGGCTAATTGTGTACACAAAGCTTTTATTGCACATGTGATCTAAAGAAGAAATCCGTGTCATAACAAACCACACAATAACAGCTTTTCTGAAGATCTATCAATGGGGCTTACAACACTGTATGAATTTGTTAGTGGGAAAAATAACAGATATTACCAGAAGAGTATTCCATCATGGAAGCAATAATATTGTCATATTTTTTGTGGGTAAAAACTCTAATATGTCAAGACTGAATAAATGAGAATGGTTTATTTGTTTGACTATGCAATGAGATATATAAACATTTGACCAGCTTCCAGAACAAGATTTCAGGCTTGGCACAAAGCTTGAAGACTGAACTAGAAAACATTTTAAGATGATAGCTCAGGCCTCCTCTAGGAAAGTCCACCAGAGTATCATCTCACCATCACCTCTGATAGCATTTGTCTCTGATAAACAGCTCACTGGTCCATGAATTCTGACACTAGAAATGGAGGTATTCTGACCAATCAGATTGTATCGAGGAGGAGATCACCAGGATTCTGAGGCACTCAAAATCCTATCACACAAGGAAAAGTTGAAGAAATTGTGGCTCTTCAACTAGAGGAGAGATTTCAGGGGCTTATGACACATGTCCTTAGTCTTTGAAGAACTGTCAAAGGGAAACAGACTGAATTCTTATTCTCTGTTATTTCAGAGTGCAGAACTGGGATTGACGCAGAAGTGACAGGAAGGAAATAAATGCATTTATTGATTGTGGCCTGCATGCCCAGTACTGGGCTAGGTGTTGAGTGTGTGATCTTTAATTCTCACAAAGTCTTTGTCCGGTAGCTCTTATTATTTCCTTGTAACAGAAGGGGAGATGGAGGTCAGGGAAGCTAAAGGATCTACTACAACCAACAGTAGCAAAAATACTGCTATTAAAAACATGCTCTCATGTTTATTGTCTACTATATGTTGGACATTGTTCTAAATTATCCCTTTTCATCCTCACAGCAACCCTATGAGGTAGGTAGTATTTTTATATCCATTTTGCTGGTGAGGAAACCAAGACATAAGAGAGAAGTGACTTGCTTGGTGTCACACTGTTAATAAATGCAGAGTGGGATTCAAAGCCAGACAGTCTGTATAGCGAAACATGCTTCATTCTTATGTCATTCTGCTTCTCTACATTCTGAGCCTTTGCTGTGTGCCAGACCCAATATGTGACAATTTATATCTTCATAGCAACATAGCGGATGATGCATTATTATTCCCATTTTACAGATGAGAAGAAAAATCAAACCCAAAAGAATGAAACAACTTACCCAATGCAAATAACTCAGCCAAAGTTGTTACTCAGTCATGAGGCTCCAGGCCAAGTCTCTTTGGACCATGTTCACACTTTCTCAGAGATACAGACAACAGATCAGAAACTTTCTAACAAGTAGAGCTATCAAAAACCAGAATGGGCTGCCCTGGGGTGGGAGGAGATTCAGCATCTCCTCTTCTTTGGAAACCTTGGAAAGCAAGTTTACGTGAGCTAAATAGAAAGGGCTAGCGGAGATGCAAGCCATTGCCACCTAAGGTTTTGTCCAGCTCTGGGATTTTAAATGCTGTGTTTTCTTCTCATCTTCCCATGTTATCTTGTTTTCCCCTGGGTGTTCTCAAAGGTACATGCAGATCTCACTCTGATATTTTAGTCTGGCTCTGGAGAAGCCAGCAGCAGAAACAGTAAGCAGTAAAGTTGTCAACTAAGAGGGAAAATGTAGTGTGAGGGTCCTCACACAATGTGAAAAGGTAGATCTTCTAATAGCCATCAGGGTCTCCCTTAGACATGCTTTTACAGTAAAAATATTTGGCTATCTTGATTTTCATTTTCAAAACATTTACCAAATGCAGTTTGGAAATAGTGGCTTCCCTAGGATTTTCTCAACTTTAATATCTGCTGTAACTTGCTTATTCTACTAGACATTTTATTTTCAACTCTGAATGTTTTTGGGTGGAAATGTCTTCCCTTCTATGAACCCCAGGTGATATTTGTCATGTGATCCCACAGTGTGGCTCTGATATACTGTACTGTCTTGTCTCCTGAAACCATCTCTTGCCTTGTTCTTAGTTCTGTGAGTAACAAAGGACATCAGTGTCTGTGGGTCAGGGGATGTAGGTAAATTCTGCGTCCTCCTTCCCCAAGCTTCTACCTTGAATCAATCCTTCACATCTCTCCCAAATGTCTACTGATTCTCCTTGAGGCCATCAAATTAGTGGTGTTGATGGGCAAGCCTTCTCCACCAATCTTCTTGTGTACTTCTGACTCATCATTTCAGCTCAAAGCTGAGAAGACACATTTTTGCCCTTTTCCCTGTCCCCTCTATTTTTCTGTTCTTTGGTCTTTGTTTCACTCTTAACTCTGTTAGACATGTAAATGTTTTTCTTGAAGAGGTTGTAGTATGGAGAAGGAGGTTGAAGCTGTTCAAAATTGACGAGTGTCCCAAAGGTCTCAGAAAGTCATTGCCCAATAAAGAGCTAAGATAGGAAGCAAATTGTGTACCACGTAATGTTTTGCTTCTCTAAACTGAGTAGATTCATAGAATAGGGGCCTATTCACAGTGAGGGGTTTATATCTGTGCTAATTCCTATTTAATGAATCTGAAGTGACATCTGTCCCTCCAGTAAGTTCAGATGGACTTATGAAGGATTTTGACGCAGTAGTTGTGCCTGTAGCTTAACTGAGTTACAGAAAGAAAGAACTGCAGGCTGTTTCTGTATATTACTTACCATTAGGATGAGAACTGGAAAATACAAACATGTATATAATTGAATTTATTCATATATTTAGAAGTTCAATTGGTCAATTTATTGAATTTTCATTCAAATGTTGGTGAATTAAGTATAAATGTGCACAGTCCTATTCTAGTGAGCATTGTAACTTTGGGTCTAGGAAAAGAATATTACCTATCACTTTCAGAGGGTGATGCAGTCTGATGCAGAAGGAAATAGCCACTGATTCCCTGGGAATACTTTTAGAAGACACGAGATATTGATAAGATTGGAACCACTGAGACAGTATCCTACAGTCTTCAGTGATGGAAAGGAAGACACCAGACATTTTTTTATGTAAAAAAAAATTAACATCGGATATAATCAGGAGGATTTCCAGGTTACTCACAAGATCTCAGTGAATTTGTGAATTTTCCCCATGGTAACAGCATTATTAAAGTCTAGCCTTTACAGGAAAAATCCGTTAATTTTTGGAGAGGTTTAAACTTTCTTTTTGGGTTACCTGTTAGACCCACTGTGTTAACCAGTTCACAGTCCCTGCCTCCCTCCTTCGTCCTTTCTCTCTTCTTCTAGATCTCTTTTCTTCTTCCTTTCTTTCCTTCTCTGACGAAAGTAAAGTTAAATTTAAAAATGAACCATTTAAAGAAATGCAAGACTATCCAGGTTTTATATTGATGTCTTTATTTCCCCCATAAAATTGTCATTGTTAGAACAGACTGTTTGTTTTCAAACAGTGGAAAAAAAAGAAAGAACAATTAAACAAAGCCTGTAGAGGTAACATGCTTAAGGCATCCTGTGTTGAGCTTTCCGTGTTTTCTGCTGCATGTTAACTATCAGGGATGGGGCTGGATACTGAAATACTGTTCCTTATTTAATATTTCACACTCTGATCTTCACATTGCCTCTTTGCTTCTCTTGTGACCTTCTCTGTGCATTTATAACTGCTTCTCTTCACCCATAATCCAAAGCAAGTGTACATTCCTACGGAGAAATGAAAGGAAGCTGTCAGTAGAAAGTTAATACAGTTAAAGCATCCTTAACTCTGCTACAAACCCCTTAAATAATTAAAACTGTATGCTTGAAGAGTCAGATTTGCATTTCTTTACCAAGTTTATTTAGCACACTTTGTTACACTCAATTAAATGAGAATGTTCTGTTTCATTTTCTTTGCTTCGGGTTGATCATTTTACCTTTTGATTCTCATGCCCTAGTGTAATTTCACAGCGCTTAGGTCTCTAAAACTCTACATCTATTAATGTATATGTAGATCCGTTCGCACCCATTAAAATACTTACGATTTGCACTGAGTAGAATCTTTGCCCCAGGCACCTGAGGTTCCAAGTAACCTAAGGTATAACTGGGACAGAGATAATTCATGGTGGTAAAGAAGGAGCTTGACAAAATCCTTTTAACATCCAATTTTTTTTTTTAAGCCCCGTTATTTTGGCATCACCTTCCCTCCCCATGATTTGTTGATTTGTCAGTCTCTTGGCAAAAATAAGAAGATGCAGGTGTTGAATGATTGAGGACAGGAAGTTAAATATAAGGACTATCTATGTCTCTTCACATCTCAGTTGGCAAAGCATGTGCAGAGTGTTCTCTGTAAATTAGTTCATTGCTTAAGTTATGCATGTTTAAGAAGGAATAAATTAGTTATCCATTTCCTAATGAGTAGTGGGACCAATTGGAGCATGATAAGAGAGAAAATAGCATAATTTTGCTTCCCCAGTTGGGGTTCATATCCCTAAACTTCACCATTAATCACTTTATCAGTTTCCTGGGTTATTTCCAACTCTACATGTAATATATTCTTTCCTGTTAATTCTCCTACCAGGTAAGTAAGACTTTCTGAATTTGCCCAGTGGGGTTTAGATGGGTGATGCTGTCTTCTTTGTACCCAAGTGTCCCTTTTTACAACGGGCCTTCTGCCTTTGCATCAGTTTGTCTGGGTGAGTTCATGGATAACAATCGATATGTATGTGCGATGACAATTACAAGGGTTCTAATATATTTAACTGTTATGGGATCTGTTATGTCTACTTTAGGGTCGACCCCATCCCATATGACACTCCAAAACCAGCGGGCCACACGCGGTTTGTCTGCATCTCAGACACACACTCCAGAACAGATGGTATCCAGATGCCTTATGGGGACATCCTTCTCCACACAGGCGATTTCACCGAGCTGGGACTGCCCTCAGAGGTTAAGAAGTTTAATGACTGGTTAGGTAAGGAATGATTGCGTTCTGGCGCCCCCAATTAACCTTTCCCGTCCGAGTGTCACTCACTGCGTCCTAATTGAATTAGAGCACTTGGAAACCAGCTCAGCCATTTCTCGTATGATATGCGGTGGTGTCTAGCTTTAATCCAATTCTGTTAATTAAAGATGAATTTTTAGATATTTAATTTTACTGCATCCTTTCAGTGCCTGGCCTCGGCAGCTCTGGGGCAGGGGGATGGAAAGCTTTGAAACCGATCTCATCTCACTCATTCTGCTTTAATGAGGGCATTCATTGGCACACGTGAGACCTAGAATCGTATTTTTAATTCATTGGCTCTGCCATCTTTCCCAGATATTACGAGCAAAGATGTACCAATGACCTAGTAGGAAGAGAGCATTTCTAAAATGAAAGAGGATATGCAAGTCCTTATATGCAGGGAGGGTCCTAACCCAGTGCCTCGTGGTAGAAGCTTTCCTCAGCGACCCAGAAGGGTGCCCTAAGACCACTGAAAGGAGAAGATGTCCTGCTGTAAAGCTCCCAAAACTTGGAATGTGAACCCATGAACCCACCCTGTACACTGGGAAGGACAATGGCAACTTTGTGGTTACTGCGGAGGCACCCACACAGGTGGAAAATGTTGCCTTTCAGGCCAGGCAGTTGTCAAATATTAGTGTCACAAGGTAATCATGGGGTTATTCAAAGCTAGATTAGATGACAGAGCTTTTTAAGAATCTTCTTAGGGGAGGGAAAGAAGAGCAGGGTTCTGAGATTTTAGAATCTCTATAGACATGAAAGAATTACATAGTAGAGAGCAGACATCACTCCGGAAGAATAATGTCACGAATAATATGTCTGGCAACAAAAATCACTCAGAAGATTTAGGCAGAAACTTTAAAATTCGCTTTCTGTTAAACTAAAGCAGGGTTTGAAAATTTTTTAATTATTGATTAAATGAAAAAATGTACTAATGGAAAAACGTTAGAAAAATATTCATTAAATGTTTTTTAAAAGCCTAGTAACCTGTTTTGAGTCTTCCTGTGACCTTGCAACTATCCACATTTTATGTAATTGAAATCATAGTGCATACTTGCTCCTTTACTTTTGACTATTTTCACTTAATAGAATTGGTAAGATTTTAAATGATTTTGCATACATTTCATATTTACCCTTTTTATCAGAAACATGATATTTATATTGTTCTATGCTTTTATTTGATAAGATATCCCTCTAAAAATGAATATTTAAATTGATAATTTTTCCTCTGATAGCTAGGACTAAAATGTGTATTTCCGTTGTATATGTCTTTTTTGCTCCCACTGACTTATTTCTTAGGGTTAAATACCATATGTTAATTACTAGGTGAAAGGATGTGACAGTCTTCATGGTTCTGGCTATATGTTTGCATCTTGCTTTCCAAGGGGATTGTACCTGTGTACTTCATTAACAGTGAATGAGTATACCAATCTTACCACGATCTTGCCAGTATTGGAGATTGGAGATTTATATTTCGTGCTGTTTCAAGATGATCCAGTCATCTTAAATATCATTCAGCATTGTCTCCTTTTTGCGGATAACTTCGAGATGCAGAGAAGTTAAGTGACTTTCTCGGAGTCTCCCTGTAGCAGAGCTGAGTCTCTATCAGATCTTTTCATTTTTCTTTTGCTGCTGTAAAATTTGCTTTCAAGTACTGTTATCTCTTCATTTTAACAGCTTATATTTATGAACTATTAGCAGGCAAAATTATTTTGGGTTGAATTTTGACAATTTTCAGCTGTTCTGTGACAACTGAATCTCAACGCAGAAATGATCTAGCTGCATTGACAATGTTGATTTGTAAAGAGAGGGAATACCACTGTGCAATGTGTTTACAGAGATACAAGACATGACAGGTCCTGGTTATAATCTTGTTTAGCCACTGACCTTGGGCAACTGAGTTAACCTCTCTTTTCCCCTTGGTTTCCCTGTGCAGAACTAAGGATTAATACTACCTGTCTTTCTGAATTGTTGTGCAGATTAATCAGTCAATGATTGCTGCCAGTAAGTTTTTGTGGGCCATTAATAACTAAATGAGGAATGCGGTGAATGAACCATCAACAGATATTGAAAGGGTAAAAACAAGAAGAGGTCAGAGGAATTATTTAGTAGATCAGAAGTAAGCATTGGGAGATTTTATAAGGGAAAGTACTCTGTAAATGGAAATGTGCCGTAACTAAGGAAATAAAATGCTAAGGTCCAACTGCATGGTCAGTTTTTGTCTTCCCATTTCCCCTCTGATCTTGTGAGGCAGGAAGAAGAGGTTTCAGCAGGAGGCACAGAATGTGAGACAGATAGCAGCCCATGGATACAGGCAGAGAAGTTAGGATCCCAAAGGGAAGGCCTGGAATAGCTCAGTTACCCCAGCAACCTCTTGGCCGCTCTGAGGGTGAGAGATGGCGTATGATTACACTCTACCACTTGGCTCAGATGCGAACCTCTCACCTGAAGGAAGCGCCTCTAGCAGTAGCTGCTAGGTGGCCTAGCAGAGCAGAGAGGGGCAGATGGGCTTAGGGCTTTTGCCGTAATAGGGCATCCCGCTCTCGCTGGCGTGGGTTCTTACGGATTTGGCAGTTCAGTTAGAATCCAGTGACCCTCTGATTGATTCCCATCTTTCCCCTCTAGTTTACGCTACCCTGATTATTGGAAACAACTGACCATCCGCAAGCTCTTTGACTCCCACAACAGGCTCATCTGTTTCTCCTATAAGCCAGGCACTCTTCTATCCCTATAGCAGCCCTCTAAGGGTGCTAATGTTATCCCCATTTTACAGATGAGGAACCTGGGGCTCAGGTGAGTTAACTTACCTAGTTTATTTGACAGAGAAGAAGCTAGGAAACCCACTCAAGTTCACTTGACTAGTAAACCTTGGGTTCTCTGGCTCCCAAGTGTGAGCCCCTTTTTAAAAGATGTCATTCTTTGATATTACGGGTGAGCTTATGGCCGCTCGCAGATTTTAGGCTGAACTGAAATGGCAGTTGCTTCATGCAGAAGTGCAGTAGCTGCTTGACCATGTGCTGTTATTTGAAAGATGCATTTCAGCCCTGCCTGTCTTAAGTCTCACCTTGATGAACCAGCTGCAGGGCCTGAGGAGCCCAGCATGGGTCTCCTGTTCGTTCAGAAATGATGGGTCCTGATTAATTTGTACGTATGCCATCTGGCAGGTGTAACACACAAAGTTATTGATACAAAGTGATTTATGAGATAAGCTTGCACAGCATAGGGTCATAAGAAGATAGAAACCAAACTAGATACAGTCAAAGGTTGGATAGGTAGAACAGTATGTGGTGATTACAGGCAGGTGGGAAGAGCTGGCTTTGAATGCCCTGCCTTTGGTAAGTTGTTTTAACTCCTGAGCTTTGATTTCCTCATTAGTAACATGGGCATCATCATCACAGACCCTGCCAGCCCGTTGTGAGAATATACTCTGTATAAAGCTGCAACATTTTTAACACAGTCCCTGGCCTATAGACAACTTCCAACAAACAGTGTAGAAGGAGACAACAGACCAGCAGCATAGAATCCAAGAACAGAAACTAGCAGGGGCTGGCAATGTGGATTTAAAGAAGGATTTCAAGTGTAAGAAGGGGCACTACAAGTATGGGCAGAGGCTGAAAACAACTATGCTAAGTGGACAGGATGTTTGGATGATAAGAAGCCTCAAAGGTCTCATCTCCTGAATTGACAGAAGGGGAAACCAAGGCTGAAGAGATTAAATGAATTGCCCACAATCCCTTAGATACATAATGGCCACATTGGGACTGGAACTTGGATGGGGAGGGGGGTTTGAACTAACACGTATTGGCTACGGTGCCTTCCTGCACCCAATTACATGCGTCATTTCACGCAGTCCTCACAGTAACTTCTGAAGTAGCTTCTGTGACTTACCATGAAGGCACTAGCCCCTTCTTTTTTATTTAGGAGGAAACTGAGCCTCGGGGAAGTGAACTTATCTAAGATCACACAATGAGGAGGTGACCTCAGGATTTGACCTTGGGTCCATCAGATTCCACTTCCCAAGTGTGTTCTCCTGTCTTTATTCCCAATCTAGGGGTTGGGATGCCTGCTGGAGGGACCACAATCCTGGGTAAAGTGGTGATTCTTTGAATAACTGCCACCCTTGATACACACACCTTAACGTGTGAGTGTGCTCAGGGTACAAGGTGGGTTTACGTCATGCCAAAGGGGGTTTTGTGGTGCAGCCTTATTACGTGAGTTAGCCCATTGAGAGGGTGTGGGGAGGTGGGGAAGCATTTGGTATAGACAGTTCCAATGTGGTGATTTACAAGAAAGTAAATATCCATAAAGGATACTGAAGATATAGCCAATCACCTAAGTTCCAAGGGTAGTCTAAAATCACAGTGTGACATTAGCATTTCCTTGCATGCATGTCAGTCCTTGAAATGAATAGCCATTGACTGGAGTCTGAAAATCTTGTCTTCTGTGGGCAGGTCTCTGCCACTCGCAAACACTTGAATTTCAAATAACCAGTTATGTTCTAATAGCTGCTGCTGCTGTCCCCATGGCCTCTTTCTTCTGAAATCTCTGCCATGGGTTGGGAATGAAACTTTAAACCTCTTGCTCTGCCACCCTGAGGAAGCCACCAGAATCACTGTTTTCACCTCTCCAGGTTGGCCAATCAGACCCCCCAGTCCTCATCTCACAAACAACCTGCCCTCTCCCCACCCAGCTGCTGCCCATGGGACTGTCTTAATTGAACCACCCAGGGACAGACAGCCTGTAGCTGCTTATTGCCAGGGACTGTAGAGGTGTGGGAAAGAGGCATAGATAAATCTCTCCTAAAGGAATACTCTTCAAAGTGATAGTTAAATCCTATAGTCCTATTAATATGTTAGCTCAGATATGCTACAGGTATGTCACAAATAAATAGACTTTGCTGAGCTGAACTGAAACCCTAGCCACTTGACCATTGTAGGATTTTCTTTTTTATCTTAGCAGAATTCATCCCAATCACAGACCTGGCTTAAAAATAAACCTTTCAACTATAGTTTACTTGCCAGTTAAAAAATGTTATTTTTATTGCTGGTAAATTCTGAACCACTGATGTGCCCGAAGGGACATTTTGTGAGGCATTGGACCATGTGTGATCTTCCTTTACTTTGTGCCTATGTTCTGACCTGTGCCTCACTGATACTCTTTACTGTTCTTTACTCTTCACTTGATTTCATCCCTGTTGTCCTCTCATCTTCAGACTGTTTTTGGTAGCTTTCCTCCGGAATATTGCACATATGCCCAATACCGCACAAATGGACATTAGCGGATCTTACCATTTGATTGCATAGTCACCTTCTTATTTCCAACTTTAAGTTACACCTACACCAAATTTCTTCCCCAATTACATATGTCTTTCCCTTTGCAAACTCTGTTCCTACT
This sequence comes from Smutsia gigantea, assembly GCA_032199065.1. NCBI lineage: Eukaryota > Metazoa > Chordata > Mammalia > Pholidota > Manidae > Smutsia > Smutsia gigantea. The sequence continues at coordinate 340,392 of JAVSCE010005671.1, forward strand.
TTCTGGAATGACCTTCTCCTCCAGGGAAACTCATTCATCCTTTATAACTCTTTCTCTTTCAGATTTGGTTGCTTCCCTTAACGTGTTGGTTGTGCACCTGTGCAGCCCTTCCCATGGTTGTTATGTGATTGTTTACTTGTCTCTCCCCTACTTGAAAACAGCGTGTGCCTAACGAGCACTTTCCATGTACCCAGTTCTGAGTACAGGGCCTGGGACATAGGGCACACAAATGGTTGTTGAATGACTTAGTGAATGAATGAACATAAAAGGTAAAGCCTTTTTTCTCCCTGCACTTTTGGCCCAAACTTTAAAATTATGTAGTACTGTATGTAAAATGTCTTTCTCTTCCCTTCCTTTTTTTTTTTCCTTTTCTCCTCAAAGTTTTTATAACATTCGGTTGGCTATTGTTAGTGATTTTTAGATGCTGTGCAGAAATACTTAAAAAGGGTTTGTTATTCTGTTTCCTATATTATAATTAGAAAGACAGGATTCTTGGGTGTCCTGTTCTTTCAGCCCAAAGTTTATATATAACAATCTAGTTAGTTAGTCCAAATCCCTCAACATAGCACCAATGCCATGAACTTTTAATTATGGCTTTTCCGTGGTCTTGGTTGTCATTAGATAGCTCTGAGCTTCAATTTCTCCAGGCCTTCAGAACGAATGAAAATACTGCCAAGGAAAATCTCAAGAAAAGGGCTGTTCATTTTGTAGGAGCATTGTGTTCGGCATGGTTATAATGGAGTGTGACTGTAACATCCCACATCGTATACATACATATCGATTTTGCCCCTCTCAGGATAGTCATATTGGAAGACTGTGTTCCTTTTCTAGAGATCTTGCTATTGGCCCAAAGGCTTGGAGCTGGTCTTTAGGAAAAGCTTTCATAGCCTGAACTATTTATTTTATTCCTAAAATACATAACACTCATTCATTCTTGATATTTTAGAAAGTGGAGATACACGAGAGAAGAAAACAAAATTACCCATGACCAGAGATAACCACTGTAAACATTTGAATGTGAATCTTTATAGAATGTTTTCTTTGATACATATGTATACATACACACATGTGCACACAAGCACATTTGTTACCAAAATAGAGATCTCACACTAATACTATTTTTAGTCTGTTTTTCATCCTAACAATATACCATGAACAACTTTCCGTATTAGTAAATATGGCTAAAAAGCTTTTTTCTAAAAAAGAATATTTTCAATATAAGATACACATACATTATAAAAATTCAAGTAGTTGACCATGTGCGAAGTAGAAAATATACAGTCTTCTGTAATCCTGTCTCCAGACTATAATTAGTATTTGGTGTATAGCGTTTGAGAAATTTTTCTACTTTATATTTCTGTTCTGCATATCTTCAGTAGTAGCAGCAAATCTTTACTCTTTCAAACCTTTCTGTTTAATCACTATTTTTAAAAATTAAAGCTAGCATATTACCCTTAACTTAAAAAAAATTTAACACATCAAGCTGTGTGTCAGTGTAGCAACTGTTGTATAGGTGCAGTCCCTGATTTAGCCAGATCTCTGACCCCGAGGCTGTTTTCATTCTTTCATTATCTGCACAGGTGATGAACATTCTTCTTGCTCTCTCTTTTCAAACACCCTTAATTATGTTTGTAGAATATCTTTCTAGAAGTTGAATTGTTGTTGCAAATGATATGTACTTTAAAAAAGAGGTTTGATTATGCATTGTCAAGTTTCCCCTGTAAAGACTGGAATTTCTCCCTAACACTCTGAGTAGTATTTGCGAGTTGGTGTCACATAATAGTTGAATATCCTCAGTGGCAGAAAATCTTCACCCTTTATGGGCTTTTTAAAAAAGACTACAAACTCTTTTTATAATTGTGAAAGCTTACCTGCTCATGAAAAATAGATAAATAAAAGTACAGAAAAACAAGTTAAGATCACTGGTAGATCCTACAATTCACAGATAACACTAATAACAGCTGGTGTGTATCCTGTTGTGTGGGGTATGGATGTGTGTGTGTGTGTGTGTGTGTGTGTGTGTGTGTGTGTGTGTATTGATGCATGTAAAGACAGTGTGGTATAAGAGTGTGAGTACAGGATTTACTGTGCCTGTGTTTAAATCCTGGTTTCAATATTGTTAATTTTGTGATCTTTGATTCATTCATCTATAAAAGGAGAATTATTCATTCTTAGTCTATCTAACCTGCAAAGATTGTTGTGAGGTTAAATGAAGTAACATACCCAATGCGAACATCGTGAATGTTCAGTAAATGTCACCTGCTCACTTCTGTTATGTTACCCTGTACCATTGGTGAGTTCCTCTTACTCCCTAGGAGAGCATAACTTCCGGGAAAGTGGCTTTACAGTCTCTGTGCCACGGTGACCTACTGACCACTGCCCATTCTGCCTGTTGTAGAGAAAAGGCTGAGCACCGTAGCCCTGCCTGGTCACCATAAAACTTGTCCCATCTCCCTTCTAAGCACTCCAGACCCAACACACAATTCTGTGACTCTCACACCTCTGAACCACACACCTGAGGGGGGCCAGGCTTCCCCTTTCCCTGTCCCTCTCTTCAGCCTTTTGTCATTTTCTGCCATCTTCTGCCTGTCCCTGATCTTTAATCTGGCCACCCATTCTCTCCTCTAGGGTCACCACCCCTACTTTTGGAAACCATTCCTGCCCACTAGATCCTGCCTCCCGAACTCCAGCACTCCAGGCTTTAGCCAGGTTACCGATGTGGATTTTTTTAATTCTTAGACATAATGCTTCCCAGGCATAGTTTGCACATTTGAGGCTTCTGATTTTTTTGAACAATACAGAACTGTTAGGAACTGGAGCTTGTGAAGTGGGCAAGTTGAGATAAACTATTTTGAATAAAAAGCAATGATGTGACATAATGGAAACAAAATAAATAAATCGGGAATGTGATGTAGAACATGGTGACTGTAGTTAATAATACTATATGATACAGTATAGTTCTGTGGTATTTTGCAATATAGTATAGTATAGTACTATATACTGTAGTGTAGTTACGTAAGTATTTTATATTGAAAGTTGCTTTAGACAGTAGATCTTAAAAGTTGTCACCACAAAAAATCCTGTAACTATGTGTGGTCATGGATGTTAACTAGATTTATTGAGGTGATCATTCATCAATACATAGAAATATCAAATCATTAAGTTATATACCTGAAAGTAACACAATGTTATATATTGATTATGCCTCAATTAAAAGATAAATAAAAACAAAACAAAGGTGTGACATAATGGTAACTGTTCTCTTGTAAAATGTTACCAGTTCCCAACGAAAAGCTTCAGAGATGATTTGAGAGGGGAAGCCTCATTGGAATGTTTATAGTGATATAACTTTCTGACCATTTAATACTTATATCTAATAAAGAGGTAAAGGTGGGAGGCTTTATGAAGGGCAAACAAGAGGACTTTTCCCATGATTCACAGAGTAGAATGTGCAAGAGAATTCTTTAGAGTCTAGAATTACCTGATTCTTATTTACAGTTTAATATCAAAGGAGTTTCTTAATCATTAGCTTACTTACAAAAACAATATGTTACACCGTGCTTTCTAGTTCTTGATTCATAATTTGGTTCGCCCAGTTATCATCCTAGAGTTATAATTTATTTAACTGCTTCTCTATTTCAAGTGATTTAGTGGGTTTTTTTTTCCTGTCTTAGATTTTAGAATTTCAAAAGTGTCCATGAGTTGCCTATATATTCCATCATGTGAATATAGGTGTCCTGTTCTCTCATTTGCAATAGTACAAGAGTATTTGTTTAATCCAAATAACAGTTGGTTCGTGTTTTTTATCTCCTTGTCCTTTCTGACATTGAAGAATCTTTTTCCTAAGTGGAATTACTTCATGGTCTAACTCATATATAAAAACATTTTGCCAATAATGACAAAATTCACTCTAAAATTATAGTTCAAACTATAACTCTAAAATTGTAGTTAATACAGAATTAAGTAAAGTTCTTGGGGAAAAAAATGAACCCAAACACAAGACAGTTGAATATGCTCAAATAAGTAAGATTGGATTTTGCTCCATTAGAAAGAATCATTAATGACCTGAGGATATGATGACTAGGTCTTTTGCGACCCATGTGGACCTCAGCCTCTTTGTTATGGCCGGCCATTTTCTGAAGTTACATTAATTATAATGCCTCTAATTTATATGAGAGTCTTTCTTCCAACTCAGTACCTTTGAGTATATTGGATCATTAATGCTTGTAATGGTCCAGGGAAGTTGATACAGGCAGACAGTGTTACCCATGTTTTGCTGACAAATGGGTGGAGATTCAGAAAGGTGAAAAGACAGACTGGGGTCATACTGTGAGTCAAAGCAAGAACTTGGAGGACAGCTAAAGTCACTGGACCTTGACTCCCCTCTTCCAGTTTTCAATTCTTAAGCTTCCTGCTTAAGAAAAATTCCCATTTCTTAAAGAAATAGACATGGGCAAGAACACACATAACCTTGTTTGGCTTAATAGAAAAAAACAGGTAATCATTTTCTGAAAAGGGTGAGTCTTTTCACATTTTATATTGCTCTTTAAAGAAAGAAAATGAAAATGGAGCTCTTCGAAAACAAAAAATCCCCAACTTCTCCAAACCATATGGTCCAAGAAGGACAGTTGAAGCCCCTAAACTATGTAATCCTAAATCCTGGCACAGTATCCCTGTGTCCCAGAACATAAAGGGCTTCATCCTCAAGAGATTACTTGCATATATTCTGTCTTCTAAGGGCCAGGTCCTGCTTTGTGGCAGGCACTGAGAATGCAGAAGGGGACAAGACTGGATCATTGCGTGTGGCGTCCAGCCACTGATTATCAGTATTATTACTCCCATGTTATGAAGCAACTAGAACTCAGAGTCTAAACATCTTACCCAATTTTGCACAGATTTCTTAGCAGAGGGCCTACTACTGGAGGTTTTGTCTTCTGGCTGGTATGATGCCATTTCTTATCCTATGCTAATCCTGCATATCAGAACCTGGGAAAGTATTCCCTGTCTTTGAGGTTTTGTTTATGGACTGGAGCACTGATTTTATCACCCTCTGCAGTACTTGCATCTTACTGTAGACTAGGTCTTTTGCTACAGGTGGTGGAAGGTACACAGAGACCTCAGAACCAATGTATCTCAGACTGAACTGATCGCCTCCAAATATTGCCCATCCTCCTGAATTCCCCTTCTGATTTACGTTACCATGAACGAAGGCATCTAAACCTTTCTTCCCTGTAACTATGTCTGTCAGTTTTATTTCCCGAGTGTCTTTGGACCACTGTTGTGCCTAGAGAAATTGCCAAGGCTCGGCGTGCCATTCGTCCTTCCTGGAATCACATAGTAATAATTAACACTTAGTGAGCACTCATATTGCTTTCCCTTTCTAAGAATTAACTCATTTCATCCTCATAACACTGATGTGGGTTGGTACTGTTACTGTTTGTACAGCTGCAGAAATAGAGGCTCAGGATCCTTTCGTGGGACATCCCATCAGACTGATATTTTTTGAAATGTATTTTAGGAAACATTAACCGTGGAATAAAGTGTATCATGACATTTAAAGCTCCTCGTGAGCTGGTCCAATCTACCTGTCCAACTTTACCCCCATTATACATCTCTCCACCCTCTCCTTAGCTCTTTGTGCTTATATTTTTTCATTGTCTCCTTTGTGCCCTCTCCTCCAGCCATTAGGACATCCTGGTCCAAGGTTGTTCCTGCCGTGAACCATGGGACTTAACTGTGTCCTTGGTCTGTGTGTCTTTGTTGAAATGCCACGCCCTTGATGTGATCTCATTTCTCTACTTCTGTGTCTTCAACTTATTGTCAGTCCGCCTCCACGGAAAGCAGGCACCGTAAGGGTCTGGCCTTGTCTCCTCTACCACAATATCCTCTTTACCTACAACAGTGCCTGACACACGGGAGCTGCTCAGAACATGTCCGTCGTGTGAACAGAGGGACGAATGAAAGCAAGCTCAGTGAGAACAGGGGGTGTTGTTTCTCTTGATGAGGTCACACGCATGGTGCTGTGTGCTTAGTAAGCACTCAATAAAGTTTTGCCAAATAACTGAATATTTGTCCCCATTGCCTGCCTGACAATTTTGTTCCGCTTTTTCTGTGAACTCTTGTTTGTTCAAGGCCCACTTGAAAGATTACCTGTGTTGTGAAACTTGCCCTGCCTTCCCAATTGGTCTTCCTCCCTTCCTCCTCTGCATACCATGCTCAGACATCAGCACACATTACTGACAGCGCTGCTGGTCTCTTCTGTCAATTAAGAGTCTCCTGAGAGCACATTCCCAGAGGAGTCTTGGGCAAATAGGGACTCTTCAATAAATATTTTGTTTTATTCAGTTCCTTGTTGTACATCCGTGAACAAAATGTACAGCCTCCCTGACTTTCAGTCTCCTCTCTACAACAAGGAGCAGCAGTCACAGAGTTGTGAGGGTGAATTTGAGGGACATCACCAGAAGATGTCAAGTGCCCTGTAAATGTGAGAGATGGTCATTTTATTGTTAGCATAGTACCCTCACTGTCTTAGGTGGGAGACCTCCGAATGCATTTGCTGGCCCCACCACAGGTGTCTGGGTAAGGGTAGTCATCCTTCACCAACTCAGCCCTTGGTTTAGCTGTGAAGTTGCTGATATGGCATAGATCACTTCCATATTAGCTCTCCCACCTCCTCCCAGCCTGCCTACGTATTGTTTCCTGGAACCTTTTTCCAGCTGTCCCCTGGGTTTTTGACTGTCATTTTCCTGGCCCTTCAAGCTGCATGCAGTCAGTTCTGCTTCCAGTCTGTTGCTCCACTCACTAATTCCTGACATTCCCCATCCCCCCTTTGACTGATAAATTTTCATTATTGGTTTTGCATGAAAGTCTTCAGGGTTCCCCTCTGCCTGACCCCTGTGGTCACTTAGTGATTACATACACCAGCTGAGGTAATTTATTCACTTTGTTTTGGTGTGAACATGTCCCATGGGTCTTGTAACTGCTGTAATCACTTGACCCTAGTGACTGTTAAATGCCTTAAACACAGTTATTTTAAATTTATAATTGTTTTCATTAAAAATCTCTTACAGTAACTTAACTGACCTTGCTGTCAGCGTGGCATTATGTGCAAGGGGAAGAAATGAAAATATTATGATGCAAATAATATAGTACTCATCAGAGATACGCAGCAAATCATTAGCTCACCCTACACATGCTGACTTGGAGTTGTGAAAAGATGATGAAAGAGAAGAGGACATAATTATAGCACTGTCCAAGTAATTAAGTACATGCATTCCTGCCCACAGGGCAGGCCACTAGCCTAGGGAAGGGAAAGTGGAGTAGAGTCCAAACGGACCATGCACAGAAGTACTTCTCACACCAGTGGGTGGCCCCAGTTGATTAATCATTTTTCAATTAATATTTTTATACTTCTTGTTTGGAATCTAATTTCAAGTTTTGGAAAAATTGCAAGAATAATAAACTCCCATATACCCTGCACCCAGATTCCATAATTGTTAATGTTTTGCCACATTTGCTTTTTCTCATTCTCTCTCTCTCTCTTGGTCGTTCTATAGATCTATCTCTATATTTTTTTTCTGAAGCATTTGAGAGTAAGCTACGAGCATCATGCCCCTTTACCCTAAATATTTCAAGGAGTCTTTCCTATGAACATGGATATTCATTGACATTAACCCACTAGTTTTCAAAATCAAATATTCAATTTGGATACAATTCATAGGTGTTTTGCAGACACAGTTGTTAACTCATTCAGTCCTCAAAGCAAAGACACAAAGAAGTCATTCTTGATCTGAAGCTACCAATACTGCACCTACTGTATCCCAGGTCACGTAGCTCTAAGAGGCAGTGTCTACGCTCTGAATCCTACATGCTTCCTCAGTGTGCAGGAAGGGTGGGACTCCGGGATGCGAGGGACTCAGGGCAGTGGGAAACTGACGATGTCGCATTTCTTTTGTTCCTAGTTTTTACATGGTACTGGTAAAGACCAGAAAATATATTACCTTAGAGGGTTACCTAACATATCTTTTTGCTCCAAGAGATACTCCAAGAGTGGTATATTAGTTAATTTTAAAAATTAGTGAAATTTCTAATGAGTGTCAAATAAACTAGGTTGGTTTGATGAAAGGCTGCTAGACTGTTAACCAGAATGTACGAAGTAGTGAAATCAAAAGAGCCTTGATAACCTGGCTGAAAACCTGCCCACTCAGATTCTCTGTGCATCTCTGGCCTGGCTGTTAGTCCTTGTGGAAGCTCGAAGGCATATTCCAGGGCTGTGGATGGACGGGTTCCTACAAAGACAGTTGGTCATAGGCAATCACAATTTGGCCTACAAGAGAGTATTCATTTTGAAACTCACCGTTAGATCTCTATGCTGGGCTTTTTTTATTACATGGGGCAGGAAATGGGAATAGTTTTGGATTTTCATGTGAAAGTAGTTCAGTTTTTCCAATATGTTATTCCTGATCCGGACTGCTGCTTGTCCATAAGGAGCTTTTACAAAGTGTGAAGAGGTGTCCCCGGACCTGGTGGGTACATGCTTGTTGAATGGCACACATTCACCCCCGTGGCTGCTGCTCTTGTGCAGTCCACGACCTTTGCAGCCGTATATAGTCTCCCATTTTGATTTGTTCCCCAGATGAACATCCCTTTTGTTTGTTTTTTTCACTTCTGGTTACATATCTCTTGTTAATGTTCTTATGCCAACATTTACTTCTGTTTGTTGCCTTGTGACCTTTAGATAGTGAAAAGTACATTTTTATGTACAGAATTTTGAAATGGGTATTTAGGGCATTTGATTTTAGCATTTGTCATAGTCCAGAAAACACTCAGAATTGTAAAAATTATATATATCTAAATTCTTAGTCAAAATGTCTCTTGCTAATTTTGAAAATTAGAGATTTTTGCAATATTCCAGAAAAGAACTACATTGAAGAAAAAATGACTTATAGTTTTGGTTATACTGCCTGTGTTTCCTAGCTCTTTCCACATCTGGAATTTGTTTTAAAACTCTACTTGATACATCCAAAATGAATAATTAAGCAGCTAACTATACCATGCATTATTGAACTACCAGATTTAGATGTTATTGCAGCAAGTTTTATGTGCATTATGAAACTCAGAAAAACTTTTTTTTCCCCAGCGTTTCTTAATTCTATTGAAATTTCAGGTGCAGGAAAAAAACAAAGAAATTTTTTCTTTCTAATTTCAGGATTAAGTTGTATTAAACTGTGGGATCTCCCCATTCCCTGCCATTTATATGAATCTCACGTAGCATCTACTTCATATCTTTCTCCTTTGTTTGAAAATAAGGTTGGGAGGTAAACTTTCTTTTTATTTTGAGGAGACTTAAACTTGACTGTGAGGACAGACTTCTGACTGTAAAACACATTACCTTCTGAGTTTTGACTCCTCTGTAAAAATTGAGAATGAGGTTGAGTAGTTCTTTACTTACTAACTCTAAATTATTTCCTATTACACAGTCATTTGTGATTCCTTGCCCACAGTCTATCAAAGCCCTGGCCGTTTATTTCCCTTCTCTGCCCGAACTTGGAGTTGGTAATCAAACAGGAGTGTACAGTAATAGTCTTAGTGGTAGTGATGGCAGTGGCAGTGGAAAGACTGATGCTACTAGGAGGAATGGTGGGTTAGTTAGCTGTAATTTATAAGTGTCTTGGGGATTTGGGAAACCAAATTGATACTTTCATGTTTTCATATCCTTCATTTTGTGAATCCTTTTTTCATGGAGAGTCTGGATTCAGAAAGCAATATAAACACAAAGTGTCAGAATGGCTTATATATGAATCGTAAATGGAGTCTGTGTATTTGACTCTTTAGCACTGTGAGGGTGAAGAGACTTAGCTTCTCTAAGAATAGGTAGAAACCAAAACCACACGTCTGTCTCTTGTAGTGCAGATAGAGCTTCTGTTTCTGGATGTTTTATTCTTTGAAAAGGCCATGTGTAGAGGTAGTGCAAGGCATGATTTCTGCATTTGCACCTATGTGCAGGTGCAGCTCCTCCTCTGGTTAGGCCCTCTTCTCCCATGGGACAGGTACTGGAAAGTGTACAGGTAATCAGAAAGTCAGCTCATGTGGTAATGCAGAACAGTGATAAACACGTAGCTAAATCTTTGTATTTTTAACTTGAAACATAGACATGTGCACACTTTGGCCAGTCTTCTGAGGTAGTGCCCAAGCCTTTTCCTTGAATACGGGCGTAGTGATTGGAGATCAGTGTTGTCTTTCTTGTGTACATCGCACATATGCTTCACCATCTTTATCTAAAGTGTTTCATATTTATTACACTTCCATTTTAGTTTAGTTTATTATTGGCGAGTGAGAACATGAAGACGCTTGCAAACAAGTGAATACAATTCTAGAACAGTTGTAGAGTTTTAGGATTCTTTTTTCCTCACTATTTAAAGTGTCACATACTCCTTATGTAACAGCAAATTTATGCCATCTTTTAACACGCAGATTTAGTCATTTTAATTAATATATAATTACATTAGATAATCGTGGTTAAACATTACAGGTGGCATCAACTAGTCTGGGGATCATGCAAGTGGCTTTAGGACACTGCGCATGGGGGCCAAAGTGCACAGGTGTCACCAGGGACGGTTGTGACTGTCACGAGTCAGTGCAGGGTGGGCAGCAGTGGGTGTGTCTCTCAGAGACTGGAGACTGCCAGTTAAAAGAATGTCTAGGATTTCCAGAAAGATCTAAAATAGAAACTATGTGTGATGTCTGGTAGTTGTTCTGTAACTCATAATTAGCCATTTGCTCTTTTAGTAGTTTTCACACCTAAGGTTTTATTCTTACCTGTGGTCTTTTGCCTGCCTTGCAATGTTTAAAAAAAAGTCACAGATGTAGTTCAGTGATTGGGAACATGAATTTGTTCATAGGTCAGTATATATGGGTATGTCTTTAATTTTTATTAAAAATAAGCCAAAATGATTCAGAGAGTAAGATTCCCTAGTCCAAGGCATCATGGAGGAGCGTAAGTGTTAAGAAGGGCCATGTCTCCCAGAAATATTTTGTAATGGGTCTCATAAGGTATATTCAGTGACTCCCTTCCCCATGACAGGAGGAGGAAGGGTCAGGAAACTTGTCAAAGCCTCTCCCATTCTCTTCATCAGGGCTCATGGGGTTGAAGTGTGAGATTGTCCATGCTTCTAGAACAAGCTCTTTCCCCCAGCCTAGGTCCCTGCTTTGTCACCGAAGGAGTGACAGAAATGCACCAAATGAGCAAGAACACAGTCTACAGGCAGTCAGGCTCATACTTGAGCAGGTTACTGCCACTTCTGGACTTGAACAGCTCAGAATGCCTGAAGTGTGCTGGCTTCGCCAAGTGCAGTGTTCTGCGCATCCGTTTCTAAAATTTAACAAAGCTCCTCCATGTTGTTGGCTTAGAAAATCGTGCTCACCATATGTGTACGTTTGAATCTATCCTTTTTAAAAATGTGTACTTGTGGGATTAGGAAATATGCCCCGTGTTCATAATACTGTTTGTGTATACCCTGGTGTGAAATATAGATGCGCACCACCTAACAATAGCTATAAAAATGAAATCTTGCCCAGGCCTTGCTCTGCTTTCCCAGTCAGCAGGAACAATGCTTTTGGAGTTGAGCAGCTTTATCAGTGGGGAGGTGTGTAGGGGGCTCTCACTCCAGCAGTGGGGAGGGGGAAGCACTGCAAATTTTAGTATAATGCATAATGTTGAAAGAAATTTTATCCCATCGTAAAGATTAGCAGGCTGTGTAATTCAATTTAAAATTGGTCGGCGTGTCCTGACTATTATAAAGCCTTTCTTTTTTTTGTTTTATCACCATTCCATTATTTTAGGTTGCACACCCATAGAATGAAGCTTAAAGCCAAACCATACAAAGTCTCTTTTTGTGGTTCCACCCACTGGAGAAATTGTTGGTGAATGCAGGAGATTATCTTAAGATGAGTTAAGAAAATGCTTGCTGAATTGAATGCTTCCTTGTTTTCTTAATTTTTTTTTAAACATAAAATGAATTTCTTCTGGGCAGGGAACCATTGAGAGTGAAATTCTTTTAAAAGCATTTGCTGGACACAGGGTTTGGTTCTCAAAACTCCAGCGTTAGCATTTATCTGCAGTATTATGGACATTACTGTGCCATTGAAAACCAAGAGGCACTGGCTTATGTTAATGCAAGACTGACAGACCCACGTCTGATGGCAATTACCCATACTGGGGGGTTAATAAATGTTCTTAGAATTACTGTCTTTATTTTCTTCATTACAAGAAAAATGGGCAGCCTCCTGCTACTTGCTCCCATCTTGGTGACTTGGTAATTAACTGTTTGGATTCTGGTGCTTCATGGGCTCTGCTGAGTTTAATATTCCTGTTAGGGAAATGCTAACTCCTTTGGCCAAAGTAGTAGAAAAAAACTAAATTAAATTCAGCAAACATTTATCGAAGTGCTCCTTAGGAACGAGAAATGAGGAGTGGCAGAAATCACAATAATGAGACTGGGATGCACAAAAAGAGGGGGAAATGAATGCACACTATTTCCACATTTTTCTTCTAATCGAGATAAATTTTATTCATGTTCTTAGGGAGTTTCAGCCCTAAAGCACTTTGTTAAGGAGAGTCTTCAGGCCACGTACAGACTCAGTGGGAAGATGTTATAACTAATTAGTAATGCCTGCCATGGTGTAGGGTGCGATGGTGGTTTCTGGTTTTGTGTCGTTTGTCTTTGGTCACATGCATGCTCTCTGACTATGGTAGACAGAAAATTGCCCTAGTGAAAATGTGGCCTGCTTTATTTTAAATCTTATGGCCAATCCAGACTTTCTGGTATCTCTATTAAAAAGTTTCTGAAATGACTGTGACCTTGGCTTGGTGGGATTTTTAAATTTCTTTCACACTATAGGCTGTTCTGTGTCTGTTCCAGAAGGTTCTTGGCATTATCTCTGGGGGAAGTTGGGGCTAGTATATGACTCAGGCAGTCAAGAAGACAAGAGTACACATGCAAATGTGTCCTGTAGGATTTAGGAAGCATATTAACTTTGGTTTATGACCCTAAGCAGTGAAGAATTGAGGTTATCTGGCTACTCTGATGGCAGTTAACTTTTGAAGTGTTTTGCATACCTACTTGAAAAGGGGTTAATACAACTCAGTTTATCCTATTATGTCTCCCAAATCTTGGGCAGTTCAGTTTTCTAGTTTTCTTTCATTCTAACTTCCTGTCTTCTAAAACTGACTGCTTATCAGAATGTCCCAGGCAGATGATTAAAAATTCAGATTCCTGAAATCTTGCTCAGATGGACTGAATCAGATTCTCTGTTGGTGGTTCTGAATAATTAGAGCTTTAATGAGCTCTTTTTTGGCTTTTCTGCCAGTTCACCAACACTGTTCTTGCTTATAACAGTATTGATGGTCGTGTTCCAGAGTATATTCTGCAAGCTGTCATTACCCTTATTTAACAATAGGCTATTCTCTTCCATTGTGACCTCTGTGTGTTTGTTGCCGCATCTGTAAAATGGGATAACAGTTTTTACATCATACAGGTGTTGTAAGGATTAAGTAGGAATATATAAAGGATTTTAGGACAGTGCCCAAGAAAGGTTAAGTGTTATATGTGTTGGTTCTAAGCTTCATAGTTGTCATCATCATTTGATTTTCTTTAGAGGAACTCAGAGCGTTCTTGCCAGAGGCAGCAAATCACAAATCAGGGTCTCTTACCAGGCTGTTGTAAGGGGGAGTAAAAGTTATACAAATATCCTTGTTTGGGAGAAACATTATTAATTAAGCATGTGGAAGTATAAACATAGTCCAATCAGTTAGGTGGCTTGTGGCTGCAAGAAACAAAATGGCTTCTATTTTAAACAACAGCGATTTATTCTCATAGAACAAGAAGGCTGGAAGCAAAGCATTTTTCAGGATCCGGTACCGAAGGGACTGTTTCTTTCAGTATTCCTTCTGCCTGTTCCCATCTATTATTAGGCTTGCCACTAAGGTTGTGGACAGTGCCTGTTGAAGTTCTCGGCATATCATGAAGACGGACGATGTTCAATGGGAAAAAAAGGGCCATTCGCTCTTTGCACAGGTGGTGACCGTTTCCCAAGGCCCTTCAGCAGACTGCCCCTCCTGTCATTCACTAGGATTGGGTGACATGCACCTTTTTAAACCAGTCACTGGCAAGGGACATAGAATTACTCATTAATCAAGATCCACTCAACCTGGGTCTAAGAACAGGCCCACCTTTCTCAAGCACATGGCTCCCCAGGGGACGATGAATACATGAATGGAACTGGGGGTCTGCTCTCATAGAAAGCTGGGTGAGGATCTCCGTAGGTAATCAACAGTGTCCGCTTTATGAGTCTAGTAATGAAGTATCTTTGGATACCACCTTGGAGAGAGTAGCCTGCTGTTTTCCTACAATGGAATTAATTCCATATGACTTACTGTTAAGTCAGGAGACAGCCACCGTGGCATGGCATGGCCAGTGACTGAGGCACCCATGGGTAACACTTTAAAATACTGTGCTTATTGCCTGTTTATATTGTCATCTTGAAAATTTTCACTTTTCCCTTTTCCTTTGATCCTTTTTGTCTTTCTCTTCTTCCTTCCTTCTTTCTTTCCTTCCTCCCTGCCCCTCCCTCCTTCCCTTCCTTCCTTCCTTCTTTTGTTTCATCTCTTGCCCTTCCCACAGAACAACCACCAGGCCCCATATATTAGATGGGAGGATCGGCTTCTAGTCACCTATGTCCCTTTCCAGTAGAGGTCATGTCTAGAGAGAATATTACAGATTCCTCTTACGTAGTCAGAGCCCAATGATTTGAGAGGCTGAACCCGTAATTGAGTATTATGTTTCGTGGCTATCTGTTCAAAGTAGCTTAATCTTTTTCCCTCTTACTCATCTAGAGTGGGCATGTCCAGATTCTTGAAGATAGCAAGGGAAGTATTCTTTTAACGATTCAAATTAATTAGATGTCACCATCAATTCGTCATCAAGAGATGGAAGACAAACACTCCCTCAGAACCTGAACCCACTGATAAAGGATATCAGAGATCCCCTGCTAAACCCTCTGTAAAAGACAGGCGCAGAAAGCAGAACAAGAACAAACAATACCACAGTTTAGTTCTAATGGCTTTGAGCACAATTCTCTTTATAGATAATTAGCCTGGACCATGGGTGGACTGAAGATTCCCTTTGTCTCTGGACTGAAATGGAAGTAGGATCCAGACCTCCGTTCCCCTTCTTGCTAGGGTGGCACTGGCCGCTGACATCCCATCCTGGTTAGCCATTGTGCCGTGATGAACCTCACCTCCTCAAAACCTAATTTCCTATATTGGAATTTTAAGGAGACAAATATAGAACCTAAGAAAATAAGGAAATCAACTTTGTTGAAATGCTGCTGACCACCCCCAGATTTCAACAATAACTAACTTCAGGATCTATGCACATTTATTCCCATCTTGTACATTTTTACCACCTGCATGGTTGCTTCAACATCAGACTCTTAGTATGCTTGCTTTACTGAAGGAGGAAGGTGAATAAACACATCTTAGAAAGATTTTCAATCAAAACAGTAGGTTTTGAAAAAATATTCGCTGGGTAATTTTCAGCTAATCAACAACAGAAGATGACAGTATCTGAGTGTTCTCATGAAACTTAAGATTTTTAAAGGAACCATGTGCACTGTTCCAAATACCTCTGGGGTGTACGAGTGTGTTTGTGTGCACGCATCCTGCATGAGCACCGACGTGATTCTTGCCTTCTTACATTATGTCACACATGATCAAGGAGCGCTTGCATATCTTTACTGACAGTTCATAAAGGACCTCGCAGACTGAAAATGTTGGTGGATGTCCCTCAAAGGCACCTTCTTTGATCACCCTATCTCAATAGGTTTCCTCTGTTATGCTAATTTTCTTCCTAGCACTTAACTGTAATCTGAGTTATGGTTAGTACGTATTTGCTTCTTTATTGTCTGTTGCTCCCAGCTAAGTATAAGCTCCATAAGAGGTGAACAGGCCCATTTCTGTTTTGTGCATAATTATATTCCAAGCCAGCACCAAACACACTGCCTGGGTTACCTTAGGGCCCCAGGAAATAGTTGTTAATGTTGTGGAAAGACTGTAATCATTCCATTCTATTTCATTATCAAATCTCATCCTGACTTTTGAGAGGGTAAAGGATCTAATGAGATTTAATGGGATCTAATAGGATTTCTTTTCCTCAAGGCTGCAGGATTAGAAAATTAGGTTGTGACCTGACTTTGCAAGAGCTTTGAAACAGCCAAGCATAAGGAAATGGCAAAAATGGGTGCATCTGTGAACATAGAGTTGAAAGTGAAATGTCACATGGGAGAGTTAAAAACTAAGAACAGTTTAACCCAAAGAATTG
Source organism: Smutsia gigantea (assembly GCA_032199065.1). Lineage (NCBI taxonomy): Eukaryota > Metazoa > Chordata > Mammalia > Pholidota > Manidae > Smutsia > Smutsia gigantea. The sequence goes on from JAVSCE010005671.1 coordinate 356,771, forward strand.
AAATCTGGCCACACCTTCCTAGTAAGGAATTAACTTTACAAACTTTGGATGGGTTTGAATAGAAGTGGTTGGAGTTCTCAGTTATGGAGAATTAAGTTAGACCCTGCAAAAATACCTTTTCCTACTTATGTATCTAATCTCCAGTTTCCCTCCAAAACACTTCAGAGGAATTCATTAAAAAATAAAATAAAAGTAGTCTTTTTCAAAAAATTTGACCTTCATTTTCAGCTTTTAAGAATCAGTGTGATGCCGGCCTTACCTTTCACTCTGAGAACAAACCTAGCCAAAAACCCTGGAATTTCAGAGATATGCAGAAATGAAATACTGTGTTTGAGATGCCCCTATGCATTAAAAGAAGATATCACTAGAAACTCTTTTGCTTAGAACCTTGAAAAACCACCTTGCTATTTGATATGGAAAAGAGGTGCCATATTGGCTGAGAGTAAGCCAGTATATAGTCCCTTAGCTACTGATGGAAAAAAAATCAGTAAAAATTGAGGTGTTGGCCTCATGGAAGATCTTTTCCATTGAGTTTCATCAGAGGTGCCTCAGTAATGGTGCAGACAAAGAAGAAAAGTTTGGAAGGACAGTGACTGGATCTAGAGAGGTGGTTTCTATTATTTTACATTACTCTCTGATTTAAACTCAGTTAAGGTCAATAAATACATGCTTTCCTGGGTCAAATGAAAGAAAATGGTTTTCAACTATAATAGAGAGGTTTAAAAGAGAACAGAAAGAGTATCCCAACAATAACTTTGAGCAGTCCTGAGTGTCTATGAAATAAGAAAAAATTTATAACCGTAAGCTTGGGAGTTTTTGGGTGGTCCTTGTAGGTAGGGGAAGTTTGATTTTAGGAGTCAGGATTCATGATTGTAGGCACAGTCTTCAGTAAACTTCCTGATCTGTAAAGCAAATCACTTATACCATCACTGACTCAAAAATTCAGACTCCATAATTATATGATATGATGAGGAGGAGAGGACTGGTCTGCAAAATCAGGAGTGGCACCTTGCACCTTATTAGGTGACCTTAGAAAAGTCATTTAGCAAGCTCACAGTTAAATTGGGTCTTGGTTTCCCATTCCATAGAAGGAATGAACTGATCTCTGAGGATTCTCCTAGGTTGGAATTTTAGTGAGCCTGGAATTAGAGAATAAAAGGTCAGGAGTACCCTGCTGCCTCTTGGTTTTTCTGTTGGAAGCAAAAGGAGAAAGCTGGCCGTGCAGGTATGTTAGCATGGATTCATTCATCTGACCCAGTGACTTGGGGGCCTGAGAAGATGCACACACTTGTCCTCTCTGGCCCAAGTAGCCTCATTTGTAAAGAGTGGCCTCTGCAAAGCCAGCTGTCAAAACATCAGTGATATGCTTGAGAGGCCTAGGGGTAAAAACTTTCAGATGGAGGGATACCACAGAGAAGAGATTCAGGCACCTTCCTCAAGTAATGAATGGCTATTCCATTAACTCCACTATCGATTATCTCCTCCAAACTACCCGGTCCTGGGAACAAAGGCTGGAAAAATCTTTAAATGAGTAACGTTAACCATGCAACATTTACAATTCCCTTCTCTCTTGAAATTGAAACACATTATTCATGTGATGTGTACAGCTCATTCACTCATTTATTTGCCCATTCGTTAGATTGCTCATTCAACAAAATCGAGTCCTTGCATGGTGCATTGTGCCAGTCTCTTTGCCTCCATCTGTCTTTCCCAAAGGAGAAGTTCCTTTATAATAGATTTTTAAATCAGATTTAGTCTCTCAGTTGCAAATGAATGGTGTACCTCATGATGTATATAATTGGTGCTGTCCTGGGATAAAATAAAAATAGGATTTTTTTTTTTAGGATCATCACACTTTAAGGTCATCTGGAATCCACATTTGAAATACTCGGTACTCACATCCACATGATTCTTAGCCAAGATTAAATTATTTCTTAACCCATTTATTCATTTGATAAACAATTATTGAAGCCTGCTGGGAATGCACAGGTGGATAGAACCCAGTCAGGCCCTCCTGAGGCCGTAGTCACGTAGAAGACGAGCTCTGCAGACAGATTCTCATTCTAGGAACCGCAAGCACTTGACAACCACAGAAACTGAGGTAAGTGGCCCACAGGGGCCAGACCACAGAGAGTTGTGCACACCACACAGGGAGTCTGGCCTTTGTCTGTAGGCAGTAATAGGGATTCGAGGAGGACTTTAAGGTGGGTGGATGTAAGTGCATGGAGGGAATATGATGAGATCTGCATTCTGATGAGATTACCTCAGCCTTCATGTGAAGGACAGATCAAGCAAAGTCTTAAAGGAGGGTATATTAGCTTGTTAGGGCTGCCACGACAAAATACCACAGAGAGGGTGGCTTAAGCAATATTTATTTTCTCACAGTTCTGGGGCTTGAAGTCCAAGATCAAGGTCAGTAAGTTTAGTTCCCCTTGAAGCCTCTCGCTTTGGCTTGCAGTTGGCTGCCGTCCTGCTGTGTGTTCACATGGCCAGTCCTCTGTGTGTGCATACTCTGGGTGCCTCTCTTTGTGTCCGCATATTGTCTTCCAAAGACACCAGTCAGATTGGACTAGGACTCATCCTTATGGCCTCATTTTATCTTCATAGAACTATCTTCAAATAGAGTCACATACTTGAGGCACTGGGGGTAAAGCATTCAACATAGGAATTTTAGGGGATATAGTTCAGCCCATAAAAAGAAATGAATCAAAAGGTAGGGGAAATCCATGCCTTGTCAGAGCACATGGATGTGTATGATAAGGGAGAGAAATGGCCATGTATTTTAACAAACAATTTGAGGATAAATTAGTATGCATTCACCTGACTTCAAATGTTCAGGAACAGGGACCCTCACAGAACAAGACCACCTCTGCTCTTTTTTTTTTCTCCATTTTACTGTCTCGCTGAAAACTGTTCAGCATACAAAGTGTACAAGGTTTGCTTTCAACTGTGGCCAGATTAACTGGATTCCTTAAAATATTTAATTGAACTATTTAAAGGAGAGCTTAAAGGAACACTTAATTCTTTGAGCAATACTTTTTATGAGAAAATGTGGATTTGTAAAGACACAGTACAAATTTGTCTCTTGAACTGTCGCTTTAAGATGCTGGGGGCTAGATCTCTAGAAACTAGAAAACTATGATGTCTTAGTCCATTCCAGTTGCTATAACAAAATACCATAGACTGTTGGCTAATACACAACAGAAATTTTTTTTCTCGCAGTTCAGAAGACCAGGAAGGCTAAGGTCAAGCTGCCAGCGTGGCTGAGTTCTGGTGAGGGCCGTCTTCCTGGATCATAGAGGGTGCGCTCGCTCGGTGTGTTAACACGATGGGAGGGCCTGGGAAGCTCTCTGGGGTCTCATTTATAAAGGCGCTAATCCCATTCATGGGGCTATGCTCTTATGATGTAATCACCTCCAAAACGCCTCACCTTTAAATGTCATCGCCTTGGGGAGTAGGATTTCAACATATAAATTTTGGGGGCACACAAACATCCAGACCGTAAAATATGGGTAAGGAATAAAAATGTGGAAAGTGAAACAGACCTCCAACTCTACTTACTGTAACCTTAAACCCCAAAGGCCAGAAAGCCTTTTTCCCTGAGGGATTATACTGCTTTACTTCATCCCAGAAGGGAGGCTTGGGACATTAGGCCGCGGAGCTGTTCCCCAGGAAAGAGATCAGAGAGTGCTGGTGTTTGAATGAAAGCGAAACCTTACCAATAGCAGAGTTCATCATTCCCCTACCAAAAGTCTTCTTTGTAGCTTCTGATTATCTGGACCTTTTATTAGAAAATTTTGCCAGTTAAGGGGTGGGGGAGAAGCAAATGCGGGAGAGGAAATGAATGTGGCCTCCCATCTCATTGCTGTCACTATTGATCAAAATAACCTTTCCTGAGAGATTTCTTTAAAATTTTACCCTTGAAATGCTTCATTAAAATTTTGAGTTATAAAATGGGAAAAGTCAATTTTATTGGATCCTAAATTTTGTTCTATGTGGCTTCCTGTCCAGAGTACAGATTATTAAAATTGACATAGGATTGTGTGCACAAGGTAATATCCCCTTTCGTAGGCTCTTCTCTAAATTTCAAGATAGTCTGTAGAGTGGATTCGATTATACAGTGAGTGGGGACTCTGAAAAGAAAATAGAATTGTGTATTGATGCCTTCAGAAATATTATTTGATGGCAGTAAAATATTCTCTGAAATTCCCTTCAGAGGGAAGAAAATGGAGTTTGTTGGCAGTAATTGCATTTTCTAGCATTTGCTCTCATACTTTCCAATATAAGCCAATTGGAGCCTGTGATTTGGTTTTGCTTATTGGCAAAAGCACCATGTAAATTGATCTGTGATGCATTTAAAGAAGATGCTTTTGAAAGTTTGGAAATTGAGATGGTTTTTTCTTATTAGATTTTGAGAGTATTAGGGTTCATTTCTATATTTTAGTCTAATGTAATATTAGCCAAATATGTTCTTTTTCAATTTAGTTTTAATCAAGTTCTAGAAGACCATTTTCATCTAGCCCCAGTGGCACTGTTAAGGCAGAGATTTTTATTTCCACTGTCAACTCTCTGTTCTGCTTCTGTGGACCAGCCCTTTGGAATCCGTGTACTCTGAAATTCTGTATTCATCTGCCCAAATGCTGTTTCAGCATGCAAAAATAATAGTAGTTGTTACGAAAAGATTTTTTATTACTGTTTGCAGGTTAAGGTAGAGAGGGAATCTAAAAAGCCTCTAATATTGTTTTCTTTTACAGACTATGGCTTTTATGACTGTGTCATTTTTATTTAGTTTGATTTTCACTGTACTTGATGTTTTAAAATGTAAACACATAGGGTTTGTGTTTGTTCCTCTAATTATTCAGTAGAATAATTGCCACTTGTTTTATAATTATTGCTGGAAAGAATATCTTTTTCTCAGTTGCTTTTTAAAGGCATGTATTATTCAGCTCACCATAGACTTTGTCAGTCAACACTATTTATTTATTCTTTATTGAAGATATTTATTGAATATCCTTTCAGGATGGTAGGAAATAGGAGATGGGCCCTTTGTCCTGAATGAAGTTACAACACAAAACAGAAGGCAAGATAAAGATAATGATAATAATAACCATCCTTTAATGTATCAGGTGTGCAAAGTCCTTTACTGATTTCACTCAGTCTGCATATCCGCTCTGTAATGTAGGCGGTACAGTTATCCTCATTTTTTCCAATAAGCATTATAAAAACTAAATAGCATGTTTCGGGCTTGAATTGCACCAGTAATAAATGATAGAACCAGAAATGTGGTCTCCAATCTGTCTGACTCCAAATCCCGCAATTTCCATCATTCCAGTACATTTGATAAAAATATGCACATGGTAGCTGGTCATGATGAATCTTGACAATGTCTTAATCAATTCTTATGACTCTCTGGAAGAACCCTGATTTGGTTCAAGTTTTCTGAAGCTTAAGGAAGTAGGTTGATGGATCTTTAGGAGATAGTCTGATTGTTCAGGTCAAATGTGTTATATGGGGTATAAATCTTTCTCAACAAGCCAAGGCCTTCATTGGTAAGGAGGAGGAGGTTGGACAAAATAAACAGTGAAATGATGACTTGTAATTCTAGTTGTCCATCCAAATGGTAATATTCAAATCTAATTGGAGCTGTGCTTCAGTGGACAGTTACTACCACATCTTCACGTGTACAACATGTCATATTGGTCTGGGTAACAACGTAAAGATCCTCAGTTGAGAAACAAAGTAGATATTGCCATTCGTTTTTACGACCTTGTAGTTGGGTGTGAATGAGTGTGAGTGTGTGTGTGTCTAAGTTACAAAAAGTTATGTTGAAATCAGGTGATAGTTGAGACAGGGATGTGTGCAAACAAATCGCTGCTGAACAGCAATTAAATCTCTGAGTTGTTTTCAGGTCTCTAGTAATTACGGGTACTAACACCCTGCTCCCTTGTGGTTTACACTTCTTAGTTACGTTACCATCAGTGCCATATGCCAGTGACTACTCAGGTCCAGAGGGGGTCTGTTTTCTTGGGTGGGGGATGGACTTCCGTCTGCTTTGTATGGATTAAGACTTAGAACACCTCTTGGTTCCTTGGGATTCTTTTTATGGAGGAGGCTAAAGAAAAGGAGGGCACATTTCAGTTGTGGTTTTCACGCCAGCTCTAATTCTTGCAGCAGAGCACTGGGCTTTCACTCAGCATTCCTTACTTTCTCCTGGGTTTCCAGGGAAGCCCTGACATTATTGTAATATAGTTTTCTGTGTTTAATATTTCTTAGACTTGGTTTCCCATTGCAAGCATGGAAGAAACCCTAATGCATGAGTTTCAGAGGAGAAGGTAGCAGTCTGCACCTGCTGTGTGGCTCCATCAGCAAGTGTGAGTATTAACGTTAGAGCTGTCAGGACTTCTGAAAACTAATGGAGCCTGACGGGGGACAGACTGAGGTCAGAGACGGAGCTTGCCCTGCTTGAATGTTTCTGGTGGCTTTGCAGCTGAAGCAAGTGAGTGCAAACTGTGGAGCCAGGCGGGACTGCTGGAGGTCCATTCACTGATTGAATGAGTAGGCCGTGGGCACCAACTCAGTGCCAAGCATTTTCCCAGATGCTGGGAGTACAACAGGGAAAGGTAGACTCTGCCTACTCTGGCTGACAGAGTCCTCACCCTGCCCCTAGGCTGGACTCAGCTCCCTTCTCTGCTTTTTGCCCCAGTAATCATACAGACAGGAATTTAGGTGACATATCTCCTTAGTTCATCCCAGAGCCTCATAGTTCTTCCATACTCATAACCATAGGTATGATTTTTTTCCCTTTCATCTTTCTGCAAAATTTTCTGCTTGGCCAATTTTCAAGCCCAAGTTACTCTCATTCAGTCCTCAGTGGAATGAAGAGACTTTAAGAGTTTGAACACTTTCCCTCTCTGCTGGAGTCACACTATTAAAAATATAATACTAATTTTAAACAGAAAAAAATGCCTTCTTTTATCCACCTTGGGGGTATAACAAGGTCCCTTTATAACGCTGGCATTAAGGAACAATGTTTTAAAATAGGCCCCTGGTATTGACCTGTGTGGGCTGAAGGTTTAAGAAATGCGATTGAATTGCAATATATCACTTTTGTTTAGAAACAGTCCCATGATAGTAGGTCCAACTGTATGCCTGTTTTATTCTCAGTTAGTCTTTCTTTAGCACATGGGCAAAGGAACGTGAACCTGAAGGTTGTGCTTTGTGAATTGATTTTCCTGGGCATCTGGGAGCTAGCTATAGCACACTGTCCTTCTGGCATGTCATCTCTGTCTTGTTTTATTCTTGCTACATCGTGGGCTTTATTTAAAGTGAGTATTATGCCACAGACATTTTTGGTTTTCTCATGTATTTCAAAGTCTGTAATTTAGAATATGGAGAGGAGTGAGCATAGCGATTGGAGATCTTGAAACTTGTCACCTTTGTGTAACCAGGTTTTCCTTTATCCAGGAAGCCCAGGAAGCCACGTTTGCTTTGGGATTCTGTCCTTCACAAAGAACTACTGTTGTACTCTAGGTTTTTTTCTCCTTGGTTTTAGCATAAAGAAATAGGAGATAGCAGTCAGTTAGCCTTAGTTATCAGAACCCTGATTTGAAAAGTGGGGCATGGGAAGGTAGTATGTGGCATTGGCCAAATCTGATGGCCAGGTTGGCTCTGTTCGCCATTCTCCACATTCTTGAGGCGTGAAGATGATGGGGCAGGCAGAAGCCATCTTCTAGTGGGTGGCAGATGGATTTCCAAGAAAAGTGACTATTCTGGAATTGACCGTGCATTTTGATTTCACCTGATGTTGAGTTTTCCAAAGGAATACATTCTGCAATGATTTATAGCGGAAAATTGGTTGCAATTGCATGATACTTAACTTTGATGGTCATTACCTTGTACTGGTGTGGTGAATGGGCAAGCTAGCAAAGCATCTGTGTTGGCTGAGCGGTACTTATGTATGTTTGTTTCTAAATGGTTTTGCACATGGGTCCTAGTCCTCACCATTCTCTGTTACTTCTACCAAGTCCAATTCGACATTTTTGTTTTCCCTGTCTGGTTCCTGGAGGCACTTGGGTTTATTACCTTGGACTTCTGTTTTCCTATCAAAGTCTCATTTTAGTTTTCATAATATTGCCAACAAGTTTTTACATTTTGGGTCTCTGTGTAAAGTTAGGCAGAGGAGCTTTATTTCATCTCCTTCCCAAGTCTGTGACCTTCCCTTCCTTGGGTAGGTTCCCAAATTCTTCTGGGAGCTAGAGAAATTATACCCACAGTTGCAATAGGATTTGGGGAATGCCTTATTTGAGCCAGAATGTATGTGAACACAGGATAAGGCTTACACTGCTTCATATCCCGTGGAGGAGAAATCCATGACACAGCCAGAGAAGCATCTAGAATGAGGAGTTCTATTTCATGGAACAAACAAAAAGGTCCACAGCTGCTTAGAACTAGAACAAAGTCATCGTCGATGGAGGAACAGTATCAGGACTCATATAAGAGCTAGTTCTTGAGTCAAACTTCATAAGGCTGTTAAAAATTTAGAATCATCTGGAAGAATACTAGCACAGGAGGCAAAAGAGCTATTCTTGTCCCACTTGGTGCCACCAACTTGGCCCTGTGGCTTTGCTTAGCAAGTGGCAGTACCCCTCTGGCACTAAGTTCTTATCATTTGGAGTTGGAAAAATCGACGGTTTTTGTTTTGTAATATTTTAAGCCAGGGATAACTTTCTTCAAGTGAAATCTTTCCCCCCAAATTGTGAAATAAAGGAAAGCAGTGCTCCTGTGTTGAACATGGGAGCTAGTCCCTCCCTTCTGACCTTGTCTCTTTCCTCATATTGTCCCTCTCCAGCCCCAGGGAGACTCACAGAGCAAAGCTTTCAAATCGCTACATCAGGCTGTCTCTGAGGATCCTTCTGGGTTCATGTGCAATGATTCATTGGAGCCACTTTAAGTGACACATTAAATGTCCAGAGTTCAGTAAGGATGGGAGGCTGACCCTGACATAACTTGCTGTGTGTCTGCTTTAAAGTTATGATGGATTCATCAGACGTGTGTAGCTGAAGATCTAAAACTTTTCTAGTTATTATATTCTTCTCTACACACTCATAGAAGAGTACCCCCATCCAATTCAATGAAGATATTAGGGATACAGGTATCACCCCTTTTCTGAAAGTTCATACGAAACATGTATGTTAGTACCTATTTTTGCTAAGCAAAATATATCCAAAGAGGATTTTCACTTCTATGGAAAAATCTGTTACCATTCTAATGCAGGTCTTTCATAAAATCAAAGTGACATAACACAAATTTATGGAAAGCAGGAAATACTCTTTACTTTATGCCATTTCAGTTTACAAGAAGTTTCATAGGAACACTGTACTTTTGAATAGCAGGGGAAACCTGTATTCCAAATGAGTAGTCACTCTTAAGAGAAATAGAATATGTTATCTATTACAGGTTATACTATTTATTTGTGAATGAGAGGTTGATCTTGATAATTCTTTGGTATTTAGTAGATATTAGGAGAGACGAGTAACTGGACAACAGAAGGACAGAAGTGACGTGTAGAGAGGACACATTTGCAAGGTTAGAATCATCCTGATAGAGTCAGCTGGGTTTGCACTGTGTACAGGCTGAAGACCCCATAGGCCCACCCACCATTCCTTCTAGATCCAGATGCCTCAATGACCCTAGTAATACTTTTATTAATTTGAGGGACACATTGGACCATACCAGTTTCCGCCTTTGGAATATCAAAGTTTCCTTTGGATTCATCGTTAGGTGCTTCTCTTTGAGAGCAGTGGCATTGTGCCATTGTGATCATGAGTGATCCAATTTGTGGATAAACCAATATTTTATTGGATGGCAATTGGATTATTATAATCATTATAATAATTATTATAACACAGCTAACATCTACTGCGTGATTATGAAGTATTGGGAACTGCAGGTTCTTTACATGCAATATCTTTTTTAATGTGCACCAAACCTTAAGGATGGTATTATTATTGTCCCTTCATTTATATTTGAGAAAACCGCAGCTTAAAAGCAGTTTGTTGGAGATTATTTGGCTAGACTGGATTTGGGGACAAAGAATAGGACATTTCAGGAGGGCTTAAACTTGGAAGACAATGTGACATTGATTTAAATTTTGTTATGACTTAAGATGACAAGTTTGGTTCCTGAAATTCTAAAGAAGTTCCTGGTGAATCGTACAGAAGTTCACTCATTGAATAGATACTAATTGTGTGCCTGCCCTTTAGAAGGTATTGAACCGGGTACTTTGGGTCAAACAAGGAACCACAAGCCACAATCCATGCCTTTAAGGACCTTTCATCTAGGGGGAGACAAGTCACATGCAAAAAGCAAAACTACAAAATGGCGTAAAAAATAATTTAATGTGCACTGATTGTTTCCTCCACACCATGCATATACTTCAGAAGCCTTATGTCATTTTATCTTGAACACAGCCTGTGAAATGGGTACAGTCATATCCCTGTTTTGCTAGCACACTTTAGAGAGCATAAGGACTCTGTCCGAGGTCGTGCAGCTGACACATGGCAAGCCTGTCGAGTCCCTGCTCTTTACCTCATTGCCACCTCCACAGTTTAAATTGTAACCGTTTAAAAGTTGGATCCCAAGGAATAGAAATGTGAGGCACAGAGTAAGGAAATATTCAAAGATATCCCTGAAAGTAAACGTGAAGAGGCAGAGTGTGCTCAGCCGCCTGAGCATGAGATGGGAGGTGACCGGAGCCGAGGAAGACTGGAGAGAATGGAAGTGCCAGAGAAGGGCAGGAAGACTGGGGAGGACAGCATCAGCAATCGAGGGGGTAGCTACGTGGAGGGCCAGGATGTCACCACAGTGAGGTCAGTGGAGATGAGAATGGAGTAAAAGTCTTGGCTTTGGCTACTAGGTTATTGTAAATATTCCAGGGAAGCTTTTGGAAGAGAATGGGAAGAGAAGCAAGATGGCATTGGGTACATTCTGAGTAACCATTTTGTCTCTGCATTGCCAATTCTGCTAATGGAGTTGTCCATCAGGCAATAGAAACAGGCTAGGCGGGAGAATAATAGGGAGTGGGGAGGTCTGCGGTAAACTTGAGGACCATATTACCTGATCTTTTGATTTTCCAAAAGAGACTAGAAACCTGGAGTATTTTGCACAGTATCTCCCAGTTTCTAAGTGTTAGTTCAGTCAAAAAAAAAATACTGTGTTGAGGACCAACTATAATCCATCTGTGGGCTGAATTTGCCCAACAGCTGCAAGTTTCTGGAATTCTCTTTCCAGAATTTTAGAAGTGAAATGAAGAAGTATCTTGAAGAAGCAAGGTTAGGGACGTATGTGAGATAGGTGTGTGTCTGTGTGTGTGAGAAAGAGAGAGAGAGAGAGAGAGAGAGAGAAGGACTGCCTATTTTTGTTTTCTTGGGGTAAAAAAACACAAACTCACTAAGGAGGAGAATTAAATAAAGTGAGAGAGACCCAAACTATCAGAGATGTCTGGAAATTTAAAAGTGCCAGTGGTGGTGGTTGGGAGGTAATTATGAGGCTGATATTAGAAAGATGAGAAGATGCAGACAGACAGAGTGATGGGAAAGTGAAGACAAGGAAGTGAAGAGAGCTTCCCTTGAGGTTAGAGGACATATTGGATGCTAAGTGGGGAATAAAAAGGAGCCTGGGAGCTACCGAGGAACCTGGAAAAGTTTTGTGACTGCTGCTTACTGTATAGGTTGTAGCAGGAGTGTGGGATAATTAGAATGTGGAGTAGCAGTGAGGACCTAGCTGGCTTGCATTATCCTTTAGTTTTTAAGTGAGCATCTATTTTTGTGATACAAGTCAGCAATAAGGATACAGTAGAAGGTACCCATTAGAATAAGACAACTACTGCCTCAAGAGCATATGGTGTCTCTCAGATCTGTAGCTCTAACCTGAACTGATGGGCTAGTTTCCCACAAGTTATTCATTCACTTGATATAGTCATCAATTTGCCATAACTGTGAATCATCTGTACTATTATTTGCTCAATAGTTCTCTCTAAATTGTCTCTTATTTTATATGTAAACATAGAAAAAAATTAAAATAGAAATGAAAAATAGAAAAGGGAAGCCATATTTCATTATTTGCCCTGTTACACTGCATTTTTTCCAAAAATGTATCTTTAAAACATACAAAACTATCTGACATTTTATCAAAAGTTCATCTGCATTCCATGAAAAATAATCTTATATGTCACCAGTAGAACATAACACCATGTCTTGGGAAGCATGGAACTGGTTAGTTGGTAGAGTTCTTTGGGTCCCTCAAAGCAAGAATTTTTCCATGTTAAAATAACTGTATATGGCCTTGGTTTTTATTCAGGCAGGCCAGCTTCCATGATCTAATCTGAATAGAATGGATAAAGGCAGGCACCTCTTTGACAATTTTTAAATGATGCTGCTTGAATACCAAGAAGTTTGGAGCTTGACTGCAGAGCCTTCCAAATTAATCTTATCTGGGAAAACCTAATACCATCAAGTAACAGGAGATTTGTCAGCTGCCCTGCTTTTACTTTTCATATAAAACATAAAGGTTGGCAGATTATAGATGAAAGGTCAGTTCAGCAAAAGAGAAAATGCGTCAGACCATCTCATAACATAGGTAACAGATGATGGAAGTGGGAACGACGATTGGAGTCTCGGGAAGAGATGCGTTTGTTGGCACTGTGTAAATATCATCACTGGTTTTGTGGCTGTTGCTTTTGGTGGCTACTTCTTTATGATGAGTCTCCAAAATTTGATTTAAAAGACACTGAAGAGGCCGGTCTTCCTGAGGAAGATTTGCTTTGCAGCAGTTCTACTTTTTTTTTGGAAGAGCCGTCCTGAAGTAGAAAAATGTACTTTCTTTGTTTTGTTTCCGCATCTCACCCATGCCACCCCTGAACCAATGCTCAAAAATGGAACAAGGGAGAAGCCAAGCCCTCTTGCAAGAGCAAGAGTAATGGCACGTAAAAAAAGTGAGTCTGTCGTCATGAATGATTAAAGGCGAGCGAGGCAGCTACTGCATGGCTTGAACAAATACAGTTGCTCAGAGATTCGCATATGTAGGACCTGCCTTGGAACAAATTACTGTCCAGGAAAGCGCTTCAGCCTGTTTCAGCCTTGGGAGCACAGATGAAGGTGGGGGCTCAGTATCAGGCCAATGGGGGTCACAGAGACATGATGTCAGAGTTGTGGGGCATCTCACAGATTTCCTGCGTGTGCAGTGTTGGGAATTTGTAGCCTGTTGGTACATCTTTCATCTGTATTTGAAGTGCAGGAAATTGTGCAAAATACCATCATCCCACCCAAAGAGCTTGTGATGAACAGCACACTCCTTGCCTTATGCTTGTGCGTATTATAAACTCCCGTTCACATACACTGGGGAGAGGCTTCCTATTTTCGGTGAGCTCTTCACCACAGCCTTGCAAACATAACTGAGGCCAAAGGCATGTCACACAATGTTGTGGGCTGCCGGTCAAGGATGTATGTATTGACACTTGGTGGCAGCGTTTTCGGTTTCATCTTTCTGCAGTGTTATTTTCATCTCCCCCTTTAGTCTCCGCATTAACCCACATGCTATATATGCAATTTCATTACTGTTAGAAACTTAAAAATTGAAAGCTAAAGAAGAACCTAGTAGCATTACAAAGCATCTTCTGGCATTATTAAAGATTGCTTCAGTATTAGCAAATACATTTGCAGTGTGTTGCTGAGACTGTGGACTTTACAGTGTCATCTGCAGTTTGCACTGCTCAAATCCGGGTGTGCAAAAAATCGTACTATGTGGTTCCTTTCATTTTGTGGACCTATGACAAAACTTGCCTCTCCCTCAAAATAATTCTCTTCCCCACTGAGCTTCGTTAATTAAATCATTGACTCTGGCTCTCTGGCAAGGACCAGTTCTTACAACAAGTATATCCAATTTCCTGTTAGTGGTAATTTTCAGTCTTCCTGGAATAACAGGAAACACTAATTTTGCATTGGACCCAGGAGTCTTAGGAAGCTGGAATTATAGGCACCATTGTCCCACCCTTTTCTCCCTCAAAATGAAATGAAATAAAATAAAATGAGCAGCAGTAGCCCAGCAGTGAGGCTTGAAGGGTGGGTAATGGCAAAGAAGAGAAAAGGACATTAATTTCAGGTTGGGGACAGCTGCCCGGCACTATCTCCCTTTGGATTTTGGTTCTTACAGCATCACGGTGAGTTATTAATATGTATGATCTGTACTTTATTCAAACATTATAAATCTATGCAGAAGTCTGGTGTTTGGGTTTTCCTTCATAGCTTTCATTCTTCTTCCCAGAATTATCTCATTTTGATCGGGAAACTTTTGCATAAACAGCACACACCAAGAACTCACATTTCCATACCATAAATATTAAAAGGGGGTTAAGCTTTACAGTTTCTTCTCCCATCCCAATGGGAAGAAAGTTAGCCTTCTAATGGGGGGGCCTTTATTAATATCCTTTTTATTCACAAGCCAAAAGGTAAATTTTAACTTGCAATATGAAATTGTACTATGTAGTTCCTTTCATTTATGTTAATTATGGACTGCTTGGCTATGCCACATCTTTCGTATAAAGAATATACTTAAAGTCTAGCAGTTGTTAAGAATAGGTGGCTGGCATTCTTTTGATGCCCATACCAAGTCCTTTTTTAAGGATCTTGATTAAAGTGCTGGTTGCTGGATATTATAAAGTACGGATTCATCACAGTGTGGATTCATCACAATGTATCTATAACATATAGAAGAGAGAAACAAAACTAGAAAACTTAATGTCTTCTTGGTAGCTTCTAGCTTCTTAGCAGCTTCCTATCTCCAGTTTATTGTCATTTTTGTTAGTGTAAAGAAGTAGTCATAAATTTTGGTTCCCATGGAAATCTAAAGGAATATGTGAGCTATTTCATTTGGGCATACTGACTGTTAATCACGCCGTCTTGGCTGTTGTACTTCATGATGGGAAATGAACATGCTAATCGGTGCTCTTTTTTCTTATTTCAGGAAACCTGCCATATGAATATAAAATAGTGATTGCTGGGAATCATGAACTGACATTCGATAAGGAATTCATGGCAGACCTTGTTAAACAGGACTACTATCGTTTCCCCTCTGTGTCCAAATTGAAACCAGAGGACTTTGACAACGTGCAGTCCCTCCTGACGAACAGTATTTACTTACAAGACTCGGAGGTGACAGTGAAGGGATTCAGGATATACGGTGCACCTTGGTAAGTGTTCATTCCAACAGTCCTGCCCTCCGTTTTTTAGCTCAGCACTCGAAAAGCATGGCTCATACTTGGGAACTTTAAATGAAAAGGAAAAGCGCAGAGACACGTCACTGCTCTGCTGCCAGCATAGCACATCTTCTGGTACTGCTTGTGCTTTTCATAGCAATGCAGATTTCTTCAGGCCAGACCAAAGTGAGTCGGGCTTTGGCAGATGTGTGTGTGTGTGTCTGTGGGACCTAGCAGGGTTTGGGGGAAGGTCACATGTTTCCCTTCACACACATGCAGCTACTCTGAACATTCCATCAACCTTAGGTAACCCATTTCCCTCTTGTTTGACACTGGAAGCCCTCATAAAATATCTTGCTTAGATCAGGGTCTGGCAAATCTTGCTACACATCACACTCGTCTGACCAACTCTGAAGAAATGCAGATTTCGAAGCCACAATCCCCTTCGTTTCTGATTCTTCTCCCTGAGGTGGAGCCTAGTGATCTATGTTCTTAAAGCTTCCCAGGTGACATTGATGCACAGTTTGGAAGTTATGGGTTGAGAACTCAAATTCTCAACACTGAGCTCTAGAAAACTTGAAGCAGGTGGGTATTCTTGGGGACAAGCAGGAAGCATTTTGATCTTGGCTCTATCAGTTGTCAGGCATCTGGTTTTGAAGAAGTTTATTCACAGATGACGGGCCTTGGTTTCTGCATTGCTAAGACAGAGACAATAATACCTACTTTAGAGGGTTGTTATGAGGTTTGAATTAGGTGACATTTGCAGGAGATTGAGAAGAGTACCTGGTGGTTTGCTTAAAGTAATAATTGACATTTTTCTGGCCCTGGTTCTGTATTTATGTGAACTTGAACAAGTCAGTTAGCTTCCAGAGCCAGTTTTTTTCATCTTAAAAATGGGAGTTTTAGACCGGAAGGTCAATATTAGAGGAGTCTTGGGTCAGTTATTTATTTATTTACTTTTTGCAAGCACTGTGTGTATGGAGTGTAAGAACTTAACCTTTACTCACCCAACCTAGAAAAATATCCCAGCCCTGCTGGAGGCATTGTGGATAAAACTGGAAAAGGACAAGCGGAGTGAATTCAGATTGGTCACCCCACTCAACAGTTTGGGCTGTCCTCTGCAGAATAGAAAGTTAAGATATTTTCTCAACAGCTGATCATGGTTTTCCTAGCTTTACTAGTTGATACCCAGAAGGACTGATGAGTGGATACAGGAAGTATATTTCTGTTAAAAATCAACCTGACAATGGCCGTGAACTCTTAATTGAGTGTTTGCTGTATGTCAGACACTGTTCTAAGTCCTTTATATTTCTCATTTTCTTCCAAATACTTTTCAAAGATGGGCATTGTTAGGATTCTTATTTGGCGGCTGAGGAAACGGAGGCACAGAAAGGTTAAGTAGCTGCTCGGGAATCACACTGATATTAAGTGGTTGTATCCTTATCTGAGTCTGGCTGCAGGGAACGTGGTGTGACTGGGGTGGTGCTGGTGGTGGTGGTGCGCTAATTGGTGGTACTCTGCAGTGGTTATATCCAGCTTTATGAATGTTCATCAATCAATTTTTTTATATGTGAGAAGATGGTAAAGGGCAAGAGAATAAACAGCAGAAATTAGTTCTGTCAAACAGTAACCTGAAAACTGGTCTCAGGGCAATGTAGGATGTCGATACTAGCATTTCTGAGTAAAGGGCAGAAGAGAGAAAGCCTTTCCAGTTTCACAGCTCTCTCCTTAATCACTATGGTAGTAGTTGAGGAATGACCTCTGATTGGCAGAGAAGCTCTTCATAGAGTTGAGATCATTTGCTCAATAACAAGATGAATTTTGAAAAATCTCCAAAGGGCACAGGATATTTAAGTCCATTCCTGAACAAGCAGGGCTCTCAGAGATCCCCAGATTGACAGCTGCTGAAATGATGACAGCATGCAAATGGCCCCCATTATCTGCACAGGTTCAAATCTGTTTAGGAAAGGGTTTGGCTAAGGAATATACACAGAAGCCACAGAACCTGACACAAGAGTGGGTGGCTCTCCAGAGGCACCCCTGCTCCCAGATTATGGCTGGGATGGACGAGGGACGGACTTTGGATCCTGTGGCAGATCTTGCAGCATCTCAAGAAATCAAAAAACACAATAACTCAAATACGTGATGTGATGGGGCATAATCTGCCTTTTGGTGGCAGTACAAACTTTGGACAAAGTTTGTGTCTGAACTGGATTGATACCATTCAGCAATTTTTTTTATTTTCATGTAGGAGCGGATGCTAAAGTCAAGAAAATAGGCAGCATTAGTCTGAAATATTATCCTGAAATTGTCTTTACACAAAATTTATTGGGATTTACAGAAAGCGTGAACTATTTCTTGCCTCGCACCTCTTAACCGTGAGGGAAATCTTGGAACGGAATTTGTCCCACCCATTAAGAATTGTTGGTACTTTGTGTTTTGACTAAGCGTATAGGGGTTGACAAAAAGAAAATTTCCATTTCGTTACATATTTTGGAGGAATCAGTAGTTTGGATCTCACTGTGAAGATATATTTTTTTAATGAGTATTTCCAGGACTGCTGATAATCTGAATATTGATTGAGGAATGCCGACATTAGCATTTCCTTTCAGGGAGGACAGATTTTTCCCCTGCTCTACTCTGTATTCAGTCCTGGGACTTGGGGTGCGTGTCTGAACATCTCCATGCCTCTGTTTGAACAACATGACTTCCCTCACATGACTGTCATGAGGATTAATGAGTTAATGCGTCCACAGCGTGCAGAAGACTTCGTGGCTTCAAGTAACATTTGATAAGTCTTAGCTGTTACTGATGTAGTCGGATTGGCTTTTCCAATTTACTTTATTCCTTTGTCCACCTTCAAAATGAAGACTACCACACTAGGAGTCCGATGGGGTAGGTGCTAGCCCTAGTTCAGCCTCTGCTGATTGGGTGACACTAGGCAGATCATTTAACTTCTCTGTTTGTAAAATGGGGTAATGAGGTCTGCCCTAGTTTCTCCATATGCCACTCACTTAAATGGTCACCAAAGTTGGAATCTTTATAAAGAGTATACATGTTTGTGGGCATGCTTGATTATTGGAATATCTTGTAAAATTTCTAACCTCTTTCGCTATTATGGATGTGACTAGAAGCAAGGTTTGGGGGGCTTTTTACCAAAGCCACCACTTTCCTTCCTTCAGAAGTTGAGATTTTCCATCCCTGAGATTTACTCATAGATGAATGCCTGCTTAGTAACCCATTAGATATTCCAACCCCAAAATGATGCAAATTGATATAAGTTTGATTTCCATGCTTTCCCAATGACTTTTCTGGAGGAAATACTAAGTTCCGATTTGCTGATATTGCTAGTGGTTTTAATTTAAAAATGGAAATCAAAATGAGAACCTTGATACCAAGGATTTCCATCCTGTCACAGGTTTCTCAAAAGTGATTGCTCTAAGCCAGGGAGATAGCTGTAACTCATGTATTTTTAAAAATGTGGACTGTGAGTTGGTTTCACTATAAAAAAAGGAATATTAATCCACAGTCATTATACTTTAAAACTTATAGCATAGCTGAAAGCTTCCTAAAGACCAGAGAAAATTAAAGCAGTGTCTCCTCATTTACAATTGAATAAAGATCTGTATGTGGAAAATTCGTCACTCCAGAGCATTCATGTGTGTCTGCCATTGGAGTATGAAGTGGTACTTATTAGATCCCCAAGGAAGAGGATCTAGATGTGGTTTGGTGAGTCTGGGAACACTCCGTGGCCTATACTGAAGAAGTGGTTCGGGGATGCCTTGCCCTGGAAGAAAGATAGGTGCTCTCTTGAAAAGAAGACAAGAGTTGGTGCCTCTCCAGAAGCACCCCTGCCTCCAGAAACCTTATGTCAGGTTCTGTGGCTTTTATGTATATTCCTTCACCATCTTGTTCTTCCAAAAATCTTCAAAGGAATCAAGGATGATTAGTCACCGTTTTTCTGAACTTCTGTTATGCTTTTCTCACCCTCTTGGGAGGGTCTGATGTGGCTAGGCAGTTAGGTCTGTCTAGAAGTTTGCTCTCACAAAAGGAAAGCTTGTGGGTTTCTTGTATCCCTCCTGTGGATTCTCTGCCGCCAAGGTAGTGCCTGATTTCCTCTTTGCGATCACTCTCAGTGCTGGCTTTCCCAAAGGCTGAGTATGGTTAGAAAGAGGAGCCAAAATTCTGATCTGTCAAATATTAGCCCCTGGGGTAACTAACTGCTTAGCTGGCCAGGATAGAGGGGTTGGAAATTTTGAAATCATCTTTGTATTTTTGGTTACTAGATCTGTATTTAGCATTTTAGTGTAAGCAGGTTTTGGTAAACTCACCTGTGGGACTTGGCATTTAAAAATGGACTAGCTCCTTTTTTCCGTTTTCATTTGATCCTTTGATTCTCAGGTGCTGTTTAAAATAAAAATCCAGGTACTAATTGATCAGCTGCTAAGCTGCAAAAAGTAAAAAGTCCATGTTGTTCTGACCCGAGCGAGCGGTGTATACTGTTCAGTGAGAGCCTGCACCTTGTTCCCCTTTTGAACAGAAATGCAGAGCTGGTCTCCCATGGCTTTTAATGAATATCCGACGTCCAGGAATTTGATCTCTGTGGTGACCAAGGGGTCAGGAACAAAGAGCCCACTTTTTCATGTTAGAGTAGACCCAGGTGTAATTTGTCAGATTTAGTAACTGTGGAGGAAGTGCCTTAACTTCTGCAGCAGGAAAATTAGATCGGGCCTAGGCAGTGTAATTCCAAAATGGCTGTATAAATAGCAAGAGAAAGCCCAATGAGCTGCATTTTCAAAGCAAGTGTGAGCATGATTTTTTTTTTTTTTGCTTCCTCCCTTCTGCTCATTTCAGGTCACAAAGAGATGTTCATTCTTTCATTCATTTAGATGCAATTTTCTCCGCATTTTTCAAAGTGGGAGTTAAGTGTTGACTCTTCTCTCTGCAGCATTTGTAACAGTGTTTGGGCAGAAATAGCTACAAGGTTGCTCACGTTTCCTTGTTCTGACCAGTGCAATGGTACTTCATGTTTGCCGTGTCAGAGCAGCTTCAGATGTTTTTATTTCCAATGATAAGTTTTGTAATGCATCATGTATTTTGCTGACAAAGTCTTCAAGTTCTTGAAATAGCGAACAAATTAACAGCAGATATTGAGTGAGAAGATTAGAAAACCAGTTGGCAACTCATATGATAGAATTCAGATATGGTGATGGGAGGAATGGGCCCTCATTTATTTTATTTTCACAGCCATGCTTTGTAATTAACTTGGGCCAAAAAAGAAGAAAAGAAAGAAAGAAACATCTCTTCCCTCAGCAAGGAAGTCCTTTCACACTAAAGAACAGGACCATACCAACAACGCTGGTTCTGTACCCCGTTCTCAGGGATTCCAGCTTTTATTCAGGAGGGTTCAGAAAGGTATTGGCACAGAAAAAGGTCTGTGTGTGTGTGTTAAACAAATACGCACTCTGCTTTTACACGATTTTGTTTAAAGGCCTGGGCTAACATTTCATTTTTCTTGGCGCGGGGCCCACACACTCTCCCCTAGGAAACCTATGGGTGTTCTGCCCTGCTCTAGAGTTACAGGCTCTGTTTACATTTTTGCCGGTTTCAGAAAGCAGCTGACTGCTCTTAAAGCTGCCCGGGATCAGATTCACTTCTGGTTTAACAACTGCCCTGTTTATTTGAAAAAGGAGAAAGCAAAACCAATCACTTTGCTTCCTACCTCCCGTTGGTAGCTGTATGGGTAAATACTCTTTTGATGGGTGATTTATGCACAACTTGTGATATGGGATCCAACTCCTACCTTTCTACCAGCTCCATCCAGACCTTTAAAGCCTGTCGTGCCTCTGTCTGGTGGTTGTGTAGAAGGCGGCAGAAGGTGTGTAGAAGAACATGGAGGTGTCTGTGTGCCTTCAGTTATGCTTAGTCTCAGCCGTCGGCAAATCTGAATGTTTACCTGTGCATTCTGAGAGCCAAACTCAGTTACCAAATGGCAATAATTAAACTTATATTTGGACATAGTATACTTCACTCAGAGAGTTTTCATGTATGTTATCTCATTTGGACTTCACAATGATTTCAAATAATTAAAATGTAAATTAAAACAACAACCCTAAACAATTCAAATAAGCACAGTATGGATAGATAATAATGCCAATAACAGCCAGCATGTACAAGTGCTTGTATGTCAGGCGCTGCTCAGTATTGCCACCCTTTGACAGAGGAGACCAAGATAGAGTTTTTGACAGAGAAGGTGACTTGCTCAAAGTCAAAGTTAGCTTGGGGAGAAATAGGACTGAAATCCAGCCTTCCTCTGCTGAGCTCTTTAGACTAAACCAGGATATCCTAGTAACCACATATGTCCCTCTACTCCTTGACCCGAAGCAACTCAGGAAGTGGCCACTTGGAAAACTTAGCCATTTCCATCTAGTTGCAAAAAGGGTCAGAAATTCAGGCCAACACTCTTCAGTAGCTCTCAAGATTCAGTGGTGAGGTGCTTATAGGGGGAAGAGGAGTGTTGAGAGGACAGAACAAAGGAATGATCCAGCATCTTTTGCATGATGTGCTTCAAAGCCTAGGATTTTAAAAATGAAAAATCTATGTCTCCGTGTGTCAGAAGACTTGGATCAGCTTCACCTGGTCCTTTGCTCCAGAGACAACTTCCATGTCCTTGCACACACACTGGGGGAGGAGGGGGCAGGCAGGTAAGTATGAGGTGTATGTGGCTTTTTTCCACGAAGCACCAAGTAGCAGCTGAGAGAGACAGCAGCCCTGGGCATACACACCAAGAAGGAGATGCTGGCGGTGAGCCCCCGCTGAAGTCAGGCCTGGCATGGACCCATGCACCATGCTCCCGAGAAGACCTGGACCTTCACGCTGAGACCCAGCTGGCTGATTGCTTGGGTGCTCTTTCATTCTCTCATGTTGCACTGACAGCCTCCTTTTTAAACCCAGAGCTGCCTCTTGTGGTTGGAAGGAGAGTATACAGTGCCTAGAAGCCCCGTGAGGGCAGGAGCCCTGTCGGTTTTGTTCTCTTTACATACTTGAAACTAGCCGGGTCTGGAAAATAGTGGATGCTCGGTCCGTGTCCCCTGAGTGAATGAATGAATAGGATGGTATTGTTAGAGATGCCTTTGTGGCTGGTGGATTGAAGGTCTACACAGGTGAGGCACGCAGTTGCAAAAGGAAAGAAAATATTTCCAATACAAGATCAAGCATAGCCATGAATCTAGTCCTACAAGAGGACTAGAAGATGGTAGAGAAAAAATGAAACAAAGCACTAAACTGTGTCCATTAGCTTCATGAACTTAATCTAGATCCTTCCTGAACATTCAGGAGCATTGAGAGCTTAGCCTGTCTCTAGGTGAGCATGGTTTAATAAAGGTGAGGAATGCACCAGATGGACAACCTAACTCGAAGGCAGTGAGGGTTTTCAAAGAAAAGTGCCAGCAGGTTCTTGACTGCCATTTCTTTATCTTGGATACCTCATCCCCATGTTGTAAGTGGCACCAGAAGTTTCTGTTAGATTTAGAAACTATTTTTTCAAGCTGAAGTAAAAGTAGTCAGTGTAAAGTGTAAGTTTGGTAGGCAGTTAGACCAGGTGGGCCTGCAGAACATCCTCTGGACATTAGAATTATCAAATTATCAAATTTGATAGCATTATCAAATAGGTTGCATTCTTTTTTCTCAGTGCTTGAAATCTCAAAGGTTGAAATCTTAGAGCCAAATTAAACTCATGCAGATTTTGTCCCATTTATTTTCAAGCTGCTTGACAAATATGGCTTTCTCATTTTATATTCTGAATTGTGAGTGTAAAGTGAATTTCTCCAGCTATCACCAGATAGTGAGTCCACGGGGTCACAGTGACAGAGCCACATTTACCAGGTTCCAGTCCGTACGGCTGCTCTGCCTTCCTGCAGCACATGTCTCCCCATGGCTCAAATGCACTCACTGAGTTTTTAAGTCCAGGCAACTACACGGGTTCCTGGAGTCCTTCCTATGATCTGTGAGGAAGTGACATGGGCTCTGGAGCACACTGAGTGCTCCCCTTTTGCCAGGCACCACATGTGCATGGCCTCAGGGTGCCCTGTCCACCCCTTCTGGTGAGTCTGTATGCTGCCAAAGTTGTTTCGCGAGAGAGGCATGATAATCAAACCATGCTGCTCTGTGCCCACAGGGAGAAGCGCTCTGTTATTCCAGGCTGCTCTGCAAGAGCCTGTCAAGCTATGGCGTCACTTAACCTTCTAAGAATTCACCTGTGAGCCCATGGTAGCCTGTTGGGTGACAGGCCAAACCAAGTTTTGCTCAGGACATCTCTCTGACAGAGCAGACTTTGTTGAAACTGGGCTGAGCTCTTCTCGCTGACACCTTAGTCTTGTTTAAACCATCATTTCCTCGGGTTAATAAACTTTCGGCAGGACCTCCCAGCAGGAAGACATACCCAAAAAAGTCTGATCCCCAGACTGGATGTAGCTTAAACAGGTGCAACCTTGTCCTATCTGCCAAAGAGAGGATGAAATGTGAAGTATAGAAGCCTCAGGCTTTGACCTTTAGAAACAGCTCTCCCCAGCGAGCTCAGTCTCAGTTTGATCATCTGTCAATGGGTATGCAAATAGTAACTACTATTTATTGAACATCATGCACTTGCAGGTATCTAACGGAATATTGTGTCTGAGCCTCACAGCAACCCTATAAAGTTATACTACTTCCATTTGGGAGATGGTAGAATTGAAGGTTATAGAAATTAATTAACTCACTTGGGAACCCTCACTTCCTAAGTAGCAGAACTGGAAGTCAGCCCCAAAGTCTTTATTGTTTTCACCAGTCAGTATATTTTTCATGGGATTAAAATGTGATTATGTATGTTAAGATCATGGCATTCAGAAAATGCTCAGTATTTTCGTCTCTTAAAGGTGACAATTGTGTAGTTTTGTAATGGCTGTTCATTTTTTTGTTCGTTTGCTTTTTGTTTGTCTTCTTGTCCTTTTGCTATTTTTATATGTCTTTTCTTTTTTGCTATGTGTATATCAAGATAGAAGGGGAGAAGCAGAAAGGGCAAAATGAGGTGAAAATGAAACTTAGTCTAGGAGGATGGTTACACCTGGGTGTGTGTGTGTGCGCGTGCGCACGTGCACGCACGCATGCACATGAGCATGCACAAGCATGTGAGAGAATTTTAAAAAGCAAATATTGTACAATTTCTCTGCATGGCAAGTTGCTTATGAGCTGAATAAGTGGAAACTGTTTAGGAAAGGAACCCCATATATTGGCTACATTTGGTGAAAAGACATGGAAGAGTGAATAGATGTCTGTTAAATGAAGACATATGGGGCACTTTTAAGGTCACTTACATGGAGTATCATTTTAGATGTATGAGCAATGCTTGGTAGTGCATTTTCACCCAGGAAAAATAAAGGTAATCTTGGATGGGGAGTATAAATTGAATGTGGAATGTTCCATGAGGGCTGCTCAAATGGGAAGTTAGTGGCAAATTTGAAAGCCTCTGGGGTTGGTGGAATGTGTATACATTTTGTAAAGAGCAGAAAAGATGAGTTACAAATCTGCATTAACAGGAGAGGATAGAGAAAGACTGTTTTGCTCAAATATTAGAAAAGATCTGTTTGTTTAAAGTGTAAATATAGTAACTTTGATGAATAATGTCCAAGTATGAAATCTGCAGTAAAAAATGAAAAGGCCTGTTGGGGGGTCATGGGGAGGGCTGTACAACTCAGAGAAGACAAGTAGTGATTCTATAGCATCTCACTACGCTGATGGACAGTGACTGTAATGGGGTGTGGTGGGGGGGACCTGATGAAGGGGGTAGTTTAATAACCATAATATTGCACATGTAATTGTAGAATAATGATACCAAAATAAATTATTAAAAAAAAATGAAAAGGCCACAAACAGAAGCACCTGGTATGTAAAGGCAAATTGAGGAAGTGATTAAGAACTAGGCTAAATCAGATTCCTCTCAAGATAAAATTTCTCAAGACAGCATCTGAAGGTGCTGGGTGATATTTATTGGGTAATTTAGATATTTTCAGGCCTCATGTTTGGCATGGTGGGCTTAGGGTGGACCATTTAAAAAGAAGTAGGGCTATAGCACAGAGAAGACAAGTAGTGACTCTTAGGATCTTACTATGCTGATGGACGGTGACTGTAATGGGATATGCAGGGGGACTTGATAATGGGGGTGGAATGCAGTGATCACAGGGTTGACCATGTGAAACCTGAGCATTAGATTGTATATCAATGATACCTTAAAAAAAAAGTGGTGCTAAAATTTCATATGAACTGACAGTAAATCAACATTGAAAACTAAGTAAAACCAGTGGTATGTTTGTAAAGGAAAAAAAGGTCAGAATCAACACACTGATTTTCCATTCTTTCCTAAAATTGGTTATTCACTTCTCTTATATATTATGTACAAAATGATGGCACATAAAACTAAGTGTCTCTGATGCCCACCTGTCTTAATGCCTGGAGATTACTGTTTTTTCTCACTACATTTCAAGCTACTGTACATACTGAAATTATGGGACATACTGATCTTAACACTGAATCCAAATAAGATGTACTGACTTTCCATGGCACTTGAGGCTTCATGAGAAATGGCAGGTGGCTTGGAGTACCATGGTTCTAGAAAAAGGATTATCGAAGACAGAAACTAGAACAAAATTGGTTTTATTGTCTTAATGATTTGAAAGTCCAGCCTCAAATCACTAGCTGTAATTGGGTCTCTATTTTTATTTTGAATCAAGAATCAATAGAAAAAAACTTTCTTGCTTTGATCTTTTCAGAAAAAAATAAAGGAAGCTACACGAAAACCTAATAAAAAATTGCTGATGGCAATACTAGTTGGAAATATGCTGTTGGGCTGTTACTTGCCACCTCCCCACTATTTTTTTTTTTCCTTTGGTGTTAGGACTCAAGGAAAAAAATGGGAAAAGAAATTTAACATACTCAATTTGTGGGATTTGCTTTTGCATTGTTTAAATTAATTAATTAATAGGAAGCATTTGAGAATGAGGATTTTAGGCAATGCTTGTGATGTCTCTGTTAATAAACATTCTTTAATGCTTCCAGTTTTTTCAGATGAAATAGCAAAGAAGTTTTTCTTATCCAAATTCAGCCTCTCCCTCTTATAAAGATAGAATTCTGTAAGAAGTACTTACCTGTAAGCCCAGCAGAAAAAGTAAGAAAAATGGGAAATCTAAGTGTTTGTATATAATGCTGGCTGTGACCTTTGTGCTTTTAAATAGCTCTTACCGGAGGCCAATTCGATGTGGTTGCTGGCTTGCCCAGCAGCTTGAGAGGTAGGCCCAGGAAAGGCTAAGGCCCTGGCAGGGTAGTGGGTGCCTTTCTCCATTCAAATCCATTGTATGTACTGTTCAATATTGCTGTTAAGGGGAAAATCTGATACCAAAGAGGGGTATTGGGTTTTAAGGTTATTTGCTATAGGAATTACTTTCTGTAGAGTTAGAACTCTGTTCTGAAAAGCCCAAGAAAACAGGATTACGTCTTTGGGAATTTTGAAGTTTGGCTAGCCTGTAAACCACAGGCTTAACTGTGCTCTCAAGTCAGCTCTGAGATTTTTAACTGTTGATGTTTACAATTTTCATTATAAATGTGTTTTTGCTTTGTTGATTGCTGCAGTAAACAGAATAATTGGATTTTTGATAAAGCAGAATATAAATAGGCCAGAGAAAATCCTTTCTCTTTGTCCATGAAATCAAATATTCTTCTGAATGAGACTAAAAAAGCTTTTGTCTTTTTCATTTCTACAAATAAGAATACACACAGACAGAAAAAAGAAGAAAAATAGTTATTGCAGAAAATCACATGGATGGAAGTCATGCAAAATGTAAACATCTCAATTTCTATAGATTATGTGTCCTAAGCTGTGTAGACTTTCTTCAGCTAACCAAATCTACGTATATGAAGGTCATACAACTTCAGTGCAAGTTCATGCATTCACCTGGGTTTAGTCACTTAAGAATTAGCATCAGCCATCAGAGAGCAATGGTGTATTTTTCTTCTTATATTTAGCAGCAAGTATTTCAAGAGCCATGTCTCCACCAAAAGAGATTACGATACAGATGGATCATAATAGTATAAAAAACATATACAAATATATAGAAAAAATGAAAACTGAGGGGAAATATACGACAAATATGACAGGATTTCCTCTTAACAATTGTCCTTTTTTTACCTTTCTTTCATTTTACTTTCCTGGGATTTTGTATGTTCTTAGTGAGTAAATTTTAACAGTCAGGAAAAAGGCCACCTGTGTCTAGGGGGTAATTTGGAAATTGACTCTCTTATTCTAACTTTCTGCTGCTGTTTTGGGCATAGTTCCTGTCTATTTGTGGACCTGCACGTACACACACACTTCACAGATTACCTGTGCGACAGGCCCTTGCGAAAGGTGGGGAGGTGGAAATGTCTGTGCTGAACAACAAGTGCTGTGGTCGGCCTGCCTGAGAGAGAGAGTGTCCCTGACGGTCTCCAGGCCCGTGCTTTGTTCTGCTGAAAAATTTTGTTTCCTCTTTTCAGTCAGAATCTCCACTAAGAAGGTGGAACCTAGATGACCCCTTTGGGGCTGAGGCGACTGACACACCCCAGACCTCTGTGGGGCTGCATTTTGACTGTCCCTGAATATGACCCTCTGGGACTGGGCTCTGTGAGGCCCGCTTGACAGGACATGACTTGGGAAAGCCCAGTGCCTACCTTTGCTTATTTGTATTCCAGTGCTGTAACCTCGCCTTCTCTCATGTGTCTTTGTTCTATTAATCTGCAAAACGGGGCTCGACTTGTGAGCAGTCCTTGGAGCTTGTTTCTATTAATCAGTCTGCAAACCAGGTCGACTTGGATGCTTTTGTTCCAGAGCTTAATGCGTTCTCCTTGTCAGGCTGTGGTTCAAGCTGCTCAGTTTGCCTTAAAACAGGACCAGGCAGTGAAATTGGGGTTTTATATGCTGATGGCATTGTCCAGAAAGAACCTACCACTGCAACTGACAACAAGAAAATGCTAATGTAGAATTGTACAAGTGTTATTCTAGGAGGAGAAAAAGTTTATAGAAAATATAACTTGGGTAGCCTGGTTTTAGTGTATAATAAACTATGTAGTGCAGTTGACTGGAACAGAAAATAAATTATTCATATTACATAGTCTAGCAAAGGTTGAGCAAAAGTTGCCTATTAATAATAATTTTATGTGTATTTGAAATCTAATTCTCTTTGGATACTTAAAATGGGAATATCATCCTTTTAGCTGCAGTAGTGAGTAATTACAGGAAGACCTAACACAGTTTTGTGAATTTCCTTATCTTCCTCCTCCCTTGTACCAAATGACCTTGCCACAGATTAAAATTATTCTACCTGTTAGATAGGGGAAATTGTATCTCAATTTTCTTATCTTTATTATCAAGGGGCAAGCACTGACCTCACTGAGGAGATTCAGAGTATGGGTTAACTGAGTGATGATTATAAATCGCTTTGTAAAGTGCTCGGTATCACCATTTTAGAAATTCTTCTAACTCTAATGTGCAAGGGATAGAATCACTAGAAAAGAATTTTAATGCATGACTTTTCCCAGTGACAGCGACGCTGTGGGAAAGACAACAGTTCTCTATCGTCAGTCATCTTCTACGTTTCTAAAAATTTCTAGTACATCTCAGCATTCATTACTTGTGAAATGACCGCATCCCCCCCTCCCCACCCCACCATAAAGAAATCTGTTGAAGTAAATGTGAGGAGCAAACTGTCAGAGTTCCAAATTAAATTTGTCATCTGTGATAAATTTAGTGCCGTAAGATACTTTAATAAGTGCTCTGGCTTGATTTATTGGTTTTGTTAGTTAACAAGAGTATATTATGTCTTGTACAGAACTTAGCAGAAGCAATTTCTGACTAGACTTTCCTTGATTAAAAAAAAATCTCATTTTAGTCACAGTGGTAATTATTTTAGTACTAAATTGGAAGGTAAGCACACTGCAGTCTTGTCATTAATATTAAAAAAAAGGAGGGAAAGAAAAAGAGAAATGTCAAAATGTGCAAGGGAAGACATTTAAAAGGCCCTAGTTCTTTGTTTTTGTGCATACTATTTCCTTTGTGTGTATGTGGAGCGTCTAGCTGTTTCACTGGTTGGGGCTTAAGTTGCAGCCCTTGCATATATAATCACTAATGAGTGTTAGGATTCAGCTGCTAATTTGAAAGGCTTTGTGGCTCCTTCACCCCAGACACTAGCAGCTTCATTAGGCTCTGCTTTGTCCAGCCTGCCCTTTGTTGGCCTCTAGATCACAGCTAAATACCAACATTACTCCAACACCCTCCCAGTTGAAACAGTCCAGACCTGATTCCTTTGGTTCATACCTTATCAAAATCTGCTCCTGATAAACTCGGTGCTTCTCTAGCATGCCATGTGATTAGGGTTAGCTTCCCCATAGAGGCCCCAGTTCCTCACACCCCAGAGGATGTTCTGCATAAATTTTAAAGCACTTGGCAAATTTCTGCTCCCTTTTGAAAAAAATGTACTTTTATAAGGCATCGCTTTTTAAATGTGTGTTTATGGCTGTTTCAGTGGAAGCAACAAAAAGTGTTTTTTCCTTGACTTGGGAAAATACAGACAATTTATTATTAATGTCAACAAATTAGAAAAAAGACATTCTAATGTGTTTTATTTCTTTAGAGGTTTGTCTTTGGGAATACTCCCCTTAACAATCAAACCGCATATTTTCAAGTATCTTGAAAAATAAAATGTTGGTGTGATTTGTCAAGGTTTTTGTTGTTGGGAAGAAAAGCCTTATTTTTCAGTGATACTGTTTGTAGATTCTTCCATACTGTTCCCAGGTCCCAGAGAAATTATTCTGTGCTTGTTTAAAAATTTACCCTATATTTGCTATGAAACAGTAGTCAGATGGAGGTATCTTTTGTCATGGTATGGGATAATCAGCCAAAAAAGTAAATCTTTATAAACTTCTTTCTCATCGGATCCAGTCTTCCAAGCTAGGTCTCCAGTGATCTTATTTGGAAGTGGTTTGAATTCTCCTTCCTTTCAACAGAGTCATAAAATTAGAGGTGGGAAAGAGCCCTCTTACTGCATTTCTCTTTCCACCTCTTGGGCCAGTGTGAGCTCCATCCCTCTGGATATTCCCTGGTGTTCCATTCAGCCTACTTTAAGATCACTAGACCAGAGAGGCTTCTTGTCCTATCTCCTCTGGGAAAATGTCCCCGTCCTTGACATGTGGATGTGCCTGTAGGCATGCAAGCTGGTTTTCTCCTGCTTTGAAAATGCTTCAACTTTCTTACATTCAGTCTCTTTCCTTCTTATTCTTTGTTTCTAAACACTCAGGAACTTTTCCCGTCTCAAAGAACAAGCTATTGTGAACAAAGAAACAATTGTCTTTTTATCCTTCTCATTCAAATTGACAACATTATTTAGGAGGTTTTCTCTTTATTAAACATGTGTCTAAGATGTGCCTAAATTTGAATAGTCAATAAATTTTACCTATAAATGAATGTTATAAATCATTAGTCATTTCATAGATCCTGAGACTAGAGCTTCTCAGAATCTTGTTGGTATTGAGACTTTTCAGAAGTCTAGAAGCAAGGTGAGGACTCTATGAACATTTGTGTTTAGATGGACAAAATTAAAGTCCTTGGTGCATGACATACTGCCACCTCTGGTATGTGCAATCCCTTAGTATCATGTTATTTATCCATTTATGAATAATGTAGTGATCATCTATTTGCCCACACGCAGTCCAAGAGTTCTTGGCAACAAGGCCAATAATGTTTATTTGTCCATTGTTTTCCTCTCTCATCCTTCTGTCTTCTTTTCCATGTATACATTAATTTGAATTTTGTCTGTATCATTCCTTTGCTTATTTATATTTGTCTTAACACACACACATATACATACACATTTAAACAATATGTTGTTATTGGTTTTTAACTTTATAAAAAAGATACAGAGTTCTGCTTTTGTTATGGTAGAATAAGCTCCTCATGGATTGAACCTCCTACAAATATCTATAAACTCTGGAAAAACAAAAAATAACTACCTAAGGGCTTTGGAGAGTAAACATAAGCAGGTAGATTTTTAGAGGGCAGTTGAAACTTGGAAGAAGCAACTGGCACAGAGTGAGTTTTCCATTTCTGTGTTCTTGTCCTAAGGGTAGCCACCGTTGAGTAGAGTTATGGCACAGGGTGGCTAAAATTCAATAGAAAGTCTGCATTGTTTTTGGTAGAAGGAGCCATTTGAAGAAGTTCAGAGTAACCAGACCCACCAGAGAGTGGTGGGAAAGGCCAGCAAAATGAGAGCCACGTAAGAGGAACAGAACACCAAATTCTGTGTTTAATAAATGCTGTCCAAGTCTCTGGCTGATTCCTAAGCCATGCGTGATGGGCCACTTGAAAGCCTTCTGAGCTAAGATCTAAGTTACTGCCCACCACAGAGGTGATAGAGTTTGGAGTTTGATTCCAATGAAGTTAATTGCCTGTTAGAACGAATCATGAATACTCTTCTGAGAAATGCAACAGAATTCAGAGCCTCCACAACATAACTTTAAAATATCCTGTATTACTTGACATGTGAAGAGCCAAAAATGTGACCCTTTGTCAAAGGAAAAGGCAATCGACAGAAGCCAACTTTGAAATGAATCAGATATTAGAATTATCAGGTAAACATTTTAAAGCAGCTATTATAATTATGCTAAGTGAGGATAAAGAAAATATGTTTGCAGTGAATAAAAAGATAGAAAATATCATAGGGGAAATAAAAAATAATGAATAAAGTGGAAATTTTGGAACTGAAAAAATGTAATACCTGAATGCATCATTCACTACATGCACTTAATAGCAGATGGACTAATAGAAACGTGTGAGTGAACTTGATGGTACATTAATAGAAATTATACAATCTAAAGACAATATGAAAAATTATTGAAAAAATTAAGTTTCAGGAATCTGTGGAACAAAATAGCAAGGTCTAATATATGGTTGATTTGAGACCCATAGGAAAGGAGAGAAAGAATAGAACCAAGAAAGTTATTTGAGGAAATAATGCCTTTACAGTCCCCAGATTTGGTGAGAGATATAAATTTACAGATTAAGAAGCTCAGTGAACCCAAACAGGGAAAATACCAAGCAAACTGTGCCTAGAAATAACATAGTCAAATTGCTGAAGACCAAAAATAATGAGGTAATAGTTAAGGCAGCCAGATGAAAAACTACACTGTACGCATAGGGAACAATGATTAAGATGACTTCAGATTTCTCATCAGGAATGTCAGAAGACAGTGGAATGGTTTCTTCAAAGAGATGAAAGAAAAAAATATGTGAACCCAGAATTCTACAGCCAGCAAAAATACACTTGAAGACTAAAAGCAAAATAACAACATGTTCAGTTAAAGAAAATCAAGAAAATGTATTGCTACCAAACACACACCACAAGAAATGCTAAAAAAGTTCTTAGGCAGAAGAGAAATGCTACTAGAGGGGAACTCAGATCTTCAGGAAGAATGAAGAGCATCTGAAATATCTGGGCAAATATAAAACCTATTTTTCCCACTGATTTTTTTCAAAAATACATATGCATTTATTGCAACACTGTAATATCTTGTGCTTATGACATTTATAGACAACTGTGTCACCAAGGTGAGGTGGCTTACATGTTGCAAGACTTTTACATTTTATGTGACATGGTACAATATTAACTCTAAGTAGGCTGTTAAATGTTAATGATGTATAATGTAACCCTAGAACAACCCCTAAACATATAATGTAACGTGGTAAAGCTTAAAAGCCAGTTGATACGATGGGATTATTTTTAAAAAACCTAAGTAATACAGAAGAAGCCAAGAAGGTTGAACAGAAAACAAAGAGGGCAAACAGAAAATAAAAGCTGACCTACCTTTTACTCACATAAATAATTACACTGAATAAACCTAAAAGGCAGAGATTATCTGAATAGATTAGAAAATAACTATATGCTATTTACAAAAGACACACTTTAAATATACAAGTAAGTTGATATAAGTGGATGAGAAAGATGTATCAGGCAAAATAGTAGACCTAAGAAGGCTGAAATGGCTATATTAATATCAGATAAAATAGATTCTAAGAAGAGTATTACTATAGATAAAGGAGATTCATAATGATGGAAGAATCAATTCATCAGAAAGACATAACAGTCATAAAGGTGTATGTGTTCACCCTGAACTTTCAAAATACATAAAGAAAATAAAGAGAAAAAAGTTAGACTATTTCACAATCATAATTGATTTTAACTGATTGTAAAACTTTACCAAAAAAAAATCAGTAAAACAATATTACTTAACACCTTAACCTACTTTATATTTGTAGAACCCTTTACCCAACAACTGCAGAATATACACTCTTCCCAAGAGCATATGGTACTTTCACCAAGGTATACCACAGGCTGGACCATAAAACAAATTTCAGTAAATCTAAAAGGGTTGAAATAGTACAGAATATATTCCCTCAGCACAATGGAATTTAGTTAGAAATCATAAAAACAAGACATTTGAAAACTCCAAATATTTGGAAACTAAGCAACATCCTTCTAAATAAGTCAAAGAAAATACCCCTAGATTTAGAAGTGATTTCAAATTGAATAGTAATAAAAATACAACACAGTACTATTTGTGGAATACAGATAAAGCATGGCATGGAGGGGAGTTTCTAGCGCTAATGTTTATATTAGAACAAAATTAAGACCTTAAGGCCAGTTACCTCAGGTTTCATCTCAGGAGCCTAAGAGAAGCAAAAACAACTCCAAAGCAGGTACAATTAAGAGTCTACAAAAGCTAAGACCAGAAGTCAGTGAAACAGAAAACAGAAAATAGCAAAGCTAAAACTCGTTCTTTGAAAACAGCAAAATTATAAACATCTAAAACAATCAAGAACACAGAGAGTATGTATCACTTGATATCAAGAGTGAAAGAGGTTTTAGAAGTACAGATATTAGAAACATTAAAAAATAAGAACATTATGAACAACTTTATGCTAATAAATGTAGAAGAAATGGACAAATTTAAAGCATAAATACAATTTACTAAAACAAAAATGAAACATAAAAATTGAACAGCCCTTTATATAACAATGAAATTGAATTCATTTTCAAAAACCTTCTCACAAGAAAACTCCAGGCCTAGATGGCTCTACTTGTGAATTGTATCAAATATTCAAAGAAGAAATATCAAAATCTTGCACACACTCTTTCAGAAATTAGAAGAGGAGATACTTCCCAAATTAATTTTATGGCCAGCATGCCATTAATACCAAAATCTAACAGACATTGTCCATCCCCACCAATAAAATTACATAATAATATGCCTCACTACAGACATAAAAATATTTGACAGAATTTAGCAAATCAAATCCAACATCATACAGAAAGGTTAATGTATTATAATTAATTTGGCCCTTATTCCAATAATTCAAGATAGATTTAACATAAAATAATGAATGTAATTTACCCTATTAACAGAATAAAGGAGGTAAACTAGCTGTACCTAGTTTTCTGTTTTCTGTATCATTTCAACAGATACAGAAGAAAAATTGAATAAGCTCAACACCCAGTCATAATAAAAACTCTAAGCAATTAGTAGTAGAAGGGAACTTCCATCAGTCTAATATAGGGCCAAAGCCTATAGGTAGCACCCTGGGTAATGGTAAGTATTGAATGTTTTCACACTAAGGTTGGAGCAAGATAAAGATTCCTGGGCATACATTTTCTATTCACCAGTTTTTTGGAGGTCCTAAACAGCTTAGTAAAGCACAAAAATAAATAAATAAATAATAAAGGGTATGAAGAAGCAAAATTGTTTTTTTCTTGCATATGACATGGTTGTTAATTTAGCAAATTCCCAGTAATCTACAAAACAACAAAATTTTTAATCTTCTAAGACTAGAAGTAATAAGAATTCAGCAAAATTCCAGGATACAGGGCTAATATACAAAAATCAACTGTGTATTTGTGTCCTAGCAGCATAAAATTGAAAATGAATTTTTAAAAAAATATTAATCACAAAAGCAAAAGCACCAAAAACAAAATTCTAAGAGTAAAAATAACAGAAGATGTGGAGTATCTCTTCACTGAAAATTACACAGTATTGCTGAAATAAATTAAGACTTAAAGAAAGATATACTGTGTTTGTAGACAGTTCAGGTCTCCTCAAATTGATCTGTAGATTCAACTTAGTCTACCGAGTCAAAAGCTTAGTAGGCTCTTTATTTTTGAAAATAACCTGATTCTAATATTTATTTGGGATGAAAAAGATCTAGAAATAGCCAAAAGCAACTTAAAAAATAAAAAGTTGTATTGGACTTATATTAATATGTCTGATTTCCAGACTTACCATAAAGCTTTTGGTCCTCAAAACAGTGTGGTAAAATGGTGAAAGGTAGACACATAGGCTATTGGAAAAGAAAAATGAGTCCAGAAATAGACCCACATGTATTTGGGTAAATGAATTTTGACACAAGATCAAGCTAATTTAAAAGGGAGAGACAATAGTCTTCAATAAATGGTAGGCAAATAAATGTCACTATGGAAATCTTTGCCCATACCTCACACCATATACAAAAATAAATACTTAAAATAGATTCATATACTGAAATGTAAAACTATTCCTATAAAACCTCTAGAAGAAAACTTAAGAAAAATCTTCAGTTGTCAGGTAGGCAAAGATTTCTTAAGACACACAAAAACATTGAACGTTAAGAGAAAAAATATGACAAATTGTACTTTATCAAAATTAAAAACTTTTCCTCTTCATAAGATACCATTACAAAGGTATTTCTAAGATACCATTAAAAAGGCTGCCCACAATCTGGAAGAACAAATTCTTGATATGTAAATCTGAAAATTATGTAAATCTGTATCCAGACTATCTAAAGGACACTAGCAGTCTAAGAATAAAAAGGCAAACACCCTAATAAAAAATGGTCAAAAGTTGGAATTGACTGTTCATAGAGGGACATAAACTAATGGCCATACATCTGATACATACAGAAAGATATTCAACATCATTATTCATATCTGACATGCAAACAAGAACCACAATAGGACACCATTAAACAACCTTTAGAAGAACTAAAATTTTAAAAACTAACAGTACCAGAAGTGACAAGTATGGAGCAACAGATAAAACTCTTAAATACTGCAGATGTGAATGTGAAATGGTATAGTCTCTTGGGAAAACTTTTTGGCAGTTCCTTGGAAAGGTAACCCACATCTACCATACAACCTGGCCATTCTGCTTCTAGATATTTATCCAAAACAAACGAAAATATATGTCTACATAAAGATTTGTACACAAGTGTTCATAGTCACTTTTTTCACAATAACCAAAACCAGGAAACAACCCATATATCCATCAATAAGTGAACAGATAAACAAGTATGATCTATCCATACATTGGAATACCACTCATATGAGGTAACTAAAAGAGTGGAATCATACAACACATATATTTGTCCTTTTGTGATGGCTTACTTCATCACTTAGTGTAAAGTCTTCTAATTTCATCCAAGTTTTGTAGCATGTGTCAGAATTTCCTTTCTAAGGCTGAATAATATCCCATTTTATGTATATACCACATTTAGTTTATCTATTCATTGGTCAAAGGACATTTGGGTTCCTTCCTTTGTTTGGCTATTGTGAATATTGCTGCTGTGAACATGGTGTACAAATGCCTGTTCAAGTCCCAGCTTTCAGTTCTTTTGGGTATGTAACCAGAATTGGAATTGTTGGATTATGCTGTGCTTAATTTTTTGAGGAATTGCCATGCCATTTTCCACAGTGGCTACACTATTTTCCATTCCCGCCAGCAATGTTCAAGAGTTGCAATTTCTCCATATTCTTGCTAACACATTTTTTTATAACAGCCATCCAAATGAATGTGAAGTAGCATCTCATTGTGTATTTCGTTTTTTAAATGACAGTCACCAAATCCCTTTCATGACCTATTAATGAGACACAATCCTCAGCTGAAAAAAAAATTATTTGTAAGAGTGCTTAACGAAAAAAAGGTATGGTCCCATCTTAGTGGCAGGACCAAAAAGCTACATGCAAAACATGAAAAGGCTGTTTTGTGGAGTATATGATAGAACAAAATGAAATACAGACCCTAGGGGACTTCCTAAGTCTCTTATTGAAGAAAGGGTAAGTAGATAATTTAACAAACTGTCACAAGTGCTACAGCTAATTCTGTAAGATTACTCTAGAGGCAGACATGATGAGCACCCAATTCAGCTTGGGTGGATAAGGAAAGCCTTCAGGAAGACTAAGAAGAATGTGGAAGAGAATATTTCAGGCAGAAAGAGCTGCACAAACAATGAATAGAATCACCTAGAAATTTAGGATCTGCAAATAATTCCATTGCCCCAGGATGCAGGGTGTAGTAGGACAAGAAGGCCATAAGGGCATGATGTACCAGGAATAAGAGTTTGGTCTTTGTTTTCTGGTGTTGGTAAACCATGGAAAGGTTTGATGTAGAATTTTTTGGCTATTTTATCTTTTGGAAAGAACTCTAGCAGCACTGTAGAGTAAAGAAGTAGTGGAGAAGGAAATGAGACCAGGAACAAGATGTTGAGGGTCTTCCTTAAAACTTTGTCAAGGGAAATGAAGAAGGGAGGACTCAAGACAGGTTGAGAGGATAGAATCGAAAGACTTAGAACTGATGGGCTGAGGGTAAGGGACAAACTAAGATTAGATTTCTGGTTGGCTGATTAGTGTTAAATGATTCTAGGCACCTGATAATGGGTCATTAACTGAAAGTCTTTCCAAAGGTTACTTATTGTGACAGATGTTTGATTACTTGCCTAGGATATAGGTAGGCATCCTTCCTAGGTGGCACATCCTACAAGTCTCCTTTCATGGTCCTTGAAGTCATATTCGTGTAGAGTCTTAGAGGTTCTAGACTTCTGCAGGATGACTTGAGGCAAATGAGGAAGGGGATGAAACAAGGAAAAGAAGCCATTGAAACCAGGCACTGGGGACCAAGCATTGGGCTCAAGTAATAATCCTCAGCTGGGAGGAGTGGGAGGTTTCTGGAGTATGGATACAAGTAACTCAGGGCACAGATGATTTAAATAAGACTGTATGATATGAAAATGTGGGCAGTCTACCTTTAAGCGGTGCCTGCTGCTTCACCATGAGGCTGGCTTGTTGGATGGTCCATGCTGGACCCATAGGGTAGGGCATAATTGAAGGGACAGCATTTTTTTGCATTTGAATCATGAACTGTCTATCCAGTTGCCCACTTCATGGTGGGCCATTCTATTTATACTTGGGAAGTAAAATGTTAAATGAAATTAAATAATAAAATTACATTAAAGAACATGCTACAATAAAAGTGGATAAAATGATTAAAACAGACAGCTTAAAGAATTCAGTCACGCAGCACTAGCATAACGCTCACAGGCAAGCAAGGCTCTCTGTGCTGAAGGGACTGCAAACCGTAACTGAATGTTGCTGGCTAGTCAAAGGATGTGGTGCTAGCTGGACTGAAGGCACTCCCCAGGGAGTTCCCTGGATACCCTCCAGGACACCATGACAATGAGCCCTAGGTCCTTTCCTGGGATAGAGCAAAAGGGTCCATGCCCCTTCAGTTGGGGTGTACTCATTTTATATCGTCAGATTCATAAGTAGAAAGAGAGAGAGAGAGAAAAAATTTTCCTCCTCATCAGTGGAGGATATGGAAAAGGAATAGTCATGATGAGGAGGGTGCTGGTGGTGCACATTGCATTTGAGGCCTTATTTTATGGCAGGCAACTCTCTGAAGGACTCTAGCAGCCTGCATCTTAGTCCTCATAGCAACCTGCGTCTTTGATGCCTCTAACTACCGAGAAGGCTGGTATAAAGATAGTTTAAGTCACTCCCCTGCTAATACAATTATTTGGAGAAGCAGAGTTAGGCTTGGATCACTGCTGTACTATTCCTATGTCTCTGATTCTGAATTTTCTTGTCTGTAAAAAAGGAATAACTACCCATGCATCGATATTAGGTCATTTGTTGTGGAAATTGGATGCATTAAACTTCTAGAACTTATGCCTGTTATCTAGTGAGTGTGCAATGAACATTAGCCTGATACTGTTTTATATATTATCATTACTATTCTATATAACTTATAATATTTAAAAAAGAGGGGCCACATTTTAAGAAGAAGTACACGGTAAGGAAACAGAAATGTGCACACATACAGTGAAAACTGCACTCCTTTTCTGCCTGAATCAAAAGCTATTAAAATGTAGGCCCTGCTATTATATATTTATTCAGACATCACTCTTAATCAGCCCCTCTGCTACTTTGGCAGTAAGGGCATTGTAATTCTATTTTTATCAGTTCCTTCCTGTGCACCAGACATTCAAAATAGCATGAGTAAGGATCAAAAATATCTTAATGGATTTGGTTCCCAGAGATATCAGTGACCAGAGGAAGAGTTTTGCAGAAGTTTCTTCCTGAGCTGGTGAGGAAGGTAAGTGAGAAAGGCGTAGAGGGAGGGCTAACTATGCATCTAGCTCAAAGTCTCCATAGAGTGAAAAGGCAAAGACCGAGAGGCAGGGTGAACTCCAAGAAGCCCTGGGAGAAGCTGGAGGATTGTAGCATAAATGCATCCTATTGCCAGGGTAATGCTTGGAAGCAACATTGTGTAATTGTTTAGGCATTGTTGCCCCTTCACGAGATAACCATGTTTTTGATGAACAGACTTACATTGTTCACACATGCATTCCTCATACACACATACACAGGTTTCCGTGCCATTGATACTTTTGTCTCTCTCCCCAGACATCTGTTCTTCCTCTTTCTTTTCTCTCCTTTCTTTTTCTACTTCGCTCATTATTTCATATCTTCTACCTCTTCTGTCCTTCCTTTCTTCCCCCTACCTCACTCTCAGTACCATTTTACATTCAGACCAGTTATCATCAGAAGGTTATCAAAGTCTGGAAACTGGGATTGTCAAAGGGAGGAGCAAATGTGATCAGAATATCCAAACAACCGTAGTTCTTACAGAATGCATGTGTTGCAGTTTCCCAAACTGTGCGAAGTTATGCCACTTAATGAAGCATGATGTAATCTTAGGTGGTGCACAGATGAACGTTGTTCTTGAGTAATTTTGTGTTTATTGCATACATATTGAAGAGTGTGTGTGTGTGAATATATATGTAGCACACCAAACTTGTTATTTCATGGATATTATTGTTTAGGGTAAGGATGAAATTAAGTAATAAAAGTGAGTCCATATGTAGAGAAATATTTAGTAAATATTAGTACAGGTGGTACACAGATGTGGCAAATGAATCATGACTCTAGTACATGAGGACTGAAGCTTGGGAAACACTGTTGTAATATATGGCATTTTTTACTTCAATCCGGGGCCTCTGGGGAGCTCTGTTGCCTTCTCTGTAGCGTGTGGGATTGGTCTGTCCCACGTGATGTCTAAGAGGCTTCCATGCCATCTTACCATGCTTCTGTCATCCCATCAGCACGTCTATCACTGAGGTAAGGATTCCGAAAATAACCAAGCCCCTCGCAGTCCCAGCAGTTCACAGCTGCATCTGTTGATGGAAGCCTAAGACATGAGCAGTACCTCTCCACCAGCAACTTGAGTTTTTAAACATTTAAACGTGTAGCAGGTGTGAATGTTATTCCACTATGATACACAAATGCAAGAAATTTCACATCATCTTATTTGTTTGCTTTTATGGTTGAAATTAATCTAAATCTGAGCCCCTCCCCCTCAGCATGGGAAAAAATTAGATCTCATTCATGATTCCGTCTCCCTCTACCCTGGCTCCCAGAGAGATCCAGGCCATTTGGACTTTGGTTAACTGCTAATGGGTCCTTTGTTGCCATTTCGGGGTCTCTTGCAAGCAAGATGCGTCAGTTTTCCCTGCGGTGGCCTGAGAGGTGTCTGTCCAAGCTGGGAGAGCGGGAACGTTCTGCCCTCCTGAAGGCCATCATAGAGCTGTTCCTGCCCTGGGCTTGTCACTCCTCGCTCCCGCCCACCCTGCCCCCTTGCCAGGAGTTCCAGCCAGTCCTCACTACTCCAGACAGTCCCTCCACTGTCCCTGTAGAAGAGTTCCCCCTCCTGCTAATTGACTGCTTCTGGCAGCCTTCACCCAACTCCTGTCCCCAAGGGCACTCTCCTTGCTCCGCAGCATGTTGACCTAGCTTGGTGCCCTCAGTGAAAACAAAAGCCAGGAAGGGTGGGGGTAGGAGATGTTTCTGGGAACTTCTGCTTAAACCGTGGTCTACAAATACCCCTGAGGCAAAGGAGCACAAAGGGCTTCTTGGAATAAGGGAGAGAGGAAAACCAAGCAGAGATTAATATTGCTGTTAACTGTTCTGCCATGAGTGAAGGTAAAAATTTGAAATATGTATATATACTTAAAAGTATTTGTTGTAATACTACACACACACTTTCAATTCAGAGGCTTAGCAGTGTGCTCAAGTAGGTATAGTATAATACATGGTTTCGCCTTCTTACCTGATAGATTCGGCTAAGAATTAGAGAATAACAATGGCATGGTTATGTAGGCCTTAATAATCTTCTCAAAATGCATTTTATATAAAAACTCAGTAGGTATTTGGGGCCCCAAAGTATTGTTTCAGTTGAATTCACAAAGGTATTTGAGGATGGGGTAGGTAACGGAACACCACTCGGCCACGGGCCCATTCTTAGAGCTGCTGGCATTCTTACCCATTCAGTATCAATGTTTGAAAAGGCAGAGGCTGCACTGAACCCTTGCCCTTTGCGTTCAGATCCGCTGCGTGCCCTTCCCCTGCTCCTCTCTGCGTCACAGGGCAGACCGACTCTGCCAGCTAGGCCTCCCAGGCTCCTTGGCCAGCTGGCCTCTGGCATGGCTCTGGAGTCTGACTTCCCTTGAGAGCCCTTTTGTCAGTGGACTCAGCTTCTGCTGGGTGTTTGGTCATGACTTCCAGCAACAGAACCTCTTGCCTTTGTTACTCCGGCCCCATGAGAGGCAGTGGCATCCTACAGCTACTAAATCCAAGTTCCTTTTCTATCACCTTTGAAACTAATTCTTCAAATTAACGTTAATCCCTTCATTGAATTGCCTGGATACTAAATGTTGCTCTCCTAACTGGAATCTTATTCAGACAGGAAGATAAATTTTTTAAATTTCAGAACCTAAAATTCCTAATTTGAAAGTAGTGATTCTGTGTAGAAATCCACAGGACCAAATAATTAAAGCTTTCATTTAGTCATTCAACAAATATCTATGGAAAAACATTTTGCTAAGTTTAGGAGTGAAGGCTGTGCTCTCACAGAGCTTCCATTCTAGCAAAAAAAATAGACAGACCAAAAAGAGTATGAATGTAAAAGAAGAATATCAGGTACTAGTAAGTGCTGTGCACAGGAATAACATAGTGGTGTGTTCACATGTGGCTACTTTAGGGAGGACATTATAGTTACTACAAGCTTTGGTGTAGCTTTCAAAGATATTCTGTCCACTGACATTCTCTATTCTTGGGTGTTATTTCAGATTCTACATGGCAAAGGCCACAAACAAGGAATTAGGGCTACATTTGGACCCCAAATTGTTGTTTTCCATGTGGAGTATTTTATTTAAGCAAATAAATAAACAACTGAGTTTAAAGGT
Source organism: Smutsia gigantea (assembly GCA_032199065.1). Classification (NCBI taxonomy): domain Eukaryota; kingdom Metazoa; phylum Chordata; class Mammalia; order Pholidota; family Manidae; genus Smutsia; species Smutsia gigantea. The sequence goes on from JAVSCE010005671.1 coordinate 399,676, forward strand.
CTTCATGCATGCTCGTGTGCCAGACCCCACTGCTATTTCCAGTTGCTTTAATATTCCAGCTTTGCCCAGTTAACATACCTACATGAACAATAAATGCAATTCCAGCCAGAAGACTTGAGATCCTTCTAATTTGCATAGTTTCACCCTTCCTGTTTGACTGAGAACTTACTATGTGCCAGACAGACACTGTGCTGGACATTTTGTTTCATCTTCACAACCTCATGGAGAAAGTATACTAACCTTCATCCTGTGGACTACGGAGCCAGACCCAGAGGGGACTTGCCTTATCATATAGCTAGTAGTCGAGATGGGAATCAGCGAATCAGATTTACTTTGCTTAATACCAAAGCTGAGCCCTAAGCTGAGTAGGATTGAACCATAGAACCTGAGAGTTACCCAGGTGTCTCACAGGCATTAGGATTGGCTTCCCAACCTGGGAAGTTCTTTAAACCCATGCTCTCTCCCAGTAGAAACTAAAACATGAAGTAAGTGATAAAATGATAATTTTATAAAGTTATAAATTACAAAATTTTAATTGAAGATGAGCAATAAGAAACAGCTTTGCAGATTCCTATATTTTTCTTTGATCTTGATCAAAGACTCCTCTCATAGACAAAATAGCCTCAGATTAACAGGTTTCTGCCTAGTAGCTCAAAGTACAGTTATCCAGATGATGGAGAAATAGCCAGTCTGAATTAGTGGAGAGGCTATTTCAAAATGGTTTATTGAACTCAAGTACATCAAGAAACTGAAAGTTAACTTTCACAGTATTAGCATGACAGAGTGAGGAAAAAAGAGAATATACGTGTAGTGTGTTTTCACTGTATGTAATCAACTTCCTTTTCTTTGGGAAAAACTATCCTTTATTCTGAAATTATGTTCATCCTACATTTTGATCTTTAAAAATACTTTTAATGAAATGTAGTAGATATTAAAGTGTGGTGTGTGCGTTTTATGAGTGTGCACGTATATGTTTGTGCTTTAGCATCCTTTCGTGGTGTTTGTAGAAGGCTGAGGTGACTGTGGCATTTTCTTAAAATAAGGCAACAGTGAAGTTGGCCACATCAATTGACTCTTCCTTTCATGATGATTTCTGTTAGCATGCAATGCTGTTGGAGAGCATTTTCACCACAAAAGAACTGCTTTCAAAATTAGAGTCAATCCTCTAACCCTGCTGCTGCTTTATCAACTAAGCTTATGCATTCTCTAAATCCTTTGTTGTCATTTCAACAATCTTCACAGCATCTTCACCAGGAATAGACTCCATCTCAAGAAACCACTTTCCTTGCCCATCCATAAGAATCAACTCCTCATCCATTCAACTGTGTCATGAGATTGCAGCAATCAGTCCCATCTTCAGGCTCCACTTCTAACTCTAGTTCTCTTGCTATTCCCACAACTACAGTTCCTTTCTCCACTGAAGTCTTGAACCCCTCAAAGTCATCAGTGAGGGTGAAATTATCTTCTTCCAAACTCTTGTTTATGTTGATATTTTGACCTCTTTCCATGAATCATGAATGTTCTTAATGGCCTTTAGAATGGTGACTCTTTCCAGAAGGTTTGCAACTGGCTTTGCCAAGATTCATCAGAAGAATCATACTATCTATGGCAGCTATAACCTTACAAAATGTATTTCTTCAATAATAAGACTTGAAAGTTGAAATGACTCCTTGATCAATGAGCTGTGGAATGGATATTATGTTAGCAGGCATGAAAACATTAACCTTATTGCCCAACTCCAGCAGAGCTCTTGGGTGACCAGGTGCATTGTCAACAAGCAGTAATATTTTGAAAGGAATCTTTTTCTGAGAAGTAGGTCTCAATAGTGGCCTTAGAATAGTTAGTAAACTGTGTCATAACAGATGTGGTGTCATCCAGCCTTTATTGTTCCCTATTTATAGAACACAGGCAGAGAGATTTGGCGTAATTACTAAGAGCCCTAGGATTTTCAGGACGGTAGATGAGCATTAGTTTCAACTTACAGTCCCCAGCTGCATTAGCCCCTAACAGAGAGGCAGCCTGCCCTTAAGAGCTTTGAAGCCAGGCATTGACTTCTCCTCGCTAGCTATGAAAGATGCCTAGATGGCATCTTCTTGCAACAGAAAGCTGTTTCATCCACAATGATTTTTTTGGTGGCGTTTAGTGTGGCTCCCTTCCTTGATTCTCTCAGCTAGATCTCCTGGGGAACTTGCTGCCGCTTTTACATCAACATTTGTGCTTCACCTGCACTTCTCGGCTCTGGAGATGGCTTCTTTCCTTAAACCTCATGAACCAACCTCCACTAGCTTCAAGCTTTTCTTCTGCAGCTTCCTCACCTCTCAGCCCCTCATAGAACTAAAGAGAAGTATGGCCTTGCTCTGGATTAGGCTTTGGTATAAGGGAACGTTGTGCCTGATTTGGTCATCTACCTAGACCACTAAAACTTTCTCTGTATCAGCGGTAAGACTGTTGTGCTTTTACCAGTCACGTGTTCCCTGGAGTAGCACTTGTAATTTTCTTCAACAACTTTACCTTTGTGTTCACACCTTGGCTAACTGGCCCAAAAGGATTAGCTTTTGGCCTATCTTAGCTTTCAACCTGCCTTCCTTACTAAGATTAATCGTTCCTAGCTTTTGATTGAAAGTGAGAGACACGTGATTCTTCCTTTCGCTTGAACACTGAAAGGTCGTTGTAGGGTTATTAACTGACCTAATTTCAATTTTTTTGTGTCTCAGGGAATAGGAAGGCCAGAGGAGAGGGAGAGAGATGGCCAGTCAGTGGAGCAGTGAGAACACATACATTTATTGAGTTCACTGTTGCATATGGGCACGGTTCATGGCACCCTCCAACAAATAGTAATATCAAACATCACAGATCACTGTAATAAATACAATAATAATTATATTTGACATACAATTTGAAAATTTGAAAAAGTTTCAAGTATGGCGAGAATTACCAAATATGACACACAGAGACACAAAGTGAGCATATGCTGTTGGAAAAATGGTGCCAACAGACTTTTCAATGCAGGGTTGCCACAAACATTTAATTTGTAAAATAGTGCATATCTGGGAATTGGAATAAAATGAGGTGAACTTGTTCAAAGAAAAGGTGTTTGGGATTTTTAGCCTCCTCTCCCTTTTATGAGTTTACAATTTGAATGAAAATTGACAGATTCCATTCCAAAGTCACTCAGCTATTCTTACCAATTTATTTCCTTTTTTTCCAAACCACAAGTTCTTTGAGAAAGTCCATCTTTCATCTCTCCAACAGTTAATTCATTTTCCCCCAACCGGCCCCCTTCTGTATGACCCTTTTCTTTCCAGATTTAAAATCTCTTCATAATGTGCCTTTTTAGATTTCTTATTAAAGTTTCCATGCATCAAATAAATACCAGATGATAGGGACTGTTCCCTTTTCCATACTTTTTGCCATGTGGGTAATAAATACATCTATATTTTTAAGTTTCCATCAATTAAACATACTGCAGTGGCTATTTTATTTTATTTCATTTTAAATCAGTTATCTGTAAGTTAGAATGGATGGGAATGGGATATTATTGGACTCTTGTTTGCAATTATTTGGACATTAGTAAACTTCTCTTGGAGATCCAGTCCAAGAAAATAGATTGAGGGCCAGAAATAGAAACGGGATTTTTTTCCCCCAAATGAAGGAAGTCATTGTTTAAAATAATACTTAAAGAGACTAATTTCCCCTTTCCTTTTAATATTTCTGAACATACTCTTCTAAGACCCTTGGTATCATTTCATTAAGTTGTTTGCATTTTCAATGCAGTGATTTTTATGCTGAACATAAATTAAAGTCTTGTCATTCCTTCATATCCAAGTTGAGTCTGTAGGTTACAGGTGATTTTTTCTTTCTTTCCGGATGGGTCATAGAATAACATAAATGAATTCATGCTGGGGGTTGGTGCTTATAGTTTTGTTTGCATTCTGCTTTCACTGTTTTCAGTTTATTGTTAAATTAAAGGAATATTTGTAACTTTGGTTACTCCCTGGTAATAGGGACATCTTAACCTGGAAAACAGGGGGTAATGAAGAACAGGGGTTAGATGTCAGCTTTCAGTTTGCAGGTCTCGAAAGGTGCCCAGAATCAGGCAAAGCTGTCCGAGTTGTTTAGCACAGATCACTGTATGAGTAACCACAGTGTTTCCCCTGGTCCCCCTGAAACCCCCACTTTTCAGATCTCTGAGTCTGGCAACACTTGAAGGAAGCATACAAACTTGTTGAATTACAATTGATAAGTTGAAGCGATGAATTTGTGCAAGACAGTGAATGCCCAGCATCTCTGCTTGAATGTTTACACAGTATAATCTCCTGAAATATAGCCAAGTTTCCATGTGTGATAGGAAATATATGGTGCTTACCTTCAGGATCTGAAATAGGACTTGGGAAAAAATTCTAGAGATTAAATTGTCAAGATGATTTTTGCTTAAATATGTGAAGGCCAAAGAACATTTACTCTTCATAAAGAAGATTTAGCCATTGTAGTCAACTCCCAAGGAAAATTTTCTCTTCTTTGAGGTCCTATTCATCAGATGCCTGCCTCAGGGTGCTGGATTTTGTACTTCTGCAGAAGTTAGAGCATTCTTCCCACTCCAGCAAGGGGAGACTTGCTGGCTCTCAGTTTTGCTGCAGCACAAATGAAATGCTAACTGAATTCCGTTCAATAGTATCTCTGGTGTAATAGCACCATTTTCCTATCTTTTTTTTTTTTTGTATTGTGGTAAAATATACATAACATGAAATTTACCATTGTAACTATTTTTAAGGGTACAGTTCAGTGGCATTAAGTATTCTTACATTGTTGTGCCGTCATTACCCACTACTAGCTCCATACTTTTTCATCATCCTGCAGTGCAACTCTATACCCATTAAACAATAGTTGCCGTTTACCATCCCTACAGGCCCTGGCAACCATCATTCTACTTTCTATGTAGTGAATTTGGCTACTTATTCTAGGTGCCTCATGTAAGTAGAATCATGTAGTATGTGTCCTTCTGTGTCTGGCTTTTTCACTTAACATCCTCAGCATCCACGTTGTTAATATGTGCCAGAGTCTCCTTCCTTTTTAAGGCTGAATAATATTCCATTATATATACACACCACATTTGGCTTATTTATTCATCCATTGATAAGCACTTAGGTTGCACCCATCTATTGAGTATTGGGAATAAAGCTGCTCTGAGCATGGATGCACAGACACCTGAATGAGTCTCTTCTTTGGGGTATATAGCCAGGAGTGGAATTGCTGGATTATATAATAATTCTATTTAATATCATGCAGAATTGTCATACTAGTTACCGCAATGGCTGCACCATTTTCCATTCCCACCTGCAGTCTATCAGGTTCCTTTTAGTGGACATAATTCCTTGCTCTACCCCACCTCTACCCCCAAATATGGGACTGGTAGACTACTGATTCTTATCCGAAAAGGTTTTTCTCCATTTTGGGGGTATGGGAGGAATTTTACTCCACATTTATATTGTGGCCAAGGAAAGTAGAAATGTATAAAAAGAAGATAAGAATTAAAATGTAGAAACTGTGGCATAACAAATGCAGAGGATGAAATTCAGCTTTCACAAAGAATACAGGACTCTCTGAATTTAAACAAAATGCTGTAAGCAGCATATGAAACTCTCATCTGTCCATCACTGATTCATTTTAGAGCACACCTGGCCTTGTTGTGCCAGGTGCAAAATGCCCTGTGTGCCTCTGTAATGGCCAAACCTCCAGGGTTTTCTCTTTCCTACGCCAGTATCCATGTGGGCTTCAAAGTTGAACAGATGCCAGGGTGACTCTCAGATGGACTCTTTGCTGCTTGGTGTGTGCCTCTAGATAGTTCAAACCATGTCCTTTCATTTCTGGAAAAAAGAGTGTCAGCTTGGCTTTCTGAAAACAGTTGCCACCCTTAGGCAAAACTAATCGTTGCAATATATGGGTCTGCTCAGGATTTCCAGAGAGATAGACGTGTTTGATACTGACCTATGTCATCCACCCTGACCACATGGAGAGCAGGTTTGGGGTGAATTTAATAACTTACTTCCAATTTCATGTAACTCTCATGATACATCTGGATTAATAAGACCCAGAGAAAGAGCTTCTGTGTGAAACTTTGTAGATTTGAAAACAGCTGTACTGAATATTTTATGATCCTCTTGTCAAGGCCTCTCCTTAGAGCATGACCTAAAGGCGCTGCCACAGCTTCTTTTGTATGAAGACTTGAACATTTCCAATTGCATAAAAAAACTCAAAGAGAGGCAACGTTTCCAAAGCCATAGTTTTGCTTTTTATTTTCTCTGCTGGGATGTTTCTGGGTTTTCTTATTGTAAAATTAGAGTTGCCATAGTGACTTTGTCTATTTCAAACTAGATAGTCCACACTCACAAAAAAGTCTCACTTTAGGGAATTGGATTTATATTTATGAACGTTTAAACATTGTACACAGAAAGTTGCCTGGTAAATAGGCATCTTTGATAGATAGAGTATTTAGGTAAGTTTAAATTTTTGAGGATTAAACAAAACACATTTGTATTTTAATAAGTGTTCAAAATTGCCCTAGGAATTTTACGTCAGTGTTGTCTAGTGCCTCCAGGTGATCATAATTAACAAAATTGTATTGGCCCCACTCATCCAGCTTGAGAACAGGTGGTTCCTGAATACAGGTCTCAGCCTTCATCTCAGTTCTTGCTAATCCAGTGCCTGGACCCTGGCTGGACACAAATCCAAGCCATTGGTGGGGGTGCAGGAGGTCTGCACTTCAGCAGTGTGATTTAGCGGGCTGATTTTTATGACCATGAAAATGTGAGAACAACTGGCTTTGAAGCTATAGGTATTTGAGTCGACTTGAGTATTTATTCCTAGAGTCACTCCTTGTGAATTGACTGCTGATGGGGACCTCTTCCGACCTCTTTGCTGTAGAAGTGGAGGGCAAAATAGATAAAAATCCAGTTAACTCAGAAACTGTGTTGGTTGTGATATGGATATTTGTGATTTTTACTTACTTTGAAATATTTTCCCCTTAAGTATGTGGTTCATTTAGAGCTCATTCTGCTGTGTACGGAAGGACAATTGCCATGAAACTCACAGAACCTCAGGTACATACATGGGTCACTTCCTAGGTGTGTGAATTTGCATGCACCCTGTCCCTTTGGTCTTTACTTCTTCCGGCAGAAAGTGAAATATTGTACTAATTGATCTCTGAGGTTCTTTCCATCTCTACCATTTAATGGATGCTTAGTTTGTATTTTAACTTTCTCTCTTTCAACTCCAAAACTTTTCTCATGCTTGGAACTGGAAACTGCTGATTTCATAGAATCTTCCTCTCTCATTTAGCACAAGACAAAACAGAGCGAGAAGCAGATAGGGGCTGCTGCTTTGGAACCGCCAGAGCAAGAGCCCAGGGCTTCAGTTCTCAAGCTGGGGCTCCCTGCGCTGTGGTACGGTGTGCTGTGGAAAGGGCTTTGCTTCTTACATTCCAGGAATTCGCCATAGGCCTTAGGTGCTGTGGCATCAGAGGCTTCCTTGCACATTTGGAAATCAGGAATTTAACGCACATTGGTTCATTTGTGTCATCAAGTTGTGTCCTGACTCTGAGCACATAGATTCTCGAGAGACCCAAACATGAATTAAACATGTGAATATGGAGGTGCAACAGTTAACCTACTAACTCCAAAATGCCAAGACAGCATATCCTGTAAGTTTAATTGTGATCATCTGGTGTGTTGGGAAGAGCATAGCTTTTGGACTTAGAGCTGTGTTTAAACCCTGCCTGGTTTACTAACTGGAGGAACCCTGAGCAAATTACTTTACCTCTCTGAGCCTGCCTCATCAGCATAAAGGTTGTAAAATAGCTGGTTTGCTGATGCAATGTGACCACATATGTAAAGATTCCTGGAATTTAGTGGGCACTGAGTAATGCTAGCTTTCTTCTATGGACCTTTATTTACTTTTTGGTATTATTAGGGTCTGAAACTTTACAAACTTGGGGCAAACGTCGACAATTTGAAAATGCCAAAGGGTAATTTTAAGCTTCACATGTGACTTGAGGAGGATATTGGCTTTCAGAAATTTAAAAAGAAAGGACTGTTTTGAAGCATTAGGTCAAAATGCCAGACTAATAAATGAGTGAGAAACTCCTTCTGAGCTTTCTTTTTGTAGGTTTACGTCATCACTAAGGATCCAGCCCCTGAGGGAATCCTGTCCCAGACCAAGACAAAAAACCTCCCCCTCACTTGGTTCCTACTTTTTCTTGTTCTCAGCATTTCTTTAGAACATGTCCAGGGAGCAGGCCTGGGTGTCCATTCGCAAAACGTGTTGGTTTACTCCACAAATGCTGATGAGTCTTTTTCACAGGCAGACTGAAATGAGATGAGTAAACTTTCTCTCATTAAAGGATAAAGGAGAAAATGTATCAAAGACTAAGAAGAAAATTGACCCCTACCAGGAACTGAATTTTCTTTCTACAACTTACTCCTCTAGATGAGTATTAATTTTTAACAGGGATATATAGATCGCTTTTTCCCAGGTGTGAATTCATTCCTGTTGCTGTGTATCTGTAGGTCTAAACAGTGTTTGTTCATACTGCTAGTGACGTGGCTGAGCATGAATAATCACTACTCACATAAGTGCTTTAAGAGCCTAACCTTCCTGCAAAGGGTGCTGGTGAGAAGGGTTTTATGTATGAAACTGTATGACACTGTCTAAGAACCTGGAAAGGCTCAAAGTAGATGCGCTATGCCTATGAAACAAAGTGGGCTAAAAAAATTGGAAGTGAAGACTAGGCCATTTCTTTTCATTCCTATTTCCGTTTGCTTTTTAGGATTATAGAATCTTGGGATTGCACATTCCTTAAAGTTGATAGTCCTCCAGTACCTGTGCAACAGTCCTTAACTACACACACACACACACACACACACACGAGAGAGAGAGAGAGAGAGAGAGGGAGAGAGAGAGAGTGAGAATGAACAAATTCATCCACTCTCAGCTTAAACGCTCAAGAAGCCCAAGGAATGTGGTCAGGACACCTGTCACCCCATATATGGCCGGGATTGATTTTGCTGGCTGGGTGCTGGCTGGGTGCCCTTCCTCTCACACCGCCATGCTTTTATTCCTCTCAGCCGATGTGCCATTCAGCAGGGAAGGCTGTGTGTCCTACTCAAACCTGTGGTTGAACCCGTATCCATCCACCCCTTACTCCCCAGGTCAGACAGCTCCTAAGAGATTCACAGGGACTTTGATGTTTTCCTGAGCTGACTGTTCTTCCGGTGAATTTTCCCCAGATTCCTCATTTGCTCTTCACATCTGGGGATAAGAAGCAAAACTAAAGGAATTGCTACGAGGTCTCCTCGGTTATTCGTCTTAGTGCAGGTTTTCTATGGAGAGAGAGTACTTACAAAGAATAGCTAAAGTTATGTCTGCAGAGAGTTTTAAGTCCTTACAAATGATATTCTACTTCAAAGGTAAGACATACAGACTTTGAGCTCAGGATGGGAGGCCAGCAGCCTATCTTTGCTACGGTGGGGAAACTGAGTCTCAGAGCTTTTTGGTCAGAGCATCAGTTTGTCACCATCAAAAACTGGCAAATTAACAAGTTCTAGGTATGCCCAAAGGCTGTTCTGATCTTGGTAGGTCTGGCCAGGTGTGGAATCTTTACCTCTGTGAGTGGGGAGTTCCCACATGTCATCATGCGAAACCAGGCTGATCCGCAGAGGGACGGCTTCCCAGGGGAACGGCAGTGGTTCATTGCTTTGCACTGGTGATGAAGCACACAGCCGTGCCATCTGATTAGCTCCCCTCCCTTATGGGGAGGAAGGTGCGGGCTGTGGAAGCTGCCTTTCGGTATTAAAAAGAAGAAAACACAAGGCCCTAGAGCCGCCGAAGGGTGTGTGTATTCAGCTTTTTATTTTTTGAATACTACTTAAACTAGTTTTATGGAAAGGGGGGGGTTGTTTGTTTGTTTTGCATGTATATTCTAATAATAAATAAAAATAGAACTGTTGCCAAAATTCATTCCAAAAGCAGGCTTTTATTCTTCAAGCACAGGGAGGGAATGAGGCAAAGAAAGAGAGATCGAGTGTCCTTCTTTTCAGTGGGAATTTCCACAGTGCCTCCTGAGGTCGCTGGCGGAGCTTTTGGGCTCCCTTTTGCAGTGCCAGCACCCCTGTGAGGAGCAGGGCCGAGGGCCTGAGGGGCTGGTTCCCAGGCCTCTGCTCCGAGTGCCAGCCACGCCAGTTCCGCTTTTGCTCACCTGTCGTTGCAGCAATATGTAGTGACATTTCAAACTGCTAGCGTGGAAACCAGGTAAAAACTGCCTGGGACAACTGGGAAATTTCATTTAGACAGAATGTCAGACCATAGTCCCCAGTGTAAATACTAGAGGCTTTGCTCTGTCCAGTTATGCAATACCATTTGGTGTGAAATTAAATCAGAGGCCAGTGAAAATCCGGGTAGGATCTAAACGTGTTGAGTACATTTAAGTTTCTCCCCTAATTTAGGAAACCTTATGCGTCTCCACCCTTTGGCATCCACAGGTACCCAGAAGAGGTCCCAACAGTCTTCAGTATGAATGTGATGGTTAGGTTCTCTATCACAGAGAAAACACACAGAATTTATTTAACAAGAAAAAGAGAGCTTTGGTCTCCAGGATCTGGCCTGGCACTGGTTGTTTTAATTTGCCCAGCAACCTAACCCATATTCTTGAATAAGCAAGCTGGACTTCATCTTCCAGAAGGGTGAGCTGTATATATTCACAAGCCATTCTGTTCATTTTTCAAATATGGTATTTTTTTGAAAAAGAGAGGACAGGGTTATTTTCATTCTATTGCTAACCCTTTTTATCTTCCAGGAATCAAATTATCAAATTTCAAGAAACATGTTTTTTAAACTGGATCATGAGTTTCAAAGGTCATCTTTACTCTCCTCAGCAGAAACATTAAACTTGTAAAAAAATTTTTTTTACAAATTTTCCCTCTAGTGAATTTTTCCTACCCCTACCCTCCCACCCTCTAACCGCCCCCCCCCCGCTCCCCACAACACATACAAAAACGTTCAGGGAAAATGTTTGCTTTCATTTCCTGCTATTCAGCACTGTGCATTGTTAAACTGATGCTGTGTTTATACACATCGTGGTTATGGCTGCAGCCCGGCTATTGTTGAAGGATGTTAGACAGCCATTTATCACAGTACGCCAGTAAACCCATTGTAAAAATGTCCTACTAGTTAAATGAGGCTTAGATTTAATGAGGCTGTAAGAATGGAACGGGTTTTTGTCATACTGTAAATAAGGTTCCTATAGCAATGTCATCAGGATTAAGGTGCAGATTCCTTTTGTTTTCAACCAACAATAGTCTCCTTGCCAAGATAAAAAGAAGCCCCTTCCCCTTAAAAGGAATCTTTTGAAGAAGTTGTTGCTTACTCAAAGAAATGCATGAAACAAACATATGTGGCAAGGAGACAAGATCGGGATGGCCTCTTTGGGAAATAAATGACACTCCCCTGAGCTTTTTTGTGTACTACAGCAGCCTGGAGAGCCCCTAGAGTTTCCCTGTTGACTCCTATGGCATGCAAACACTGTTCAAATGCTGTCCCAGCCCCACCTAAGGGAGGGCAAAGCCAGTCACAGAAAGACCAAGTCGGAGATTCCTGGTCAGCCTTTGAAGGGAATAATTGAGTTAAAGACTTGGCGGAAGGGCATCCGCCCTTTTGAACTAAGTGGGGAACCTGAGTAGAAGAAACTGTCCTCTTTGCTTGGTCTTATCAGTGTCCAGTGAAATCTGCCATTTCAAAATCAGAGAGCAAACTGTAGAAAATGACCAGAAATTTTGGTGCACTCAATTTTCCCCATAGGAAGGGAAAATCAGTTATTTTCCTAACATCTAAGGAAATGAATTCAGTGAAAATGTCCCCATACACAGCTAGAAACAAGTGCGAGGGTTCTGCACCGTTACTACTGGGGCTTCAGCACACTATTTACAAAAATAGCCAGTCTCAAAATTGCCCTGTTGGAGAAAAATTTGATTGGCCCAGAAATGAAATAAAGTGGTCTCCATCTTCATTTTGCTAGGGCTCCTGCAAAGCCTCAATTCAAAGAGATTGTTTTGAAGAAGACTAAATTAAGGGATGCCCGGGGTCATTGGATAACAGAGGCAGTTCATTCACCTCTGTGGTTCCAAGTCTTTCTGGACCTGGAATACCTTAGGGGTGTGGTAGCTTCCCATACTGAGCCTGCAGCTTGACATAACAGTCATACCCCTTTTAGGCTTGGACCCCAGATTTCTTCTCAATGAAAATGTCCTGGAGACTCCATTGCTTCTATTTTGGTGATCACCAGAGGCTTAATTTTAGCTCTGGGAGTTTAGCCTTTTACATTTATTTAATATTAAGAGTAAAAAAAGAAGCTCAAGGACTGTTTCCCTTCAGTGCCCAGAGCATGTAACTGGGTTGTACATCCTTGCAGGGAATGCCTGCTGACTTCACCAAGAAGCTGCATACGGACCAGGCTCAGCACGTGCTGGGCATCCTCAGCCAGGATGGTTGACTCTGCTGTTGTCTCCATCTGCAGAGGCCCTCTAAAGCCCTTCTTTCCCAGACCCCGCGTTTGTTGTAAGTTCCCACCACCCTTTTTGCAAAGCCACGTAAAACACTGTTGGCAAAGAAACATGGCCATGCTCTCTCAGCCCTTCCTTCCTAATAGGTTCATGTAGCCCCACACTGCCAGACGAAATGTGTTTCTAGATACATCTTAAGGCAATTCATTTTCAAGTCAAACCCTCAGGCAAGAATTCCACTTGCCTGTGTCACCAGAGCATAAGTTAGTTACTCATTTACAAATGTTTGTTGAGGCCTGCTACACGTCAGGTACTGTGCTCAGGAGACCCACAGTGTGCGTCAGGCGTGATGCCTGCCATGTGAGAGCTCACACACAAGTGAGTCTCAGACTTCAGTGTGCACAAGTCATTCTCCACCTCCAGGAGTTGTGATTTGATGAGTTTGAGTGGAACCCAAGCATCTTCACTCTGACACGCACCACAGGTAATTCTGATGCAAGGACCACAGGAGAAATACTGGTAAAATGAGGATGTAAGACATAGATACATCGTTATTTCCAGTACTGCAGAAGCCACCTGAGTGAAAGTCCTCATGGAGTGCTGTAGGAACAGAGGAGAAGAGATTAACGCCACAAGATGGGCCAGGACAGATCCATAGACCCTTAGGCAGGATCATCTTTAAGCCAGATCTCAAAGAGTGACCCAACCATGGCCACTGGACTGTGCTAAGCAGAGAAGGCCTTCCAGAACAAGAAATAGCAAGATCGGGGGACTGAGATTTCAGGCTAAAAGGCACAGAGGGGTCAGTGCTGCCAGAGCCCAGAGTGCAGATTAGGACTCCGGAGGAGCTCAGGAATTCCGGGGTCATTCCTAAGCCGTGAAAAGCTTTTGAAGATTTTTAAGCAGAGAAGTGAGACAACACAATTTCTGCTTTTATTCTGTAGTAATCAGTTGAGGTGGGTTTGAGCAGCAATAAATGAGCAGGAAGGGCAAAATGAGAGGAGGCAGAAAATAGGCACCGTCTCGTGGCTCCCTTCTACTCCCCTAGTTCCTTTGAGGCAGGCTTAATGGGTGATTCCACTTTCAGTTGAGGAAATCAAGGTTAAACGACTTGCCCCTGATTACATGGGTTACGTACGTGGCGAGTAGGAACTAGGGCACAGGTCTCCTGCCTCCAGATCTCCCACTGGATCTCCCACTGCAGCCCTCAGTCAGGGGGATGAAAAATGTCCCACCCTATACCCCTTTGAATTCTGTGATAATGAGGTCCACTGCACAAAGCAATAGTGTTCTTTTGAAATTTCCTCTTAACATTGTTAGAACACGTAAGTGACCGTGAAAGTTAAATGGACATTTGTGATAACACACTTCTTTTCATATTAAAATAGCAGCATCCCCCATGGAGTTTGGGGGCCCCAGGGGTCCTTGGTAAGATTCTAAATAGAATAAATTTCTGGTCCTAAGGTAAAAATCCTTAGTAGCAAAGTCCCTGATTCAGCCAGGTTTAAATGCTAAATACGAGGACATTGAGCATTCAGAGTCCCCTTTATCCATCATAACACATGCCGCCTGCTGGCAAAGACTACCTCCCTCACTCTGAGCCCCAAATTCACACTGCACATGGGTCAGGTCGGCAGTGGAATGGTGTTTCTGAGACTTTACAGCCAAGGTCCTTAGTCATGATGGCCAACCACTGTCACATCAAATTCCCAAATGTCATAAAAGCAGCTAAAAGCTGGAAAAAAAAAGCCAAAAAGGGGAAGGCACCAAGGGGTGAGATGGAGTTTCACACTGGGTTTCAGAGCTACAAAGTACACAGATCATGCCATCAAGGTCCCCATCTCCGTCTTTTCAGGACAAGAAGTGGAGGCCCAGAGATGGGAAGGGGTTTGCTCAGACCCCCACAGCTGGTTAGTGCCGAGGCTGGAATGACAACCCCAAGGGGCTCTCCTACCATGCTAAGCTGCTGCTTTCTTGTCTTACAATACCGTGCTGCCCACAGATTATTTTTCAGGGACCCACCGGGATAGTTTATGAGTTCTTTAAATGCAAAAATGAAAATATAATCTTGGGAAGCCAAAATGCCCATGAGACCAGGTTCAGGACTCATCTCTACTGCTTACCAGCTGTGTGGTCCTGAGCCAGACTTTCTCCAAGCTTGTTACGTCTTCTGAGGAAAGGAGCCAATATTCTCACTCTGCCCTCTTACAGAGTCTCTCTGAGAGTGAAATGTGTCATTTTATGTAGAAATTCTTTGCAAACTGAAAATCCCCGTTATGATATATGCCATTAAACTCTTGGCTGCCCAACGCTGGTGCAGAACACCACTGCAGGAAGGTCACCTCCGCAGCATCTGTAGCTATTATTTTCTGTGTCTGTTTCAGAAGCACCTGGCCCTATTGCTGATCCCACAAATCTAGGCTTCGGAGACAGACCTCGCTGTTGTCAAATCCCAGCTCCCGCATTTGCCCCCTGCTGCTCATTGGTAGCTCCCTTCACCTCACCAGAGCTCAGATTTTCATCTGTAAAGTGGCACAAAAAACAGCATTTAATATATGAGTTGGTGAACATCGGTGTGATTATATGTGCAGATTACTTAGTGCAGCCTGAAATAGCAGAATAATTGGACCCCTATTACCACTGATAGTGTTTCAGTCATTGTATTTATTATTTATTCTGATCTGGACAAGGAGTGAGATGGTAGAGCCCCATGAAGGTAGGGTCAAGACTTTTTTGTCAGCTGAATCTGCAGGTCTGACAAGATCTGGCAGTAAGAGATGCTCAGTGAATATTTAGGAGGGAAGTGATGAGATCATACTCGAACACATCAGAACTTTTAAGATTCATGATATTCTGTTTCATTTCATTTTGGGCTGTACTTAAGGACAGTCCCTCATTCATTCATTCCACAAATGTTTATGGAGCACCTATCACTTGCCAGGCTCTGTGCTTGACAATGGATGGATATATATTAGGCATCAAATAGGCACAGATTCGGCTGTGGTAACCTAACCAGAGAGCCTGAAGAACAAGCAAATAAACAGACGAGTAAAACAAATCCAGTTATGAATTAGAATAAGTGTCATGAAGAAAACATAAAAAGGGAGTTAAAAAATTGATGGGGAAATGCTTTCCTGGACTGTCAGGGAATGCCTTCTAAAAACAAAAAGGTTAACCCTTGGCATCTCATGCTTGTTGAAGAAAGTTGTCTAAATTAGTTTAATCCATTCCCTTGTAGCCATGAGGGATGGTGTCTCGTACATCTTGGCTTCCCCAGCACCTGGTGCAGGATTGGTGCAGAGCAGCTCTGAAGAACACTGTCGAATGATGCCAAGGCTCGTTCTGAAGCAAACCCTTCAGCTCTCCGCAACGGACAGGATCCAAACTCTGCCTTTTTCCTCCCTTGCCTCCACCTGACTGCACACACCCTCCTCGGCCTTGTCAGCCTCCTGGACATGCCCTCTGTGCTGGGCTTCCTATGTATCAGCTATCAATATCCAGCGCGTGCTGGCTCTTGTCAGTCTAATTTTGAGTTGCTGCTGCTGCCGGACACCCGGCACTTTATCAGCCACACACTGTTTAGCTCCTATTACCACTGATCTCAGAATTGCTAATAAACAGCAACACCAAGGCCATATTTTCTGGTCCCTGTCAGGCCACCGCTTTCCTGGGTGAAATAAAAGTCCTATTAACATGCTCCTCCTCATTGCCTCTGACAGTTTGATTAATTAGGCTTCCTCTTTAGATGACCTCTGCACTAACACGACAAGGAGGTGAATATAAAATGAATAGTTTGCCCACATAATGGGCTACTGTGAGTTTGGGAATTTTATCAAAGCCGACTGTCAGGAGTTCTGAACTTGTGTAAAATTCCATGGCATGTAGCAGCCCAGAAGAATGGCTTCTGGTCCAGTGGGCTCTGTCACATACAGATCGGACCTGATGCCAGGTGCCCCAGAGCGGAGACGGCCCACCTGACAAACAGCAGCCTGTCGACCCTTTGTTTATGCAGCCCAGTTCATAGAGTACAAATCTAATGCTCTTTTCCCATTATCAAATAAAATGACCTTTTGTTTTCAACAGCTTTTCTTCCCCCCTCCTCCCATCCCTCCCTGTTAGAAAACACATACTTTAACTTTGTGGCTGCTTTGCCTCAGAACACTAATGCAAAACCATTACAAAAGAGCACTTGAGTTAAATGTCCATGTTTCTATTGTAAGTCGCTCTTTTCAGGGAAATCAGTAACTTGGACATCAAAAGTCATTTTAGACGGGAACTTGGCATGGCGGGGTGGGGAGGTGGGTTGGGGGGAAGCTCTGACCGTCTTGGCAAACAAATTGGGTTGCTTGTTTCCATTACGGGAATGTATAGTCGAATGTATAGTCGGAGGGGGGCTCCCTGGCTGCTTTGCTGTTAGACACTTCTTCAGAGAGGGAATGGCTAGGGAAGCCATTAGCCAGATTGAGATATACAAGGGGCTCTCTAATTGCTTTGCCTAGCAGACTCTGTAGATATTTTAAATCCTGCCTGCATGGAAAAATGGAACAGCCTGGCAGAGTGTGGAGGCTGCCACAGGCAAACAAACGTGGACAAAGGTGCCAGAAGATGGAAAGGTGTTTGTTTCTTCTCCTTACTTATATTGTTCTTGAGTTTTTTTCCCTTCATAGTGAGTTGTTCTTAAGTCACACCACGTAACAGCTAGCACTTTTAAAAACATCCCACCCATCCGTGTCTTCCAAAAAAATGTCGTTTCAGTGATGCCGAGATCAAGCCAGTGAATACCTAGCACAGAGCTCCCTGCTTGCTTAGGTGCTCAGGACATAGTTGTGAGGTTGAGATCAATTAGGAGTCTTTGCTCAGGACGATTCTCAGTGAGTGAAACGGTAGGAGGAGAGGGTGGGAGAGGGAACTTGCCCGTATCTCTTAGCATATCCCCTTTTCTATGCTCAGTTGGAATTCCCAGGGCCAGGAAGGAACTTGAAACCTTTGACCTTGACTGCAAAGCTATTCATTTTGTATCAAACTAAATTTGGGTTGGGTTGACAGCTGTCTGCAACCAGCTTAGTGAAACACTGGATGGTTCATGAGAAATGATCGTATCAATAGCAAATGAGGTGCTCAAGAAGGTACATATCCCTCCACCATCATTTTGGAGATGATAATAGTGACACTAGAGAAAGTAGAAATTGCTTGATTAGAGGTTATGTTAGCTCAAGCAGATACTTGTACGTCCATGCTCATAGCGGCATTATTTACAATAACCAAAGTGTGGGAGCAAGCCAAGTGTTTCTCAACAGATGAATGAATAAACAAATGCATATACAATGAAATATTATTCAACCTTAAAAAGGAAGGACTTTCTGGCGCATGCTGTAGCATAGATGCATCTTGAAAACTTAATGCTAAGTGAAACAAGCCAGACACAGAAAGACAAAGATTGTAATGTGTGCTTCTGTTTATATGAAGTGCCTAGAGTAGTTAGATGTGGAGAGGTGGGAAGTAGAACCGTGGTTGCCAGGGGATAGGGGAAGGAGGAATGAGGAGTTACCATTTAATGGGTACAGACTTTCAGTTGAGGAAGATAAAAACAATCTAGTTGTGGAAGGTGGTGATGCTTGCACGACAGCGTGAATATAATGAATGCCATAGAACTACGTATTTAAAAAGGCTACAGTGGTAAATTGTACGTCATGTGTATTTCACCACAATAGGAAGATGTAGTTAGTGACAGATTGGACCAGAACTCAGGTCCCCTGTTCTCAGTCCTGTAGTGGGATGGAAGGGTCTTTGGTGTTGGAGTTAGAAAGTATGGAAATTGGTTCTGTGCATTAGTCAAGGTTCTTTTGACAAATCATGCCAGCATTTGAGCCTTCGTTCCTATTTATGATATGAAAGGGTTGAATGGTGTTCCCATTATGTCAGCCTTACACACCCAGGGCCCTTCCTCATCTATTGAATACTCCCACCGGACGTTTTAATGAGGACAGCCTGTTTTTTGCTCTCTGTATTTTCTCTCTGTCACAGGTCACTCAGGCAAAGACTGAATACCTAGGCTTAGGTGTTGTCAGGGGAACCCAAGAGTGAAAGAGAAGACAGAAGCTTTAGAGGGACTGTTTGTTTCCCCCAGACTTAATTTCACAATTCCCAAAGAGGGGGAAAAAATTAATATAGTTGCTTTTAGGAAATTGCTGTGTGTCCTGTTCTTTGATCCCAGTGTGGTGATCACTGACTCCCAGAAATCCTGACAAAGTCAGAGGACATGCTGAAATTTATTTAATTAAGGTAGGGCTGGTTCCATGTCATACACAGCTATCGGAATTTAAGAAATGAATGCTGTCATGAGTTGCATCTAAGATTTTTTAATACTTCGGCATGCTACTGAATACTTTAAACATTTTTTTAACTAGAGTAAATTAAACAAGTGGGGAAAACCCCAACAAACCAGCACAGCCTAAAAATACAGACATAAAGCCAAAAGGAAAAGTAGAATGGAGCAAAATTACAATAGATGTCTTTCTAAAGTGACTAAATTTATTTTTTTTAACTTGTAATGTTATTTGGGATCCCAGTGAATGTGCATTTTATTTTTGTGCCAGCCCTGAGGTGAATTTATTTGGAATGTTTATTTTTAATGGATTAGCCATTATGAAGTTAGGTAATCTTGGAAAAATGTGTGCCACTTAAAAAAAATGACATTTCATGTGTTTGAGAGTAATTCAGAAACCACTATTAATTTCCAGTCTTGTTATGGACCACTTCTTCAGGAAGGCAAGTGCATTTGATATGTTTGAAGCACTTTGTAAGACAAGCAAAACAATTTGGAGCAATTGGAAGTGACATTTCTGCCCCAAGCACATGGCTTTATTTTTATTACTTTGCAATGCAGGTGGAATGCAAATCATGCCTCTCGTCAGTTGCCTCTCTCAATTTCATATATTCCACCTTTCTGCACTTTAAGGGCATACTTTTCACCTAATACCGTGATTCTATCTTGTTTGGTTTCTTTTTGACTTTTCCAGTAAATAGCCATTTGTTTTTACACCTGTGTTTGAACTCATTACAAAAGCTTTAATCAAGTTTCTTTCAAAATATTGCTTTCACTTTAACTCTCACCAGCCAACAAGAACACAAAAAGACGTTTGTTCTGCTTTGAAAGTAGTGCCTTTTCCAGAAAATCTTGTGTCCCTTAGCAGTTGCATTCATCCACATATAAAATGTGGTCTGAGAGCAATGCACAGTTCCAAGCACGCGGGTGCTTGGCAGAAGCATAAGGTGGGCTCATTCCTGCTCAAGACGAGTTTGCTATTTACTTAGGCAGTCTTTCTTCTAGTGAAAAATGTCACTGATTCATACTGTTTTCATCTAGACAGGACCCCATCAAACTAGGTACTGGTTATCCTCTTAAGACAGAAGGTGCCCGAGAAGGGGTCTACTATTACCAGGCGTGCAAAGTGTTACCTGCTCCCTAACTTCCCTGCAGAGCCAAGACTTGAACCAGATCTGGCTGGCTACAAAGTCTGGGTACTTTCCACTTTACCACGTCACCTTGTGGACATGGTTAGCCTCTCTCTCGTCTGCCTCCTTTCACCCTGTCTCAACTCCAACTTCTCTTTCCCTTCCCACCTTTTGCCCCCTTTTCTCCCTTCCGCCCTATCCCGTGAAAGGAGCTCTGGGACAGGACACTGACCCTAAAGGCAGGCTGAGCCGAACTTGCTTCCCGCCTGTGCTGGGTGACCTGGACAGGTTATTTGACTTTGCTAAGTCTCAGATGCCTCAGCGGAAAACAGACGGTACTGATAGTTAAAAGTAGTAATCGTAAGCTCTAGCATGTAAAGCATTCTGTCTGCCTCGTGCTTGACACAGAGGAGCTCTCATTAATGGTAACCGCTCTTATCTTTACTATCTTCTCATCGTAGATGCTGTTTCTAATTTATGACTTTTCAAAATGTATCATTTCCTACTGGGTCCCCAGCAGAGTGAAAGGGGAAGCAGGTGGGGAGGATTGGTTTCTGGAGATGATGTGTCTCTGTGAGCAAAGGGATATATTAATATTGCCTCTGAGAAATTTCTCATGTGATTGATCTGCAGCAAATTAGAATCAAAGCTTCATAGTGGTAACTTTTGTTTTTAATGAAGCCCTAATGAATTGTCGGGTGAAATGTCACCTTGCATGTACCTCGCAGGTGGAGGTAGTCGCTCCATCCTAAGCACAGAGTGAGTGCTTAGTAACTTTTGTTGCGTGGCCGTGTGAGTGAAGTAATGAATGAATGCCAACACTCACCACGTTGTTTAAAAATATTTTCCTATCTGGTTCCTGTGAAATGGACTGGCTTTGGAGCGGTGTGTCATCTCTTCCCCTTTGCCCCCTGCTGCCCTGACTGACTTCTTCACACATAGTAGGCAGCCAGCAAATGCTTCTCTTGCTTCTCTAGACTCTTTTTCTGCCAGAGACAATCCTGCCACACTCATGCATTTCACTGGACTAAGTAAGTACCCCTACATCCTAGATCTTAAGTCACTGGGCTCCATTTCTGTTTTTTCGAAAATGTCCTCAGTCTTTCTGTCTGGGGATGACTCTTCTTTCTCCCCTCCTAGAGTCTCAAGATTTTCTTCTGAAACTGCTGTGCTTGGGGGGGGTTTCTCTGTTTTTCAGATTCTTCCCAGTTCCTTCCACAACTTTCTGCCAATTTTTACATTTCTACCTAAATTAGGTATCTTGAACGTGTATGAGGTTCTCCCTTCTTGCCCTCTTTGAATCATGATACCCGTGAGCCAGAGATCTTCAAAGACAAATACATTTGTTTTAAATCTGCTTGGTGCCAGGCACTCAGCTATGTTGTAAGGATACCATGGTCCAAAAGCCCTGCCTCCTGGGACAGACGCTCCAGTACAGGAGCCATTCAGTATGGGTGTTTCGGAGTGATGAGTTGGGAATAAGAGGGCTGCCTATCCTAGCTTGTGGGTGGGGCTCTGAAGGCTCTAACGGAGCCACAGCACTTGTTCCCACTGGGTCTCAGGAATGGGGAAACAGAAAGTGAAAAAGAAAGGGGACCAAGGAAAAATGCAGGCCGTGGCCCTGGGTACCAACCCTTTAGAAATGTTTCCCACTTTCATAGTTGGGATTGAATTAAAGGACGGAATGGGAGAGAAATATGAGACTGGATCACAGAATCAAAGATCTGTTGCCAGGCTCTTAGAATGAGGGGACAGTTTTTGGAGGCATAATTAAGGGATTACTGCAAATTTTAGTCCATCTAAAGAATTTCATACATTGTAGATGCTTCTAAGAGTGATTGGTTTCATAGAAGAGGATAAGAGGATTGTGGCTAATGTTGTATAAAAATGTGATCTCTTAACTTGTTCCATTTCTGATTCTCCACGTGAAACAGATGATCTCGATTGTCTCATGGTCAACCCTGAATTATGAAAGTCTGGGAAGATTAAAAGGAGTGTAAAGAGCTACTTGAATCTTCCCTCAGCAGCAATGGAAAGCATGTGTTTCTACTAATAACTCCTGGGAAGTAGTTGGTCAGTAAATGCTATAGCTGTAATTAAAATGGCATTTCTGTGGTTTAATTTCTTTTAATTAATTAGAAAATCTGTCATCTGAGTATGGGGTGGTATAATCCCTTCTAGAAATGGGGGGAATACTGTTTCTGAGACCAGAAAGCAATATTTCCTAAAGAGTATTTCTGAAGAGCACAAGACCTGCTGGTCAATTCATGGGATGAGGACAGAGGTGGGGGGATTGATTTGGAAAGTTCTGCTCACTGTGTCCTCTTGGAGAGTCACAAGGTGCGCTGCAACACTGAAGGCTCTAGGTCCTGCAGTAAAGAAACCTCTTTACTTTAACTCAGCTCTTCACCAGTGTGTTTGGCTGCAGCACCCTACTTTTAACCCAAGACCTATTATCATTCCACATAACACACTTTGGAAATGTAGTTGTAGTGGGATTTCTTAGCATCCTCTGGATGCATCCTTATGGTGATTCCGAAAAAGTAGGCATACTTCATACACAGGTCAAAGGCCTCAGCCACTGATTTGCTGGCAGTGCCAACTCAGCCCCGACCGTTTATTGAGGAATAGGAGCCTGTCAGGAGAGTGTGGTGGAAAAAACTCTGGGTATGGAGTCAGACAGTTGGGGCCTAGTCTTGGCCTGCTATTTACTAGATTTGCTATGTATTGCCCACTCTACTAGGCCCTAATAACCATCTCTCACTCAGGAATCTAGAGCATAGAACAGGAGCAGAGAAGCTTCTTCTGTAAAGGGCCCCATAGCATATACCCTAGACTCTGCAGACCATACGGTATCTGTTATGTCTCCTCTGCTATTGCAGCATGGAAGCAACCACAGACAATACGCAAATGAGTAGGTTGGGCTGTGTCCCAATAAAACTTTATTTGCAAAAAATAAGTCAATAAGCCAGCCTTGGCCCACAGGACCCGAAAGAGTAAAGACATGTAAAGCAGGACCTGCCCCCTAGTCTAGAGTATGTTGAAGGCTTTATATATATGTTACCTCTAATTAATCCTGTGGGGTGCTACAATTAATGCCTCAGTTTATACACAAGGAAACAGAGGCACAAGATGTTAAGTAGCTTGCTTAAGGCAATACAGTTAATAAGTAGGATCAAGAATTTGCTTTTACCTTCCAAACTAAACTTCCTTCCCTTGTGACATCAGAAAAACACGTTGTAAATTACAAAGATATATATAAATAAGATGTAGTATTAGCTGAGGAAATTCCCGTTTACTTGGACTTTAGGAGGCAACTCATGAGGGGAAGCATATAATAAAATAAGCTTACAGCTTCCTCTTGTCATCTCTACTCTTACTTCTACACTATGCCACAGGCCCCCACCTTGAGCACAGAGTATTATTCTCTTTCTCCTCTTTCAACAATGACTGGGGTTTCTAGGGCACCACAGTTTAAAGAGATCACCTTCTTCTGAAAATTACCCAAATCCGTCAGCCATCTATTGAACATAATAGCGAAACATTAAACATTAAAGTGTCGGGAGCTATAGATTTGGTTTTATAATAGGAGCTTAGAGTTCAAGCAAATTCAGATGATTTCTTAATAAAAAATAACCCTGTGTACATTCATTTATATTTTTCTTCCTAAGTGGAGTAAAACCAGCCCTAGAGTCAAGTTGGAAATGATTTTCATAATTTGGGGTAATTAAGACACTTCCCAGATCTCATTAGCAAAAGCCCAAAATAGAATAATTGGCATATAATTAGTGACTGGCAAGCCTTCAGAGGTTTGGAGGGTTTGTTCTTTTCTGACTCTGGAAGTACAAGGGCCTAACCTGAGTCTGTCTGAACCCAGGATATGTCGAGACCAGGCCCCATCCCTTCTCCTGTTTGTTTGTCCAAGTCCTACTTGCTTTGTTCCGCCAAATGCCACATCTTTCTGTTAGAACATTGGCCACTTTTGTCACTTCCTACTTCAGTCTTTCTCCTGTGTGGAGTCGTTTCCTAACACCTGTTTAGTGGGTTTCTTCTCTGTGGGTAACAACAGGCAAAATGCCACGGGAACACCACCGGAAGAGGGGAAGATGCTGTCCCTGCCCTTGAAGAGCTGTTGGTCTGGGTGAGGAGGCAGCACCACATGGTAAGAGCTCAAGAAAGATAGGGTGGCAGATCAGGCAGCGAAGGCTGTTGTGCCGTTGGAGCACCTAACTTTTCTCGCACTCCCCACGCTTCCGAGGGCTACCCTGGTTATCTCTGTTGACCTCATAACAACTCAGAGGCTGTGTAGGTAGGAACCCAAGATCAGTACCATCTTACACCTGAACAAGCTGAAGCACAGGGGAGTTTGGTGATTTCTTCAGTGCCACACAGTAATCTGTGGGGTAAAAAAAAAAAACCAGTCTCCTGCCCTGTTGCCCCACCCATGTCTAGAGGGATGCGCAGCGCATGGCGCATGGTTTCCTAAGTATCTGACCCCTTTATCTTGTCTGGGTAAAGAGTATGAACGTTGAAGTCTTGGGATCCAAATCCCAGATCAGCCACTTGGCTGTGACTCTGGTCAGTAATTTACTTAAACTTCCTTAGTCTTATTCTTCATGGATAACTTGAGACTGTAATCCAGACCTTGCAGAACTCTTACAGAGATTAGATAGAGGACAAAATGTGGAAAGCACCTAGCAGGTGTTGAATAAGAGGAAACTTGTTATAATTATACTCTGCCTAGAGCCCATCATTCCCCATGCACTCACGTACTTCTTCTCAAGTCTGTCTCCTCTACTGGACCATGAACCATGTCTTGATCAGCTCTGACACATAGTAGGGCTCAATATATTGTCTCATTTAACAAACACCTAGCACTTAATGTAAGGCACCGTCTTTTACTAAATTTTGTGATAATCCCTTGAGGTGTAAAAACTACACAAATGTGGAAACTGAGGCATAGGAAAATTTGCCAGCGTCCACCCAGCTAGTAAGCGGTGGAAGAAAGATTCAAACCCAATTGTCCAGCTCCAGAGTCCATGCTTTTCCCAGTCATGTGCTACTATCAAGTGGACTGGGTGGCCAGGCCCCTCAGCTCTGTTTCCCCCAAGATTCCTGTTCCTCGGCCCTGGAGGCTTATTTTGTTAACAAGTCAGAAGAATTCTTTCATGAGGTTGGGTTCCCTCTGTCTGCCTCCCTTGCACTGATATTTTGATCTGGATCTTTATCTCTGAATCCTGAAGTAGCAAGTAAAGATGACATCTGAACCCTAGGCCTAAATTTCAGGGCAAAACTCTAGACGTGTTTTCAATGAAGAGGGAGGGTTGCTCACAGGTCAACCGGGTAGGGGAAGGCAGGGAGGGAGACCAGACTCAGTGTAGAATTCGAGTAAGTGTTGATCCAGAAGAGCCCCAGATCACACAGCCATGCCTAGATAACAAGACAGGTTCTTATTCTCCTACAAGGCTAGGATTTAGAAAGCAGCCCCTTCCAAGCCTCCTGTCATTCAAGGGTTGGAATTTGATGGGGAAAAGAGAAGCTTTCAGAAAGCACTTAAAAGCAAATGACAAAACAAGGAATCCATCTCCCAGACCCCATTTGAGCTTCTGTCTCAGGTAAGATGTGCAATCATTTGCAGAAGTGTGTAATCAGTTTAATAGAATCATAGAAAAGCTTGAATGAACAGGGAAAAGAACATATTAAAGCAAACACAAGGTAGTAAAAAGAGAATCCATTCTGAGTCGTGGGTGGGTAACTCAGCGTTTAGGCGCTAGTTCTTTAATGCATCCCGACGCTGGAAGCCCAGCAGCTCTGAGGTAGGCCTGGTGATGACAATATCCATTAAAGTTAATTTCCTGATAGAGGCCACTTAAATCTGATGGTTGTTTTCATTTGTTCCACTGCTAATTTCCTTCTGCTCAACTGGAGGACGCTCTCTGCCCCTCCCACAGCCAGCACAGGTGGTCTCAGAGAGGGCTCTCCATCACAGCCTTGGCCATCCAGAGATGACCATCCTGACCACACTCTCTAGGCGGGAGGTGACGTCTTTACTTCTCGCTGGAACCTATGTGTTGCCTGATGGGGGAAATATAAGTGCTCATCGTAGAAACCAAAAGGTACATTGACTTATGAACTGAGAAATCTCATTCTGTTACTCAGCAAGAATGCAAATCCACATAGATCTTAATGGGAAAAATCTGAGCCCCAGCTGTGTCCAGAATATCGGGGTGAGATCCAGGATTTCCAGATCACACATACTCAGTTTCATTGTTGGAAGAACTAATATAAACACAGACTAAAACATCAAAGCAGGAGAAAAACATCTCCTGATAATAACAGCCAGCCCAAGGTTTCTGAAAGATCAGGCCTGCTCAAAATGTTTTACATACTAGAACTTTGCGAGGTACGTTTTGTTGTTAATGTGCAACTTTATAAATGAGAGATGCACAGAGAGGTAAATTCACAGCCAGGATGTGAACTAAGGATGCCTGCCACAAATGCTAGTGCTTCCCTGACTCTCGTCCTGGCCCCAGCTCCGGAGACCTTGTTAGAGAATGCACATTCTCAGGTCCCACCCTAGACTTAGGGAACTTTGAAGTGGGCCTTTTGGGGGATTCGGATGCACTCTCAAGTTTGAGAACCCCTGCACTGCACCACGCTACCTCTCCAGGATTGTTCTTGCATTCCGTTCATGTGCTTTTTAAGGGGCAGGCCCCGTGCCTGATACTGCAAAACCAAAAATGCCTTCCCTCGTGGGGCTTACAGCTTTGAAAGTGAGACAGACACTAATGGAAATTAATTTAGGTACCAAGCTCTTTTATCTCAGGTTGGCACGTTATATTGTCAGTTAGTGGGGGGAAAAAATATGCCAAACCTCAGCTGTCTACCCACTGATGGGCAAATGAAGGAACAGTTGCATGAAGGAGTTTAGTAACTTAGCTCAGATGACACAACTGTGTATAATTCAGAGGCAGGCTTAAAATCCAGTGTCTTCTAAAACTATAGTGTCTTCCTACTGTGCTCTCCTGAACCTGCTTTCCCAAGCTCCTTTGGCCTGCATCTTCTCAGGGGAAAAAAAAATAACCTGAGTTTACAGACAGGCTGACCTGAGACCAAATCCCCACTCGGCCATTTGCACGTTTATCCCCTGTGGATTCTCATGGGGAGGTTGACAGTTGTGGGTAGAGGTAGAGCTGGAAATCCAATCCTCCAGTGACTTCTACCTCACAAAACCAAGAGAGACTCCAATCGAGGGCCAAGCTAGGAATGACGGGTGGTCAGCCTCTGCTGGCCAGTAGTGTCACTGCTCATGGACTCCCAAAGCCTCCTGTTCTTTACCTTGGTGGAGGTTTCCAGAAATACTCTTTTCTTCCTTTCTGCCCGTGGTATGCTTGGCCAGAATCCTCAGAAGCGGCACAAAATCTGTGTATATCAGGTGTTCTTCCAAACAAGAGTCGCTGTGAATGAACGTCACTGCCACCGGTTCAAAGTTTTTTCTGTCTTAAGGAAAGAGCAAAAATCTGACTCCTAGAAATGCCCAGTTGTTGAAAAGGTCGGCGCTACTTTTGACGCTCTTCATTAAAAGGCTTTGAGAAGAAGCTCTTTGGTGAGCGAGACACTGTGGGCATCTCACACAAGAGAGGCTGTATCACCAGGTAAAGAGTAAAGGTGACAGGAAAGTGGGGGACACAGATTCCATTTCCCTCACTTTCTGAAGCACTGACACCAACCAGGAAGCAAGCAGAGATCTGTTCTTCGCAGAATTAGTGACTCAGAGAAGCTCCCCACAAAAGCCCCTTAGGAGCTCGCTCGGAAGGTCTGCTGGCCTTGACCTTACTCAGGACTGTGACGCAGTCCGCTGGTCCCAGAGGAACCTGGGCGGCACATTGTAAGAAGAAATGAAAGCGCTGAAGCTGCTGGCTCTGGAGGCAGTTTGGATCCCAAACAGTCAGATGTGTGACGCAATCAAGTGATTTAAACACTGTAGACCTCTTCTCATTTGATCATCTGTAAAATGAGGAAAATAATAGTCTTATCTCATAGGATTGGTGTGAAGCTAAAAGCAGCTAGTACGTGGAAAGCCCCTGGAAAGTGACTACATAACTGCATTGGTAGCGGGGGGGTAAACAACAACCAAATTGAAACCTAACTCTGACATTTACTGAGAGCTTCCTGCGCACCCATACTGATCTATCCATTTCATAGGTATTCATTTACATACACATCACTATTATCACTGGAGGTAGACTGTTACCTCCATGCCTCCTGACAGCCAGGAAGAATTCAAAAGTGTTATTTTGTTGTTATGTGCGACTTATATACTGGGGCTTGTATTAATATGAAAAAAAGTTATTTCAATTTTTAAAATCTAAGCATCTTTAAGGAAAATTTTGCTCTAGGACGATAAATCAGGATGACCTATGGATTCAGGTGTCCCCAGCATAGAACCATGGCTCTTGGGGGTAAATACACATGGGTGTGAGAATTACAGCCATCCCTACCATTTGCATCTTATCTGTGTTGTTCAGGGACCGTGACAGCTGAGCTGACAATGGTAAAAGGGGCAGGTGAGGGAGAAGCCCCGTGATCCCTTCCCCCTTCCCTTACCATGGAAGTTGGGGGCCCCTGAAAACTTCTCCTCCTTCCCACCCCTGCCAGTTCCAGATTTCTGTCTGTCTCCTCTTCAGGTCAACAGTGGAATGCCAGTGTGGTGGCCAGAATAACGGACTCCCCAGAGAGGTCCACATTCTAATCCCCAAACTTGCAAATGTTATCTTACAAAGCAAAATTGATTTTGCAGATGTGACTAAGGGCCTTGAGAAATGGGCAGATAATCCTGGATTATCTGGGTGGGACCAATCTAATCATAAGGGTCCTTGTAAGAGAGAAGCAGGAGGGTCGCGTGAGAGAAGGAGCTGTTACTACAGAGGCAGAGGTCAGAGTAATGCAGAGCCAGAAGCCAAGCATGTGGCAACCTCTGGAAGCTGGCACAGGCAAGGAAATAGATTCTCCCCTACAACCTCCAAGAGGAACCAGCCCTGCCAAAAGCTTGGTTTTAGTCTAGTGAGATTGATTTTGTACTTCTGACTTCCAGACCTGAAAGACAATAAATTTGAGTTGTATTAAGCCACTGAGTTCTCGGTAGTTTGTTATAGCAGCCAATAACAGGAAACCAACACACGGGGTAAAGTAAGCCTTATTTCCTCTGAAGTATGGATGAATCTTTCTGTAGTCTTTAGTGAAAAAAGACCCATTATTGACTTTGTCTTTCTCTGTTGCAAAAGAGAGAACTTGCAACCTTTAGAAAATTTCCAAAATTGTAGCTTCGAAAAACTCATGGGCAGGGACATGAGAGTGAGGGACCCAGGGTAGGAAGGGGGTGGTGACAGGGACCATTTGGCTCAGGCTTGGACCTGCCCATTGGACAGTGTTTCCTAAAGAAACTTTCAAGGAGATCGTTTCCTGGGTTTATTTTAGCATGATGATGAAGTACAGGTCTCTGTGTGCCTCTAGAAATCCTTAACCACTCTTTGCCTCAGTTACCACATCTGTAAAATAAGGTTAATCTTAGCCTCTACTTCAGAGAGAGATCATGGGCATTAAATGGTTTCCTGCATGATTTCAAGTGCTTGCATCAGTCCCTGCCACAGCATAAGCCTCATATGAATGTTAACTGTTGTTCATAGGCATTGCAGAAAAAGGTGGGGCAGGATTCATAAGGGCCTACTGTATTTGGAACATGTTCAGTTATGTCAAGTTAAACAGATTTCTTTTCTGCAAGGCTTCTCAAAGTCTTTACTGTGGTAATGTTCTCTTTATACTCCCAAAGTGGAAGGGAAATGCAGTGTCATTTGTCTGACTTATTTAACCATCTTACAAAGAAAAAATTGATTTTGCAGATATGACTATGGGCCTTGAGAAATGGGCAGATAATCCTGAATTATCTGGGTGGGACCAATATAATCACAAGGGTCCTTGTCAGAGAGAAGCAGTAGAACCCTTTGTGACCCACAACAGTCTAAGCAGATCAGATCTGTTAGAGTATGAGAAATCCTGCCCTGGGAAGGTCCACCAGAAAATCTCAGTTCACTTCCATCACTTTGTAGCATCCTGCCCCTGGCCCCAGAACTACCACGGACAGACTGGAGACTGGGGAGCCCCTATCCCACCAGGGCAAGAAGAGATGGGTGCCTGGCACCAGTCCTGAAAGCCTGTCTTCAAGTCCATTGCTCCCAGCAGCGGTGGGGCTCCAGCACTGTCGTCCTCATCATGTATGTTAGTTGTCACATGAATTAGCTTGGCTCCTGGGGACTTGACTGGGAATCTGGCATTGTTTCCCCACCATGACCTGTGACAAGTGCCAACCAGGCAACCTAGGGACAGTTTGGAAAACAGTTCACAGTTCGGGGACCCGTGGGGTCAGCTTCAAAGTAATGCTGATGATTCGGGAACAGATGACCTAAAATTCATGAGTGGACATGGTCATTACACTCATCAAAGCAAGCAATTTTCAAAGAGGAATTGTGTGAATACTTTGTAGGATGTAAGTATAACATTTACTTGTATTTATTCTGGAGCATACGTTAAAAAAAACAAAACACTATGGTGTCATTACTGACATAGGCACACCTTGTGTAAACACAGGAAATCTAATTTCTGGGGAATTTCATTTCAAAAAAGCAGGCCTGGCTCACATAAAGATACCTTTCAAAATAGAAATACAACATTTAGTTAAGCTCAGGCTCTTTTGTTTTTGTTTTTGTTTTTGTTTTGAAAGGTATAAAGACATGAACCATAACACTCTTTATTTTTAGCAGACACCAGCTAAAACACCTTGAACAGTGCTCTATGTATAAAACAAAGAGTCTATCTTCACACAAACTTGCTTAGTCTCTTTATTAGAGAAAGAGCAAGACGGAGTATCAGAAAATTGAAATGTTTGTCGGTAACTCTTTAAGAAGCAACAATTGACCTGGGTTTGTTTTTGGCTAGTGGGAGGTCACTTAGAGACTGATAAATTGTGCTCAATATTCTGACTGAGTAGATTGGAATCGAATGAGTAACATGCTGGAGGAAAAAATGTAGGATTTGAAATGAGAGTGCAGTCTGGCTTTTATCAGAGTTATGCTGCAGAGTGAGACAGCAGACCTAAATAATTCTCTGGCTAAATTATCCCATATCACATTATATAGAACATTTATAATTTCATCATCCTTCAAGGCATTAAAAAAAATGAAGAAGAAACCTTGGTTGAGTAAATTCAAAGGCTATAAAAGAATCTAGAAACTGAAAGTAAGTGAACCAGTACCACTAAAATGTAGTGTTGGGAGCAGGTGGGGTCCCACCCTTCTACTTTATCTTCATCAATTATTTCACGCTATTCCTCTAATCTGTACAATACTAATAAAGACAACATTTATTTAATGTAGATTATGTGCAGAAGCACCCTGCTAAGTACTTCACATAGATCATTCCATTTTTCTCAACATTGTATCAATGAGGTAGATACTTTAATTACTACATTTTACAGAGGGTCAAACTGAGATGAAGGGAGGTTGCCTGTGAGGTGGGTTAGGACACAGGCCAGGCTCCAGAGCCAGACTTTAAGGGCTGCCTGGTGCCTCTTTGAGCCAGCAATGCACACCTGCTCAGGGCCAGAGGCTCACCGTGGAGTCAGGTGCATTCTGCTGCTTCATGGCAAAAATCCAGGGAAGCTTGGGAATCCGAGGAAACCCTGACCAAAAGAATGGCTTTCTTGTTTTTCTTCACATTTTTTCCAGTCCCTGCTCATACCAGGAATGCTTACATGTGACCTTCAGATGGCCTTTCACCTGGTATAGCTTTCCATTTGCACACACAGTTGTCTGTTTACCTGGCTGTCTCCCCATCCCTTTTCATCTCCATTTCTGATTGCCCTATAATCCAGAACCTGGGGTGCAGGAATAGCTCAGCAAATGTATGATGATCAAATGGAAGAATGGGCCTACGCGCAGGTCATGCATGGATTCAGACCCTGCACTGGGGTGTTCTCAAGCCAGGTTACGTCTTTAAAATCTGTGTTGCTACCTAGTGCTTGCATAAAATACATTTTGTTGGAAATTCCAAAGACAGTAATTTTCGTGACCATTCTAATTTTTATGCAGAGTCTAAGATTTATAATTGACTGTAGAACAACACAGTGGTTAGGGATGCTGACTCCCATGCAGTCAAAAATCTGCATGTGATTTTGATTCCCACAAAACTTAACTGCTAATACGCCACTGTTAACCGAAAGCCTTAACGCTTAACAATTACACATATTTGGCATGTTTATGTATTATATACTGCATTCCTACAATAAAGTAAGCTAGAGAAAAGAAAATCCTTTTTCAAATTGTTGCAAATCTCCAAAAAAATTCCAGTAGATTTTATTGAAAAAATTTTGA
This sequence comes from Smutsia gigantea, assembly GCA_032199065.1. Lineage (NCBI taxonomy): Eukaryota > Metazoa > Chordata > Mammalia > Pholidota > Manidae > Smutsia > Smutsia gigantea. The sequence continues at coordinate 432,104 of JAVSCE010005671.1, forward strand.
GTATAAACACCCACAGAGTTCAAACTGGTGTTGTTCAAGGGTCAGCTGTACTTGTTTCCAATATTTTGCTCTTCTTATAAATAACACTGCAGTGAACAACTTTATGCATAGTATTTTTACTTACTTTTGCATTATTTCATTAGGATATAACCCATAAACAAGGATTTCTGAATCACAGTACAAACATTTGTGTGACCTGGGTCAGTGTTGTCCAATAAATATAACATGAATCAAATATGTAATTTTACATATGCCTCATTAAAAAGTGGAAAAAGTAAGTCATTTTAGTCCTATATTTTCTTTAAGCCAAAATAGCCAAAATACCATCATCACAACATGCAGCCAGTGTAGAAGTAAGGTATTTTTACGTTTTTTTTTTTTGTTAAGTATCCAAAACATGGGGTGTGTTTCACAACTATAATATATCTCGGTTCAGACGAGTCATGTTGTGAGTGCGTGGTAATGCTTACTCTGAACTGTCTTGCTTTTTTCACTATTATGAATATTTTCTTCACATCTATTATGTATCAGGCACTGTGCTGGGTCTTGAGGACACCAGTATGAATAGGGCATGGCTCACAATCCATTGGAGAAGATAGACATACCCGTAACACCATTTTGACTCAAATGTTTGTTGGAATGAGATGGGGAATTAGTCAGAACAAACACATGCACACACACAAGCCAGTAATAATGCAGAGTACAATAAATTCCACAGATGACAGTTAAACAAAGTGCTGAGGCAATGGGGAAAGCTTCTTGGGGACGGTATGAGTTGAACCTTAAGGGTTCTGTAGAGTTTTATGGACAGAGAGAGGGGAGAAAATTTGTGGCTGGCTCGTTATCCCAACCAGATGGCAGGCTGGGATGGTCTTGCATTGTCCTTAGATCTCCCCGAGCACCTTGCCACACAGAGCCTTGCAGGAAGGATGCTCAGTTATCTTTGCTGAGCCCAATTAATCATATATAGTTGGCTGGCACAGTGAGGGAGACACCAGGGTCTGTCTGCTTGCTTTACCCTCTGAACAGAAGGGGCAGCTTCAGCTCCTTGCTCATCCCTCTGGTTGTGGGTACTGCCAGTGTACGGTCACACTTTTCTCACTTTACTAAATCGGCCTGGACCGAAACTAGTCATTTAGAGCCAAATGGTAGATACATAGGGGCCGGCACTGTAAGTTACATCTGACCTGCTTGTCACCTATTCCATCTCCTGGGAGCTTTTCAAACAGCGCACACAGACAACATGGACAGCCAGTGACACGGGAATTAGAAGATATGTGATAAGAAGGCACTTTCCTTTTAGTTGCAACTTGCTTATACAGGCCTTTGTTGGAAGCCTTGCAAATTTCATAGGAATTGTGATCCCCATTGCACAGTTAAGGAAACACAAGTTCCTTGCCCAGGGTTATAAGGCAAGTAAGCCAGAGTAGCTAGAACTGGAAGCCATGTCTTGTAACTCCAAGTCACTGCCTTCTCATGATCTGAGGCTGGCCCTCCTGTATTTGAATGACATCATTCATTGTTTTAAGATGGATCCACCCAATTTCTAGACACTTACATTCTCAATCTGAGCAACAGCGGGACAGGTATACTCTGTGGTGATACGAAGATAAACTAGGAAACAAAAACCAAAGCGTTGATGATATTAATGTTTATAACATTAGCATTCATAATGATGATGACAAAAGCTATCATTTAATTCTTAATATAGGGTAAACACTCTGCTAAATGCATTACCTATTGTATCACATCTAACATCACAACTCGGTATTATTGGTAGTATTATCTCCACATTATAGAGGGGAAAACTGAGATCAGATGGAAGAACCTTGCCCAAGGTCCACACTGCTAAGTAGAAAGCAGTCAGAATTTGAACTCAGACCCATCTAACTTTTAACTCTATGCATGTCATCATTATACAGCAAAGTTATGTTCATGCCACCTCAGCTGCAGGTGACTGAAGAAGTCACTAAAATTCCTATTTCTGTATACTGTTTTCTCAAAATTCGTACCTTGCCCACCACTTGGGGTTTTTGTGAATTAATAAATATGAGAATGATTTGTAGTAAGGAAAGTATTATGCAGATCTATAATGTCATCTACCTTTACACTGAAATTCCTCAATAAAATGAACGATGAACCATCACCAACAGAGTGGTACCTGGCATGTAGTTCAGGTGCTCAGCAAACTAGTATTGAGTTACTTGAATGAATAAAAGGCTTTTGCTGCTGAAGACAACTTTCTAGGCCCAGACATGGTAATGGGGAGGGGAGAGAAAGAAGACAAGCCTTCTCAGTTGTCTGAGCAAAAAAAACCCCCAAATCCACCAATTTCTCCATCCCTCTGGGGAAACGCCTTGCAGTCAGAGTAGAGTCTCAAACTAGACAATGAATTATTCAAATCTCTTCATCCACAAGCAGCTTGCATTGGGCTGTATGGAGATTTTTACACTGAATAATTCTTTTTTTCCAAATGATATATACCTAGCATAGAAAAACTAGAAAATAATAGACGAATGGAAAAAAATCACCCCTAATCCTCCTGCCCCCAAGATAACCATTCAATATTTTGGTCTGGTTCTTCTTTTTAACGCATTTTTTACATACTTGGATTCATACTAATATGCAAATTAATACTTTGCTTTTCAAAACATTGACCGTCAAGGATTACACATTTTCTCATGAAGTTCACAAACTCTTCATGAACCCTCATTCTTAATTCAGTTGACAAATTCTTTAAGCAGTTACTCTGTGCCAGGTGCTGGGGGGGGGGTGTGGTGAACCAGACTGAAGTCAGTGAGCTCCCAGGCTTCCTTGCTGTGTTGAATGAATGGCTGCATAGTATTTCACTGGCCACTTACCCTGGACTCTTTTTGGGTCTGTTTTTCTGGTGGCAGCTTTCTCACCAGCACAGTCCTCCCAGCTATACCCCCTGGTGCCCTGGGAGATGAGGTAACATAAAAGGAAACCTGTACTAACAACATAAATGTAACAGCACACATGCACACAGACACATCTAAACTAAATAAAATTATATTACTATCCTCTATTTGGGAGCACAGATTTCATCAGTCTGCCCCGGTCTGTTAACATCAATTCTTTAGAGTTCACTAGGTAACAAGACAAAATCTAGCTAATCCTGAACCCACCTTTCCTCTCTCTCTTATTCTTCTGGGAAATCTTTCAGAGAAACACTGTCTACCTGCTAGGTTTCTGTGATGTGTTTACAGGGTGGGAATGGGGGAGAGGGAGATGCAAGTGTTCTCTGCCAAGTTGCCTGAATATTTGGCAGTCTTCCTACCTCCTCCCCTGTCCTGTTCGTCTGGCGCTTTGCAGCCAACCAGGCCTGTGACACACGCCACCCTCGCACACTCAGTCTCTAGTAGGATGGGGTTTTGTGTCTTGGGGTCCTGGTTTCAGCTGCAGAACCTCATTGAGGACTGTGCAGGAGGAAATGGAAGGAGAAGACCGCCCCCCATCCCAGAAACGTTCTGTCACATATGCTCCAGGTCATCTGCTGGCCTCCCCAGTCTTCACTTAGATTTGCTGGATTCATTCTCAGATCATTCTGATGGCTCCCAAGTTCCTTTGAAATTAGGTTAATTAGAAATAAAAGCTAGAGTTTTTAAAGACTGTGTCTAGGGCAACTTTATGTATGAAATGGTGAGCTGAGGGTGGGTGGGGAGGGTGGGAGAAGGGGATTGTGGGGTATTACGAAAAAAAAAAAAAGAAATGGTGAGCTGAGTTCAATTTTGTGTTCCCAGCACCTACCTGGCCAGAACATGGCTTGAAATAAGCATCCAGGTTATAGCTATTGAATTGAGTAGATGCCCCAGAAGTACCAGACTAAGCCCATTCTCACCGGCCTTTCAACCAGAAACTTGCACACTTCATGAGGAAAGGGACTCAAATTTATCATCCATGTCTCCCTATAGCCAGGCTGAGTGCCTGGCATATTCTAGACCTTCAGAAACCCTAGATGAAAAAATTAATGTTGCATACCCATACAGTGGAATATTATTCAGCCATTAAAAGGAATGACTTTCTGACACATGCTACAGCATGAATGAACCTGGAACATATGTTAAGTGAAGTAAGCCAAGCCCAAAAGGACGAATAGCGTGTGATCCCACTGACACGAGGCACCTGGAGTAGTCATATTCACAGGGACAACAAGTAGAATAGTGGCTGCCAGGGTCTGGGGGGAGGCTAGGAATGGGGGCTGTTGTTTGATGGGTGCAGAACTTCTCTTTTGGATGTTGAAAAAGTTCTGGAGCTGGATCGTATGATGGTGGCACAACATTGTAAGTATACTTAATACCATTGAATTATATATTTCAAAATGGTTAAAATGATAAATTTCATGATATATATAGTTTAGCAGAATAAAAAAAAATTTCCAGAGAAACAAGGGTGAATGCTGCTTTTCTTTTTCTACTTCTCTCCCTCCACTGGGCCTCCCTTTCTCTTTCCGACTGGGTGATGGGTGCTGGGATAGCCCTCTCTGAGGAGTTTTCCCTGAGGGGGTTAGACGTCAATGCAGGCCCCACTGGCGTTGCTCAGTTCAGGACCTCTCCTCTGGTCAGGGTCCCCTGGGATGGGCCCTCTGATTTCTCAGCCACCGAACACAGAGCTGCTTCCAGCAGCACCCGGGTGTGTCCCACATGCCCTCCGCCTGCCCACCAAGCCGAAGTCCTTTCATGCTCTGTACCCTGACAGACTCTTTGTGTGACTGATGGGCATAAGTCTTTCTCACGGCCTTATGAGAAGGAAATAGATTGAAAAATCTTTCTCTTCCTGCTATGAACTTGTTTATAAGATTAAAGGCAGGTATGCTTGGAAGGCCAGGGCAGACACTGTAACATTATTTTTAATAAATCAAGACATACCAGGTTTGAAAACAGGTCATAGTTGTTTCTCTTCTATTGGTTCTAAAGCAAACTCTGCTTACACCATCTCCTTTCCAGCAAGGGCAAAGAAAATAGGTAACAGAGGCTTAATTGTTCCTTCCTGGTTACCCAAGGGGACACAGTTGGCACGTTTGTGAAGACTGCGGTGTGAACCGCCTTGATTTGCAAAGCCCCTGCTCATGGCTCATGGCTCATGGCCTCGGGTGACTCCCCCAGGTATGATGTGTTCCCACCCCGTCCACAGCACACAGACCACATTGTTCACTCAGGCCTGCCCTTTATCAACACAGTATCTCTTTTCATCCCAAGGACCTCAGAATGAAATACCCGAGTTAGGAAGTCACAGTGAAGAGATGGGACTAGACAGCTGGTTTGAAAGAAGCCAGCACTGCCCTTCGGAGGCAGCTGCGCCCATGGTTTGGGCGAGGCAGGCTGCTTCCCAGGCAGCTGCTCAGGGCTGTAAATCCGGCGCTGAAGTTAAGCTGTGCCTCCCTCTTAGCCATGTCAGTTGGCACGTGTGTCTCTGTGCTGCACAAGGTGTGAAGTTCCTCCGTGGGTTCATGCAAGACATCTTTTTAATTGCACAGAAGAGTAACTTCCAGGCTGCCAAGTGGAGGTACTTGGAGGGGGAGAAGGCTGGCTTCTTAAACTCCAGAGCTAAGAAGAGAAAAGGAGGCAAAGAGGGGAGCAGGGCCGGTGGCTGCTTTTCATCTGGATATTAAGGATGACGCATCTGGTGCCAGCGAAACTGCTCTTTCTAACGGGCGGGAAGCTTTGCCGTCAGGGGAGGGCTGAGCTGTCAGGTGAGCTGGAGATCAAGAATTCCTGCGACAGCTTCATAGCATGGGAAAGGGCTGTGAAGTGCGGTATGATCTTAACCAGCAGTGGTTTAATAGCTTCTCTTGGACCTGGTGTGAGGTGCAGTCAGAGGGGCAACGGCCGGTGGGAATGCCAGGCGTGAGGAGGGCTGCCATTCTGAAGCACCACCACATAGAAAATAAAGCGTTTGTGGAAACTGGCGCCCGGCTTTTGAATTTTGCTTAATGGAGGTGCCTGGCAGCAGTGATGGCCGTTCATTAGTAGCTTGTCAATTCCTCCTGTGAACCTCTCTGAGCCCCTGTTACTAATATGCCAGGACCCAAAGTAACCCCCTTCCTCGAACTTGCCCAATTTATGACCCCATCAAAATCTAACCACCTGTACTAGCCAGTTAAGTAGCCTTGACTGACCATTTTGCCCTGTGCTCTCACAGGCCATAGGATTGTCTTTGCAAGACTGAGCAAGCAAGCAAGCAAGCGCCTTTTTGAAAAACTTCCACTCAAAAGTGAGCTGAGGAAGTGTCTTTTAATAAGTAATCAGCCAGAGGAAATCAGGCTCTATCTAGCCATCTAGTAATGCTTGCCTACTCACTGGGGACTTTTTTCAAAAGTCTGGAGCAGAAGGGTCTATGATTTGATGAGCCGTAGCTTGGGAAATTCTAGAGAGAAAAAAATAACATGAGCAACTGTGTGTGTGTGTGTCATATATAAATTAAAAGCTGCATGTTAACACTTTGTACCAGTATTCTACCAAAAATTTTACTTAAGTTACCTTACTTTATCCACATAGGCAGATGTTCTGTTTCTGTTTGAAAGATGAGGAGAGGCTTAGAGAAGCCAGTAAGTAGCAGACCTGGGAGTTGAACATGGATCTGTTTGACTCCATAATCCATGCTCGTACCTCCTCCAAAACATGAATGACTAACTTTCCCAGAAACCTGAAGTTCCCCAAACTCTTAAGTGGCATGCGCTTTCTCCTTCACGGCTTATACACAGAATCCCACTGGGCCTTCCCAGCCTGCATCTTCATGTGTCAGGGACTGTGATTAACAAGATTCCCAAGTCTTGGTGACGCAGTCCTCTCGGGACCCTCTTTCCACAGGGGTTTGTAGGCACTGACCAGCACCAGGGCTGTAAATACGGTCAACAGGTCAGAGTCGAACAAGTAGCAACTTCTCTTTCCCAAATCCTGCTTTCCTGGGGTGCGCCCAGCCCACACTGAAGTCGGTAGGAGAGTAAACAGCCATTCACCTGTCCAGACCTCAGATTTATGGTCTGGCAGCTTCCTCCTGCCTGCACCATGACAGCACTGTGTACTGCAAACACAGATGCCCTGTGCACTGATTTCATCACACCCTGCTTCCATATAGAAAACCTGTTTTGTATTGACATTGTTCGGAGCAAGTTCTGTCTATGTTAACTCCCTTCTGGGCTGCCCCTGACTTGCAGTCCAGAGGCCAAGCGCCCCTGACTTCAGCAAGGGGAAGGGTGCCTTGACAAGATCCCCAGCTTCCATCCATGTAAGTCTTCCATCCAGTGGCTTGCAGCAGCTGACATGCTCCCCTCCTCACAGTTTTCTACTCCCTCTCTGTGAGAGAGGATGGGTTACGGGCTCCAGTTGGCCTACTGACAGTAGGGTGCTTTGTGGGACATTTTCTTACAACTTGGTTCCCATGTGGTATTTGTTAGTCACAGCTAATTATTAAGTCCCTGGCTGAGGCAATAGACATTGTTCCCTTGGATTCTTCCCTCCTGCTCTCTCCCCTCGCCCCCCCCCCCCACTGCTACAGAACAAAACCCATTGTGGGGCTCTGGAGGTTGACTGCACATATTTTCCAGTGAACCCCTGATGGGCTTATTGCTGGGGTTTCATGTTTCAGGTTGAAACTCAACTGGATAAAGCATTATTCATCAATACTGACACATTCAGTCTCTACTCTGTGTAGTTATTCTTCTCACACTGGACTTGATCCCTTACACGCAATTTAGGTAATTCATTGAGAGCAATTCGCAGTGTTTGCTCAGAACGTTGAGGGTCTGCATGGAGTCACAGAATGTTAGGATTTCTAGATCACAGATCAAGTGCCAAGTTTTACCGGCTGGGTTCAGAGACGAAAGTCAGAAGGGAAGAAGGGGCTGAGTGAGTGAGCAGGTTCAGAGCCATTCTTCCCAGGCCCCCAGTAAGGGTGCCCCTGATTGGACCTCCCTTGGGCATGGCACGCCACAGATTTCTGCAACCTAGAAGCAATCCGGAAATCTACAGATTGAATCCACCTACTCAATTCATTTCTCAGATGAAGAAACTAGCCCACTGAGGGTTGCTTCTTGTCAAAGGTTCATGTGAGTTAGTGAATTGATGCCTGAATGAGAACTAACACAACGGTCTCCCAACTTCTGTATGCCCCCATTTTCTGTGTCATGCTGCGAAAATTCTGGAACCCATCCCTGGGCTGCTTTTTCCATTGCCTGGCCACTCTCTTGTGGAAAAGGCCTTGTGTAGACGATCCAGAGAAACAGAAAAAACATCCCAGAAAAGCCATGATAAGATTGTTCACATTCCATTTTTACTAAGGCCACCTCAATCACACAGTACCATGGCACCTTCTGGAGTTGTGGAGCACCCAGCCAAGAGACTGTATGGAGCAGCCCTGTTTTTACTTCACATATGTGAGAGCCAAAACCAAAACTGGATCAAAACGTTTCAGTTCAGCAAGGGAAGAACAACACAGGCTTTGGAGCCAGTAGACCTGGGTTCAGATCTGGGCTCCTCTACTCACCAGTCTGGGAAACACGGACGAGGTACTTGAGATCACTGATCTTCAGCCTTTTTTATCTAAAAATGGAGCTAACTGAAGAATTGTCATGAGGAATCAAATTTAATAGTCTATGTAGAATCTCCGTGTAAACCCCTAGGTAAATCTGGGGCTTGACGTGTGTTCCTTTTCCTATAACTTAACCTCTGTCTCCCTCTCATACACATGGCAGGTTTGAGCCAAAATAAAAGCCAGATATTTTTTAAATTTGCCCTTAACATGAAAACTTCTGGATTTTGTCACAAGCTTGACATTAACCAAATGAAACTGGAGTATCTATAGACAATGGGCTTGTCTTAATCTTTTACAGAACACTTATAATAATGAGCATTTCCAGGGGAATAGGACTGTGGGTTTCTAAAAGAAAATTCCATGAAAGAAAAACAGAAAGACTGAAAAAAATTAAGTCCTATTCTTTTGCCTCTGGAAGTCCCTGGGGTGCCCTGGGGGTCCAGAGGCCGACTGCCCGCACACAGACTCTGGCAGTGAAATCAGAGCCCCCCATTGTACCAACCACTTGGGTGTGCTTGGGACTCTTTCAAACCCTTCTTTATTTGCTGTTCAGACAGGAACCATAGGCCCAGAAGCTTGTTTTCAAAATCTAGGAAAACAGATGTTTTTGCTTATTTTTCTCTCTCTCATGCCAACATGCTCACTGAGCTTTCATTGGGTTCTGAACGTGCCAATTTTTTTTTCTTCTCACTCTGAAGACAAATCTTGGGAAAGGGTCATTGTGAAATGAAGGGGAAAGACAGGCAGCCCAACCTGAGAAAGATCTATGTTAGACTCAGATGGAAATGTTTAAGAACCTGGAGGCAGGAAGTCCGAGTCCTAGAAGACAAGAGACAAGATAGACCAACTGGACTCTGAATGGGTCCACCTGGCATTGTCCCCAGCCCGTGAGGCCTGGTGTCTCCCCAGCAGACGGGGTTGAGAAAGCACTGCCTTTCCCTCAGAGGAAACCCAAGGCATTGCGTCTGGCTGTGGAAAGCCTGCACTGATTGAACATATGCTGGGTACCAGGCAAAGCCCCGTGCCACTCACAGGTGCTGCATGTATAGCCAGCTCAGACATTCTAGGAACTGCATCTGTTTGTTGTTGCTGCAGTAACAAATCAGCACCAATTTTAGTCGTTTACAAAAACATGTATTTATTACCTTACAGTCTAGTCTGTCAGTCAGAAGCCTAACACGCGTCTCCCTGGGCTAAAATCCAGGTGTCAGCAGGGCTGTGTTCCTTTCTGGAGGCTCAGAAAATTCATTTTCTTCCGTTACCTGTACTAGCTTCCAGAGGCTCTCCATGGTCCTTGGCTGGTGTTCCTCTTCCTCTGCCTTCAAAGCCAGCAGCAGATTGAGGCCTTCCATCGCATCACTTCTGTCTCTCCGCTGCCTTCGTCCTGTACTCTTAGGGACCCATGTAATTACACTGGGCCCACCAAGATAACACAGGATAATCTCTCTATTTTAAGGTCTGCCGATTAGCTCCTGAACTCCATCAGCGTCCTTCATTCCCCTTTGCCATGTAAAGTCACATACTTACAGGTTTCAGGGATTAGGACACAGACATCTTTGGTGGGTGGGGGTGGGGGCACATTATTGCCTACCCTAAGTACATAGGTCCCTTTTACACTAAATACAAGAATTGTATATACTGGGACCCTTCCAGTTGCAGAAATAGGACCTAACTCAAGCTGCTGAAAGGGATTTAATTGGTTTATACGCTTGGAAGGAAACGTGAGATTGGTTTAAGCAAAACCAGATCCACTTGGCCACCAAGGGGCGCTGTTTCCAAGTTCGGCTTTCTTTGTGATGGTTTGATTCTCAAGCACAAGGCTGTTTGCGTGTTGGCTAAGACGGGTCCTGAGCAATTCCAACCTTATGTAGTTCTCAAGATTCAGGATCCTAGAGAGAAACCCATGACCTCCTTGTGCCTCCGTTTCCTCATCTTTAAAATGGGGTTAGTAATAATATCCACCTCATGAGCTTACTGTGAGGCTTAAATGTGTTAATACAAAGAAAATGTTTAGAATAGGACCTTGACACGGAGTAAATATTCAATAATTAATAGCTTTAATAATTTCTGTTCTTATTCTATTATTGTTGTTATTATAAGTGAGGCCTCAGAGGTTGGCTTAGAGACTTGATAACTGGTCATAGGAATCAAGTCAGATACTTTCTTGGTTTCTCTTTTTCTTGCTGGGGCTACATAGTCTCTTATCTCTAGAACTTTCTATCTGAACCAGCACAGTGGGAAGTGCAGTTCTCATCTGTAAGGTGGATTTTCACATGGTTTTCATCTGCCATCCTTCCCTCTCTGGCCTTCACGGTACCTGGCCTCCACTGAAAGAATGCTGGGTTGGTGTGCCTGAGTTCAGAGTCCGGAGAGAGTCTTACTAACCTGGCCCACGACTGGCTTTAAATAAGAATGCACCCCGTTGGTTTATCTGTGCCTGACCAGGTTGCCTGGTACACTGGGTAACCTCTTTTCAGCAGGCATAGTAGAAGGGGCAGCTTAAATTGTAGAGGAGAGTTGGGCTTAGCTGCAAAATTGACCAACTTGTCTTTTGCATTTACTCTCTAGCAAATCCAAATTTTCCTACTGAATAAAAGAGCCGGTTTCAAAAAATAATGGTTATTATACATAGAAGCCTGGGAATACAATGGACCTGGGGACTGCTTTGTTCTGATGTGATTTAGCTTGTAGTGTTTGTAGAGAAAAATTGATCGTCCTCCCATTACTATAAGTGGTAGGGACATTGTCAGTGCCGATTAGCAATGCTCACTGGAAGGACAGAGACCCCATTCACTTCCACATGCAACACTGACCTCAGAAACTCATTCCCGGAGCGGAGGTTCCTGTGAGACTGGAATACCCACAGTCACTGTCACGAGAGAATTCAGAGTGACCAGGGACGTCCCCCAAATCTTCCCGTTGGTGACAGGGAGAAAAGTTCACGTTTGCTTTTTGTTCTTGCATCCCTTCTCACTTTTCAGAGCCCACATTTTCTTAGCATTCTCAGTCAAGGGTATTCAGAACACCTTCAGGTAGAGGTTTCTGCCTTCAGGGTACTTGTGCTTCTCTCCGAGGACTTTAGTAAGAATCTTCCTAGGGAAGTAGTTCCAAGGCGAGGGGGATAAAGAAGCACTGATGGAATTTCTTAGCTCTGAGATGTTATAGGTAGGGTGGAAATGCTTTGGATCCAGGCCTCGCATCTTAGGAAGCACTGAGATTTGGGGGATGACAAAGCATTGTTAAGATTTTGATAGAGATCTTCTGGGCAAGTCTCCACTGTAAAGGCTCTTGTGCCCCTTTCTAGCTGAACAATTCGCAGGCTCCACACTTGCTTTCAAATGCCCTGGTTTTGAAGCAGTCAACAAAAAAGCATCCTGCTGCCAGGGCCAACCATCAAAAAGAGAAGAGAGCAGTGCAAACTGTGGGGGAATGTGTGAGAGAGAAATATTGCAGAGCAGAAACGTGGCTCTGCTGGCCTGATACCATGTGCATTGTCTCCCCCAAAGGACCCCGTGGTTTAATGGATGGGGCTTTAACCTACCCAGAGGTCAGTCTCTGCTGGACAAGTGGAACCTTATCCCTGAGGGCATCGACATACTCATGACACATGGACCTCCTCTAGGTAAGTGAAGCAAAGGTTGTCCTTTTTCATATGAAATGCCTTTTTTCCCAGAGCATAATGAATAACGCTTCAGGGACATAATCATTTTCCTCTGAATAAAAAAAGAAAAGTCAGTGTCTTTAAAGAAACCAATATGATAATTAAACTCAGCAGTTCTGCCGGGCCTACAGGTGCTCTTGAAATTAAATTTTTTTTATTTATTCAAGTCAGGAAAAATCAAATGAGTATGGAGCACCACAGTCTCTTGAGCCGGATAGTTTATTTGAAGAACTGTATTCATTTTGGAGTGAGGAAGGTGGGCCAGGGAAGGGAAGGAAGACACAGACGTCCCAACCGCAGGGCTTTTGAATGGCAATGGAATGACGGAAACTTTTGGTCAAAAAACTCACTTTTCCTTTTCCATGTAATTGTGGAATCTGGGAGATCTTTGAAGTTTAACATTTGAGCCGATTGCATGAGAAAAGAGTCCTTGTTTTTCTTTGTTAACTTAAGGTGTTAAGTAAGGACTTACATTGAAAGTTGTTTACAGATACTTGTCTTACAGCTACATTGAGCCTGTGCTGATGTGCTTCAAAGCTGCCTTTAGTCACCCAGATTATGGATTTGTTGATTATTAGATGATTGTACAATTGTCTTCTAATCATTCTGAACTTATCTGTTTGGCTGAGGCACAGAACATTTTTCAAGCAGGACTACCACCTTGATCCCCCATCTTTACTCGGTATCTATTATGCCAGGACCCTTCCTGGGAAACCAAGTTGTACTCAGGAAATGCAGATGTTTCATTTTTAATCAGAGTTTTCCTTCTCTTTTTTTTTTTTAATTGGGTAAAAAACACATAACATGAAATCTACCCTCTTAACACACTTTTTAACATATAAGACTAGCAAAGTTTTCTTGATCATTTGGTTTGGAGAGAGGAGGAAGACACTTATACAAAAATAAATGAGTTTCATGATTTTTCCCTGTGGTTTGGGGTTGTTGACTCATGTCACTTCCCTCCTCTGTCAGCCTGAAAAATATAAAATCTAACCAGCATCCCCTAATGTGCATTTAATCAGTGGAGATATTTTCCCCTCCAAGCCACTTTGGGCTGCTTTCCTTCCCTTACAAGGGAAGTGCTCTGTGTTTCACATAGAAACAGCAGAACGGACCAGGGCACGAGCCACGGTAGCACATCTTAATGATAGGGGGAAGCAAGAGATGCGGAGTCAGTTCAGCTGCAGATAGGACAGTTGTCCAGATGTGCACAAGATCAGTAGTTCCTGACTTTTTCAGCACTTCCGAATCACCATCCCCAGCTTTTCTTTCTTTACTCCATACAATCCATCGCATGTTCTAAACGATGGTACTCATCAACAACCTTTATCCAGTCATAATTACAGAGGTAGCATCCCAGCAAACCCGATCCTTTCCCTGGGCAGCTACCTTGGACACAGGCATGATTCCTTCAGGCTGTTTATTGGAAACAGGACTCGGATAGCCTCAGCATTTACAATTTTATTTGTACTGGAACTTTGAACAGAACAATTGATTCACAGATGCATCAAATCATTAATTTTGGTACAACAGCAAGTGGCTGTAGTAGTTAAGTCTTGAGTTCCAGCCTCCAAAGAGTTCAGACACCCCAGAAACTCTTGTTAGGGAAGCTACCATCCCTCCTTTGTAGTCAGGATGGTGTAATCCACAGAGTGGCTGGACGTACGGCAGAATAAGTTCTACCCCAAGTTCCAAAATAAAAGGTCAGGCAAAGTTTTCATAAGGTAAAGTTGAACTTTAATCAGTGCCAATGTTGGGATTCTTCTGAAAATGCTTGATTAGGGTGGGGGGATTGGCCTTGAATCCTCTCCTGCTGGGAAGGGAAGCCAGTCACTGGGGATTAAGGATTTTTTCCTCTAACAGTTTTCAAACCCCTGGTTGGATTTTTATAGGACCCCCACTTTCATGTGATTTTCTTCCCAGACTCTCTGACCACTTTTTCACACCCCAGCTAACATGTCTACAGAGACGAGGAATCTTCATTTCTACAATTTCGCTAAACACAGTGGAATACACTTTTGTGTCCCTTTCTGTCAAATCATTTCTAAATAGTAGTAGTCACCTAATGGGGCTATGAAGTGGATTCCCACTGATTATGATTTAGCCTTTTGTCCCACCTACCTTCTTTACACTCCATCCTGCTGAGGCAGATAGATTCCATTTAGAGCCATAATCATCTGGAGAGATGACTTTTGCTATAATTGATGTCAGCTTTTATGGGTTTTCTGCATTAAACATAGAACTAAGTGGCTTTTACTCTAAAAGTAGTCAGTTAGCCCCAGCTTACTGGATACCACCATGAGGTCGTTTGCTAGACAGGAAACGAGAGAAACTTGGGGTCCCCCAGCTTCAGTTGTCAGGAACCACCCAGGATGAAGAATCCATGTATCTAAGGAGAGCAAGGTACCCTGTGTCCAATTTACAGGCAGCCTCTTGTAGTCCTTCTTTGGACCATCTTGGAAATAAAACCGCTTTAAGAAAGATATAAAATAAAAGAGAGAGAGAGAAAGTAACTGAACTGAGAGAAAAAGAAATATTATGGGACTGCCGGGAATAAATGTCACTGAGCTCATGAAGAAGATTTGAAACCTGGGGCTGAATAAATCAAATTCCTTACAGAAAAAAAAAAGATGTTAATTAACAGGAAATAAAAAAAAATGGAAACCAAAAAAAATATTTCAGGAACCTAAAGAAGACAAAGTGACAAGTGAAAAGTTCCTTAAAAGCCATTGTAAGCTTTAATGGAGAGGCTAGGATTACAGATAATGTAATAAACCTTCTGTGAGTTATGGCTTCCTGAAAGTCTAAATGAAACCTTACCTGAAGGAAGAAAATTAAGAGTATTGATTGCATTTTGCCCTTAGGTTTTCGAGACTGGGTTCCAAAGGAGCTTCAAAGGGTGGGCTGTGTGGAGCTTTTAAACACAGTCCAGAGGCGAGTCCGGCCCAAACTCCATGTATTTGGTGGAATCCATGAAGGTAAGACCAGAAGAAAGGAGTTCATAGGATATTGTGTCATTGCCCATGATTTCGTTCTACGGGGACCTCAGTTCCCTGGGAATAATGGAGCCATGGTTTTCAGACTCTTTTTACCAGTGGAATCCTTTTATAAAATGAATTGTTAGGAGAAACACCTACATATAAAGCTGATAAATATCTTATTTGGAGCTGCTCTCTTTTAAGCAGAGAGCCGGAGTTACATGAAAACCCAGAACTCCCCTAGGCAACTTCTGGCATCCCACGGCTCTGCGACCACTGCTGTAGAGCAGCCATGAGGTAAAAAAGAACAAATTGTCTCTTTAGGATGGAAGAAATGGCTTGATTATGAGACCATATAACTTCTGTGGCCTCTTCCTACCTATAAATACTGTGGGATAAAGAAATATGGAATGCACACAAAGACCCAGGGAGACAAGACATTCTTTGAAAAATAACTCACGACATGCCATGAAAGATACATAACAGAAATGGCAGGAACCAGCCCATTTGCAGGTAGACACTTCCTTACTAACCTCAGAAAACCATTTCAGACTTCTCAGAAATCAGCGCTATTAGCTGGAGCTGAGGTTAAACACAATGATTAAATATCCCCTAAATGGGAACTGGCCCAGTTGCTGTTTTCTGCCTTCCGAGGTGAGCTGGAGTCGAGGCCAGAGACCCTGAAAGCCTCGCAGAAACCTTCAGAGCTGAAGGTTTTGTCTGCCCTACCCTTATAGACCAGTGGTGCTGGGCTCTTAGGCCGACAAAAAGCCAGCTTCCAGCAGGCCCCTGGACTCTCAGGCCCTGCTGGACGCTCCCGATTACACTGGCTTGGGTGCAGTGGGTGCGTTTACCTGGACATACCACCATATTCTCTGCACCCAGCTTACAGCTGTTCTCCAGAGTTATTTACAAGTCTGCAGACCTGGGTGTTTAGGTCTATGTGCTGAACAAAAGCAACAAGAGAACACAAAGTTTGCTTTTCAAAGCCTGCAAATCTGCCTGCTTCCTGGTGAGGCAGAGAATAGAAAGCATACTGAAAAATCACCCCACTAAGGCCAGAGAAAATTCAGCTCCCTCCAAGTGCAGGCACCAGCCGAGTGGATGGGAAGCAGGGGTGCAGCTCCCCAAGCGTGGATGTCATCCCACCCTTTGAGCTGTACTCCCCGGAAAGGAGGGCATTTCCTAAGGCATGATACGGGATTTGGGTGGAGAGGGGAGCTCATGTCTAAACAGCGTTTCTGGGGAGCAGCTATCAGGTTTGAATTCCTGCAGCATGCCTCTGGTATTTCATCCCTTTCTTTAAAATCATTAGTTAGCTTTAAACTAGCCAGACAATTGGGAAATTCCACTGAAGTCCCAAAATAATAAACTTGCTTAAAAGGGAAGAGATCATATTCAAATAAACTTGTCTCACTTTTATTCGCTTAAGACAGCTGAAGAGGGCAGAGAGAGGGCAAATACCAACCTCTTGATAGAGAGAGATAACAAGACTTTATGACCTCAGAACTAAACAGTGCACATTTTAAATGCCTCTTTTCTTTTCTTAAGAGATTTTTCCATTGACCCTCATTAAGCTCTCCACAGGCTTACTTGGAGAAATTTTAGCAAATGGAAAAAAAAAGAACCCTTATCAGTTATTTCTATAAGTCCTGGTAATTTTCTTTTTTCACAGACAGACTTTTCTATGCCTTAAGAGCCTGAAAGCAACATAGAATTACAGATTGAATTGCAGAGGCTGTAAGGCAAATATAAGGCATCCAGGGAAGTGGGCAACTCTGCAAACACACAGAATTTCAACAAATTAAAAATTATAAAAGGAACATATGTTCTGAAGACCCAAAGAAACTTTCTTAGCTTTCTTCCCATCGGTCACAAGAGGCTTATACTGCATACAGGAAGTGTTTTTGCTTGATCTACTGTCCAGGAAAGCTTAGGAAGCTGTGTCCTATGTGACCTACGTGACTCTTTTGAGTGAAATGGAACTCAGCATCAAAGCCACACAATTCGAGTTAGATAAAATGACTTCATGTTAACTTTCTTTTGAAGCAATATAGAGATATTTCATAGATAAGGAAGGTGAGCATCCACCTCTCCCAGCTCCCAGCGCCATACTCTTTCCCCCCTCACCTGTCCCAAATTCCACGCAGGGCTTGGGTGCACGTGCCCCTGAGGAGGGTCTTACGTTACTGCTTCTTTCTGTTCCCCAGAACTCAGTAGTTAATACAGGGCTGTGAAATGAGAATCACATTTAAAGAAGAGGGGAAAGGTGTTTTTTCTTTATTCTCACTAGTAATAACTCACAGACTTTCCCTGACAAATCTAGTGGTTAAATAAGGAAAAAAAGAATCCCTTTCTTTGAAGTAGAGGATTCTCCATTTAAAGAAAATAGAATAAAATTGGGAGGCAGAATAAAATAAATTCTGAAAGCTGTTATATCTAGAGAGGCTCCAGTGAATTTCATCTCGCTGCCCACTGGCAAAGATTTTTTTTTGTTTTCCTTGCCTGTCGGCCCCGCATTGAGTCACTTCCATTTGTATATATTACAGTTAAGTGTGATACTCTCTCTCCACAGGTTACGGCATCATGACCGATGGGTACACAACGTACATCAATGCCTCAACATGTACAGTCAGCTTTCAACCGACCAACCCTCCAATTATATTTGACCTTCCAAACCCACAGGGTTCCTGAAGCTCTAAATGCCCAATTGGAATGTGAGGGAAGGTCTATAAACTGCCATTTTTCTAATTACAAACTTTCATTCTCTTACTTGTTTATTTCCAAATCCTGTGAGTTCTTTTTTTTGTAAATTGCTGGGACACCATTGATTGATGCTAGACGTTGCGCTTCTCTTTATTATTATTATTATTTTTAATGCGGCAGCCATTCGAAATCAAAGGAGCATTGTAAATTTGTAAAATGACTTCTGTCGTCTCAAAGGCCACGCCATTGTAAATTGTTAGTGTTCGCCAAAGGACAGCCAAGCTTTCTTTTTAAAAGGTGATGAAAGTCTTATTTTAATATGCTTTAAGCTAGAAGAAAAAGAAAAAAAAGGAGAAACAGGTAGACAGTGTTTTAAAAACTACCCAAATTTGCACAACTGTTTTAGAGTATTGTTTGAAGTATTTTATTTTTTTCTATGTTTTATTATCGTTCTTGTTGTTTTCCTGGTAATGCTTCTATTTCACAGCTGTGGCCCAGAATTACAGCAATCATTTCAACAAAAATAGGAGTGGAAGACTTCTCTTCATGCTCTCACTGTAAAGAAAGCTGTGTCAAGGGAAGAAAACGGCCCCCATTTAAAGGATGGCTTAGCTAGTGAGATCCATATTGTGGCTATACAAGGTCTCATTGTTTGTTTGTTTCTTTTAAATTATTTTAACTTTAAAAATATGGAAATGGAATCTGTCAAGAGCAGGAATTTCATGCAGTTAAAAAAAAAACCAGCGTACAGACTCCTTTTCAATATGGGTTTCTATATATAAATATTTTTTGTGTATTTGGCTAAGTTAGGAGTTTGTTATTGCCAAGGACGGTACACCCGCAAAGCGATGCTTTACCGCAGGGCATCAGAAGTCCGTCAGAGCTGACGCCATCTCTCAGAACTCAAGGTCTTAAAGAGCTTGAGGTGAATCTAGGTACAGTTACAGGCGTGTAGACATATAAGTGGATGCAATGGAAGCTAACTAAAATAAGGCTTAGTTGTCCTTTATATTTAAATACCCTGAATTGTCTCCTTACTTCCTCTCCCCTCCCCCATTTTGCACTGTGTGTCGATGCAATCTTCGCTAGCACAAATTATTGTCGCTAATAGTCATTTCTGTTTTCCCATTGTAAATGCTGTTGAGCTTTATTCTATTTTATGTTATCTTGTTAATGAAGTTTAGGAAAGCAGTTGTTTCTTTAAATTTATTGTGATATTCTATATCTAGCGGCCTTTATATGCAAATAAAATTGCAAGATTTTTAAATCTGTGCTGTGTGGAGGGTTGGCTGGTTGGGAGGATGGTGGTTTAGTCTTGGGGAAGGGGAGATTTATTCATATGGAACATCCATACTGCTTTTCAGAAAGATTAGAATAAGTGGCTTTTTTTTTCTAATTTTCAATAAATTTTTATTACCCACCATTCAGGGCTGGCAGGTAGATCGATAAGGCACTCAGTGTACTCTTTCCTTCCGTCACACCGTCATCTATCTTGCCATGCATTTCAAAAGGTGGGGATTTCATCTTCGGCCCTTGTAATTTCTACAGGAGCAGAGGGACCGTGCAGTGGAGGCTGCCGACACCACTGCAGATGTGTGTGTGGTGGGAGGGTGTACCAGTGGGTACCAGAGTGACCACTACGCATTCTCACTTGTTTCCAGGAGCAGTTACCTTCTCCCTCTGTGTTTGTTAATGACGTCCACCACTAAAACACTGTGGCACCCAGGAGGCGGCCAGTGATGGGGTGGGAAAACTATGTTATATCGTTTTTATTTTCTCTGGAAGAGGTACTGAAGAAAAGCTGATGACGTTGAATGTGCAGTGTACCCCCAAAGCCTATGTCCCAGTGCCCGTTGGATTGTATTCTGACACATCTTCCTTCCTTTCTATCCCTCGAGGTTTCTTTGGTGTACTTCTGAAAATAATTTTTGATTTCATTCAGTATCAGCAGAGTAGAGAGAATGCTCTAGGCCAGAATTCCAGCTCAGACTCACAGGTAATCATCTTAGGCCATCAGAGTTATTAATATTTATTAAGTGTCTCTGATGCCACCCAGAGCCTGTGGCGAACACTTTGATCTGAGCTTACAGAGCAGATGCTTGAGCTTTCCACCTGGAGGAGGTCCATGAAAGAAGTGAGAAGTTGGCAGCCTTCCTTTGAGGGCTGTGTCAGAAGAGTATGTTGATGCCAGGGCCCTTCTAGGGAGCTGGAGTGAGAGGTGAGCTGAATGGACATTTCATCTGGTACAAGGAGCTAGGCTCAGAGCTACGGAAAAGCAGGGTTTCCAGAGACAGGTGGATGATAATGATGACAAGTGGGCACGCACAGCCCTTGAGAGCACGTCTGGACTCAAACTGCATAAGCCAAGCACTTACTCAGATTGCTGTCCGTGTGTGGGGGCAGGAAGCCACCCAATCTGCTAAATCTGTAGGGTAGACTGACTCAAGAACAGAGCTTCCCTCAGCCAGTGCAGGCTAACTACTCCATATGTATGAACTGTGTCCGCAGAGGCCAGAATGACTATCCAAAGGCCTGACGCTTTCTCCACTGGGTCTTGTAACAAGGAAACACTTCACATAGCTCTTGCAAATCGGGCACTTTCTGTCCTTCCAACACCAGGCATTCTGCTGAGCAGGTCTCATATTTTGTTTCTCATCTTCACAAAACCCTAGGAGAGGTCATATAAGCCCCCTTTTATAGATAAGAAACCAAGATTCCAAAAGCTAAGTAACTTTGCCTAGGAAAATGAAAGTTTCAAAACCAGGTCTGTCAGATCCCAGAGCTCATGTGCCCTTTTCATCACCCTGCCTCTGGACTAGAAAAGCTGATGCCCTCCAAGAGCTAGTATAAAATTAATGTGGGTCTGGGAACACTTCCTGCCTCTCATGCTGGAGCACCCTGCAGCTCGGCTTTGTGACATCAACTTGGCCCATTTCCTCTCTCTGCTTGAGGCCTGGCACAGTGTATGGGTGTAGCCCAGAGCCACGGCATGCCAGATCTCATCTCACCTTAGACCAGCATTCGTGCCTTTGGCCGGACGGTCACTATCTCTGTAAAACGGGGCTGATGCTGCTGATATGTTGCAGGACGTGGAGATCACTGCCTGGCATCCAGTAAGCATGGCACACATGTGTTTGTTAAGTTAGGTCTCCCTTGCTGCCTTGAGATTCTTCAGGTCAGATGTCTCTGTTGACCCTCAAGAGCACCAGTGGCATTTTTCTGAGAAAGTATGTTTGTTTGCACTCCTTGGAAACAATAATGAACCTCTCTTCATAAGAATATGAAGACTCCCAAAGGCATTTGCAAGAGGCAGATAAGGGAGACTGACTCAGTTTGGGTATGGTATTTTGCAGAATCCCTTCTAATATCAGAATAGAAAGGGATCTGTACTCCTTCAAGTTGCTTTAAATGACACCCATGGATCTCAGCATCTCTCCCCTGGGAGTCTTTAAATTCCATTTCCTTCAAGCTCAATTAGTGAATTTTTTCTCTACATTTTCTCCCAGTCCCCTTTTGACTTATTAAGATGTTAGGGAATTGCTGAAATCTTCTAAAGAAGCAGGTCACTGTTATTCTGACAGGTGGCCAGTGTTAAGCTTACCTTCATCTCCATCACTTAAGTGAATAAACACTGTGGCCCAGGTCTTAAGCAGGGAGAAACAAGCTGGGAGGACTGAGATTTGTCAGTTGCACATAAAACACTTGCTGTGCCCAGAGTAATGCCCCCTTCCACCAACTCTCAGCCAGCAAGGATGTGCTGCTTCAGCAGAGTTAGCATCTGTGGGTTCTTTCGGTTCCCCAGTAACTTTTCATAGCCTATTACCACATTCCTAAAACGTTTAAGGTACTTTTTGTTTAATTATTAAACCAAAGTGAATTAATGTCTGCTTTGCTTTGAGAATTTGGTGTAAGCTGAGCCATTTGGAAACACTGCTGGGCACTGGGCAGGAGGCAGTTGGATGTGGGGAGGGTTCTGGGGCTGAACAGTCTTGATGGGTGGTTTCACAGGAGGCTCCAGGCCTACTTCCAGATGTCAGCTTCTTAATGCAAAATGTTTTTTCTCCTATTTCATAATGAAGTAGCAGGATTGCTGTGGGTGGGGGAGGGGGCTCTCTAGCATGGCTCTTCCAGAAGCTTAGAGCTGTTTTCCATTCCTTTTCAAGATGTCACTTCGGCCTTCTGCTGCTGCCCTGCGTTTTCATGGAAAAGAACACCACACTGATTCAAAAGCTTCCCTGAGAAGCCTTTCTCTTCCCTGATGCCCTTATAAATCAGCATCTTGCAGCTTGAGAAGTTCAGAGAGGGTTAGTGGCACCACCATGGTCACACAGCAAACCAAAGAGATAGCCCTATATTGACATTTGGACCCTTAATTTTGAGCATGAACTGCTCTTCCAGTTTAACTTTCAGGAATAATTGAAGATTGGGAGATCAGTTTGGCCCAACAAGTGATTTTGTAGCAGAGATCAAACCACCTATGTATGGCTTATTATTAAACCAGATTATTTGAAAGAAATGTCAAGAGTCTGACCTCTGAGTATTCCCATGATGGCTCACTTTCTTACCTTTCAACCCATCCACCTACACAACTCTGATGGGTACCCAATTCCTCCTTCCACAAGACAGATGGACATGGTTTCTGTCTTTTCTGCCTCTGGCTTTGCCAGCTCTCTGTCATGCATTTTGACATATATATGTATGGCTGGTCTGGAAGACACTGGGTGTCAGTTAGAGCCCTCAGCTTTGGAATTAGACATGCTCATTTTCAGATCCCAGCTATGCCATTCACCATTTGGGTAGCCTTGGACCTGCTACTTTATTTTTCTCGACCTCAGACTCCACGCCTATGTAATGGGGATAATACCTACCTCACAATGGATTTGTCCAAGTTGGTAAGATAATATCAGTAGGGCCCCAGGACCAGTGAGCTATTATAATAAAATGGAAGATTTTATTATGCTGTTAATCTTAATTTCTTAAAGAAAAAAAAAGTAAAATGAAACACTTAGCATATTTTTTATGTAGGGCCCTTACAAGAGAAAGTGAATTCCTTGAACTGACTGAGTCTGGGTAATGGAGCTGTAACCCCAAGCCATACATAAACTGAGCTCTTTAAATTCCTGGCTCTCTCTCTCTGAACTACCTGGCAAAACATTTGTGGGAGGTGCTTCTTGACTACTCATTTCCTTCCTGAGTTAGGGATGCCTTACAAGACAAAAATCTTGAGGTAAAAGGCCTTTCATATCTGAAAGCATCTATATCTGGGTAATGGTGAGAGAGAGAAATGCATTTCCATTAGGAAACATGGCCACAGTAGTACTAAAAGCACGGGTAGACTAAACACAAGAAGGCAGAGAGCCTGCTTCCATCAATCAGCTTTGATTTTTATGAAGCCATACTTACAATGAGGTGCATAGAATGGTCTCAGAGCCCGCTTACCAAGGGAAAGGGCCTGTGATTTCATAGCCCATTTCTGTCTTGACCTTAGTGGATGACCTTGGGAATAGGTTGAGCTTTTCAGTGAAAGCTCCTGAAATAGCATATGACTTGAAACCCTAATGCTGCATGCTTGGGCTCACCAACATGCCCTTACACATACCCGTTATGATGCTTAGGAAGCAAATATTTAATCTTTGAAGGGACTCACTTCCTAGGTACCTTCCCTGAATCCCCTACCTATACCCAGAACACCATCCTTTATTCTGCCTGCACCACATTCTGATTGTTGCTTGTCTCCCTGTGAATTCAGTGACCAGGTCTCTGTCTTTGCATTCCCAGCATCCAGGTGCAAAGTATGGCTTTCCTAATGAATTAATCAGTGTTTGGCAGGCAATAGCCAGGTATGTGAGAAAGATAGGAGACTCTTTACTGAACAAATATTTACAAATAAAACAAATATTTGCTGAGCACCATAGCTCAGTGCTGTGCTAGTAAGCTTCATTTGCTAGACCCAGTTCTTGCCTTGAAAGACCCTTATAACTTGACAAAGAAAACAAGATATTGATACAGGAAGTTAAATAGCAAGAAGAGATTTAAATAATAGTTCAAGACAGCAATGAGGGAAAATTGGGGTCTGTAACACACAGGTTTCTCCAGTCATGTGAGTGGCCATCATTATGGGGCAGTGCGAGCTTGGAGTGTAAGTCACAGGCAGCTAACCTAGGAGAGGGAGGCTGAGTGGTAGTGGTGACGCCAACCCCATGCAGCTTCATTCCTTCAGGAGAAAAGCCAGTCTGGCCAGTGGCATTTCCAAGTATGTCACAGAGCTGGTTTGTTTTCTTAATTTGCTCTATGAAATGGTTTTGTCTAATGGCATGCCATTGACGAAATGCACCGTAATGTCTTCATCCATCAACTGCAAATGCTTTAGCATGCATCCGTTGTTGACTTGTTTTCTCCTGTTCAGCACATAAATGAGAGGAATGATTTATCCAAGGCCACCAGTTACTCTTATGTGGAATCTGAAATAGCTCTCTGGAGAAATACTGCCCTCTGCTTCGTTATGCTGCTCTGAAATTGTATTGAAGGGTAATTTTGGCCAGGGCAGCACTGATACCCTCCTGACCCATGTTTCCTGGGTCTGTAACTATGGGAGATAAGAGTTTGTATTCTTGTGCATGTGACCGTTAGAGTTGGATTATGGGCCGTGAAAATCAGGGCTTTGGCTTTTGATGCTGTGTGTGGGCATTTGAACAAGCAATGAGATTCCCGCATGAGCTCTCTTGAACCCACACTCACCAGGAAGAGAAAAGGTATTGCATGCATCAGTGCTAGTCCCTTCTTTCTTTCAATTTGTCCCACTGAACTCTAGCTCCCCATGCTGGGGACATCTGGCCCCTACCCCCTCAGAGTTTTGCATGGATCGGTAGATCAGAAATGGAAGATAAGTAGGAACATCGAAGTAACTCTTATAGAATAAGAGAGAAGACAGAGAATGGCATTCTCTAAGATCTGGTACTGACTCAAACACCAAAAAGGGCCAGAAGATTCAGAAACTATGGTAGGTGGGCCTTGTGTTTCTCTTGCTTTTGTATTTACTAGGTCATGTTCCCTAAGGAGAGTTTGAGGTCTAGGGTATATGACATCGAGGAAGAGCAATAAAATATGTTTGAATTCAGAAATTATGCAGAGAACGTTACTCAGTGAGAAAGTGAGGTGAAGCTAGGGGAAGAGGAAGAGGAGTGAGAGAAGGCAGAAGATCTTTTTTATTTCCCAGGCCAATGGGTGTGACTTATGTATGTCTTTTGATCACTTTCTTTCTATAAACTTTGCATTGATGGATTTATCTTCTGTGATGTTAGGACACCCTTGAACAAAGGAGGCAAGCGAGTAGTGTTCAAGTAATACAAGGTCTTTTTGCATTTATACGGGCCAGAAGATCTGGACGCCTCATCATAATCTTTATGTGATGGGTTTTTCCAACACAGTGGCCCATGGGAGACTGTTTTGTAAGGATGTTACCCTTAAAGAAGACTTCCCAAGAAATAAATTGTGTATCTCTAGTGTAGTGACAATATACAGGCTACTCCAGCAATGCTTGTGGATTTAGCAGTATCCCATTTATCGCTATGAATATTTATACCCATGCCCAGTGGTGCTGAGGTTGTTGGTAGTATTTTCATTGAATAGCTTGGCTGGGATATTGAGGACATCACCTACTGTTTTTAAAGCTCAGCATTCTGAAAGCTATTTAAAGAACACCTTCATCACCACCGCTTTGAACCAATGGTAAAAGCAATTCAATAGAGGCATACTCTTTTCATTACCTTCCATCCCTCACCCCCAAATAGTTATTGCTGACCTAGAGGCATTCTGGAGGGAGATGTATTCTGGCCTTTTTTTCCTCATATAGTTCCCTTCCATCTAAAGTCCTATAAAATTAAAATTTTCATTCTTTAGTTGAATCTGTGTATGGTTCTTCCAGTTTTTTCGAAGATGTTTCTACTACTCTCTTGAAGTCAGAGAGATCCTGTTTTAGATCTCATTCCAGGAATGAGATTTAGAAATGGGATGGCATGCACAATAGATCCTTTCAGATGTTTTTAGTGGTCAGTACCATGCACCTGAAGAATGTTAGATTGAGGTCAGGAATACAAATCTGTACCTCTACAGCTATGCAGCAGGTAACTAATATTCATCACATGGCCACTCTGCATCAGGCACTCTGCTTATCATAAGATTCAGTCCAGAGTTGGGCCAAAGAGAAGCTCTAACCAAAGCCTCAGCTACAGTGGTCTAACCTGCATCCGAGCAAATGAGCCTATTTTCCTCCAAGTAACCTGAGTATCATTAGTGCTACTCCGTTCTGTCCACCTGCTGTAGCACAGTCTCGATCTTCCGCAGTGACTTTTGCAGGTCATAATTTATACTTCATAACTTTTATTTTTTGGCCATGATGTGCATAAACAGGAAAAGCTATCAGTAAATACATGTAAGAATGCTTGATGATAAATGTATTTTATTGGAAAAAGAAGTGAATACAAAATAATTAACTTCTGACCAGGTGCTTAGGAGTGCATGTCTGTAAGCCAGAGAGATGGCTAATGCTAAATCTTGGATATTCAAGTTTTAGCCCTTTTAAACTTACACTGTTTGGATGATACATCTTAAAACAAGCTAATGAGTACTGTCTCTGTTCTTCAAAGATGCAGAACTTCTCTGGCTAATAGTAACATTGGTATCTGAAAGGTGGTGTTGAAATGGACACCAAATGAAAAGAATGGAAAAAGTCCCATAGGCCAGAGCCTCAACTACTTTAAAATTTGGGGTCATTCCCTAAACTTTACTACAGTTTTAGCTCATCTCCCCTTTCTTCTAAGTCAGTCAGTCAAAAAACTTCGCTCCGCAAGTCTGTCTCTCTAATCTTTCTAATTATTGTTAAGGAATTAACAACAAATCCAATATTTTAAATATTTCTTCAGTACAGTTCTGAGTTTCAGGACTCTTATCAGGCTGATAGATTTGTTTAATATATAGATACCTCTTTAACATATATAATCATTTTCTTTTCAGAAAGTTTCTGTCCTGTTTAAAAGCAGTGTTTTAAAGGTTAGAGATGGTGGCCATAATTTGATACCCCAATTTATAATCTTTAGCTGGTCATTCAACCATATTTTTTTGAAACTCTGTGGAGGTCTTCACTGCAAGAAGCCCTCTAATCTTCACCCATTGTCCATTTACGCATGAGTAAATACGTTAAACTGTTCATAAAATGATAAAATAATTCTGAAGATAAATGCAAAATGACTTTTACAAAGACACTAAAGAGTACATTACATTCTACTTTGGGTAATGCCTGCCAACATTCCAGAGGCCAGAGATTTGATAAAATACCAATTTAAAGGATGGAAAGAAGTGATTTTTTTGAATGAAGAATTCCAGTTCCTTGGGATGAAAGTCTAATTCTGGAGGAAAAACGAAACGTATCATTTTTTTCTTACCTTTGTAACTCAGCCATTCTTAAGCTAATAAATTAGAATAAGTGGTTAGTCTGAGACATGGAGTAAATTGGATACAGCATGAAAAATTAACAACGTTAATGAGAAAATGGTCAGCTTATAAGTCCTGTGCTTGAATTTAGTATGCTGGGCGATTGTGTCTTCATAAAGTTGTTTATTAAAAAAAGTATTTGATCTTTTTTTAATGTTTCCAGACCCTATCAAGGTCAAAGAAGACAATCTTTGCTTTGTCATATTATGTTCTGGTGCAAGGGTTGATGGTTTAATGAAATTGTTATAGAAAAGCCAGCAGACAGTGTACATCTGACTTGAGTGTGTCACTGGGACAGCATCTTTCACAAACAATTAGCTCTTTATAAGACATATGATAGTCCTCACATTTATCACATATGTCCCATGCCTCCTCAATAAAAACACCATTTACAACCAACCAAAATTAATCTGGGCCCAGCTGAAGAGAAGGAAGTCAACCCCTTCTTTGTGAGCAAGTTAACTCTTTGAAGTCTAATACATACCGTTTTATGCTCTTTAGCTGTTGGACCTTAACCCATTTGTACTTCCAAAGAGTTTTTTCTGATATTAAGAAAGTTTAACACATTTCTCTTGTCTGGGTAATGTTTGATTGCAAGGAATCAAAATGATTCAAATTCACTCAAAAAAAAAAGTTTGTTATAGGGTACAGATATTAATAAGAGGCAAGAAACAAGGAAGTCTAGGGAGGGAAGAAACCAAGAATCTCCACACATCTCAGTAGCAGCTGTTCATGGATCTTCTATCTGATGCTTAGCAAAAAAACCATCTGATCAGCTTCTTCTTAGTCAATAAATTGGACCCCCGGTCATGTGTCCACCCCAATCTAATCAACAGTAGCCAGGGTCATGTAAAACCTAGACCTACCCCTTTTGAGAATGAGCGGAATAGGTTGAGTGTAGGTCAGAGTAGTGTATTAATGGGACAAATATTATCCATTATTCTTGTCCAAGGTCCCAAATAATTTCAGCCTTACCACATTACTATTATTCATCAGTGTGAATGTGGAGACTGGTTGAAAGAATGTAAGGGAACTGAGGCAAATCCATCTCTGCTACTGAAGGAGAAAAGAGCTGCAGTAATTCATAGCCCTTGATGTGCTGAGGAATCAGTACCATGTTACCTGAAAGAATAATGTCTTATTAAGAAATCCCCAGCCCAGTTTCCTTTGCTTCCTACAATTGGAGAAATGAAGTGCCAACCTCAAGGAATAGATTGGTCAAGCTAAGCTATGAAGCATCTCTTATGAGATGTATGGCTCTGCCTATATTGCAGAGCCATAACAGACTGGTTTTAGTTACATGGTTAGGCTAGTTCACAACTTCTGGTTGGAAAGATGAATGCTGAGATGATAGTGGTGGTAAATAGCTTGTGTTTTCGTATCATGTTTAGAACATGGCAATTGAAATCATTTGGTTCAGGACAGGATTCCACTGCTCACTAGCTTGGGAGGTTTTGATCAAATCACTTAATCTCTTTTGACCTTAGGTCCCTCACCATTAAAATGAGAGTGGTAACAGTCCTGATCTCATGGGATTGTGGAATCAGGTTGTGAGAAAATGGAAGCAAAGAGCTTAGTGAGGTGCCTGGCACATGCGTGCTGCTATGTGCGCTACTATTACCACATTGCTCATAGTGACCATTCATACATGTCAGTGGTGGTTTTATGACATCTCCCTTGTACTTCCTACACTCTTTAAATTCTGCTTTGCATGTGCATGCATAACTATTTTAATCTGAAAAATAAGCCAACAGAAAACATCTAACTAATGATTCATCCTATTCTGGGCACTCTAAATTGAAATGTTAACAAAAAAAGAGTGGAAGCTGATCAGATGTTGGAAGCTATGACTCTGAGCCTGCAAATAAACCTGGGATTTCCTTCAATAAATTTCGTTTCCTTGTTTTGTTGAGCTGAAATACAAAATTAGAAAGCACATATTCCAGACCTGCTCTGTGAAGCAAACAACCTGCCACTTGCAAGACTTAAATTTATAGCCCCCATAAAATGTATAGTTATGTGCAAGCATAAGGAATAAGCAGTCTAGAGGATAAGAAATTTAATAAAAATTGCAGGTACACACAGCCCGCTGCTATAGGCTGGAATGGGAATATTTTCAGCAGTGCTGCAATTGAAAGCTTAAACCAGTGCAGGTGGGGCATTCCAAAAAATTCTGAGGCGGGCAGTTCGCTCCAGGTACTGTGCAAGGTTATATTGCCCATGAATGAATGATTTTGCTCAGGGGAGTCAGAGGACAGAGTACTTTTCTAGACCCCAAGGATTCTATTCTGTTGTGACAAGCAAAAACCCAAAGTAGTAGGTAGGATAGGTCAGATATCTGAAATCCAGAGCCTTGCTGGAACACGTTGATCCTTAGAAGCAGGCTTCTCAGTATGATAAATACGAACTCCTCAAGCCCGTTAGGGAATGAAAATTTAAGAACCGGTTAGGTCAAAGACCAGGAAATTTATAACGATTATCTGCGGTTACAGTGTATAGAGTGTTTGAGGATGGTTTAAGCCAAAGAGTCCAGTGCCTGTAAATCTTGAGGGTGATATTAATACCTCTGTGAGCATGTGTGTACAACGTTTCTGAAAAGATTAATTGCAAAGGCCAGTTCCCAGGAAAGACAAGCAGGTAATTGGCATTTAATTAATGAGAATAAGTTATATTAAATTAAAGACGTAGAATCCTTGATTATTTATCTTCCTGTAGCCTGTGTGGGAATCTACTCTTAGATTATTAACTCTGTGCTGTTTTTCAGGAGGACAGACTTAACGTCCTGTACAGAATGTATAAATAAGAATATGCTTGTATCTCAGTCATGAGAACAAAATAACTTTTGGGGAACCACAGAGTTTTTCTATGTTTAACATAAATGGTTTCTTAAAAATTAAGTCCAGCAGAGGATCCAAGGTATTCTCCAGCATATTCCATACCTCCAGAATGAGAAGAGTTGACCCAAACCATTGTGTAATTTAGAAAGGGCATGAGTATGAAGGTCAGTCTGACCTGGGGTTAAGTCCTGTCCCTGCCTCTTATTAACCATATAGCCTTGGGCATGTTATTTAAATGATTTGAAGTTCAGTTCTCTTATCTTTAGGAATGGGAAAATAATACCCACTTGGAATGCATTGTTTTAAAAGTCATATACTGTTAAATTCCCATGGTCCACTGCTGTCATGTAGACAGTGCTCAGTTTTTTCTCTTTATTTTCTCCTTTTGTATGACTGCAGTTAGAAAATTATTCCATAACAAAGTTGGAGGGCTCATTCTATTTGATTTTAGTAATTACTATGAAGATAAATTAATCAAGGCAGTCTGGTTTTGGTGAAGGGATACATACATACTTCAGTGGAATAGAAAGTATGTATGTATGTATAAAAAGTCCAAAATCAACCCCCACAAGTATGACCGATTCATTTTTTTTAGATGCAGTGAAGAAAAACAAGTCTTTTCAACAAATGGTATTTGAATAATAGAACTTCATATACACAATAAACTTACACCTGAACCTCAGTCCTTATATAAAAATTACTCAAAATACATCATTGATCTAATTGTAAAGCATAAATCTTTAAAACTTTTTTATATTAAAAAATTTTATTTTAAAATATAAGAAAAAAAAAAAAAGAAGGGGACATCTGAGCCAAACCTGAAGGCAGGTAGAGTCAGGTGAACAAAGGTAGGAAGGGCATTTCAAAGAGAGGAAACAATGTAAGATCAAAGTACAAGGTGTGAATGAAGGATAGTAAGTTGATTAAATCTAACCTGAAGGCACAGCTCAGAAATAGAAATTAAGGAATATGGATGAAAAGACAGGTCCATATGTGTATTAAACTCCACTATAATGAACTCCAAACAAATATATATATATATATATATATATAAGACAAAATATTCATTCCCTGGAATTAGGCAAAGAGTTCTTAGACATGACACCAAAAGCACAAGTCATAAAAGAAAAACTTGGTAAGTTGGACTTTATTGAAATTAAAAATTTTTGCTCTGTTACACTATTTGGACAATAAAATGACAAGTTACATACTGGGAGAAAATTACAAATCATATTATGTCTTGCAGATAGAATTTATTTTAAAAGTCTTTAAAATTTAATCAAATTAAAAAATGCATAAAAAGACTTGAATAGACATTTTACCCAAGAGGATATATAGATTGTAAATAAGCACAGGAGAAGATATTCAACATCATTGACCACTAGGGTAATGAGCTACCACTGCTTGAAAATCAAAACCACACTGAGATACCACTGTATGCCTACTAGAATGGCTGGAAAAAAACAAAAAATGAAAATATGATAATGCCAAGTGCTGATGATGATGCAGAGCAAGTAGAACTTTCATTCATGACTGATAGGAATACAAAATGGTACAGCCACCTGGAATAAGTTTGGCAGTTTCTTATGAAATTAAACATGCATTTACCATACAACCTAGCAATCCCACTCCTGGGTATTACGCTGCAGCAATGATAATTTAGGTCCACACAAAAACCTGGACATAAATGTTCATAGCATCTCCTTTCATAATCACCAAAAACTGAAAACAGCTCAAATGTCCTTCATTGGGTGAATGGATAAACAAACAGTGGTACATCTATACATGGAATACTACTTGGCAATAAAAAGGAACAAACCATTAATACAACAATGTGGATGAATCTAAGAGCATGATGCTAAGTGAAAGAAAACAGTTTCAAAAGGTTACATTCTGTATGATATTTTCAAAAACACAAAACAACAGTGATCAGTGGTTGCCAGGGGTTAGGATGGGATAATATGTGACCCCAAAGGGACAGCATGGGGGAGTTTTTTGGGGGATGATAAAGCTGTCTTGTAACCTAATTGTGGCAGTTGTTACACAACTCTATATGTATGTATATTAAAATTCATAGAACCACAAGCACCCCAAAAAGGTCAAATTGACTTACGTCAATTTTTGTAATTGATTAAAATCAAGAAAATGACTCCATTAAGAAGTCATTCTGGCCCTGGATATACAATGGGGAGATGACAGCCTCTTCAGCAGCTGGTGTTGGAAAAACTGGACAGCTACATGTAAGAGAATGAAACTGGACTACTGTCTAGCCCCATACACAAAGGTAAACTCAAGGTGGATCAAAGACTTGAATGTAAGTCATGAAACCATAAAACTCTTAGAAAAATACATAGGCAAAAATCTCTTCGACATAAACATGAGCAAATTCTTCATGAACATATCTCCCCGGGCAAGGGAAACAAAAGCAAAAATGAACAAGTGGGACTATATCAAGCTGCAAAGCTTCTGTACAGCAAAGGACACCATCAGTAGAACAAAAAAGACATCCTACAGTATGGGAGAATATATTCATAAAAAACGTATCTGATAAAGGGTTGACATCCAAAATATATAAAGAACTCATGCACCTTAACAAACAGAAAGCAAATAATCCAATTAAGAAATGGGCAGAGGACATGAATGGACACTTCTCCAAAGAAGAAATTCAGATGGCCAACAGGCACATGAAAAGATGCTCCACATCGCTAATCATCAGAGAAATGCAGATTAAAACCACAATGAGTTATCACCTCACACCAGTGAGGATGGCCAACATCCAAAACACAAACAACAACAAATGTTGGCGAGGATGTGGAGAAAAGGGAACCCTCCTACACTGCTGGTGGGAATGCAAATTAGTTCAACCATTGTGGAAAGCAGTATGGAGGTTCCTCAAAAAACTCAAAATAGAAATACCATTTGACCCAGGAATTCCACTCCTAGGAATTTACCCTAAGAATGCAGCAGCCCAATTTGAAAAGGACAGATGCACCCCTATGTTTATTGCAGCACTATTTACAATAGCCAAGAAATGGAAGCAACCTAAGTGTCCATCAGTAGATGAATGGATAAAGAAGAGTGGTACATATACACAATGGAATATTATTCAGCCATAAGAAGAAAACAAATCCTACCATTTGCAACAACATGGATGGAGCTAGAGGGTATTATGCTCAGTGAAATAAGCCAAGCCGAAAAAGACAAGTATCAAATGATTTCACTCATATGTGGAGTATAAGAACAAAGAAAAAAACTGAAGGAACAAAACAGCAGCAGACTCACAGAACCCAAGAACGGACTAATAGTTACCAAAGGGAAAGGGACTGGGGAAAATGGGCGGGAAGGGAGGGATAAGTGGGAAAAAGGGTATTACGATTAGCAGATGTAATGTTGGGGGGGCACGGGGAGGGCAATAAAACTCAGAGAAGACAAGTAGTGATTCTATGGCATCTAACTACGCTGATGGACAGTGACTGTAATGGGGTTGGTGGGGGGGACCTGATGAAGGGGTAGTTTAATAATCGTAATATTGCACATGTAATTGTAAATTAATGATAATTAAAATATATATATATATTAAAAAAAACAAAAAAAAACAAAAGGAAGAGAAAGATTTTCAATAGGGGAAAATTAGATTTTTTTCAAATCCTATTTAAATTCATAAAAAGCTTTAATTCAGGGAGTTGCAAATCAAAGAATTAAACAATATATACAAAAATGATTATCAAATAATTAAAAAATATTTTATTACGATGTTTAACTTCAATAAAACTAGTTTTCTACTTAGTTAAAATATTTTTAAAAAACTGTAAGTAATAAAATCTTCAAGTCATGAGATAAAGGGAAAAAAAAAGTCATTCTGACTTATGATAAACAAGACATAACACTTTAGAACTGTAGGACTCTAAGTAAAATTTATTAATTTATTGGACAAATGTATATTAAGCACTTCCTATGTTTCCACATTGTTTTAAGTGCAAGAGATGAACTAAACACAAACTCATGGGGGCTTGAATCACTATAAATAATAACTGTATAGTATGTCAGATGTTATAAATACTATGGTAAGGGAAATAGAAAATTGAGGTATACTGCCATTTTATAGAGGGCGGTTGTGGAGAACAATTGAACCATAGACACAAAGGAAAAGAAGGAGAAAGCTATGCAAATATCTTGGGATGAATGTTGCAGATATAAAGAACAATCTTAGATGGAACTCCAATACATACACAAGACTAGTCAGAGTAGAACCACTCTCATTGAAACCAAGTGAGACATCCTCAGAGATACCTTTGCAGAACCCTAGGGTTGGGATGAGGAACCCCCAGGCCAGCCTATCCCAGTACAGAGTTTAATTAGTTTGAGGTGAAGAAGAAATCTCTTTTAGGGTAAGAAAAATCTTTTATCCAAGACCCAGGTAGAACTCTTGTCTAAAAACCCTATCAGTTGGAGACATGCTTTAGGTCTAGATGATTAAGCCACAGTAACTTAAAGACCACAGAGACTATGGCCAGGGTGTGGTGGAAGCAAAAATCAGCTTGTCCATTAGCAAGGATATGGAAGGGTAGAGACTGGTCACTGGTATCTTTCAGGGATGCTTTGGGTGTTCAACAGCTGTGTTGGAGAGGCAAGATGGTAGCGCAGAAGACTCATAATCGAGAAACAGCGACAACCGTGGGCAGAAGGTGATCCCCCGACTAACTGCAAATTGAAGGTCCCCAAACTCAAGGCATGGTTGTTCAGAGAAATGGCGGCTAAGAAGAGCCCTGGGGTAGACGGAGGCCGGCAGCAGGGACTGAGGGCAGACTAGAACCAAGTCAGTAAAATTCTGGGACCCACGTGTAATTGGCAAGATACGCCTTAAGCTCTCAGCACAGCTGAAAAAATCCCCAGATATTGCTGCTTCTCTCCTCTAGGCTTAATGGCTGCTCCTTGAGTTTATCCTGAAGATGGGCAAACCTTAGGTAAGGGACATAAAAACTCTCTCCCATCAGTCTGTCCCACTCTGAGGTGCAGGTCAGGAAAAATTGAAGGGAACCCGTCCCCTTTAAGAACCAATGGCTTTCAGGGACTGGCTTCCTGCCAGTGTGGAAAAGTAGAGCAGTAGACATTTAAAGCCCTGTTTGAAAACTGTCATTTTTCCAACAGCCTCAGATGGGGTGATTAATCAAGAAGCAATTCCGGAGAGAAGCCATCTTCTTTACCTACTTAAATCTCCCAGGTTAAGTTGTATTTTAAGCTCTGGCTTATTTTTAGACAAGTTTCTTGCTGTTGCCTAAACCTATGTTAAAGCAATTATTGTCTGCGAGGGTCATGCAGAGTTCAGCAGAACTGAAAACTCACAGCCTGTAGTATGAGTGGGGGAGCCGTTTGTTCAGGGTCTTTTCCTTAAAGGAACAGAACAGAACAGTCAACAGACAAAAACATATCTGACATTTTGAGAGAGGGGAGGCTGCTGCTTTTTGTGGCTTCTGGCAAATACTCCAAAATCAAACAAAAACTATTCGAATCTACGTCCCATCTTCTAAAAGCCAGTGCTCAAAAATATTGCATGTGTTATTCGAACTCAAGTGTGAAAATTCGAATTTCAAAAGGTGGAGGGAAGAGATCTCTTGAACACCTATTATGTGCCATTCCTTTCATGTTACCTTAATTCTCACATCTCCCCCTTTGATGTAATTGTGTATGCTACTATTACATGTACTTTGCAGATGAGGCAACTGAGACTAAAAGAGGTAAGTATTTTGCTCAAGATTACACAGAGGCAGGATTAGAACCCTGGTCGGTTTGACTAAAATGCGTGGGCCCTTTTCACCCTATTCTGACCCACATGAAAGCACAATAGGGCTTTAAACTTTGGGAGTTTACTCTGTCAGGGTAACTTTGGGAGGTAGAATTGTTCTTTGTTCTTCCAGATTCTATAAAAAATATATATTAAGATACTCATTTCAGACAACTCTTTTTAGTTTGAATTCTGTATCTTTGAAAACTAAGAACTAGCATTAAGACTTAAATGACAGATATTGAGACAGATGCAATTATCTCATTGAATCCACACACAACACAAATACACACATGATTAAAAATAAAAAAGTAATTAATAATCATCCCATGTAACAGAGGAGAAACCTGAGGCTTAGACAGAGAGTTTAAGTCCCTTGTTCATGCATCACAGACAGTATGTGGTAGAGCCAGGATTCAAACTCAGGCATTTTGATTTGAGAGCCTGCTGTTTGGTTCAGGTACTATGGCTTTGTGTTCTCTCCTGCCGGCTGATAAAGCTGAACATCTATCCCAGATTTCCTCAGGGAGGTAGCTAGGAGCTGGTCTGCAACCTCACTGCAGAGTGTATGAGCAGTGCAGGACAAGGATGGAATGACCATACAGGAGGCCAGGGCCTCTTCAGTGTTTGTCTCTCAAGCTGCTTAGCCAGAATGATGCAAAGCTGCCCTCCACAGGAAAGCCACGTTATAAAGGGAGTGGAGCCCAAAACTACAGGGCCTGTGGTTCAGACCCAATGCTCAATTTCTTTGAAGGCTTTAGACCTTCCCTTCTCCCTCACTCCTGGGGCCTGCGATCCTTCTGTGGCATGTCTGTGATAGGCTGTTTAATGGATCAAAGTTCTATTCCAGTGTCCAGGCCCCTTTGCACTGTAATTTTGCACCCCTCCCCAACCAGGAAAAGAATCTATTTCTGCCCCCACAACCTTGAATTTTGGCTGATTTTGTGATCTGGTCTGACCAATCCATTTCCACCCTCCTTGAATGCTGCCCTGAAGCCACCATACAATGAAGCTGATCTAGCTTACTGGAAGATGAGAGGCCAAATGGAAGGAAAATGAGACACACCAGCTAACAGCAGCACCCACTGCCTCTCCTGCCTAGTGGTCCATCATTTTGACCTTTGAGCTTAGTTGACTCTCCAGCTGAATGCAGCTGCTTGAGTAAATCCAGGCAAAACTGACAGAACAACCTTGGAGAAAAATTGCAGAATCATGAAAAAGTGATCATTATTTCAAGCCACATTTTAGGGCGACTTATTACAGTAAAGGCTAACTGAAACTGTTTTTTGAAGTTCAGACCAGTGCGAGAGTGCATCCTTAGCTGGCACACTTCTCTGGAACACTTTGAAGGGTGCTGCTGTTCAGTCAATGAAAATAGTGCTCTCCAGAATCCTGCCTCCATTACCATAAACTCTTTCAGAGAACAGAGGATGGTTTCACAGCTCTTTTATCCTTTGGACAATATATGGCACCCAGACTATTAGAATGACAATGGGATCTGGAAAAAATATTGTCCCAATATTTTTTTTTAAAGCTAAAAATCAAAATTAATAAGTATTTGAATGTTCATGAATAAGTAGTTGAATGCCTGCAAATAAAGTAATGACATGTTAACTAATCACTTGCATTTCAACACTTAAACACAAAATGCATTTAACGTGGATCACTATGCTTTAACATGGACCACCATGCTTGAATTGCTATTGGATGATTTTTCCAACAGGGAGATGATCCGGGGTCCATGCAGACCTTGAGCAGCTTGGGTATTTCATGTGCTGATTGATGGACCTGGGAACTCTGTATGTAGCCATTAGGTTCTACTCTGATGCCCCAAACTCTAGCTGTGTTCACGTATCCTGTCCTTGGGGAGAAGACTACTTGTGGGGCTCCTAAAACTAAGGGCACCTTACCTACCTAGGTCAGTGAGCAAAAACACAAACACCTGTCTTAGCTTCTCAGAGGCTCCTTGAAGCAGGTCAAGGTGACTAAAGTCAGCAGAGAGGCCACAGAAAAGCAATAGGCTACTTTCTAAAGAAACAGGATTGTGGGGGCACAGAGCATGATGGGATATGTGGATGAAGCCATTAAAGATGACTGAATTCTTTATCAGATAATTGAGAATTCTTTTAAACCTAAATCCCACCTGAGGAAAGGAAGCAGGGAGTTCCTGAATTTCTGCCCATCAAAATCATGACTAGAGCCCCACGTTTTATGGAAACCCATCAAAATCATGACTAGAGCCCCACATTTTATGGAAACAAGCAAAAGCTGGCACAGCAGCCTAGCAGGGGGACCACAAGGAACCTACGTTAAACTGCAGAAAACAGGCAATCCCCAGGATGCCATCTTCAAAGATGATCATCAGCCACTTCTCTTTGAGTGCAGCTTTCAGTTTTGTTTCTGCACGTAATCATGCACGCTAGGTTAGTTCTCATATTCTCTCTCTTGTGTTTGGGAATATACCCAACCTTAGACAAGGTTCCCCAAAACCAGTCTGTGTAGCCTAACGGCTATCTTGAAGGAAGGGTCAGCCTTACTAGAGGTCATTAGCACCATAAGCTAAACTCATTGAATCCCTCCTGCAAGGCAACTGCCTGCTGAAGAGGCCCTATTAAAGTCAAGACTACTCTTAATTTAATCTAGTGCAGTCAGTTCCCTAGAGAGATGCTGAGGGGTTGTTTATGGGAATGGGGAAGTAATCAATACACCATCAGAGAGAGAGCCAAATAATTTAGGTCATATTCATCTGAGGGAGAGCAGACCCTCTAGAAAGGGCACCTATAATTATAGTTGAGGGAGAGAGAGGGACGGAGGGAAGAAACAAGAAAGAGTATGTTAATAAAGGGAATTTCAACATTTATGTTCTAATCAGAACAGTTAGAAGTTGACAGGTTTCTTTAAAGATGTTTCCTGCTGGGTTTCTTATTCCTCAGACAGAGGCTCCCTGCCCCTTTGGTTTCTTCCCGTCCACAGTTGTACATTCTAGAGTAGGCGCTGAGGTCCTGCACCGCACCTTCCAAGCTTCTCAGCCATAGTTCTCAGCTTATTGATGGCAACAGACAAATTCCTTTTGCAGCCCAAAATGTCCATCTGCATAGAGGGAAGTCATATAATGCATTTCCCTTATGATTGTTTCCTTTATGATGTTTCCTTTATGTTGCAAATGGCTTTGTGTGGACATAGCCTATTGTTCAAGATCATATTTGGGCAATGAATAAGAGGAATAAGAATAAGACTAACTCGAGAGTGAACTGTTTATTCATGCATTCAGCTATCTACATGTGCAAGGATATTTGTTTCTACCTTTTCAAAAGATAATACACATGCTAAAAAAAATTCAGTTTTACAAGGGGTTTAAAGTATAAAGTAAGTCTCCCTTCTTAACCCCCTTTCTAAGAACCCTTCCCATTATCATCAGCATTATTTTTTTTAACATAAGATATAGCGTTTTTGACACTGTTTGGCACCTTGCATTACTTTCCATAACCATGTGCTTCGAGCCTCATTCCTTGTGAGTATGTGTAGATCTGTCTCATTATTTTCAGTGGCCATAGAGGATTCCATTTTATGTGCATTCAGGTTGCTTCTACTCTTTGTTTTGTTTCTTTGCTAGTTTGTAAATCTTTTGAACATCTGCAAGATACTGAGGACAAGATGAAGCTGATATGGTCCCTGCCTTCAAAGACTTCTAGTTCAGTGGAGGAGATAGGCATAGAAGAAATTAACTGATTATTTGATTAATCATTATTGTGTGGGCTACAATACTGACATGAATCAAGAACTCGAGAGGCACATAGGGGAAGACACAGAAGGCATCCCAGAGAAGGGGCGGGGAAGCTCACCAGGTGGACATGCACATACACGGAAGGAAGCAGGGAGGACTCCGCCAGAAGAGGAAACAGCCTGTACCAAGGTGGGCCTTTGGGGCAGCAGCAAGGAGTTTCAGGAGGACCCTCCTGCTCCTTCTTTCCTAAGTCCCCCAAACAGCTTAATGCACATGCCTCGGATAGAACATCCTCAGGCCTAAACTGGGCCTGCTAGGCACAGAGTATTTGGAGCCCTCCGTGGGAGCACGGCTGACCCCCTTAGCTGCCCCCTTCCCTCCCTCCAGAACCGAGGCAGGCGCAGGGCACCTGCCCCTGAATTGTGCATGGCAGTTGCCGGCCTGGAGCTGAGTGACACAGCAGGTGTCTCCAGCCTGCAGACAATTCCATATTTCAATGGCGCGTCGCCACCAAAGCTTATTATTGAGGGCAATAAAGTTTGGGATTAGGGGGATTCAGAATGATTGTGTGATTCTCCACAAAGCTTATCTTCTAATAGACCAGCTGCTTTATTAGGCCACCCCCACCCGCACCAGGCCCTTCCCAAAGCATCCCGAGTCCCAGGCAACCGAGGGGTGCCTTGAAGGCGGCAGTGGCAGACAGCTGGGGGTATCACATCACCCTCAGTCTCCATCTGCGAGTGCTAAATGATGGGCGGCTTCCAGCTGGGCACACCCCGGCTCCCACCTTCCTCCCACAAAGGCCTCCCCCACTAAGCTGGGTCTCTTAGCAATGTCGAGCATCTAGTGGCGGCCCCTTCCCCACGGGTTCTCGCCTCTGAAGTCTGAAGGGGCCGGTCGGGAATCTGCCTGCTCTGAGGGCCACCCTCTTCCTGGATGGAGTGCAGTGGAGTGAAGGGCTGTAGAGCAGGGGGGCTCCCTGGAAGTTTCTTTTGCAGATGGGGCTCTGCTGGAATCATTCACTAAACAAGAAAGACTATAGGATTGCACACTGCAGAATCCTAAAGAAGCTGGGTCTCTTAGCAAGCTCCTGGGTCCTTTCCCCCAACCAGGAAATTAATTAAGCCTTGGTTGTTACAGGGTCATTCCCACACCTTCCTCTGTCCCATTGCTCGGTTCCACTTCTGGCTGGAACAGAGCATGGGGACAGCATGTCTCTAGCCCCATGTGGTCAGCAGCGTTGAGGCCATTCTCATTTCCTATCCCTCCCTGAGAACCTCTTATGTCCCCAGTCCCTGGCAGGAGAACAGCTCAGAGTAGAAGTTTGTTAATAAGCATTGATAAGCATGCTGAGAGGAATATGGGAATCTGCAAATATGTTTGGGGCCTGATGAACACATGGCCTCGTTTGCCTATCCTGCAAGACAAGGATTCTATCACTTTGC
Source organism: Smutsia gigantea (assembly GCA_032199065.1). NCBI lineage: Eukaryota > Metazoa > Chordata > Mammalia > Pholidota > Manidae > Smutsia > Smutsia gigantea. Next base: position 473,279 of record JAVSCE010005671.1, read on the forward strand.
ACGGCTGCGGTGAGGATTAGAAATAAATGTGAGACAAGTGTTCTGTCCAACGTTTGGCCCATGCTCAGAAAGTGTTGATAATTACTATTATTATTGCTTTTGCTGTTGTTATGCATGAACTGGAAACACATTTATTAGTATGGCCTTTAAAATGATCCTACTGGCATGTGTACAGGCAAGGATTATTGACTATAAATCTACTACAGTCAGAGGGCTGGACTGTTGTGAATGGGCTTGAGAGTGGGACTAACCTCTGAGCCGTAATGAGAGTTACTGACGTTCATCTAATCTGTGTTCTTTTCATTCATTTATTCAACAGCCAAATGCTGGGCCCCTATTATATGGTAGGCACTGACCTAGGCTTTGGGAAAACAGCCATAAATGAGAATTTAAAAGTCCTTGCCCCAATGGAACTCATATTCCTTTGGGGAAGACAGAAAATAAAATACAAATTAAAAAAATGATTTCAAATTGTAGTACTTCAAAGCACTATGAAGAAAATAAGTCAAGTCATGGGGTAGAAGCTGGCTGACTGGGCAGGAGGTGGGTGGGTGACGTTAAGGAGGGAAGCCAAACAGTCTCTGATGACAAGACATTTGAGTGAAGACATAACTGGTGAGAAGGTGGCGGCCACAACTTCATGCAGGAGAAAAGTGCTCGGGCAGAGGGAACAACAGGTGCAAAGCTTCTAGCAGGAGGTGGGCAAAAAGGCCAGTGTGGCCGGAGCAGAGCCAGTGGGCAGAGGGGCACTGAGGTGTCCCCGCAGGGTCTAAGTAAGAGGTAGGATTTTATTTTTTCCCCCCAGGTTTGTTGTGGTATAACCGACCAATACAATTAGAAGATATTTAAAGTACACATTGTGATTACTTGATATACATTTACATTGTGAAGCGATTCCTTCCAACTAGCTGTCACCTCACACACATATATATACCTATGTTTGTGTGCATATGTTATAAATATATGAGAACATTTAAGTCCTACTCTCTTAACAAATCTCAATTTAGAATTTCGTTCTAATTGCCGTAGGAAGAAGGTGGAAGGTTTTTCATGGTCAAATGACATATGATTTGATTTGTAGGTTGGGAAGGTCTTTCTGGCTCTGGGTTCAGCACCAGCACACTTGCTAAAAGAGCCCGCACAGCATCGGCCCACACAGAGGTCATTGCCTATCCTGAAAGTTCAGAAGTCCAGGACGGCAGGAGGCCTGAGCTCATGAGAAGCCGGAGAAAAGCCTGTCCGAGGATATGCTCACATGAAGTAAAGCTGCGCTGACGTCGCACTGTCGGCAGGCTTGGCGCTTTGGGTCTACCTGAACTAACACCTAGGACAACTGTAAAGCTTATGATTTGAGAATAGCAAGAGACTGCACCTGATCATCTTCTGAGCTGACTACCATGTCTGTTGCTGTTTTTCCTCAGTCCCCATCCCTGTCCCTTACACACACATAGCAGAACTTGGCCTCAACTCTTTTTCTCTTAATGTGATCTGATACTACAGATTCACATAAGACAGCTGCTTAATAAAGAATGTAAGTAACTTTCATCAACTATTTGGGAAAGTTACTGGGACTTTTAGCCAAAGATGAATAAAAGACTTACTTGTAAGCATTACCATCCTGAAACAAACTTATGAGTGTGTGGTCTGGTAGGAAATACATAGAATGAGCAGTCAAGAAAGGAGAAGTTTGGGGCTTGGCTCCTGGCAATGTGAACTTGGATAAGAGTTATTCTTTCAGGTCTGTTTTATTTCTATCATATGGGTATAGAGTAATGCCTCTCTAAAAAGAAACCAGGTTTCCTAAACAAGGTTGAGAATTAAATGCAATTAAAAAAAATTACTCTAGAAACACCAGGCTAGATATTATCCCATCCACATATAAAATCTCCTAACAATACAAATAGGAGACACCTTATTTCTATACCTGCTTTCTCATACGTCACTCACATTGCTAGCACACTCGGTTATCGATTCCTAAACTTACCACATAACATTACAGAAGAGAAACATTCAAAATGAGAAGCATTCCAGTGCACTGACACCAAGGAAATGCAATCACGTGATCCCTGTGCACTGGGGCTGTGTCTTTGTTTTTGTGATCCTTATGAAATCCAGCACATGTGGGCTTTCAATGTAGATACTTTCTACAAGAAAATTGAGGTTATCATTTGCCACTGAGTTTTTTTTTAATCAGAAAACCCAAAGATCCAAGGAGGACAAAAAGAATGTCTAGGTCAGTTGGAATAGAGGCAAACAGCCTGATCTGTCCTGAGCCCTAAAATCACGGCGGTGAAAACACACCAAGGTTATTGGCAGTGGCACAGAGATGGTCCTGCACGCATTCCCCCCAAGAAATAGCTAGATTAAGGACAATGTGGTCTCTCCTTAAAAAGGCTAGAAAGCCTTTTATACATCTTAGCAATAATGCATTTAGATTTTTTCAAAACCCAAGCTGTCAGTTATCCAGAAAACAGAGCTATTTAGAATAAACTTTTTTATTCTTTATTTGTACACGAATACTTACTGACCACTTACTACATACCAGTGGGAAACAGTCATGACATAGACAAACAGGGTCCCTTGCCCTGAGGAACTCTGTATTCAGTTTGAGAGAGCCAGAACATAAGCAAGTAAACACAGAGAAATATGTAAAGAACTTACCTCAGGAATCTTGGTGGCTGAGAGTTTCCTCTAATAAAACCTCACAGGTCCTTCTGAAGAGCAATTAAGAAATTAAAGGTGAATGTGCCACAGAAGTGAAATGCACTCTAAAGATGTAAGAGTTTAACTGTCAGTTATTAATATCTACCTCATTACTCTGTATCCAGATTTGAAAAAGTACGTGAAAAAAAAATCATATCGCAGTAGTATATATAGCCTGATTCTCTCTTGCTTATTCGTTGAGAAGAAATTCTATTCAAGGGCTTTCAATTTTTCAAAACACTTCTACGATGTTTGATGTTATTCTACAAGGGACTTGTATGGCTGTTGTAATTTAAGTGTCTTTAATGTAAAAATAGTCAACGGGATGTTCGTGGGTCTCTATAAATAGGCTTGTGTGCATTCAAAAGAATCAGAATGTGTGTAAGATGGTCGCCGTTAAACATGAAAAGTCTCTGCTGTATCTCGCCTGGGTAATGAGGTAGAGAGAAAAACTCATCAAGATGAACTTGGAGATAATTCGTTTAGCACAGAAGGCAGAAACATTCATTGATGGATGGGACGCCCACGCAGGACAACACATTTAGCTCCTGAACATGACAGCTTCAGTTGCCCCATGTAAAAATTAAATTAAATCAAAGGAAAGCCTCTTGAAGAGGGGTGATGGGGGAGAAGAGGAGGGACTATTTCAGTGGGCACCAAGTATCTACTTGTCACTGCTCCGAGGACTTTGGTCTGATTAGGAGACCTCATCGTCATGATCTTTGGGGCACCAATCAGGACAATCCTTTCTTTCTTTCTTTCTTTTCCCCGTTAAATAATTTCCCTCAAGATGAAGTACAGAAGGAAAGAAAAATGTTTTACTTTTCAAGAGAAACTATTTCCACTGGAAGAAATTACACACATCTATGTCTGTGTCTTAGTAGTTGGGTGGACTGAGAAACCTGGCCAGGAGTTTAGTAACGATCACAGTCTAGGTGAACAGACACTTCACTGAACTCACCCCGAGCCTGACATTACTACAGAAGAAAACAAATCTTTCTGAGTCTGGTAAATCCAAACTGAAGACTGCCTGTGTAGACAAAGCCCAGCTTATCAGTCAGGCTGCTTCAAGGAAGCTAATCCCCAGCCCTGGATCCCCTGAGTCCTAGCCTTTCCGGGACTCACCGTTCACTCTTTGGGTGCACGCTTCTGTCCACAGAGTACACAGGATATTCAAATGGTGGGGCCATTTTAGGTCAACATACAAACCAAACAATCAGAAAGAAAACAGGCCAAGGGGCAAAACGTGCCTAGAGTGTTTCTGAGGAAGATTCAAGATCCTCCCCCTCCCCAAAATAACAATTTGCATTTACCTGGAGCATCAGAATGATCCTAAAGAAAAACAGGGGGGCCGAAGCTTGCAGGGAGGTACAGCTGTGTGCAACTCTGCACTTGGCTATGTGCTGGTTGGGCAGCGCTGGGCAAGGGACTCATGTCCTGAAGCCTCAGTTTTCTCTTCTGTCGCTGGAGGTAATAAGTACTTCAGGGGATCACGTAGGGATTAAGAGAGAAAATCAAAGTCAAGCGTTTGGCATACCCTATCGTGTAGTGAGCCTTCAATGTTTGAAAGTATTACTATTACTAAGAGAAAAGCAGTTAAATTCTGAGTTGAGACTTTGAGGGATTTGGTGTAATTGGCTAAGGAAAATCCTTGAATATGGTACTGTTCCAGTATGACATGAGAAATAATGTAAAAATACATAGTTTCCTCTGTGCTGAAATGTACACCTCCACAAATGTACTGAAAGCTTTGGGTGAATTTTGTAATTTCTCTTGAGTTTCAATATCCTTGTCTTTCAATGGGCAATATTTATACCCTAATTCTAATGAACTCAGAGATCATGCAGTTCTTTCTCAGAATAATGTCCCATATTATAAGCAGTGATTTCCACAGCCCAAAAGTAGTTGAAAAGATATTTGGGTTTTTGCTGGCATCCCTCAAAGGACACTATAGAGGACTTAAATACTTGATTCACAGCAATATTCATTCAATCCTTACACTCTCCCACCCACTTAATTTATTCCCTGCAGCTGCTCCAAACCTCCCTGCAAAAGGAAACTCCACCTCCCCTTGCCATCAAAAGACATTCTTCCACGCTTCTCTTCTCTCCCGTCTTTATCAGTATCTAATTAATTAGATCAATGTTTAGACTCTAGACCAGCAAGAAAGAATCGGGGGAAAATTGAGAGGGAGATCGCAAGTGTCTTTCTGTTAGGCTAGAAGTCGTCTGTGAGATTAAAAATCTTTACTTACATCTGCCTCAGAAGGTTGCTGTGAGAATTAAATGAGATAATATAAAATCTAAGCAAAGTGCCTGAACATAGTAGGTGCTCAATCAATTGTATTGTTTTTATTTCTGTTACCTTAAGGCTGAGGATGGTCCGTGCTCAGCAAAGAGTATAAAGTAGCAGGAGAAACATGTAGCAGAGTTAGAATGCATACTCCAGAGTTTGAACTTGTTCACAGGTACAGATTTCTTTACCCTTATACTCAATACCTTGCACTCTTAAACTTATTGGACCTACTGGCCTGTGCTTAGCTGACTTCTTGGAAATGACCCTTGGTTTTTGTAGGGAGTCTACCAGACCTTTAATATCCCTGGTTTCCCCTGCCAGAACCATCTCCTTGTAATGGTCACCCAGGAATTCCACAATGTTTTGTAATTATATCACAGTAGGTTTAGCAAAGATCTCTGACCACGAAGAGTGTCCTCATCACATAGTAGACATTGGATTATTCTGTCATAAAATAAGGAATATTTCCTACCAAATCTTTGGCTACACTTCTGTTGATTCAGACTTCTATTTTCTGCTTCTAACAAAGTGAGTAGGTTGTGTAGAAAGGTCCAGGCTATTGTAGTCTTAAATGGCATCCCCAAGCAGTGAGTAATCTACATGCAAACAAGACTCTGAATAAACCTGTACAATGTTTTCTTATCTGCCATGTTTTCCTTAGAGCATTTGCTGGTAATATTCTTGGGAACTAGTCACATAGGAACAGATACAGTTGATTAGGGATCCTTTCTCTCTCTGCCTACACACATACTTTTAAAAATCAAACTTTAATTTTTGCAGAGATTCATTGATATTGTCCACTTCTGACAGCCCCAGCTCTGCAACAAGACCTATTAGGGGGTGAAATGAACTTAGTAATGCCTTTGACTTTCATTACTCATCCAGATTGTGGAGTCTATCAATTACCCTAGCATTGACAGCCAGATGAGTTAATTGCTGCATTTGACAAGGACAGCTATTACCCTATGTTGTTCTGACAGCTAGTTTTGATATTGGGAATGTCAGCCTTCTCTTGGAGGGAGTGGTGGGAGGGATGGTTGAGTGAATCAGGAGAGGACATTTCAGGATTGCCCTCCTCCTAAACAGAAACGCTGACATTCTTAACCTGAGCATCTCCCAGCACATGTCAGACTTTCACAGAACAACAATCTACACTGGTTGGGGCTGACAGCATGAGAAAAAGACACAGAAAAGTGATGAAATTATTAGCACTGAACTGGGAAACCTTTAGTAATGATTTCAAGTGCTGTTCAGGGGCTAGTTATACTCACTGGGCTCCACTCACCCGGCAGGAGTGGAGTTTCCATTGAGCAGTACACGAGGTGGCTTCGGCTGCAGGGCATACATGCAGCAGGCTCTAGTCACCTTCACTGGAGAAGATGTTCAAGGGGCAGAGGTGAAAGTAATAAATGACTTTTAAGGTCCCTCTCAACTTCAAGACTCTATTATTCTAATGCTTTTCGTACCTACTGCAACAACTCTTTGGAATTCTCCTAACCAAGTGGCTTGGGCTTATGGAACAATAAATGGAGCAGGATAACCTACTGACCTTCCATGTGACTGTGAAGATGTTGCAGCTGTGGCTGGAATTCTCTACCCTGCCCGTAAGACGGAAAAAGTGGCCATCCTGCAGCTTTCAAATACGATTTTCCTAGTTAAGGCAGCTAGTAACACGGGGGTAGAAATTTGAACTGTTTGGAAGATAAGCGCAGTTAACCCAGGTCATCACTCCTACATTCCTCCTGGGTATTTGCTGGGTGAGAAAGAAGAACCGAAATGCTGATTTCGTAGGGACGCTCTAAGGCCAGGTGCTAATCACGCTGTGCTGCGGTCATTCCGTATAACTGGTCTCCGACATTAATGCTGACCACGTGAGTTAACAACTCAGTAGAGCTGCGATGGTCCAGGGTTGAGCAAGAAGTGCTGAGCAGTAAATGTAATCCATTATCCATAAAATTAAGCCTGGTGGAGAAATGCTTTTCAAGGACATTTAAAACAGTTAAGCAAGAGGAAAAGCAAAACCGATGCTCAGTTACATTTTCTGGGTGGCATGTTGGGCTTGTGGTGCGGAAGTGACCCCTTGAAAAGGTTAATGACAACAAAACTGCCTCCACCATTAGTGAGAAGCTGGGCCTTTCCCTTAGGATGTGATTAGGTCTCCGGGGAGCTTGTAGTAGGTGTTTCTAGAAACGGTCTGCTGTGGCTTCCCTCTCAACCGTTGAACATGCCATGCCATTAATTTCACTTTTGAGCCATAGTTCCTCTTCATAAAAAGATTGCTGTGTCCCTTGTTTCATGCCTTCATTATTCCCTGTCTCACCCACCAGCTTAGATTTTGCCATGAGGAAAATGTTGGGTACACAAGGAGGGGTGCTAGAATATGGATGGGACGAAACAGACACTCATGGCACCAAAGTGTGTTTGAAAGCTTGTTATGCACAACCAGCCCCCAGCTTGGGCACACACACCACTGGCCATGCCACATGCTTGTAAGGCTTTTACTTAAATAGCTCCACTCCTCATAGCACCCCCTTCATCTTTGGAAGGCTCTGATATTAAAATATTTTTCTTAAATCGACCTGATGTCTGTCTTCCTGTTACTCCACCATTAATTAAAGTTCTAACCCTCTGGTACCATAACAGCATTTTGAAAATAGCTAACCCAGGCCTTGTGAGCAGGGCTGAATCCAAATCTTGTGAGACCTGAAGCTTATACAACTCTGGAGTCCTTCTTTAAGAAAAATGATATAAAATTACCCATATAGAGTTAGGTACAAATGTAAATATTTATTTCGAACTAAAAAAATAAACCACAACAAATTTCACATTGAAAAAGCTGACAATAATACAAGCATCACAAAATCCAGAAAAAGGACATAATAATTTTGTTAATTAATTGCCCAATGCACCTCTGTGATATTGTGATTTATAATAAGAAATACATATTTGGTCTTGATTCCCATTTCTGGCACAAAGCTCCTAAGAATCTCCTAAGTGATGAGAACTACAAAGGTGTCTTTTGTTATATTATAAGGTGACTTTTGAAATGCATCTAAGGATGGGGGATGATTGCCAAGAGAACCAACCACACGATCAGAAGGTTGGACCTTTCAGTCCCACCCCCCTAACCTCTGGGAAGGGGAAAGGAGCTGGAAGTTGAATCAATTGCCAATTGGCAGTGATTTCATCAATCATGCCTGTGTAATGAAGCCTCAATAAAAACCTAAAAGCACGGGATTCCAAGAGTTCCTGGGTTGGTAAACTTGTGGAGAACATTGGGGGAAATGGGGCACCTGAAGAGAGCATGGAAGCTCCGTGCCCCCTCCCCATACCTTGCCCTATGCATCCCTTCCATCTGCCTGTTCTTGAGTTATAGACTTTCATAGTAAACCAGTAACCTAGTAAGTACAATATTTCTCTGAGTTCTGTGAGCCACTCTAGCAAATTAATCAAACCCAAGGATGGGTTTGTGGGACCCTCTGATGTATAGCCAGTTGGTCAGAAGCCCAGGTGACAACCTGGAATTGAGACCAGCATCTGGGGGGTAGGGGGTTGGCAGTCTTGTAAGACTGAGCCTTTAACCAGTAGGATCTGATGCTGTCTAGTACGTAGGGCAGGCAGATAGTGTCAGAATTGAGTTGAATTGTAGGACCCCCAGCTTGTGTCTGAGAACTGTTTAGTGGTGAGGTGGGGAAAGCCACCATACCCTGGAATTGTGAGCTCAGAATCTTTAACTCTCTAATACATTTTCATTTCCTATATTTTCTGGATCAGTATTCAGAACAACTCTTTGACAATGATTTTATAATATCTTTTTTATCAGGGAAAGAAGAGGAATAAGTCAATCTTTCCTTTAACATCAAAATTTGACTTTTAGTTTAAGTACATTAGAAAAGGCTTTTTTTAGCTACACTAATTGTGGTCGGTAACATCAATACATTTTTAGGATTGTTCTCAAATTTGGGAAAGCCTCCATAGGTTTCTTTTATATATGAGCTCTATGATTTGGAAGAATTTTCCACAGACCAACTTCTGGCTCTAAACATTTTACACCTTGCTTCTCTACATTACCTATAAACACTGATGCCAAGCACTGTATGACACTTTGATGGTGCAGTACAGCCCCCAGCCTTCCAGCCCTGGCTCCTCATGACACGGTCAATGACAGGTGAACCAGCATAATCAGTGAAAGGAATATTCTTGGAAGCTATTTTTATCCCAGTAGAGCCAGTTATGCTTAAGTGTGTATGGAAGAGAGTATTCATTTTGCATTATATACATATATCAAATCATTGCTGTACACCTATAACTAATATAATGTTGTATGTCAATTATATCTCAATAAAATAAAGTAAAAGAAAGCAACCAAGGTTTAAAAATTAAAAAAAGAAGTGAGCGTGAACCACAAAAACATACCCTATTACATCCAAACTAAATGTATTTCTGTCACAAGTTCTCTTGAGCTGGAGATGAAAATACCCATTGCTATTCTAACGCCCTCATGGCACAAAGTTGCATGGGAGGGAGGAAAAGCCCAGTTGGAAAGAGACAGTGGCCTTAACCAATTGTAGTTACAGTAGCTTACTCTTGTGAATAGTATTAAAACTTATGACCGTGTGAACATATTGTTGCCCCTTCCTAGGTCTTGGAGGCGCCCGTGCAAATGAGGAGCCCTGAATCTTCAGCTTTTTTAGTTCGACAAAAATCCACCTCTGCCTGTGAATCTTCAAAGGGAAGTAACTCCCCTGGGACAGAGAGACAGCAATTCCCCAGAAGACGGGTCCCAGCGAGGAGTGGGAAGGGCAGAAAACCAGAGGCATCAGATAGGATCCGGAAGTGGGCCACTCCTCTCCCCTGGGGTGGCTGTGGCTTTCGGACCTGGCACGGAGCATGGTGCATTTGCGGGCAACCTGATGGATCATCGCAATTTGGGCTGCAGTATTTTCTTCCAGTCAAAATCTGGTACCCCTAAGGCATCAACTATGGAAAGGGAAAGTGGCAGTAAGCTGTGTCTTATAAAGCCAGGGTCAACCTCGGATTTGTGAATCAGCTTTTCTTAGGAGGAAAAATGTGTGTGCCTGTCCCATGGAGTTTTCACTGAGTATTTAACCATTTAGCTTCCCATTCCTTCCTAAGGCAAGAGAAGGGACAGGCTACCTAGAAACAAGGCCCTGCATTTGGTGAATAGTTACTGCTGCCCCCCTACTCTTGCACTTAATGTCTACTAGGTCGTGTTGTTCGTTTTAAGTGAATATATTCTACCTCCCAACTGCAAGTTTCTCAAGGATTAGGGCTGAGTCATACACTTAAAAGATTATTTTTGTATCCCCAGCATCTTTAATATACATCATGCATAGCAAACATCAAACAGTATTTATCAGTGAGAACCTTTTACATCTATTTAGATTACTCAACACAGTTTGACAATTGAAACAAAAATTGGTTTGCATCTTTTTTCTCCTCCATACTTTTTCCTCTCTCTTTTTTGCTTTCTCTGTCCTTCTTTAATTCATGCTTCTCTTCGTTGTCCTTTTATTTCCACTAAATCTGGGAATAGAAACCATTCCGATCCTAGCTTTGCCACTCACTGGCTGTGTGACTTTGGGCAAGAGTCAGCCCCTCTGATCTGCAATTCCTACATCTATAAAACCAGGCTACAAGGAGATCCTCTCAAAATCATTACAAAGAGTTACCAAAATGATACATGAGGCTCAACACTCTTAGAACAAATGCTGCCATCGGTTGCAAATATTTTGCAATGCCTCCTTTACTACCCTGAAATAAAATGAATCATGTTTATGTAATGAAGCCTCCACAAAAACTTGGAGAGGTTCCAAGTTGGTGAACACACTATGCTAGAAGGGTACCATGCCCAGAAAGGACATGGAAGCACCACATCTCCCACACCCATATGATTAATTTAATCATTAGCCATTGGTGACTGACCTCAATCCCCAGCCCCTCTTCCCTCCCAGGATGTGGGAGTGGGGCTGAAAGTTGCAACCCCGTAATTATGGCTGGTCTTTCTGCTGATACACCCCATCCTGAAGCTATCTAGGGCCCCCATGCCCTTTCACATACCTTCATCTCATTCTCCACTCTCTAAAAGTCATCTCATTAGACATCTCAAGAAACATCCATATTACTCAGGAGATTCTAAGAGCTTTAGGGGCTCTGTGCCAGAAAAGGTAAACAAAGAAATATTGTTTTTTATTATATGACACTATCCCATAAATGTCAGTTGTATTCTTCAATTCTTATGACAACAAAATGCAGTTCCACAAATTTTCCAAATGCTGCTTGTGGGGGTAGGGTATCCCCTTGACTAAGAACCACTGAAATAATACATCTCTAAGTAGCTAATGTAGTGTCCAGATAATAGTAGAGGTGCATTCAAAGTCGGTTGCATTTCATTTGTCACTTCCAGCCTTTTTCCTCTCCATCAGTTGCATGTGTCCTGAATTGCAAAAGGATGGGAGGACAGCTATGTCCAGATCAGCCCTTTGGAAATCAGAGCCATGAGGAAAACAACATCAGTCACCTAGAATAAAATCCATTCCTATCCATGGGGCCCTAAGACTTCTATTTTTTTCCCCTGCAAGACATCTGTACTCTATAAGGACACACATCCACCTAATTAACTTATTGGTAGATGGGAACTTCATCATGTTCAAATACTTTAGAAGCAGCTGCCAAAGGATTGTGGGAATAGCCTTGGTTGTGTTTGCTTTGAATGGTATTGGAAACAAAGGTGACATCACACTACCCTATGGGCATCTGTTTCGTTTCACAAGGAAACTGAAAAGGAATTGCCTGTTCAGGGAAGAGCACATTTGGCCACAGGAATTCCAGTGAGTACCTTTGTGGCACTGACGATAACCAGTGCAGGCTGAAGAGCCCTGGTTTTACATAACATGTGTCCTTTGGGAATGACCACAAAACTTTGAACTTGGGGCTGGGACAGGAAAGGGCTTTGGAGAGATAAAGTGATAATAAATTGGGTTAATTAGAATCCTTTCTGGAACTCATGTTGATGCTCTTATCTGCCAGCTCAGTCTGAATGTTAACTCCTTCATCCACATCATTTCTCTGAATTCATCATAGAAGAGAAGCACTAGAGCACTTCAAAAGGTAAAGTATTTCAGAAAGCAAAGAGGAGGGAAAGTCTGATGAACATATAGGTGAATGGGTGAAAATCTCTGATTTTTTGCTCTTATGGAAGTGGTGGAGTCTTGAGAGTATGCTGAGAACAAAATATCAGATTCATCGCTTGAGACTTTCATTAAATTATTACTTAGAATTAGAAGTATTATGGATATAATAATAATAATGTCTCCTTAGTGCAAAGTGGTGAACAAACATTTCAAATCCTCATAGCAGCGCAAGGGAGGCTTTATCATTCCCCTTCCACAGACAAGAAAAACTAGGCTGCAAGAGGATAAATACTTTGCACAAGGACTCACAGCTAAAAAGATGAAAGTGAGCTAGGTGGGAATAGAGTCCACTGGACTACAGAACCCTTGCGTTGTCCACTTCCCTGCTTTCTCTCAGGTTTAAAATATCCTAGAATACGTCTTACTTCTTTCCTTGGCACTGAAGCGTGTCAAAGTCTTTCAGGTATGGGATAGGCACCTGTTTAAAACTATATTATAAAATTTATTTTAAAAATATTTTATAACTTTGACTACATAAAATTAAATTAAAATTTTTCCGGGCAAGGAACACCTTTTTAAAAAGGTCAAAAATAACAAACAAAACTGAGAAAAAGTATTTGCAACATATACCACAAAGGACTGGTCCACTTAAGAATGTAAAAAACTCTTAAAACTTGAGGGATAAAGGAAAAAGAGCATGACAGAAGAATGAAAAAAGATGTGAACACACAATTCACAAAAAGATATAAAATGGTCCTTAAACATGAAGAAAATGTCCAAACCCACCAACCATTATTAGAGAAATGCATAATAAACCAACACCCAACTTACATACTTTTTCTCACCTATTAGACTGCAGAAAATTAACCAGCAGACAACACATTCTGTTGACAGGCAGACAAACAAACATCCTTACACATTGCTGACAGGAATGCAAATTGGCACAACCATTCTCAAGGATACTTTGGCAGTGCCTAACTACATCTGCCCTTAATCTTTGAGCCAGAAACTTCACTTCTAAGAATCTATACTGAAGATGTACGTCCAACAATATGTAAATACATATGCACAAGGTTATTCATTTCAATATTAGTTATAATTGCAAAATATTAGAAATAGCTTAAATGTTCATACGTGGGAGCAATTGAATAAATTGTGACATATTCACTCAATGGAGTGCTATGTAACTATAGAGAAAAATTAGAGTGATTTCTGGGATATGCTGTTAAATGAAAAAAGGCAAAGAGCAAAGCATATTTACAGCATGTTGCCCTTCATATAAGAAAGAAAGATAAAATAAAATATACAGGCATTTTCTCATATGTGCAAAAGAAATATAGAAAGGAAAAACTGGAAAGTAACTGAATCAGTTACTGAGAGGTGGTGGGTGGGAACAGAGAGAATGCGGGAATGGGAAAGGGGCAGCAGGGACGGGGGAGACTGCCACTCCTCTGAGTATGTATTTTTTAAATATATAGCTCTGACTCTTAAGTATATTAAGCATATCCCCAAAATAGACTTAAAAAGTTAAAGTCAACCAGGATGTGAAGAGATTCCCCAATGGAATACAAATAATAAGAATGAACCCAATTGTATGACAAATAATAATATAACTACACTGAAAGGAGAGAAGAACTAACCTTGGTAACTTTGGAAAGCAATGCTTAGTTAAAATTCAGCTAAAGGCAAAGAGAATTTTATATAAATATTGTGCTTCCATTTGTAAATTTAATATTTTCACAGGAGTATGGGCTAGCAATCCTGATCTCTTTATATGTATTCTAGGATTGAACAAATAAAGAAATGTATTGTGGACAATGACAGCCAAGTCTCTTACTGTCAGAGACAGAATGAATATTGTAGAGTTTGATTGGAATCAGAGGTATCAGCGTGAAGTCATAGTGATAGATAGATGAATAGATAGTAGATATGAAAATGATGATATTTTTGTGGGTGTATGATTACACTTTGTATATTTCCAAGCTCTGTCCACTGAGAGGGCCTACAAGCAATAATATCCTGGTAGGATGGGCATATCTTGGGCCCAGATCTTGATTTCTCCTTGGAGAAATCTTTGCTTCCAGGGCTGGGGAAAGAAAGTACAAGATGATTGTGGAACATCTTATGTGCCAGAAAGTAAAGAAGTCCTCATACAACAATGGGGACATGTTATAAGGACACAGGAATGAATTTGAAGGAGCTCTGAATGGCCAAATCTGGGATGGTCTGAGAAAAATTTATAGTAACGATAACTCAGGAATAAAAGAAATAACCATTAGTCCAAGCCTACATAAAAGTAATTGAATAAATAAATAAATGGAGGCAAAGAGACAATTCTTTTTTACAGTAGACTTCCAATTAATTAATGAGAAATGATAGAAATAGAAAACCACCATTAGGAAAACACAACAGTGAGAACTTTTATAGACAAGAATGATGGATACTAAAATTACTAGGTAAGAGTATGATGAGAAACAGGATTTGTATAGTTTCAAAATATCTTCCCAAAATATACTTACTAAGTGATCACAGTTATCAAGACTAGTAATGAAATATGTTAATATCATGTAATTCCTGATATGATGCACTAAGAAGAGTATGACTTCAGTGACATTTTTAGAAAAATGTCAAAAACACATAAATCTAGCCTGAGAACCCTGCAGACAAACTCAAGTTGAGAAACACTCTACAAATAACTAGTTGGGATTCTGAAAGGATCAAGTTCTTAAAAGACAAGAAAAGACTGAGAAACAGAATATAGGAGACTAAGGAGACATGACAACTTAATACAGAGAATCTGGATTAGATCCTCAACCTCAAAGAAGATATTAGTGGGGAAAACTGGTGAACTTCAAATGAGTATCCGATTGATGTTAATTTGTGGATAACATTGTACTGTGGTTTTCTAAAATGTTAAGAGAAGGAGAAGCTTGGTAAAGGGTAAATGAGAACTTTCTGTAACACTTTTCTGCAACTTTTTGTTACTGTCTTAGTCCATTTGAGCTGCTGTAACAAAATACCATGAAGTGTCAAATACCAAAGTACCATAAACTGTGGTTAATGAACAACAGAAATTTATTTCTCATAGTTCTGGAGGCTGGGAAATCCAAGATCAAGGCACTAGCAGATTCAGTGTTTGGTAAAGGCTCGTTGCCTGGTTCATGGACGACTGTCTTTCTAACTGTGTCCTCACATGCAGGAAGGTGTAGGGGATCCCTTTTATAAGAACACTAACCTAATTCATGGAGATTTCTTCCTTCCTCATGATCTAATCTCATCCCAAACATCCTACCTCCAAATACCATCACAGTAGAGATTAGGTTTTAACATACCAATTTTGGGAGGATACATTCAGTTTATACCAGTAATTTTGAAATTATTTCAAAATAAAAAGTTGAAAAAAATATGTTTTTCCTCATAACAAATGTAGTGCTCATTATAGAAACTTGGGAAAGTTTAGAAGAGTACAAAGAAAAAAATAAAACTATCAGTAATTCCATCACCAATAGATAAATCAGTTATTATTATGGTATGATTATACACACATTCATTTGTTTCCAAAATTAGGCTATTAAGATATTTATTGATATGTAAATTGCTTTTCTCTCACTCAACATTATATCATCAGCACTTACCCCATAGAATATCTATGTGCCAGAAAACACTGAGCTAGATTTTTTTTTAATTCATAAAAGCTAAACAAGCTTTAACATTGTTTTAAATAGCAGCAAAACATTCCATAATATGGATATGTAAATTTATTTAACCTGGTATTTCCTGAAATACATTTTGCAGAATCCTAGTTCTGGAGTATATCAAGATGTTTAATGCATTTGAGAAGCACTAAGTTTAAATTTTTTTATTGTGGGAATTCTCTAGAGAAGATTCTTGCTAATATGTTTCGTGACTCCTCAAAAGAGAGATATCATATGTGTCTTAAACTTATTTAATCACATAATTGGGTGCGTATGTGTGTGTGTTTGGAGAACATTAGGAGATCAGTTTCTACTGAACACATTTTGAGATCCCAATCTCCTTTAGATTATTTTCAATATTTCGCTATCATAAATAAAGCTACTATGACTATCTTGCCATATAATCTCATAGGTGTCTGTTGTTTCCTTAGATCAAATCTTAGAAATATAATTGTTGGGTCCAAGTCCATATTGTTTTTATAGTTTCTTGGCAACCAATAGCCAAATTATGCTCATGAAGGAATGAATGACTTGTTTACATTACCACCAGCAGCATTAGAAAGGGGAGAGAAACTTGCTGGAGAGAAGATAGATTTTAGACACTGAGGGAGAGAGCTGTAAACCCGAATCTTATCAGGAGTACTAGAGAAAACATAAGGTTCATTTTTCTGAACTTTTTTCCTAGAAGGGCATTTCAATATTGGACTGGACGAGACTTTTAGACTTTTTTCATGACAGAGTTCAGTACAGGTACAGTGATGGTTAATTATGTAGTAGTGGGTAGAACTAGTCAGTTTTTGCCAATTTATATCTATACAAAATTATTCACTCACCCATCTCCAATTTTTTCTAATATTTTAAAATCACTTGATTGCATTATACCAGAGAATTCCTACACTTACTCAGTATCAAGACTACTGTACATTCAGTTGCTGTTTAGAGCTTGGAGGGACAAAGTGGCCTGGGGACATGGTTCTCCTCCTTTACATGGACATCCAATTCTGGTAGGCCATCTGTCCCAACTGCCAGCCCAACCAGAGTCAGGTGAGAACACATAACCTGTAATAGTCTGACTGATTTCAATGCCTGGCCCAGAAAGGATAGCTTTATCTGGTTTCCTTTAGGGGGTGAGAGATTTGTAGCTTTCCTTTGACTATAGGTGAACCCAAGAAATCAGTAGCCCTGAGCTAGATTTTTTTTTTAATTCATAAAAGCTAAAAACCACATAATGATCATGTGTCTTTGGGCCATAATTGCATATGGAACCAGGTACCAGACTAGCTTTCAAGACAATGTGACCTTTGACAAATTATACAAAGACTGTAAGGAAGACAGACTGGGTATGGTGCACATGCAGATGCCACGGCTTTCCATTGGTCTCTTCCACTAAGCTAATTTATTAACCAGCTGAGTGACCTGGGGCAAATAACATCTCTGGGTCTCATGTTACTCCCTCTCAATTTAGTTCTTGAACTACCTCACTTTGCATACCCAGATTTTGACAAAAACTCAAAATTAGTGCAAGGAAACAAAGCACCTAATTTGTAATTATCACAACAGCTTATGGCATATCAATGGGTCAGGCAGCAGCACAGATCATTTAAGTTTCTCCTTGAGAGAGCGTATCGAATGCCACATGGCTGCTTTTCTGACCTTCCAAACCACCAGATTCTTTCCTCAGGGCATTTGCACTTGCTACTACAAACTGTTTCCTTTGACCTGTGGCTGTTTTTATTTCTCCCATCTCAGATAAAATCTCTCCAAGGAGTCATTCATTACCTGGTCACCCATCAATCATTCTTTATCTCATCATCATATTTTAATTGCTTCATAACATTTGAAACGATCAAACTTACAGATTTATTTATGTGCCTATTGTCTGTTTCCTTCTGTGGAATATGAGGTCCAGAAAAGACAGATATTGAGCCTTTGTTCAAACTGCCCAAAACATTGCCCAGCATTAAAAATGTACCAAGGCAAAACGTAATGGACTGTAAATTAGAAAGGTAATCATGAGGTTGGAGCTTTTTGGAGTGAGAAAAGTGGGAAGAGGTGAAGTGAGGGAGGTGATAGGGTTTATACCACTTGAGATCTTATTGTCTATCGTGAGAAGTGAAAGTGATGCTGTTACAGGAAAACCTTTGAATCTTCTCATTTCTATGTTCTTCAAAAAAAGCAAACCATTTGTACACATCTGTACTTTACCTATTATTAGTAACCAACTGCTTGAGACGTTCTTCACAGCTGATCACCACACCCTGTTATGTCACAAACCTTATAGCTTTATAAGATAACCTCAGAGGTAGGGGATCTCAGCCTGACTCCAGGGAGAGGCTTCAGCAAGTTTGAGTCCTTGAAGTGAAATGAAAACCTTTGCTTATAAGTGCAAGCATGCATGTGTGCTCCAGAGAGAGGTTCCATTGTTTCAGCGTATTCTCAGTGGGGTCCCATAACCTATACAATTAAGAATCATTGATCCCTACTTTGAGCTTTCTCTGAATTCCCTGACTCTTAAACACCTTGTCCTAAGCCAGTGAATACACTTCCCATCTATTTAAATCACAACTTACATTTGTGAACTATATTTTCTTCAATAAGCAGGCAGCGAAGTAAATATGGGAAACCTTTACTTTCAAAAAAAGATCAGTGAGCAGACGACAACATATGATAAATTGGTGCCTATGTGCTAAATAACCTGAGTTCAGGTGGCAAGGGCTGATTTTCCTCCCAATGACAGTGGCTGAAATATCCATATAAGATGATCTTTAAATATTTGACTGTTGCCTTAAGATAGCTACCCTGATTTTTTTAAAAGAACATAATTTAAAAACCCTTAGCTTATTTTTAATTTATAGTACTTGAAAAAAAATATAAGTGGCTGGCCCAATCATTTATATGCCTGGGCAAAAGCAATACATCTATATAAAAGTACAGTGATATATTTCCGTTGCTGGTTTAATGTGCCGCTCCTCACCTTGTATGTTCTGATTCACTGGAGAGTAGCGATCATGTCGACAGGCGCTGTTCTTCAGTTCCCATAAGCGACAACTAAAGGCCAATTCAAGGTTGTGGTGGGGTCATGAATCTAACACGGTCGCTGATAGAACAATTTCCCTTCCACACGGCATTGTCAATGGGACACACTGGGAATCGCCAGGGAGGCTGGCTGTGTGTATCTCTATCTGCCTGCTTTCTCTTTTGTTTCTAAGCCAGTGACTATGGTGTGTACAATCCAGCACCATTAGGGAATAGAGGGCCAGTCCGTGGAAAATTGATAAGGAAGAAAATTTCTAACATCTCAAGAATTTGGGCAAAGAAAAATTCTATCCCTCTGTGCAAACAAGTCATCTAACAATGCATTACACAGGGGGTCAAGAGCAGAAGAGAACAGAAGGAAAGGCATAAATAAAGGCCTGCTGGCTGGAAACAAGAGATGTTTCAGGGCTTTACAAAGAAAATGTTTACATTCCAGAGACTCTGAGGATTAATTAAATAACTGAGTTCCCTGTTCTTTCATTTTCCAAATAGTGTCTGAGTGAGTGAGGATGCTGTCCCTGCAGCTGCTTTGTCTCATTTCACTGCTCCTAGGCTGCAGCCTAAGGTTGACCAGAAAGCCATACCCTACCCCTCTCCATCCACAGGGTGAAGGCGATAAGTTTACAACAAAGTCCAAAGGTAGAGCATCATGGATGAGGCTTATAACTTTCGTGAGCTAAGCCTCAAGTTTTCCCGAGATTAGAGACATCTGGAAAATGAGGCAAAGATTGAGGATGAGGAACTAGGCTGGTTGTGACACAGGTTTTGTCAAGTGGATGGTCCCAAGTCAGAGTGTCCAAAGAGCATGAAGTCTTTCAGGTATTCACAGCATTTTGTGGAACTTTGAAACATAGGCTTGGGATCCAGAGAGGGCACAGGGGGTGAAGAACTCACCAAGGACACACAGGTGAGCAAGGAGCTGGGATTTGAACCAAGGCCTGTAGCCCACACTCTTAGTCCCTGGACTCACAGCTCCCAGTTTGGGACATCCACATAAAGGACGTTAAACGTGCATATCCCACCCTCAATCCCAATGGCCTTCAACTCCAATGGCCCAGATGGCAGTCCTGGGTGGGAATTCTTTGATCTAATGGAATCAGATGTTTGTAAAACATGAGAAAACGAATTTAAGATGAGCAAGTAAAATGTTTTTGGTAACTATAAACTGGCAAAGATGGAGTTAGTTCCAGCTACCATAACATAACTAACCATATGCTTTGCTTTCTCCAACAAAGTCAGCTACCTAATGGATACAACTATAAACACTAATTAAATACAATTAATAAAGCCCTATAAGAGACAAATCCACCTCAACACGTCTGAAGTTCACTTTAGGGGCATTTGCTCTTACTTACCTTTTACAAGAAGAAAAAAGCCATACTTTTTAAATGGTATTTTTTGCATTATAAAATGAACACGTTATTACAAAACATTTTGGAAATACTAAAGGATAAAAGAAATTAACCAGCCATTGTCCTACCACCCTATTAATATTTTAGTGTATTTCTGCTTCACCTCTTTTGTATGTATAATTTTGTCTGTTTTTTAATAGTCATACTGCAGATGTAATTTTGAAATCTAATTTTTAAAATTTACCATTTCTATAAGCACATTCCCATCTACTAATAAACTCTAATAAATATCATTTTAATGGCTGCTTAATGTTCCAACAAGTGGATATTCCAGAGTTTACTTAATGATTCTTTTATTACCCGACATCAGGCGGTTTCCATTTTTCTGCTATTACAAATAATGTCATGATAAATATTTGGGGGTATTTTCAACATTTCAGATGACTTCTTGAGGCCAGATTTATAGAAGTAGGACTGCAGGGTCAAAAGGCATGAAAATAGTTGACGCTCTCACAAAATATCGTCATACTGCTTTTTAAAAGGGTTGGTGCCATTTCCACTGCCACCAGCAACTGCAAAGTAACTAAAAATGGTTTATGGAGTTAGACCAGGGTTTCTCAGCCTCAGCACAACTGACCTTTGGGGCTGATAAATCTTTATTGTAGGATGCTGGCCTATGCACTGTGGGATGTTCGGCAGCATCTCTGATATCTATCCACTTGATGCCAGTACCAACCTCCAATCATGACAATAAAAAATGTCTTCAGACACTGCCAGGTGTCCCGTGGGGGCAGAGTCAGCCCCTGGTTGAGACCCACTGTTTTGGATAAACTTCAAGTTGTATGTGAGTTCCACCTCACACTAATATGTCAATATGGGCTGGTTACTTGATCTTGGCTCATCATTTATTCGCTGTAAACCCTGTAAACCAGGGATGACCACACTTATCTCAGGGGTCAGTTTGGAACATGGTTAAGAGCTCATAGCCACTTGCAAGGAAGAGCCTGGTGTTCACACTTCTAGTGCCCAGTGAAAGGACCTGGCTTTTATTTTTATTGTGAAGGAAGGAGAGAGGGATGTCTCCTTTGGTAAATCAATGATATTCATTCATTCATTCAATAAGTATTTACTGAGCCTTTACCACGTACCACACATTGTCCTAAGCATTAAGGTCATAACAGTGAGTAAAACACTGTCCTCATAGAGTTGACATTCCAGACTAAAAAAGATTGAAAGAATGGATTATATGTTAGGAAAGGGGATAGGAATTGTTTGGGAGAGGGAGAGGTTGAACATTTCAGATAAGGTAGCTCAGGAAGTTTCTACTGAGAAAACAATATTTGAATGAAGACCTGATTTCACCATGTGTTCACTAAAGTAAAATCAACCCAGCCAGAGGGAATAGCAAGTGCAAAGGCCCAGAAGCAGGAACACACCTGGAGTGTCAAGGACTGATATGTGGGCTCGTGTGCCTGCAGGAGGCTGCAGAACGAATGAACCTGGTGGGTGAGTGCTTGGCTGGTGGCTTGCTGATGAGGGCCTTGTGGAAACCTTGCTTTTATTCTAATAGAAAGCCACTCGAAATAATTGTTTTGTACCCACTAAAGTAATGTCTGATAAGAAGTCATGGAAGGAGAATTAGGTAATGTAAGAGAGTCTATGCAGGGGCTGTAGACTGTAAGCTGAGAATGGAGAGGTGGAAAAACCTGTTGCTTCCTGTTGACAGGGCTCATCCAGCTGAACTCCAAAGCTTGCCAATTTGGGAATTCCACCTATGACCACTAAAAAACCTAACTTGGCTGGAGGCAAAAGTCCAGGTTTCATAACAAGAGCTGATTGCAGGAATCTGGCCACATCATATGAGGAGATAGGCTTGTTTTATTCTCTTCTTGTTTGTATGTGACATCTATTGTCTGAATGCAATGCTATCCTCAGAACATAGAACTCAGCCCTCTGTCCTCTCTCTGAACCTGCAATGGGGCTTTTGAAGCATTCACAGAAAGTGTGTCCAGTTCTCTTTCTCCTTGAAATGGTTGGAAAATGAAGTATTGGAGTGAGAAACTGAGACAAGAACTAAGACAAAAAGAAAAAAATGGTGTGGGGAGGGTTGAGGGCACTCAACCATAGCTTGTTCTTAGGGTTGCAGAGCGATTGGACAAATCACTGAACCAAATTTCCCTGTCTCTTGGGGGGCTTTGGAATGTTGACTTTCTTAGTAAGACTGTTATCTGTGTGTGCATTTCTCAATAGCCTTTTCTTCCACTATTATGACTCAGATTTAAGGTGTATCCTTTATGCATGTCAACAAGCATAAACACATGCTTGAATGTTTTTTCTCCTTTAGTCCAAGTTGATATTAATCAGAATTCATTTCAGATAAAAATCTGGACATGCACTTGAACTCAAAGGTGAGAGTGCATTCCATTCCATTCTCATTTTATGGAGAAACTCTCCTGCCAACTCTGGCTTGGCAACTTGACTCTCCTGCAAGAGATGGTCTCAGGAGTGCCTGCAGAACAGGCAGCATCTCTGAACCCCTCTTCTTGAAGGCAAGAGGGGTTGACTGACTGGTGTCTCATAAAGCTTGCAGTATTTGAGGCAATCCTGTGAATTTCAAATTTTTAAAACATCTCTTTGTATTTCGCAAAAATGAAATTGTTTAACTCAATTCTACCTTCTGCTATTCATTTCAGGGTTATCACAGCAGGATTTGCTAAGGGTCTAAAAACAACTGCTAACCCTTAAAAGGCAGTTTTCCTGTATAAATGTCACACCGGCAGATTGCTTGGGACTGCATTTATTCATTTCCCAACATTTGAGTACCATGCTTCATCTTGAATTAATTTCTTGACAATGCCAGCTCAATGCTTTGTGAGCTCCATTCCAAAATGGGAGTTCAGTCACTGCCTCTGAGTAGACAGCCTTCATCCACTTGGGATAACAAAAATACACAGTCCCTTGATTTTCTTCAGCAGAGGCACCTGAACTCTTGGGAGCACTCTGTCCACCGGTCTGATGACTTCTAAGTCTTTTCTGTCACCAATGAACCTGCCTTTTCAAATATCCATAACCTTGAATGTGGAGAAAAACCAGCTGTTTGTGTAGCTATAAAGGCCTCTTCACAATTGAACGTTTCCACCCTTGTATTAAGAAGGTAATAAATTGTTACTATTTGCTTCCTGTTATTACCACTTCACCAACTGCTCTGTGAAACGGCACAGGAAATACCCTCCTGAGTTCTCCCACCACGTGGATGATCTCAGCAGCTTCAGGAAGTACCCACCATGGTCCTTGGATCATTCTTTGGTTTTGTAATACCAGGCCTGGTTTGCGATCATCTGCAGCAGCAGACCAGACCTTAGAACCAGGAGTGGGGTCCTAGCAAGCGGTGTGAAAGGATTCCCACAACAGGAATAAGTTCTTGCTTCATCAGATATGTCTACCTTCTTGCGTACAGAAATGTTAGGCTTGAACCAATTGAAAAACCTAGGGACAACCTATGCTGATTTGCTGAATTCCTAAAGGAATGGAATTCAAATGTCTTCTTCCACTGAAGCCATGACCCAGAACAGTACACCCAAACCATGACCCCGACCAAGCACACTCACCCTGCCCAACACACACTTTGGGAAGGAAGTGAGGGTGCAGAAATATCGAACCAGTAAAGAAAGACCGATGGATAAAAATAAGGAACAAAGGATAAAAAAAGAATATGAAATAATTCTGCACAGTAAACCTGAACTAAAGCAAAATGATATCAATTTTTCCTTTTCAAACAAGCACTGAGCATTCTGGTAAATAAATTGATGTGATTTGGGGGAATTCACTTTAATAGAAATACAATATTCCAACTTAAGAATAACTTACATATAATCAGCAAGTACATGAGACACTGGGGTTTAGTCTGTAATAATTCAAGAATTCGAATGAGAGTAGTGTCCAAATAGCTTTCTCCTCCTTGTGGCCCTCTTCAAAGATGAATACCCTGGCTTGGCAACAGAGAGGCAGCCTCCAAAGCAGGGAGGTGACCACGTCTTTCCTCTGGGAAGCTGCTGGGAACCAGGAGAGCTTGTTAACTTCCAGGGATAGGTGCATCCTTTTTTTGTGCTTCTTGGTTGAGAATCTGGAACATTCCAGCGGCTGAACATTCCAACTCCAAAAAGGTTAACTAACTGTAAAAGAATGGAAAGGGTGTCTCTGAAGGGGCAAACTCTTTCATGCCTCACAGAGCCCAGTCCCTTGGAGGTTGTGTCCACCCCACACTCTACTAGTCTAAGGATGGACTGATACCACCCAACGCTGGAGCTTAGCTGCTTCATGGCTTGTGTTCTGGTAAATCCAATCAGAGACAGATCAAAATTAAGCTCAAATAGAGGACTTGTAGGCATGGGGTGGGGTGAAGCTTGAATTTTCTGGTAAGGGAAATGAGAGCTAAGGTGTGAGAGTGCTAATGAAAGGTCCCAGGCAAGGACGTCAGGGCTGGGTGCCAGCTCACAGACTCATCTTGGCAGACAGACAGTGGACCTCTGACAGGGAGTTACTCTGTGCATTTTAGAAGGCAGAATGGATCTAAATGCAGCCCACCTATTGATTTATTCTCTTTGTACTGGACATGGCTTTTTATTAAAGAAAGCAGATATTCAATAGTGTTAACTAGTAATGGGAATTGACTTTTCACTAATTACACAGACCTTGGCATTAATACACTTTAATGGAACCTGGGCTCTACATCCCTCAGATCAATCCTGAAGTTTTTGTCTGTTCTGGTCAAAGGACATGAACAGCATTGTAACTGAGGGACACCTTTTTAAATCTTTTTTTTTTTAATTCACAGAATGAATAAGCTGAGGGAATTTCTTTTATTCCAGAGACCAAAGAGAGGAATGGTTTGTGACCTGTAAAATGCACAGAAACTCTGTGGTCTGAACTGACTGCGGAGTTTGGTGTCGGCTATTTAGAATTCACTTATAAATGCTGGAAAGAGTTTGGCTTCCCATGCACCTGGCTGGGTCCTGCCCTTGCTGGACTTTCTGAGGCAGAAGACTCATATTTATTGCTCACTGTTAGATTTATTAAAATAAATTGAATCCCTAACAGCTGCTGGGCTGGAGCCAGGGATGTGAAAATATATGCTGCTCTCCTGGACCTCTAGTAGAATCTGACTTCACCCAAAGGCAAAACAGCATGGAATACCAGATCCTGCCAGGAGGAAGGACATTCCTGAAATTCCCAGGATGGCAAATGTTCTTTCTCCAGTTCTCTAGGATTCATTGCTAGGTTCTTCCTCTGGCCGTGCAAAGCAAAGATGACCCTCTAAGACAATGCTTCCAACCCAAACCGTGAGACTGTGAGATTCTCACGGAGGATGTTTGCATCTGATCCATCTTTGAATATGACAATGCCTGGAGTCACAGTAACAAACTTCATTTAATTCGCTACTTTACTTCTTTTTAGCTGTGTAAGCCAAGTATTTGAGCCTCTATATCCCTATCTGCAGAAAAGAAGGAAAACGGAAACACATGCTTTGCAGGATTGTGACATTAAATAAGATAGTGTATGTAAAGCTTTTAGTTCATTGAGGCCACATACTAAACTCCAACGAATCAGAGCTATCTTTGAATTACCATCGTCTTTGAATCCTTTGCAATCAAAATTCTTGGCACTGGGCATTTGGAAAATGTAAGTTCAATGAATGGGTTCATTCTCTGATTCAACTATTTCTGTGCATACCATGTGCCAGGAACCGTTCTACAGACACACTCATCTCTCGGCCTCACGGAGTTTACAGTTTGGTGAGGATACAGGCAATAAAGAAGGAAATGAAGGAGTAACTATCTGAAGTGCATTTTAGGATATTGATAAGTACTGTCAAAGAAATTAAGCAAGATAAGGGGATAGAAAATGACTGTGCATTCGTGAGAGACAGAGAGGGGGAGGGAGAGAAAGAGGATAAGAAGTGAAGGGATGTTGGGGAGACCAGTAAATAGGTAATGGGACAGGGATTTCTTCAGGCACCTGTAATGCACCTTACCCAGCTTGCCTCTGACCATGTGTTAACTCAATAGCTTCTTTTTATTGATAAATGTTTGTGCAATAGTTTCTCACTCTATAGTGAGATGAGATAACTCCCACTTTCTAACCCTCCTTATGCTTTGTATCCTTTTTCCTAAAGCATCTCCAATCCAAACCCAGGACGTCATCTCAAAAACAAGCTCTACAATCTGGATGTTTTCCTACACCATCTTTACGCGAGAGCATCAGCAAAATGCCTTTCTTTTAGCATCTGACTTCTGTACCTCCAGCTTGCCTTCCAGAAGTGGACAGCTAGGGATTCAGTATGTTTTGATGTTGGAGGGAGTCTTTGCTTTCTTTTTGGCTCTGCAAAATGTTACACAACTAGAGTGCCACATTGAATTATTTTCAGCAGTAGAAATTCTTCGATACCCCATCTCAGACTAGGCTCTAATTTGAAAGCAATAACATTTGGGCAAAGCTCAGATGCACTAAGTTGCTGCCGAGGGCTTGGTGGATTTTGAGGTAATTGGTTTTACTCAGTTGCTGATGCTTCGCTTGGACAAATGAGAAATCAAACTACAGCTCAGTTTGTAGAAAAGCCCACATCAGCAGTTTAGTCTGACTACTATTTCAGAGCTTGTTATGTTATTGGCAATAAAATGCAACTAATATACTGTTAATTAATATTGCATCCTACAGCTAATTTATCACATTATTAATCAGAGTGATAAAGCCAAGGAAAATGTGGCTCACCTTTAGTGTCTTTTCATCTTATTTAAAGACTTGTATTTATGCACAAATACATGTTTTGATAAACACTGCCAAGTATTTCGTTGTTCCTGGATGAGCGTATTCTATTTTCAAACAGTAACTTGCCCCCCAGGAATATTTTATTTAGCAAGACAGGACTTAAAGTGAAAGGGTAACCATTTCTGATCGCAACCTTGGCTTTTCGCTTCTAGTAATTATCCTTTAATTGCATTACCCTATTTGAAATAGAGTTGTAATTGGAAAAAAACAATTTGACATTCCCTGATGCTTACTCTGACATGCACTATTTGCTTTTTATTCAAATGTAAATTTTCTCCATAATGCTATCGAAGAAAGAAAAAAAATTAAGCAAAATTGAAATGTCAGTTGCAATTTCTGACATGCAGGCAGTGTCATTCACTCGTGCTGTCTGGAAGGCAAGACTTTCCGTTCAGAGAGAAAAAAAATCAAACTATGAAATTAGCGTGCTCTGAGGAGAGGGAGAGATGGATGGCAGAAGCACAGATTTATCCCTTTGGGATACGTGTCCACTTTGCACAAATATCAAACAAGCTGCCAGCTATAATTTTTGGATGAATAATCCTTCTTGCTTTACAATAAAAAACTGTTTTTCCTTGAAAACTGAAGGATAATAAATTTAACTCTAGAGTCGTTTCACCCTAGGCTTCTTGAGGGTGTAATTTTAATTTGGGGCACGTGATACGTGATAGACAGCCTCTAAAAGGGCTCCAGCGATTTCAGTCTCCTGATAGGTACACCCTTTTGTAGTCTCTTTCCTTTGAGTGTGGGCTGGAACTTCGAATAGTTTCTAACGAATAGAACATAGCAATAGAAATGGGATGTCACTTCTAAGATTAGGTCACACAAAGTACTGTGGTTTCTGCCTTTGGCTCCTCTGTCTTGCTTCCTCATGTGCTCATGCTGAGGGAAACCAGCTTCCATAATGTGATCTTCCCTATGGAGAGGCTATGTGGCAGGTAAGGGACGTCTCTGATCAATAGCCAGCAAGGAACAGGGACCCTTGTCCAACAGCCCATGAGGAATCAAATCCTGTCAACAGTCTGGAAATGAACCATCCCTCAGCTGGGCTTTCTTATGAGCCTGCAGCCCAGGTAACACCTGATTGCAGCCTCAGGAGTGGCCTTAAGTCAGAGGCACCCAGTTGAATGGTACCCAGATTTCTGACCCACAGAAACTGTGAGGTAATAAATGGTTGTTATTTTAAGCTGCCACCTTTCAGGGTAATTTATTATGTGGCAAAAGATAATTCATATAGAGCAGAAGAGAGTGGTTATTAGACAAATAGATAACTTTAGATTGTGTTTGGCTTACCGCATGGTTTGGTAGGGAAAAACACGAACAGTGGTGGAAGAAAACAACATCTACGCCATTATCCCACTCAGTGTTTCCTCAAATAAGTCATATCACTTTATTGTGCCTTAATTTTACTATCATTATCACAGGGAAAATTTACTCACAAAATTTTCATGAGTTGGAAATGTAATAAGGAATGCAAGCGCACTCAGAAAAGTTCTAAGTGCTGTACCCACATGAAATGATGAGCATTAAAACTTTCATGTAGCTTGGACAATAACTCTCTCGGCCCAGTATTCAGGATAGGCCTCAGTTTAGTAGAGATGTGTGTCAGGCTTTTCTACTACCTGGCTGTGTGACTAAAGGCCACTTAAGCTCTATCAGTTTCGTTTTCCTGATCTGATAAACCTTTAGGATACATAAAAGAAGAGATTGATGAGAGCAGCCTAGGAACATGGGAATAATAACTGGGACTCTGGTCAAAAAGGACAGAAATCCAACTTGAAACAGATTATCCCCAGGATCTACTTTAGGTTTAAAATCATTGATTTTTAGTATTTGTTTGGCTTTTCCTAGGTTTCCAACAGACAGTGACTGTCATTTTCCTTCACATAAGAGTCTACTTTTAAGGACATTTGTGTGTCAGGGTGAGTGAAAAGATAACGTTTCTTGAGAGCATGGTTAGCCAAGTGAGTCAATCATACATGCGGGTTCCAAGCAAAGGTGTCAAGGCAATGGTGTCTAGATGCTGTGCACGGTGTTGACTTCCTGTGCCCGCTCTGGTCATTTGATTCTTCCAACCAACATGTTTCCTAATGCTGGCTTCATTTCAGGAGGTATCCCACATAACCCTAGAGTCCAAATTTTGCAGATATGACCTTAATGATATTATAGGGCCAGGGAAAGTCCTTGCATGACCTTGAGCTCAGGTGTCTCCTACTTGCCTCACCTCTTGGCTTGCCTCACTTTAGTCCTGGCCATGTGCTCTTTTCCTTGGTCCCACAAAACATAAGCAACAGCACAAACCTCTTCCTAGTAGTCAGAGTAGAAAGCTGCCTAGCCAGGAAGTTCTGAAGTTCCTATGAAGGTCCCCCTGACCACACCATTTTCCTCTTCTATTTTCATCAATATCCAAAAGTCTAAGCTTTGGGTCACTTCCTAAAGCAAGAGGGTATTGAGAAAAGCATACAGGATTTGGAAGTAAAAGATATGGGTTAAAATTAGGGTTCTGGCAGGACATAACCAGGGAACTTAGGCAAGTCAATTAATTTATCTGAGCCTAACTTTTCTTTTCTATAAAATGAGAAAGAGGATATCTGCCCTGTCTTTCTGCATGTTTTTGTGGATCAGGTGAAATATTGATTGAAAAATTATTTTGAAATTTGAAAGGCAGTCCTGTGATTATTAAGGGTAAACCCATTGTTCTTAGCAATGATGAGGTTGTCTGTTCAATCCTTTGGATGCTGAAAAGAAGGGAAACAGGCTGAATGTGCTTTCATTGATGACCACGGGGAGAGAGCATGGGTATATAGATCAGGACCCTTTGATCAGAAGTGGAAGAAGTCCAGCTAAAATAGTTTAGGAAAAAGAAGGAACTTTCTGAAAGAGCATCACACTTAACCTAGAGTAGAACAAGGGTGGAATCGGTTCTTGGGGAAAGTCGGAGAAGGGACTCAAATTCAACCAGGACCTCACTCTCCTCCTTGGAGAGTGTTTTTCTCTACTATGTAGACTGTCCTCTTCATGTACTGGGAACCTGGCTGATGTGTGCCCCCAGTATTCAAATCCCGCCACTCCCATCACCCAGAGGAGGCTGATCTCCTTAGTTTCAGTTTTCAACATTTCAGGGAAGGATGAATGGCTTGACAGAGGCCAAATGCCCAGTCCTGGACCAACTGCCTGGAAGGCAGAATCCCCAGGGGGACACATAGCAATCACTTTCCCCAAAGGGGAGGAAACACCTGGGAGCAGCCCTCCAAATATGGTCCTGGGCGATAAGGGCCTTACCGGCGAGCTGTTCAGGTTGTGCAGTGTGCTCTGCCTGGGGAGAAAACCAAATGCCAAGTGGCTGCAGGAAGGCACATCATTTTTCAAAGAAATATACCCCAAAGGGGGCAGCAAAAGTAATCTTGCAAAATGTTAGCCTTAAGGAGAGGGGATGGGAAAAGTTTCTGCTGTGAGAGAAGATGTGCCCAGGCCAGAGAGGGCCTTTCCGCCCTTCGGTCAGAGCCTGTGAGTACAAGGCCCCGGCCTTGGGTGGGTGACTATTCCATTCTCTAACAGGCAAAATACCCTTTCTACTTCTCATAGTGATGGAATGCCATGGGAACCTCAGCTCAGCCACTAATATGAATGGGAAAACTACAAACTGAGAGTTCTCTTCAAAGATGATTGCGCTTCCCAATGTTGTTGGTGACACGTTCCAAATTGCCTGGGTTGTTCGTGTAGAAAGATCCACCTTCATTACGTACTGCCAGGATGATGAAGTGGTATGGACTCCCCCCATCCGTCCTCTGAATCTGCTGGGTTAATCGTCCTGCAGCCCACATGCCTTACTCCTCCACCCCTGGCAGCCACAGCCCCTCAGACCACGGCATCATCCGCCTGTCCAGGTCGTCTCCCACTTGTCTTCTAGTCTGTAAGTAGGGACCTTTGTGAACTCCAGATATGCTTCACTGAGTCTCAACATCAAGCCTGTAGGTGACTCTTGCCTCTGCCCTTTGCCTCTGCCTTTTCTGTTTGTCCTTTCTGAAGCCTTTCTTGATTCCCCCAAATAGACAGGACTTCTCCTCTTCGGGACTCATGGTTTGTACTTCCATACAGCACTCACCACGCTCTACCATAGGTAATATTTCACTTTACATTCCATTTTTCCAAGTGAAAAGATCCGTGAGAGGAGGTAAGAAAAAAGCAGTGGTGGTAAACACATGTATTTCTTATTGTGAAATACACTGCCCCATATTTTAAGTCATTTAATCCTCATAACAACCCCTTTTACAGATAAAAAATGGAGGCCCTCAAGGTTGTATTAACTTCAGGTTCTATAACACTGGATGGAAATGCAACATCTCATCTCTGAATCCTCTGGAACCATGTTTAATCATAATGATGATGATGACGGCGGCAGGCCTCACACAGAGCGTTTCCAAGGAATCCTCGGCCATTACACTGAATCTGTACCACAGCCTGAAAGGCAGGCATGCTTGTTGCCACTATTACAGATGACAAAAATGACCTCCAAGAGGCTGAGTGTTTTTGCCTAAGGCTGCACAGGTAGTAAGTGATGGAGTTGGGACTGAAACTCAGGGCGTCTGATCCGGTATTTTATGCTTCCTCTCCTTAGCTCCTGTTGCCTGTGGGTTCCGAGAGCTGTTTAGCTCTTAGCGGATCATGCTCCTCCTGGTCGCTGCCCCACGCAGACCCGTTTAAAGATCACTCCGTCACATCCAGCAATCATCTAAACTCAAGTCATCCATCCTGCCTTTCAAGCTTTTCTACAGACAATGAACCCTTTCATCCAACACAGGATGCCTGATGTTGACCACATAGAGAAACGCAAACTCAATCCGTTCACCTTTGAAGAGTCTAAAAGGTATAGGATGTATATTTAACTGCCGAGCCCCAATCTCAATACCTTCTTAGGGAAATTTCTTCAACTGCCTGTCTTTGAGACTTTCAAAGACGTCAAGAAATTGCTAAGTGACACTAGAAATACGTTTGACTCTATCTAGAGATCTTTGGTAAGTGGCCTGTTATTTATCATTCTGAATTACAGAAAGCCTGGATAATTATAAAGAAGTGTTCAGCTTTCACAGCTATACACAAACAGTCCAAAACTAGAGAAGCTCTGGCTTGTTAGTAATGTCTAAACAATGCCTCTGAAGAAATCACTGTGTCAAGTCATTTCCAAGGACAAGCCATCTCTAAGTGTCACTCAAGGAACTGCGTTTTGTCTTCTGTCTCTTACTTAAGCAGTCAGTGGGAAAGAGATCATAATCAGAGACAGCAGTTGAGAATTCAGTGTCTGAAGTTAGGCCAGCAAGGGTGGGACCCCAGTTCCACCCCTTACCAGCTGTGTGGCTTATGTATATTGCTTAACTTCATTCACTGATTCAACAAATATTCACTGAGCATTCACTACCTGCCAGCCAGTGGTGTCGGTACTGACACAAACGAGTGAACCAAAACTACCTCATGGAGTTCCCATTGGTGGGCAAAATGGAAATAATTGAATCATCTATCTCATAAGGCTATTTCAGGATTACAATTCAACATGACATCTGGCTCACATTTATTACTACAAAGAATAATAAATAATGTTTTATCTTGATTCTAGATTGTAAAAAACCCAGGGTTGTTCATCAGCCTCTCCAAATGCTGTTTTTCAGGAAGTTTTTGAGGTCTCCCCTTGATGGTGCGTCAGGCCGTGTGGGTTGGAAGCAGTGCCGAGGCAGGGCAGCGGGAGGGTTAAACACATTTGGCAAAACCAGCCACAGTCAGAATTCACAAGGTGGCCTTGGCGTAGATATTCGCAGGAGCTCTTCACTTGCAGCTTTATACTGTCTGCTGATATTATTTTATGTCTGGAGTTTCTGTCTGTCTAGAGCATGATTAAAATGTTTCAAATGAATCATTTAGCTTAAATCCCTGATGCTATGCTCACATTCATTTTCCTTCCTTTTGCCTCTTGTCTCAGTAGTCGGGGGTTGAGTTGGATGGCCCAGCCAAGAAATTCTCACTTCCATCCAGGTCTGGGTATCTTTGCTTTCCCCTGGGCCCAAACCCAAAGCCCCTGTACTGCCTCTGACAGACAAGTCACTGTCCTTTTCTCCCACTCCCAAAGAATTACTTTCCTTCCTTTGTCTTTTTATCATGAGGAACCCATTTCCCAGTAGGATCTGGGGTTTGTTTCCTTGTCTCCAGTTTTTTAGATGGAGTGAAACAAGAAGCAGTCAAATCTTACGAGATTGCCAATATCAATTATTTTTGACAGGAAGGAAGGAAGGAAGGGATGGAGGGAGGAAGGAAGAGGCCAGGGCTGAAATTAGGTAACTACTCATCTATTCTGTTTTTTAATAATAATTATTCTGGTTGACTGAATGCTTTCTCCAAACCAAGCTGTGGGCTGACTGAAGTTTTACATACATCATCTCACTTAATCACCACAACTCTATGAAGTCCTCCCACACCTGCCACATTAAATTATTCCCTTTTAAGGATGCAAAAACTGAGGGTCAGAGTTGTTAAGAGACTTGCCCGAGGTCCTTCAGCATTTGACCACAAAAGCCATGCGTCATCTGCCACTCGAGATGGAAGGGATTCAACAAACTGGAGTTGTCCATCCTGCTGAAGTCATTAGCATCAACAACTTCCACCACTTTTTTATAATGCTGTATTTTCAAGATTATTAGAATAATAATGCTCTAAGAAATTTACCAGAGTGCTCAATATAGGAAATTTGAAAATTATAGAACATATGATAGAAAATGTTTAAAAATGACAGCAAATTTAAGATAAGTTATATTAACATTCGGAGTCTTTCTCACTATGCTTTTCTGCTTTATTCTGCTTTTTAACAAATTTGGGATTGTCTTGTTTATCTTATTTGACACTTGTCCTTTAAAAAGTAATTCAGACTGTGTCATTAGTATTGCCCCAAGTCATTAAAAATTCTCCAGAAAGTTATTTGGTTGCATTATATTGATACATAAATATTACGCCATTATTTATTCAACCGTTTTACTCTAGTTGGAGAATTCAGCAGTTTGCAAGTTTTACTGTTATAAACTTGATGAATATCATTGTACAAAAATCTGTTTTTAAAAAGCCTCCATGGCAGCCATGTTTGTCACCTAGAGATATTTTTCCTCCAAGAAGAAGTGTCATTTACGTTTTCTGGTTTTTCAGTTCTATTCCCTCACACCTTCCGGGAGCTGATGCAGCTGGCCTGGGCGGTGAGCACCCAGCCCAAAGACTAACAGCAGGCAGAGGGACACCACCTGCAGCCACTCCCCTCTTGCTGCTGCTCGGGGTTCAGCCCGGAGAGGATTTCCCGGAGGAAGCAGGGAAGAGCAGAGGGAAGAGCCCAGTGGGAGCATGTGCATGTCTGCGGGGTTACATCTCCGAGGGCTCCCTGCTGGCTGCCACAGGGACAGCTCACCTTGGCACCTCTGCCTGTCACCTGATGGGGCCCAGGCTCTGGACACTGCTCTTCCTGAAGCCCCCAGGCCATTGCCTTCCTTTGGCAGCAGATCCCTATCCACTGAAGAGAAAAGAGAGGACAGTGAGCAAAACACTTTCTTTTATTTCTTTTTTCCCTCCTTCCTCTCCAAAACCTTATTCTTACAGGTGAAACAACTACGTTTATTAGGAGCAGGAGCAGGGAGAAGAAAGGACAGGGAAGACGGTAGGAACCCACCGACTAGACTACATTATTAGTTTTATATCTGGCTTCATGCTTTCTTCCCTAAAGTATATATTTTTCATATTTTAAAACATTTTCTTCAGCAAAATTTACTGAACACTTAGTATGTGCTAAGCATTGTGGTTAATGCAACAGAGTGGAAATGACCGAGGCTTATCTTAAAGGAAAATTTTATAACTTTGCTCAGATTGGTTGCCTATTCAGAAATTTAGAATGTTGCCATTTATTGAGCATCTGCATTAGGCTCTTAACCTGGCACATTTAATCCTCGTGATATTTCTATCATGTAGGTACCACTATTCACATTTTACATGCAAGGAAACTGAAGCCTCTAAAAACAAGTAATGTCTGAAGTCACAAAGCCAGGACGTACTAGAGGCAGCATTCAAACTCAGGTCTGTGTGATACCAAAGCCCAAATCCTTTTCTCTAGATTATAAATAACATATCATTGAAGAATGGACTGGTTTTGGAATATTCCACTACAATATGTACTTAAAGAGAATATTTGATATCCAGAAAAGAACAACTTCTATAAAAATGAGGTGGTTGAGAAAGGGAATTTTTTTCTCCTTTCCACGTGATATTTAGAAGAAACATTTTTCCTTCAAATCACTTAAACAGAACTGCAACTCTACCTTAAGAAAATTTGGTTTCTAAATGCTTACTTTAAGTGCAAACAAGGTTAGACAGCGTCACTGAAAGTTTGTAGTAAAACATCGCCCTCTGCTGGACAGATGGGCATTAAGCTACAAAGGCTCTTAACAGAACACAACTACAGTTATGTGACTCAGTGGAAAGCTGTTGTTATCACTTATCAGGTGTATATCTTACTCTTAAAAGTGACTTCTCAGAATTATCAGGAAAACATTTTGGAACTGGAAGACCTATAATTTTCCATTTGTTTTTATGAAGGTGGCTGAGTGCTGGGGACAGAAATAGGTAAAATCTTTTAATCATCGAACCTACTGTAACTTATAATAATAATAATAATATTACAATAAACTACAATAATACCTAAACTATCAGTATCAAATAGCTCCAATGCATCGTGAGTAGAGGAATTTCACATGTACAAAATGATAGAGAATGAATATAGTGACTATAGGTCAGCATTTGCACTTTGGAGTCAAATTGACCTCATTTGATCCCTTGTCTTCCATATATAAACTATGTGACCATTGGCAAGTTATTAAATTCTTTGAGCCTCAGTTTCGTCATCTGTTGACTTATAAAAGTAGCAGCTTAAGTGACATAAGCCAGAGAAAGACAAATACGTGGTGTCACTTATATTTTGAATTAAAAAACAAAAACAAAAATCAAACTCTTAGAAACACAGAGTAGAAAAGTGGTTCCCAGGGGTTGGGGGTGGGGTGCGGATGGTAAAAATAGGGAAAGCTTGGTAAAAGGGTACAACCTTTCAGCCATAAGATGAATAAGATCTGAGAATCGAATGCAAAACGTGGTGCCTATAGTTGATGACACTATAATTGAAATTGAATTGGGTTGTATAATTGAAAAAAAAATGGCAGTAACTAGGATGGGTGGGAAGATGAAATGACGTACCTAACAAAGGTAGTATACTGCTTAGAGTTAGTGAGGTGGTTTTATTATTAGCTCTATCCCAATTGTTAATTGTATAGAATTAGCTATTTCAAGGTTTGAAGCACTAAAGTCAACAACGTAGAAGTATAAAAAGTTTTTTTTTTTTCTGAGGTGTCCTTATTTTTACTAAAGTTTTGGCTAACAGCAAAGGTTTAATAAACCAAATATTTCTCTAAATTATCCAAATTTGAGAGCTACATACTTTTTCAAGGATATCAAATATCCTTAGAAAGATGTTTTGAACAGAAACCTCAGAAGTATGTGAACCTATGAAATTCATGGCAAAAATAATCTATACTTTCTTAATCAAATTTCAAAACTGAAAAAATGGCTTGAAAAAAATCAATATGGTAGAATATAAAAAAAAGATGAAAGCATCTAAAAATCCCTATCACAAGTGATTGAGAATATCCAGCTTTCTAAAATACCGTCTGGTATCAGGAAGTCACTATACATTTACTTCTTTGGCACTATTCTCATTGGCAGTGATATATACAGAATGCCCCCTCTTCTGGTGGGAACTGCTGCTTCATTTTCCCTTTCAAGTACAGGATTACATGTTCTGTAAAGGGCAAAAGAGAAGAAGAATGAAGCTATTAAAGCTTAAATTTAACTTTGCTAGCAATGTATTATAAATCAAAAATTTGAGGCAATTATGTACCTTAAATTGCCTGACAAGTTAATTAAGTCAGATTGAGCCATTACAATTTTGATCATTTAATTTAGGAATGAATTTCAACTACGAGACATAGGATTATGAAGAGAATGCTTCAAGTACTCAAACAGTTTTCAAACACTAAGTAGTAAGTAATACCAACCAAAATACCAAACATTGTTATCTTAATAAGTCTCTTATTTTTATTATGGAATTTCAGACCCTAGTGACAAATTACCACAGTCCATTCTACATTCATTCTTCAAAGGAGGTTGACATACAGTCCGTAAGAACTGTAGAGTGAGAAGATTCTGCCAGGATTTGGAGGAGAAATAAAGATGTGATTGTAGGTCACAGCTGCTTGCTCTCCTTCCTGAAAACATATGCATGTTCAAAGGGCATGATGTGTGTGTGTGTGTATATATATATATATACACACATATATAACAAAGGCGTGAGTTTTAAACAGGCCATTTTGCCCCTGAGCTCTGGTGGTTTTTATCCATAGATAAATAGAACTAACTCTCCATCTGTTCGCTACTTCGTATTCACTTAGTGGCCAGTCATACGAAAAAAGAGAAAATTACTGGTTCATATAACTGAAAGTCCAGGAGAAAATTATTGGCTCCTGTAACTGAAAGTCCAGGGTTGGTTGACTTCAGACATAGGTCTAGGTCCTCAAATCCTGTCTGCCTTGGTCTTTGGCTTCCGCTTTTACTATGTTGTTTTCATTCTAAGGCAGATTCTTCTTAAGTGGTATCCAGATTAGCCACCAATAGGTCCAGTATTAAATCTAGAAGCCTAGCCACCCTCATTAAAAAGGAACACCCTTAGTTCCAGGAAAGCTGATGTTTATCGGCTTTGACTGCACTGGCTAGTCATGCATCTACCCTTATAACATTCACTAAGTCTGGGGAGACCCTGCAGTTCCAAAGGCCAGGACTTAGAGGTGTGGTCCACCACCAAGTGAGGTCGACACCACCGGAACTGCATGGACTGGGAGTATAAGGCTTGCTGCTGAAAGGCAAACTTTAGAGCTGACACCAAAAGGGAGAATTGATGATGGGCATGCAAAACACTATTATCCTTTAACAGGGGTGGTCTGGAGGCAAAGTAAAAATGAACAAAAAACCCAAAGCAGATTCAAGAATGTCCAAGGAGAAAAGAAACGGATTTGAGAATGCCTAGTGAAGGTTTTATACTCTGTTTTAGAGCCAGAACAATTTGGAATGGAGATTAATTAGGTTATTGTATTAGCCGGGGTTCTACAGAGAAATGAAAGCGAGAGGATATGCACACATGCACACACGCACACGCACACACACATACACAGAGAGAAAGACTTATTTTAGGGAATTAGTTCACATGATTGTGGGGGCCGGCAAGTCCAGAATCGGCAGGCAGTCTGGGGATCCAGGGAGGAGCTGGTATTGCAGCTGAGTGTGAGGGCGGTCTAGAGGCGGAATTCCTTCTTCTTTGGGTACGTCCGTTTTTTTTAAGACCTCCAAGTGATTGGATGGAAGGTAATTTGTTTAATTCAAAGTCTACTGATTTAAATATTAATCACATCTAAAAAATACCTTCATAGCAACTTCCAGAGTAATATTTGACCAAAAACTAGGTCCTATCACCTAGCCAGGCTGACACGTAAATCAACCATCAGTTACCCACTTGAGTTCTCAGTGATCCCCATGCTGAGCCTGAAGAGACTTGGCCTCCCAATGCTCAGGCCAAAGCCCAGAGCAAATACCTGGGGTGAGGCCCAAGTAAATGTGCTTTCTGATGCTCCACAGGTTATTTCAGTGTGCATCCAAGGTTGAGAACTACCGCTGTAGAGCAGTAGTTCTTCAAGCGTGGTTTCCAGACTAGCCACTTCAATCTCACTTGCAAACTTGCTAGAACTGCAAATTGTCTACCCCTGCTGCAGACCTACTAAATCAGAAAGCTGGGGTTTAACCCCGGCCCTGCAGTATGCGGTTTAGCAAGCTCTCCAGATGATTTTGATGGGTGCTCAAGTTTGAGAACCACGGGCATAGAGTTCTCCAACAATACAGTGCTAACAGGTGCAGGACTGTATACATTACACCTCATCTCTTCTCTTCACTAGAGGGCAGGTGTTATTAGTACAGCTCTTTGAAAGAATTAACTCCTTATTAAGGTTTTCTTAATTAACAGAGTGTTTGACATATACATGCTAAAGTAAGAGGGATCTTTACTGTGTGGCCAAGCTTCATTGAGCTTGGGCATTTTCAAGATAACCACAGATATACTAATCTGACAGCAGCTCTTCTGACTCAGTGGCACCTTCAACATGTTGCCCCCAAAGTGTTTTAGAACCCTATATAGTGCCTTAACTTTTCTGTCATTTCACCTCTCCTTACACAAACTGCTGAATTACTTAGTGTCTTGCCAATGGGTTTCAGCCCCGGGAAAGTTCACTGTGGATTCAATGTGACCAAAGAAATGACAGTAAAAGGTTCTCAGGGTGAAAGGGTTATACCCAACTTTATTTCCACAGTGGCAGGTCAATCCCTAAAATCCCGTCCACTCAGAGCGAGTCTGCATGCAGCAAGCCGGTCCCTGCCTCTGGGCCTCTCTGCCTGCACAGCCGTCTCAGTCTCTGTCCTTGGCGCTGCCACCACTCCAGTCTCTGCTGCCCTGCAGCCTTGCAGCTGTGCCACCGCGTCGCCCAGAGCACTGGGCAGGGCTCTTTATATAGAGTCAATAACGACACATTGCCCAGACGTGTGTAGTAAGCCAGCCAGCCAGGGCCAGGTGAGAATCCTGGCCACAGGAACCTTCATTTTTATCCACAACCCAACTTTATTTCCACGGTGGCAGGTCAATCACTAGAATCCTGTCCACTCAGAGCGAATCTGGGTTCTGCAAGCTGGTCTCTGCCCCTGGGCCTCTCTGCCCGCACAGCCATCTCAGTCTGTCCTGGGAGCCTGCCACCACTCCAGCCCCTGCTCTGCTCTCCTGTATCCTTGCAGCTGTGCCATATCGCCCAGAGCACTGGGCAGGGCTCTTTATATAGAGTCAATAACAATGTATTGCCCACACGTGTGTAGTGAGCTAGTGGACCAGGGCCAGGTGAGAATCCTGGCCACTGGAACCTTTACTTTATCCACACTTGTCCTTATCTTGTGTTTAAATTTCCGGGAGAAGCTGATTGCCTCAGTGTCCTGCCAGTGGGTTTCAGCCCCAGGCAAGTTCGCTATGGATTCAATGCGACCAAAGAAATTGACAGCAAAATGTTCTTTGGGGTGAAAGCGTTTATTACCCGGCTTTTTCTCCCAGCGGTAGGCCGAGCACTAGCATCTCTGCCTCCGCACAGAGCACTGGGCTGAGCTCTATATATAGAACAATAATAGCTTATTGCCTAAAGGTGTGGAAGCAGTAGCCTAGCATCAGGCCAGTTACATCATCAGGTGGTTTAAGTTCAGTGAGGCTCCTGGCCATAGGAACCCCAACTTCCCCACACTCAGTTAATCACTTCATCATTTGGGCAGTGTTTACTCAACATTTGCCCAATTTATAACTCTTTTGGCCAATATGAAGATTGGCTTTCCTTGGGTCAGGTATCCCACCAAGCCCAACCAGTTGGGACGAGAGGAAAATGAAATGCAGAATATTAAAACTCTCTTAGGGCCATTTCCCAAAGGTGCGAGGAGACTAACATGAGTTGTGGGTATGTTACACAGAGGGAGGCTTGGTCTGTTAGAGATGTTCAGCTATTCTCTGACGTTTATGTCTATCTATAATTCTTTGACACAAAAAGGCACCAAGGAGAAAGTATGTCATTTGTTCAACTGTACCTTTTGGGGACGAGTTGGAACTTACTGAAAAACTTTGGAAATGTTTCCTTTCAGTATTTTGTCTTACAAATGGGTTTCAGCCCCCAGCAAGTTCTCTATGGATTCAGTGTGACCAAAGAAATAACAGTAGAATGTTCTTTGGGGTGAAAGGGTTTATTACCCGGCTTGTTCTCCCGGCAGTAGGTGGAGCACTAGCATCTCTGCCTCCGCCCAGAGCACCGGGCTGAGCTCTCTATTAGTGCAATAATAGCTTATTGCGTACGAGGTGTGGAAGCAGTAGCCTAGCAACAGGCCAGTTACATCATCAGGTGGTTTAAGTTCAGTGAGGATACTGGCAATAGGAAACCCAACTTCCCCACACTGCACCCCTCCAGGATTCTTGCCTTACAATCTACATGCTCTCAATCTTCCGCAATGGTCCCTGTGCAAGAAAGCTGGAGCACTGTAACCAGATTCCACAACAGCAACAGAGGATAACAACAACTTAGAGATAATAACAAAAATTAAGATACAACAAGATTTTGATACAGGTAACAAAAATTATAATAATCCTTAAGCCAGAGGAGGTTCCCAATCCACAAAGACCTTAGGGGTGATAAGACACATGTGTTAATGACATCAACATAGGAAAATCTTGTCCATCAGGTAGGATGAATGCAAGAGAGTGGTCCTGTGATAGGACTGTAGCAGGAAGGGGGTCCCTTCCAGGTCTAGTATACCATACTTTTACTCCTTTCCCCGTGGGGGTTACTGAAGGGTCTATATATAGTGAAACTGGAGGTGCATGCACTGGCTGTAATGATAAAACAAAACTCCCCGGTGAGATGCTCCTACCTTCTGGCCTTTCAGGGTATACTACTGTGACCTTTGGGGGCTACTCTGCTGTTATCCCAGGAATACACAGGAGGCTGGCTTCCAGGCCTTGTCCCCAATGTGCCAGGAGAGCCAGCCATTGTTGGTCCATGAGTCGAAAGGTCCAAGGCCATGTCCACTCAGTGGAGTCCCCAGGATTCAGTGTAGTTGGTTGCTGGCAGTAAAATATTTTTCTGGTGGCCGAACCTCGGCTTCAGTGATTCTTCCTTGGTTTGTACTTGCAGTTGCATAGGGGAGGCAGCCATATGTGTTAACATGTTTACAGGGCTCAGGGCTCCCTTTCAGGGTCTCTCGTTCAAATGCTGTAGCACAGTCCATAAGCAGACTGACCATCCCGTGTACTATTGGTATCTGACTTTAGTCTGGATTTTAACAAGCCATTGTGCCTCTCTATCATACCTGCTGTGGGAGGATTGTATGGCACATGAAACTTCCATTTGATACCCAGCTATCTCACCCATTCTTGCAGTGTATGTCCAGTAAAATGGGTGCTCTGATCACTCTCAAATCAATTTCCTATAGGAAAGTCTTCTTGTGGCTGAATTTAAGAATGCCATGAGCCATATTATTTTGGAAAAAATATTCTTAATTGACAGCACAGATTGCAGAGCCTATACTTTATGCAGAAATTAAATTAATTAAATTCTCTTTGTAGTCTCATTCACTACACCATAAATGACTAGACACTCATTATTTTTTAAAACTTCGTTTACCAAATAGGAGAAAGAAAACCT
The DNA here is from genome assembly GCA_032199065.1 of Smutsia gigantea. NCBI lineage: Eukaryota > Metazoa > Chordata > Mammalia > Pholidota > Manidae > Smutsia > Smutsia gigantea. The sequence goes on from JAVSCE010005671.1 coordinate 515,722, forward strand.
CAAGTAATCGTTTTCTCCAGATCATTTCAGATTGTTACTCTAGGCTCTTTTTTTTTTTAATAACTGTTCTGATCCCACCATACTAAGTTGAACCTAAAAAGAATTAAAGTCCAATCTAAATCAAAAGGCTAACCTTTGGAGAAGGCATGGGATTTGAAAACCTTAATGATGCCACAATTCACTGAACATCTCTCATTTTACCTCTCGTACTGCCCAAATTAAACTTGTACTTTACTTCAGAACCTTGCAGAACCCATTCCCACAGTACCAATATTACCACTATTGCATACTTTATACCAACAACCAACTTAATTATTTAAATAGCTAAGTAAATGCTACCTTCAAGTCCAAATCATAAATCTGGACTACTAGAATTAGGATAAATTAGACCCAAAATTTAATTTGGATTTACCAAATTGTTCAATATAGCTGACTGGTTGGTAACAGGGATATTTACAGCTGCAGCACTCACACTCCGAATTGTTTCAGGTCTCCTTTTAAAAAAGCTGATACTCTTTGATCTGGATTTAGATCACAGTTTACAACTCTGAGCCAATGTCTGATTTCTTTATTTCATTAGAGTAAAATGAGCCCTTACCTCAAAATGTGTCTCTGAAAAGAAGTGAGTTAAGAAAGTATCATCAGGTATGTTTACAACGAAAATCACGAGCCCAAAGCCTTTGATTTTTCAAGTATTAGCTGTTAAAGCTGGGAGTACTGGAACAAATTTAGCAACATTTGCAAACATTTTTTCTATAAATCCATTTGTTTTGAATCCATACTCTAGGACGATTATGGCAACGTTTAATAAAGCGTTTGCTTGCAGTGGTATGAAATGAAAAATCTTAGCTTTTAATCATTAAGTGTTAAATTAATTATGCCCTCAGGGTTTTAAGGGGAAAAATATTAATACATTTTAGTTGTGCCACTTTAAAGGGTTGTAATTGAACTTTCAAATTGCACTTAAAGATGGAGTATTACTGAACCAGCTGAATTTATCTGGTAAATCTCTCCCTTATCTTCTAGAAGTTAAACTATCTTGGTAAGATTAATCAATTCTCACACTATGACATAATAAATAATCTACAAACTGGGATATATTTTCCACATAATTCTATTATGCCTTTCAAACTAAGTATTCAATGAATTGTTTGATGGTTTTTAAAAAATAGATAAAAGCATTAATTTTTCAAGTCTGTCCACTTTATAGAAGTAAATTAAAAGGAACCCAGAAGTGCTCATGTGTATTTTCATATCCTCACTCATATTATTAAAAAATTAAAGCTAACATGGTTGGCTACTTCTGAGTAAGACCAGAGAATGCTAGAAAGAGAAGCCATTCTACTTTGAGGATTAAAAAAAAATATCCCACTTCAATGTAATTAACTTTGTATATAGTTTAATTTAGCAGTGAAGATATTAAGCATTAGGCAGTAGCAGCAGAAACTTTACTTTTCGTGAAGATACCAGCAGATGTCAGCAAAAACTAAGGCAATGTACAATGACATTAAGCTATTTCTAGCAGTGTAACCCTAATGTAAGTAGAAAACCTCTAATTACCAAAGCTCAGTTGATTTAAGACATCTCAGTTTTCTACACTGTTACTCAACCAGTAATTAACTTTTTGGAGGTGGGAGGGGTGGGAATGAGGGGCCACAGGGGGACCTGACTTTTCAAGGTAGCAATATTCTTTGAAAGAACTGAACTGCTCTGATTTTGTTTAACAAAACCCATCTACAACACTATAATTCCAATACACGTTCAGAGGTTCTGAACATAGAATATTTTTGAATACATGAACACATTTTCCTAGGGCGATAGTTCGTAATTTTCATTAGGTGTTCGGCAAGGATCTCTGATCTCTAAAACATTAAGTACCATGCTGCTAGAACTTACTATAAGTTATAGTCTCTGCTTTAATAAATCACTGAAACATACATACATAATACATATACATATATAAACATACATAATATGCTAAAAATTACTTAGTTGAATCCATTCCAGGAAAATATTTTAGAATAGACAGTCAGGTTGTAGAAAAGCTTGCTGAATAGAACTAGACAATATTTTAAAAACAGAAGAATCTCATGTATAATATTCCAAAGGTATCTATTTTCTTATACTTGTGACAGGAGAAAGATTACATGGGATGCTATATATTTTATTCAAATATATGCATTCATTTTTACTTTAACTTTGTGACCAACATCATGTAAAACCAATCTGTGGCCTTACATAAGTAACTTCTCAACCAGGACCTATGGACAGCATAAGTATTTAAATAACTTTTATTTTTGCTTTTTAGATTAGTAGTATTCTAAAATTTAGCCACCTTGAATCAGTCATACTTATGCTAAACATGAAAAGAACCTAGATTATTTCACTGTTTTCTATATTACTGTAATTTTATATTAAAAAACATTAAGTGGGCTCAAGATGTTATTTTACCAATTCAACTTTTATTACAGCCAACTCTAAATCAGATACACCTTTCTCTGTAAACATTTTACATGATCACTTAAAGTCTGATCTCCTAAATAGGCATAATGAACAAACATTAGCAAAATTGTTCAAGAAATTTTTCCTTGAAAAAATTACCATCTTTGAAAAATAACAGAAGTTTTCTACTAAAGAATGCTGAAATAACAATTTGAAATTTAAAAAAATCACTTCTGTTGAAAATATTTTTATGTTGTTTAAAACAAGAATGTAAGATTTGATTTTAATTTGTCCCTATGAAGAGCTTTAGCAATACACTAAATCATACTTAGAAGCAATAAAAATGATAGTTGTAATACAACTAAGAAGGTCTAATGACCCTGGAAAATTGGGAGTCTGTGTTTATATTCTATAACAACAAAAAAAATTTAATTCAGAAAAAATATATCTAGCATCTAAGTATATGAAGCCAAATCATTCTTTTTGCCAGTGTTCTTCTAAAACACAGACCCTGTGGCTGCCTTGGCGGGGGCTGCCCGTCCGCAGACCTCGCGTCCTCGGTGTCTCATGTGCCTCCAGGTGAGCCTGGAGTAGTGAATCCGCTTTTATTGGTTTGCGTCGTAGGTGACAAACTGTTTAAATGTGAGGAATGTGCCAAGTTGTTCAGCCGCAAGGAGAGTCTGAAGCAGCATGTTTCTTACAAGCACAGCAGGAATGAGGTAGGTGGGCCGACCCGGTTCTCCTCCTGGTCGTGGAGGAGCTGACAGTTCACTGAGCGATCGCACTGGCAAGAGAGGAGCCTCCAAAGGACGGCCGCCGGCCGAGGACACGTCCGAGGTGGTCCTGGCCGTGCGGCCGCCCGGCGGGGAGAAGGCCAAGGCGCAGTGGGAGTCTCCTTCTAGGGAGAAACACAGCTGATAAACCGTACTTCTGATGACTGGGCCAATGAGCAAGTATGACTTACAAATGATATTTAATTCTACAGTTGAAAACGACATTCCATCTAAGTAAAACCAGCCATTTAAACAGATACCAAAAATATACAGGAATAAAAATAAGCCTCTATTGGTCCATTCACTCCAACTGGCTGTATAAATTTAGTTTTAATGTTTAAAAAATATTTCAAACTGCTAAAAGCTCATTTGGTTAAAGTATAATATTTAGGGAAAACAAAACAAAAACGTAAATTAATGGAAATATTCTAGCTGACAAAAGATTTTACATAGACCGACAGGTAGCTGTCTTAAAGGAAGAGCACAGAGAAGTTATCATCCAATCCCTCATCTTCCAGATGGTACCCATACAAATTCCAACATCAAGATTCAATTTCCAAACAATTTATACTGTTTCAGCCAGTGTTTCTCTACCCTTTTTCATTATTACTCCCTTAAGGAGCTTTTTATTAGTCCTTTTACTCCTAATCAACACCCATAGAATTTTAATACCACAGATATAATGTATATCTTTATGTATTGTATGTATATCATGCTTTACAATAGAATAAGATTTTTACCACCAAGAAAAATTCTCACCAAGAATGCATAAACAATGAAAAATTTACAGTACTAAAACATTTTTTTAAAGAGTAAGTGGGGAGAGTAAGTGATATATTTTAGTACTTACATATGTTGATTATATCCAAGATAGTTTAACACTCAACCACTTAGTTGCCATCAAAATTAATTTTCCCTAGGCATTGTTCTCAGCTTCTGGCAGTCCTTGCCTTGCACAATAGTGGGGGACCATAAACATGGCCATTCAAAGCAATCTTAATAATAAATGGGAAAATTATGATTGCTCTGTGACCTTTAAAAACTGTCAAATACTAAAAACTCTTAGTTACAAACGAAAAGAAAATGAAAACATAATAAGTTTTAGTACACTGTAATTTAAAACATTATAAACAGAATTAAAGTGTTACTTCACTGTAAAGAATTAAGAGTAGTTTGAACAGTGCTTGCCTTTTTGTCAACTGATGAAATTGAATAAGCATCTTCTCTATACCATTGCATATTATCATACTCCTTTAAGTTTGGATTAGCTCCCATCGTTTTATCATTTGTGCTTTCAGTGTTATGACATGTCTCTGTAATAACCTTTACATGAAGTTTTTTACCATCATTTCCTCTGGGATACATATATTCACCCTTTTTATCACATTTAAGCTGTTAAATTTGCCTTCATTAAGTTGCTCTAGCTGCGTATCTAGAGGCTCTTGAATAGCAGCAGTGTCAACATCCCATAATCGTTCTTCTACAACTTACGTTCGAGTCAAATCTCACTGCTAGTATTATCATTTTTCCTTTCTTCACTGCACTTTCATTTTTGTTAGTCAATTCTTCTGAGTAAAGTATGTGGGTGACAAGGCGACAAGACAACTACGTGTTCTGCTGCCTGTGAGTGCACTCTGAGTGACAGATGCACAGGGATCAATCACCAACAGAATTTGAGAGAAGTAATGTGATTGGTCACTGATGTGTTACTCACATAGTGATTTGTAGGCCCAAGAGCTAGCAGGGAAGTTTGAACTTCAGGTACTCACAGTTAATACCCTGTGGTAACGGAAATTCAAACTGTGCTGTTAGGGGACTGGTATTATTTAACCAAATCATTGTCATGAAAATGTGTGGATATGGGAATTGGGCAAATTGAGGACAGCCTGTACCAGACTTGTTATATTGACCAAGAAAGGCTTAAAGCTGACTGCTGAGTAATAACCATCTAAATTTACATCAAACAATCAACCTTAAAGCATCCAAACGCAACATTAGTGCATGATTATATACATGTTAAGGGGATTTTCAAATTTTTATCGTTTGGCAATTAACTTTAAAATGTATCTTAGAATGAAAGAATTTTAGAAATAGAGAAAGGACCTTTAAGGATCCTGCCATTTGATATCATAGATTATCCAGCATGTTTATTATGAATTATTTCTCCTCCTTCAATTTCAATTTGCTCATACAGCCACTTCCGGTCACAGCGGCATTCAGCGCCACACTTGGTGGACCCGCAGGCAGGGCAAGCATAGAAGCACCCTAAACAGTCCTCATCGAGGCAGTCGCAGAGGTCCATTCCGCTGAAAATCAGGAGCCCCTGGCTATCATAGACCTTACTCTTCGCCGGTATCACTTGTCTGTGAAATAAAACACAAGAAAAAATTCTGAATTTATTTCACTGAAAAGAAGGTAATGAAAAAATTTTAGGGAGAGTAAATATTTTGAATTAGGAATGAAGTCCTGCCAAACTGGTACATAACTTACTAGACTCAAGGCTACTCTACAATTAATTGAATGAACTCTATGCAGGAAGAAGAGACATCACTCCAAAATGTCAAAACAAATCCAAAACAACTAAATGTGACTCTTCAAGTCCATGTAAGTCACCTTAGCAAAGGAATGGACAAGAACTGTGTCCAAAAAAATACTTATTTCCTTTGAAACTATTTCTTCTTACTTTAAAAAGAAAAAAAAAGAATGGCTATATAACAGCAATGCATCTTACTGACTACTGACCTCTTTAATGCTTTGTGAGCAGTTTTATTTTTGTTATAGTATACAGCCATATTGTTTTTATACTGCAATTAATGTTTCTTGTTATTTAATGGACTAGCAAATCTGGCCTAAAAACACTTAACTGACTCAATGGAAAACCTTAACAGATGGAATAAATGGCATATGCAAAAAATATTTCTGATTACACTAACATTATTTTGTCAATTTGTTTTAAAAATGCTTAATTTAAAAAACTGTATTCTACAATTTAATTTTCTCATTCTGTTGACTGCCCCATAATTTTTTCTATTCTAGACATGTACAAATAGCAACCTTGTATTCTTATAAAATTTGTGTTTAGTTGCCACGCATAGAGCAGAGTACACCAATTACATAACATCAATGCTTTAAAGAGATTTTAATTCTAAGAAGTATGATTAATTCTATGTCAAAAATATTATCTGGTTCACTTCATTGATACTTCCTAAGAAACAAATTTAGATTTTATACAAGGCCCTTGAATGTTTTTACTAATTCCAGATTATCCAATTTAAAGTATCTACCCAGAAAATTCAAAACTTAAGAGAAAGGTAGGGAGAAAATACAGATGTGATACAGCCACTTAACATAAGCCTTAAGTAAACACACAGCCTACCTGTCTGAACCAGCAGTTGTATTTTTTGTAAGCCGCCTTTTTTCCCTTTTACCAGTTTCTGGGGCAAATTCAGTTTGTTTTCCTGGGTTTGCAAATTGTAACGACCTCAAAGCTTTAGCAGTTCTTCCCTAAATAAGAGTAAATAATTAGCAACTCAAATATTGGTATCAGACCATAAATAAATTAGTATTTCACTTAATGTTAATCCACAGTATTCCTTAACCTGGAAGACAGTCTGGAACTGACAAAAAAGAAAAGATTTTTAGAGCCCAAGTGCAACAAAATTTCCACAGCCCTGGACCTTGTTCAAAGTTTATTGGTTAATTTATTTTTTTATTTATTTTTCTGCTTTTACTTTTATTTGCATTTGTCTTCTGCTGAATTTATTCCCGGGCCATAAGTTTCTGTTTCTTCAGTTTCTTCTGGGATATCTTCTTCTTCTGTACAACCTCCTCTTCTGTTCTTTTTCAGTAAGGATCATCTCAATGTGGCAGGGAGAGCTCATGAATGGGTTGATCCGACCATGAGCTCTGTAAGTTCTGCATCACATCTTGGGGGCTTTATTCACCTGGATATGTTCAATGACTAGAGAATCTACATCTAAACCCTTAAGTTCAGCATTACTCTCTGCATTTTTAAGCATGTGCTGTAAAATTTCAGTACTCTTTTTGGGCCACCGACCATGTCCATGCCCACTGTTTGGCCTGGGCACACATACTAACTCTACCATTGTAGCGACGGAATGGGACACATTACTCCTGCAAGGGGACATCCTTCAGATAGTTGGTAGCTTTTTGGCTATGCATACCCTTTATGGCCTGGGCAGTTTCACGAGTGTTCTTAAAGTGAACATGAAGATTTGAACTTCTTGATTTGCATGATTTTGTGGGGTTTTCTGGGTCAAGTGAATTATGAACCATTTTTAGAGATCACCTCAGGTCGCTTAAGGGAAGAACTATTGGTTAATTTATATATAATATTTTCATTATCTAAATTTAGTCTCTGGCATATTAGGAGGAGAGGAAAAAAAGGCCTAGTGAAAACTGCAATGGCTTCTACCAACATGGGAGAAAATGTAGAAAAACTGCTGTGCAACCCAATAGCATAAAACTGACGTTCCTAATAATGATCTTGAGTCCTTAAAAAAAAAGGTTTCTATAATTATTACACATATATTTAAAAGCAGAGAAATAATATGGTTTCAAGTTCTCAATATCATGATCTTTTAAAAAAGGTCTGGTAAACATTTTGATGGTTAAGGGTTTAGATTTGTTACCTGGGGGGGAAAGGTTTATGTATACATTTAACAAGAGCAATGGATACATGAAGTGGAGAAGACATCTAAGTGACAGTAGCCAAGTACCTAGTATGAGCTGCACGATTCAAATGAAATCTTAAACTGTTCTGAAGCAGTTAAATAATCTAAACATAGGCAAATGAATAAGAAACGAGTTATAAAATATTTAATATCTACAATGTAAGAATGTATGCTTTTTGACTACAGGGAGTCCTAAAATTAGCCTTGCCCATACCATGTAAGAATGCTGAGCTAGAAGCAAAGGAAACTTAAACACCTTAAAAACCCAAATAAGAATGGGACAGTGCCAAAGAAGGAAGGTTGAAATAAGAAATACTTATTGCAAATCTTTTCTCTGATGTTCTTTTTAAAGCAATATATTTTCAAGTCCTTTATAAAAAGGGGAATCATTTCTGCTATACAGACCTTAGCTGGCTGGCATGACCTACTGAGTTACTTTGGTATTAGAAAAGAAACTAAGAGAGTTAAGTCCTGGATTTGCCAGAATTTTCTAAAAGCGACACCTACTGTCTTAGCACTAAGAGTTATACTGTGAAGAGTGTTGGGGCTATTGTTACTCTTTTCCCAAGCCTACTTTATCATCCAATCTGGATATAAGGAAATATTTAGAAACATCATTTTCACCTCCCCAAACTTGATAGTCACTGCATGTTAACCAGTATAACAATAATGTAAATATGATTTCCTTGTAGTTAAACAAAGTCCTACATTATAAAGTAATACATGAGGAAAAAAAGAGTATTATACATACATCTGAATCAGGTTTTCTTCTCTGACGGTCTTCAGAATCAACATCCACACTCCCATTGATTATCTGTGTACATTTTGGACAAAGCTTCCAACCAGGTACAAGCTGTCTTCCGAATTTTGCACTCAGAAACGTGGCATCATCTAAGTCAATCACATGCAAATTTTTTTTGGCTAGTTTTTTGTGTATGTTAAATGGATCACAACATGATTTCTGTAAATCCTCAAATCTGTCAATGTAAATTTTTGCATGATGGAAGCAAATTGTATTGTTCCCAGAAAGTGTCATTCCAGTTCTAAGCTGAAGTAAAAGCATATCATTTGATGACAATTCTTGCAAAGTCTTGAAACCCGTGTGACGAGTATAGTAGGTTTTATGGCACTCATTCGTGGTACGAAGCTGGACTCCAACTGAGCACGGATCCATCATTCTTGATTCTAGCAAATTTTCTCTGCTTGGTTTTGTCTAGAAATCTCTCTAGTAGATCAGTGCTGATCACCCTAGAGAAGACATAAAAGAGTGTCAGACTTCTACTGCGAACTTTTTTACTGGGAAAACTGATAAAAGCATTTGATAAAATTCAAGACCTTTTTAAAAGAAAGCTCTTAGCAAGAAAGGGATAGAAAGTTATTTACCAAAAGCCTACAATACACATTTTTATTATATGTAATTATAAAACATTAGAAACATTCCCTATGAAGTTAAAACCATACAAGAATACCTATCACAACTTCCATTTAACAGCACATTAAAAGGCATGAGGAATGAAAGGAAGAAACAAATATTACTCAAAGAGGATATAAATATCTACATGGAAAATCCAAGAGGTTCCACAAACTATTAGAATTAGTAAGATATTTTAACAAGGATGCTAGAAACCACAGACACTGTAAGATAATTTTATATACAAATCTTACAAAAGATATACAAAACTTTTATGGAGAAAATTATCAAACAGAAAGACAAAAAGACACTCTAAGGAAATGTAGGAATCATGGGAAGTCTGACTAAATATGTCAATTCTATAAAAATTTACCTATAAATTCAATACTACTCCAGGATTTGGATTAAAGATGGCGGCATGAGAGGTGAGACAGAGGCTTCCTCCTAAAACCTCATATAATATGAAAATAAAGCTACATCAACTACTCTTGAAAGAGCAACGGGAAAGAGGACGACAACAAACTGCATACACCTGGAGACAAGAGCAGCCCTCACAGAAAAGGGTAACGTACTAAAGCTGTGGTCCTGCGGGATCCAAGCCCTTCCCCCACCCCAGCTCACAAGTGGGAGGAACAGGAATGGAGCAGGGAGGGAGTGGAGATGTGGGACTGCTGAATACCTAACTCTGGAGATCTGTTCTGGGAGCACAAACCTACATTACATGGTGCTTGCATGATACTCTTGTAATTAGGGGGTTGGAAAGCTAAGACAGGTAGAATTCCTGGAGAGACTAAGAATCCAGCTGCTTGTGAAAGCAGGGATCCATACCCAGCTGCTCGGGGACAAAAGAAGGGTGGGCAGTCTGAGAGACTTCCTAACAAAGAAGCCCTTAGCAAGAGAGCTGCTAAAGGGGCAAGGATTGCATGGAGCTTACTGCTCAGGAGAAAGGACAGGGAGACAAAATTGTCCGGGTGCACTCTGCCCAGCAGGTTGAGAGCTTTCACGATCTTCAGGTGCTCCAGCTCCCTGGCTGCCTACACAGCTCCAAGAACCCCTTCTGTGACAGGCAGACTTGTGCACCTTTCTTCTGGCCAGCCCCACTGGGCTTGCAAACCAGGAAATCCTTCCCTGGTGTTAGGCCAGCCAGAGGGAAGATCTATCTATAGCAACTAAAAATGCAAAGCACAGAGGCTTATACCTGTGTGCTCAGCCCACTGGTTCAGGCAGTGGAGACAGGCATAGCAGCCAGGAACCAGCAAACACCCCTTTCCTCCCGGAGGCACCAGTACCACTCCCCTACAATCCCCGCATTGCTTCAGGGGCTGAGCAGCTCCAGAGAGTAGAGCTTCTGGGCACTAGAGGGCGCCATACACAAATATGAAATGCCAAAGGAACCTGGTCCAGAGTAAAATTATGAACACAACTCCTGAGAAAGATTTAAATGATATGGACCTTATGACTCTCCCTGAAAGGGAGTTCAAAATAAAAATCTAACATGCTCATGGAGGTACGGAAAGATATTCAAGAACTCAGGAATGAATTCTGGTCAGAGATCCAATCATTGAAGAACACAATGGATGGTATTAAAAGCAGATTGGATATGGTGGAGGAGACAATAAATGAAATAGGAACTAGAGAAGAGCAATATAAAGAAGCTGAGGCACAGAGAGAAAAAAGGATCTCTAAGAATGAAAGAATATTGAGAGAACTGTGTGACCAATCCAAACGGAACAATATTCGCATTATACGGGTACCAGAGGAAGAAGAGAGAGGAAAAGGGATAGAAAGCGTCTTTGAGGAGGTGATTGCTGAAAACTTCCCCAATCTGGGGAAGGAGACAGTCTCTCAGGTCATGGAGGTGCACAGATCTCCCAACACAAGGGACCCAAGAAAGACAACAGCAAGACATATATTAATTAAAATGGCAAAGATCAAGGATAATGACGGACTATTAAAAGCAGCCAGAGAGAGAAATAGGATCACATACAAAGGAAAACCCATCAGGCTATCATCAGACTTCTCAGCAGAACCCTTACAGGCCAGAAGGGAGTGGCATGATGTATTTAATGCAATGAAGCAGAAGGGCCTTGAACAAAGATCACTTTATCCGGCAAGATTATCATTTAAATTTGAAGGAGGGATTAAACAATTCCCAGATAAGCAAAAGCTGAGAGAATTTGCCTCCCACAAACCATCTCTAGAGTGTATTTTGGAGGGACTGATATAGATGGAAGTGTTCCTACAGATTAATAGCTGTCATCAGAGGTAATAAAACCACAGTATAGAAAATAGAACAGCTAATTACTAAGAAAATGCAAAATTAAATTAACTATTCCCAAAGTCAATCAAGGGATAGACAAACAGTACAGAATATGATACCTAACATATAAAGAATGGAATAGAAAGAAAAAGGAGGAAACAAACAAACAAACAAAGAACCTTTAGATTGTGTTTGTAATAGCATATTAAGTTAGTTGTTAGACTTTTAGATAGTAGGGAAGTTAGCCTTGAACCTTTGGTAACCACGAATCTGAAGCCTGCAATGCCAATAAGTACCTACCTATCCGTAATCACCCTAAATGTAAATGGACTGAATGCACCAGTCAAAGACATAGAGTCACTGAATGGACAAAAAAACCAAGACTAATCTATATGCTAACTTCAAGAAACTAACTTTAAACCCAAAGACATACACAAACTAAAAGTGAAGGGATGGAAAAAGATATTTCATGCAAACAACAAAGAGAAAAAACCAGGTGTTACAGTACTTGTATCAGACCAAACAGACTTCAAAACGAAGAAAGTAGCAAGAGATAAAGAAGGACATTATATAATGATAAAGGGGTCAGTCCAACAAGAAGATATAACCATTATAAAAATATATGCACCCAACACAGGAGCCCCAGCATATGTGAAACAAATACTAACAGAATTAAAGGAGGAAATAGACAGCAATGCATTCATTTTAGAAGACTTCAACACACCACTCACTCCAAAGAACAGATCAACAAGACAGAGAGTAAATAAAGACACAGAGGCACTGAACAATACACTAGAACAGATGGACCTAACAGATATCCACAGAACTCTGCACCCAAAAGCAGCAGGACACACAATTTTCTCAGGTGCACATGGAACATTTTCCAGAATAGACCACATACTAGGCCACAAAAAGAACCTCAGTAAAGTCAAAAGTATTGAAATTATACCAGCCAATTTCTCAGATCACAAAGGTATAAAACTAGAAATAAATTTTAGAAAGAAATCAAAAAGGCTCACAAATACATGGAGACTTAACAACATTCTCCTAAACAATCAATGGGTTAACGACCAAATCAAAACAGAAATCAAAGAATATATGGAGACTAATGACAACAACACAAAGCTACAACTTCTGTGCGATGCAGCAAAGGCAGTTCTAAAAGGAAAGTATATTGCAATCCAGGGCTATTTAAAGAAGGAAGAACATTTCCAAATGAATAGTCTATCAAGGGATAGACAAACAGTACAGAATATGATACCTTGTACAAAAAAAACCCTAAAGACTCCACTCCAAAACTATTAGAACTAATATCTGAATTCAGCAAAGTTGAAGGATACAAAATTAACAGACAGAAATCTGTTGCTTTCCTATACACTAATGATGAACTAACAGAAAGAGAAATCAGAAAAACAATTCTGTTCACAATTGCATCAAAAAGAATAAAATACCTAGGAATAAACCTAACGAAGGAAGTGAAAGACCTGTAGTCTGAAAACTACAAGACACTCCTATGAGAAATTAAAGAGGACACTAACAAATGGAAATGCATCCCATGCTCTTGGCTAGGAAGAATAAATATTGTCAAAATGGCTGTACTACCTAAAGCAATCTACAGATTCAATGCAATCCCTATCACACTACCAAAAGCTTTCTTCAATGAACTGGAACAAATAATTATAAAATTCATATGGAGAGTTCTGGGAAGATGGCGGTGTGAGCAGGGCGGCAGAAATCTCCTCCCAACACTATATTTATCTACGAAAACACAGCAAATACATCTATTCCTAAAAGAGAGACAAGAATACACAGGAAAGCGCACAGCGTGCGGCTATACCCGAGAGGACTCGGCACCCCAAGAGGCGGGTAAGATACGGAGCCGTGACCCGGCGGAAACCGAGCACTCCCCCACCCCAGAGTACTGGCAGGAGGAGAGGACTCAGAGCCGGGAGGGAGTGGAAGTAGACCCCACGAAGTAGCCAGCCCCGGTGATCTGCACGCAGAGCGCTGACCCACATTGCGCAGTGCAGCGGAGATTGGAGAGACAGAGGGGCAGGATCTGAACGGGGAATGCACCAGGGTGCTTGCAGCCAGCTCCCGGGAAGGAAAAAAAAAAAGCACGCGCTTTCTTCAGCAGTCTTAAAGAGAAAGGAGCTCAGCGGAGGAGCTGGATCACCCCAGCACACTCAGCCCAGCAGTCTGGGAGTCCTGGGGAGTTTCAGACGCCTTAGCTGGCGACTGAGGAAGCGTAGCCATACTTACACTTCTCACTGAGATCAACAGCCTCCTATTCGTTCCCACCCCTGCCAGAGCGATAAAGGGCCCTGCGGAGCGGTGCGGCCATGGCTGCGGAATAGTGGGGCAATAGCACCACCTATAGCATTCACACAGAATCTACGTCCGGTGGGCGTTTTTTTGTTGTTGTTGTTTTTGTTTTTTCTTTTCTTTCTTTCTTTCTTGTTTTTCCTCTTTTTTTTTCTTTTTTTAAAGTATTAAAGAGCCCAGCTGACATACGTAGCAACTACCAGTGACCAATTCTACAGCCATGAAAAGACAGAGGAATATGGTTGAGACTAAAATCAACCAGACAACCCCAGAGAGGGAGTCTGAAGGGATGGAAATGCACAGTCTTCCTGAAAAAGAATTCAGAATAAAAGTCATAACCATGCTGATGGACCTACAGAGAAATGTGCAAGAGCTGAGGGAGGAAGTGAGGGAACTGAGGAAAGACAATGCAGAAATCAGACAAGCGATCGACGGGCTGAACAGCAGAATGGATGAGATGCAAGAGACTGTTAATGGAATAGAAACCAGAGAACAGGAATACAGAGCAGCTGAGGCAGAGAGAGATAAAAGGATTTCTAGGAATGAAAGAATATTAAGAGAACTGTGTGACCAATCCAAACGGAACAATATTCGCATTATAGCTGTACCAGAGGAAGAAGAGAGAGAAAAAGGGATAGAAAGTGTCTTTGAAGAAATAATTGCTGAAAACTTTCCCTCGCTGGGGAAGGAAATAATCTCGCAGTCCACCGAAGCCCACAGATCTCCCAACACAAGGGACCCAAGGAAGAAAACACCAAGACACATAATAATTAAGATGGCAAAGATCAAAGATAAAGACAGGGTATTAAAGGCAGAGAGAGAAAAAAGATCACCTACAAAGGAAAACCCATCAGACTATCATCAGACTTCTCAACAGAAACCTTACAGGCCAGAAGAGAATGGCATGATATATTTAACGTTATGAAACAGAAGGGCCTCGAACCAAGAATATTGTATCCAGCACGATTATCATTTAAATATGATGGAGGGATTAAACAATTTCCAGACAAACGAAAGTTGAGAGAGTTTGCCTCTCATAAACCACCACTACAGGATATCTTAAATGGACTGCTCTAGATGGAAGCACAACTAAGGCTAAAAAGATGTCACCAGAGAAAATAAAATCATAGCAAAGAAAGCAGACCATCCAAATACTAACTAAAGGCAAAGAATAAAATACCTATTATAGAAAGAATGGAGGAGGAGGAATAAGAAGGGAGAGAAATAAAGAAACATCAGACTGTGTTTACAATAACTTAACAAGAAAGTTAAGTTAGATTGTTAGATAGTAAAAAGCAACCCTTGAACCCTTGGTAACCACGAATCTAAAGCCAGCAATGGCAATAAGTACATACCTATCAATAATCACCCTAAATGTAAATGGACTGAATGCACCAATCAAAAGACACAGAGTAAAAGAATGGATAAAAAAGCAAGACCCATCTATATGCTTCCTACAAGAAACTCACCCCAAATCCAAAGATATACACAGACTAAAAGTGAAGGGATGGAAAAAGATATTTCATTCAAACAACAAAGAGAAAAAAGCAAGTGTTGCAGTACTTGTATCAGACAAAATAGACTTCAAAACGAAGAAAGTAGCAAAAGATAAAGAAGGACATTACATAATGATAAAGGGGTCAGTCCAACAAGAAGATATAACCATTATAAATATATATGCACCCAACACAGGAGCCCCAGCATATGTGAAACAAATACTAACAGAATTAAAGGAGGAAATAGACAGTAATGCATTCATCTTAGGAGACTTCAACACACCACTCACTCCAGAGGACAGATCAACCAGACAGAAAATAAGTAAAGACACAGAGGCACTGAACAACACACTAGAACAGATGGACCTAACAGACATCTACAGAACTCTACACCCAAAAGCAACAGGATACACATTCTTCTCAAGTGCACATGGAACATTTTCCAGAATAGACCACATACTAGGCCACAAAGAGAACCTCAGCAAAGATAAAAATATTGAAATCCTACCAACCAACTTCTCAGATCACCAAGGTATAAAACTAGAAATAAATTTTAGAAAGAAATAAAAAAAGCTCACAAATACTTAACAACGCTCTCCTAATTAAGCAATGGGTTAATGACCAAATCAAAACAGAAATCAAAGAATATATGGAGACAAATGACAACAACAACACAAAGCCACAACTTCTGTGGGATGCAGCAAAGGCAGTTCTAAGAGGAAAGTGTATGGCAATCCAGGCCTATTTAAAGAAGGAAGAACATTCCCAAATAAATAGTCTAAAGACACAATTACTGAAATTGGAAAAAGAAGAAGAAATGAGGCCCAAAGTCACCAGAAGGAGGGACATAATAAAGATTAGAGAAGAAATAAATAAAATTGAGAAGAATAAAACAATAGAAAAAAAATCAATGAAACCAAGAGCTGCTTCCTTGAAAAAATAAACAAAATAGATAAACCCCTAGACAGACTCATTAAGAGAAAAAGAGAATCTACACACATAAACAGAATCAGAAATGAGAAAGGAAAAATCACGATGGACCCCACAGAAATACAAAGAATTATAAGAGAATATTATGAGAATCTGTACACTAACAAGCTGGAAAACATAGAAGAAATGGACAACTTCTTAGAAAAATACAACCTTCCAAGACTGACCAAGCAAGAAACAGAAAAACTAAACATATCAATCACCAGCAACGAAATCGAATTAGTAATCAAACAACCACCCAAGAACAAAACCCCCGCGCCTGATGGATTCACCACTGAATTCTACCAGACATATAGAGAAGAAATAACACCCATTCTCCTTAAATTTTTCCAAAAAATAGAAGAGGAAGGAATACTTCCAAACTCATTCTATGAAGCCAGCATCACTCTAATACCAAAACCTGGCAAAGACCTCACCAAAAAATAAAATTACAGACCAATATCCCTGATGAACGTAGATGCAAAAATACTCAACAAAATATTAGCAAACCGAATTCAAAAATACATCAAGAGGATCATACACCATGATCAAGTGGAATTCATCCCAGGGATGCTAGGATGGTACAACATTCGAAAATCCATCAACATCATCCCCCACATCAACAAAAAGAAGAACAAAAACCACATGATCATCTCCATAGATGCTGAAAAAGCATTTGACAAAATTCAGCATCCATTCCTGATTAAAACTCTCAACAAAATGAGTATAGACGGTAAGTACCTCAACATCATAAAGGCTACATAGGACAAACCCACAGCTAACATCATACTTAACGGAAAGATGCTGAAAGCTTTTCATCTAAGATTGGGAAAAAGACAGGGATGCCCACTCTCTCCACTGTTATTCAACATAGTACTGGAGGTCCTAGCCACAGCAATCAGACAAAACAAAGACATACAAGGCATCCAGATTGGTAAAGAAGAAGCCAAATTGTCACTATTTGCAGATGACATGATACTGTACATAAAAAACCCTAAAGACTCCATCCAAAACTACTAGAACTAATATCTGAATTCAGCAAAGTTGCAGGATACAAAATTAACACACAGAAATCTGTTGCTTTCCTATACACTAATGATGAACTAACAGAAAGAGAAATCAGAAAAACAATTCCATTCACAATTGCATCAAAAAGAATAAAATACCTAGGAATAAACCTAACGAAGGAAGTGAAAGACCTGTACTCTGAAAACTGCAAGACACTCCTAAGAGAAATTAAAGAGGACACTAACAAATGGAAATGCATCCCATGCTCTTGGCTAGGAAGAATAAATAGTGTCAAAATGGCTATACTACCTAAAGCAATCTACAGATTCAATGCAATCCCTATCAAACTACCAACAGCTTTCTTCAATGAACTGGAACAAATAATTCTAAAATTCATATGGAACCACAAAAGACCCCGAATAGCCAAAGCAATCCTGAGAAGGAGGAATAAAACAGGGGGAATTACACTCCCTGACTTCAAGCTCTACTACAAAGCCACAGTAATCAAGACAATTTGGTATTGGCACAAAAACAGACCCACAGACCAGTGGAACAGAATAGAAAATCCAAACATTAACCCAAACATATACAGTCAATTAATATTTGATAAAGGAGCCTTGGATATACAATGGGGAGATGACAGCCTCTTCAGCAGCTGGTGTTGGAAAAACTGGACAGCTACATGTAAGAGAATGAAACTGGACTACTGTCTAGCCCCATACACAAAGGTAAACTCAAGGTGGATCAAAGACCTGAATGTAAGTCATGAAACCATAAAACTCTTAGAAAAAGACATAGGCAAAAATCTCTTGGACATAAACATGAGCGACTTCTTCATGGACATGTCTCCCCGGGCAAGGGAAACAAAAGCAAAAATGAATAAGTGGGACTATATCAAGCTGAAAAGCTTCTGTACAGCAAAGGACACCATCAGTAGAACAAAAAGACATTCTACAGTATGGGAGAATATATTCATAAAAAACGTATCTGATAAAGGGTTGACATCCAAAATATATAAAGAACTCATGCACCTTAACAAACAGAAAGCAAATAATCCAATTAAGAAATGGGCAGAGGACATGAATAGACACTTCTCCAAAGAAGAAATTCAGATGGCCAACAGGCACATGAAAAGATGCTCCACATCGCTAATCATCAGAGAAATGCAGATTAAAACCACAATGAGATATCACCTCACACCAGTGAGGATGGCCAACATCAAAACACAAACAACAACAAATGTTGGCGAGGATGTGGAGAAAAGGGAACCCTCCTACACTGCTGGTGGGACTGCAAATTAGTTCAACCATTGTGGAAAGCAGTATGGAGGTTCCTCAAAAAACTCAAAATAGAAATACCATTTGACCCAGGAATTCCACTCCTAGGAATTTACCCTAAGAATGCAGCAGCCCAGTTTGAAAAAGACAGATGCACCCCTATGTTTATTGCAGCACTATTTACAATAGCCAAGAAATGGAAGCAACCTAAGTGTCCATCAGTAGATGAATGGATAAAGAAGAGGTGGTACATATACACAATGGAATATTATTCAGCCATAAGAAGAAAACAAATCCTACCATTTGCAACAACATGGATGGAGCTAGAGGGTATTATGCTCAGTGAAATAAGCCAAGCCGAAAAAGACAAGTATCAAATGATTTCACTCATATGTGGAGTATAAGAACAAAGAAAAAATTCTGAAGGAACAAAACAGCAGCAGACTCACAGAACCCAAGAACGGACTAATAGTTACCAAAGGGAAAGGGACTGGGGAAAATGGGCGGGAAGGGAGGGATAAGAGGGAAAAAGGGGCATTACGATTAGCAGATGTAATGTTGGGGGGGCACGGGGAGGGCAGTACAACTCAGAGAAGACAAGTAGTGATTCTATAGCATCTCACTACGCTGATGGATAGTGACTGTAATGGGGTTGGTGGGGGGGACCTGATGAAGGGGTAGTTTAATAATCGTAATATTGCACATGTAATTGTAAATTAATGATAATAAAATAAATTATATTAAAAAAAAAAACTCAAAATAGAAATACCATTTGACCAGGAATTCCACTCCTAGGAATTTACCCTAAGACTGCAGCAGCCCAGTTTGAAAAAGACATATGCACCCCTATGTTTATTGCAGCACTATTTACAATAGCCAAGAAATGGAAGGCAACCTAAGTGTCCATCAGTAGATGAATGGATAAAGAAGATGTGGTACATATACATAATGGAATATTATTCAGCCATAAGAAGAAAACAAATCCTACCATTTGCAACAACGTGGATGGAGCTAGAGGGTATTATGCTCAGTGAAATAAGCCAAGCCGAAAAAGACAAGTATCAAATGATTTCACTCATATGTGGAGTATAAGAACAAAGAAAAAAACTGAAGGAACAAAACAGCAGCAGACTCACAGAACCCAGGAATGGACTAATAGTTAGCAAAGGGAAAGGGACTGGGGAAGAAGGGTGGGAAGGGAGGGATAAGAGGGATAAAGGGGCATTATGATTGCAGATGTAATGTTGGCGGGGCATGGGGAGGGCTGTACAACTCAGAGAAGACAAGTAGTGACTCTATAGCATCTCACTATGCTGATGTACAGTGACTGTAATGGGGTTGGTGGGGGGGACTTGATGAAGGGGGTAGTTTAATAATCATAATGTTGCACATGTAATTGTAGATTAATGATCCAAAATAAATTATAAAAAAAAAGAAGAAGAAAAAATTCAATACTACTCCAATAAAAATTCCATCAGATATTCTACCCGGTCCCCCTTGAAGTCAGCAACCTGACCTACATGGGAGATTAATGCTAAGATATGCTGGGATAACTGGCTAACCATATGGAAAAAGACAGACTAAGATCTCTTTCTCATAAACAAAAAACAATTCCAGATGGATTAAAGAATTAAACATGAAAAGAAAAACTAAAAATGTTTATAAGAAAACGTAGAAGACTTTGTGACACTAGGGTTCTCAAACAAGAAAGCTTTTATCGAAGGAAAATATGGATACTTAAACTACATGTCAAAATTAAACATTTCTGTATTAACTCCAAAGGAGGGTAAAAAGCCACACTTGAAAGGTGTTGTGGGTAATTATCTGAAACACACAAAAAATCCATGACTACTACAAATCATTGAGAAATTAACAAAGAACCCATCAGAAAACTAAACAAATATAAATAGGCAATTCAAAGAGGAACAGATCAAATAACTGTAAATACATGCAAGGGTGGTCAACCTCACAGTTATCAGGAAAATGCAAATAAAACACCTTTTCTCAAAGATTTGTTTGGCAAATTTTAAATCTGATAATCTAGTGCTGGTTAAAATGTGGTCAACTCTTGCATGCCCCTTATACATTGGTAGGGATGTATTTGCTGCAACTGCTTTAGAGTGTTTTTGGCAATTTCTTGTGAAATTAAAGTTCATGCTCCAGGACTTTGCACTTCCAGCTGTAGGTAGGTGTCTGTGCCAGAGACACGTATGGCCCATATGAGCACAAGGGCTTTGTGCATTGTATGTACAGGGACTTTCAGCGTCCACAGTTTTTGACAGTGAAAAATTGGAAAGTCTAATGTGTAACTGTGGGTTACTAAGCAGAAACTTCTACAGGGCAGTTAAAATGAAAAAACTGTGTGAATTACATGGATCAACATGGGTAAACATCAAAGACAATCTTAAGTGAAAACATTGCAAATGGATATAGTGTGTATCAATTACTGGTGTAAAATTTTAAAGACCCAGAATAGTATACATTGTTCACAGATAAAAACATGAATATGTGCTAAAATATACAGGAGAGTAACAGACACTAAATTCGTGGTATATATACTTCTAAGGAGCGAGGAAATTTTTTTTTTTTAAAGAGAGATTACGGAAGACAAGGTTTTGGAGGCATGCACACAAGTGTTTCATTATTTTCTGTACTTTATACTTGAAATTTTTCATAATTAAATATTTTACAAAGATAATATAAAAACTTAGCTGAATTCTTAAGATTCAACAAATACAAGTTACTAAGAAAATAAACTTGTTGAAAATGTATATGAACCATTGAAGTCTGGGTGGTGGCAGGGTACAGAAAAATCTGGGATTCTGCAATTTTCCAAGTGTTTTTATAAACTTTGTTATGTTAGAAAAAAAATGTTTAGAAAGCTTAAATACTTGCTGGTATATTTTCTGCAGGAGGAAACTGCAATCAGTAAAACCATACATAAAAAACAGATTCTGGATTCTTGTAACAAAAAATGGTGAATATATATATATATATCTTTATGTTTTAAGTTAAAATACTAAATAAAAGATAGAACATAACTTAAGGTGTTAAAATGTTGAACATTTAAAAAATGTTTTAAGTTGATTTAAACAAAGCATATTTATCTTCTGTTATTCTATTTTAGCCAACTTTTTAATATAACTATCAGGTATAGGTTCCCATCACATCAGGTAAAATGGCTTATGTAATACTAATAATTAGATTTAACAGAAAACTGGGTTAAGATTAATTAAAGTGTGGAAGGGAAGCATCCAGATACAGTTATAAAACAGCACCAAACTATGCTGTAGTGTTACTTTAACAGATATGAGGCGCAAATCTTGCTCTGGCCTTAACAATCAACACAAAGAAGGAAACTTGATCAATTATGTCCCCCACCCCAGTAAATTATGGAAATTGCTAATGCTTAATGTTTTATTAATGCCACAGATTTTTTTCTGGTATTGGCTTGGACACCTTTCACAATAGCAAAAATTATTTTATTAATCTTAAACCACTATGAACCTGGATTCTTAGAGAATATACAATGAAATTTGTTTTTTCTTCAAGTTAGCCATGATCTTATCAGTCCTCAAAAACATTCCCTTTTGGTAAACAGTTGCTACCAATCATTTTGAGTTCTTGGCATACTTCTGAGTACTATAATTTTTGGAAGTACACTTGAAGAAATGAAATTGCTACACAATTACATACTATTTCCTAAGCAGCCATCCCTCAGGTATTGGGAGTTGCCAAGATAAAATACAGGGTGCTTCATTAAATTTGAGTTGTACATATTCACAAATGATTTTAATTACACTTCTTTTAATTATAGTTATGTTTCTAAGACATAATTTGTTGTTTGTCTGAAATTCAAATCTAACTGGGCATCTTGTATTTTTGCTAACTCTGGCAACCTTATTTACTACACAGTTTTTGCACCTTCCAGTAAATAGAGATCTTTCTTTGGTGCCAGCTTCACATTATGTTGCACTGCTTCCTGTTGTTCAAAGAAAACTGAATTCCCTATGAGCAAATTACAGCCTGCTCAGCTTAAAATTAAAATGTCCAACCAGAGAGAAGACAAATTGCCAGTTGCAATAAAATTTTACACACTGAATAAAACTCAGTGGCACACTGGGTACCACTCACTTGAATAAAACCGTCATGGTAAAGTTCATACACTTGTGTCAATGCAGTTTCATGCTCACAGTCTCACATAGGTTTGCTTCTCAATCTACTATTAGGCAATTTGTTCATGTACTGCTAAAGAAAAGTCAGGGTAGCTGGAACAGGAGCACAAAATTCTAGGCAGTGGTCTTAAGTGGGCACTGCCTGCCTTCTAAAAATCACATTGTCCGATTGCTCCCCTCCAGTTATCTCTCCATGTCCTTATTTCTGTCCTCCTCCCCTAAGCTAAACTGCTGTCGAGCATTTTGGATCTGTTTCCTAGCAACTGTTTCTTTTGCTCGGTTTTGGTCTGTGTTCTGGCAATGTGGCCCATGATTAATATTTATTTTTTTCTTCAAGTGACAATCCAGTAGCTTCAGGTTGCTCCCTTCACCAGCAACACAGCACTATGTTCTTCATTAATGATTATCTAACACCTTCCTTAATTAACAGTCAGATATGCACGACTATTTGCTGTCCATAAACTAGCACTGGCATTAGTTGGGAACTTATTAGAGAAGAGGAATCTCAGTAAGGGATCTAGACCCACTGAATCAGAATCCACATTTAACAGAAGATCCCTAGGTGATACATAAGCACATTACAGTTTGAGATGCACTGCTTCAGGGAGTTCAATTAAAAGAACATTAACAAGCATCTTCTGTTATAAGTAAAAAAATTCATAGGGTAAAGAATAAGAAAAACACATATACACACATATGCTTGCCTTTAGGAGGACTGACACTTAGAAAAGATTATGAGGAGCTAAGAGTTGCTAATTTGATAAAGTAGGTATAGAGAAAAGTAACTACTTCAGTGGAAAACTGCACTATTGAGTGCACAGACCCAGGGTTTTCACTTTCTGATTATCTGTGAACTCCTGAATCTTTGATTACCTTTGAGCTATTTTACAACTTTCAGTTGCAGATAACTGACGGCATTGTAAAATAATTCTTGTCTATATTCTTGTAAACTCTTATATGGTGGAGGTGCAGATGACGTCCCTGGCCCACTGTGGAAGACAGTTTTGTCTCCATTTGCTCATTTATTTCAATATTCTTGATATAGAAATGTATCTGTCTTTTCATTGTCTTCTGAACTATCTTATACAGTTGTCTTGTTAATAATAAGGGAAACAAAAACTATGTGTTCCTAATTTTATATCTATGTGATAGTCATGATTTAACTTCCTTTTTGTGGAAAATTATCTTTTTTTAAAATATAATTTATTTTATTATCATTAATCTACAATTACATGTGCAATATTACGGTTATTAAACTACCCCTTCATCAGGTCCCCCCACCAACCCCATTACAACTCACTAACCATCAGCGTAATGAGATGCTATAGAATCACTACTTGTCTTCTGAGTTGTAACTGCCCCTCCCCCGTGCCTCCCAACATTATATCTGCTAATCGTAATGCCCCTTTTTTCCTCTTATCCCTCCCTTCCCACCCATTTTTTCCCAGTCCCTTTCCCTTTGGTAACTATTAGTCCGCTCTTCTGTGAGTCTGCTGCTGTTTTGTTCCTTCAGTATTTTTCTTTGTTCTTATACCCCACATATGAGTGAAATCATTTGATTCTTTTCTTTTTTGGCTTGGCTTATTTCACTGAGCATAATACCCTCTAGCTCCATCCATGTTGTTGCAAATGGTAGGATTTGTTTTCTTCTTATGGCTGAATAATATTCCATTGTGTATATGTACCACCTCTCCTTTATCCATTCATCTACTCATGGACACTTAGGTTGCTTCCATTTCTTGGCTATTGTAAATAGTGCTGCGATAAACATAGGGGTGCATCTGTCTTTTTCAAATTGGGCTGCTGCATTCTTAGGGTAAATTCCTAGGAGTGGGATTCCTGGGTCAAATGGTATTTCTATTTTGAGTTTTTTGAGGAACCTCCATACGGCTTTCCACAATGGTTGAACTAATTTGCATTCCCACCAGCAGTGTAGGAGGGTTCCCTTTTCTCCACATCCTCGCCAACATTTGTTGTTGTTTGTGTTTTGGATGTTGGCCATCCTCACTGGTGTGAGATGATATCTCATTGTGGTTTTAATCTGCATTTCTCTGATGATCAGTGATGTGGAGCATCTTTCCATGAGCCTGTTGGCCATCTGAATTTCTTCTTTAGAGAAGTGTCTATTCATGTCCTCTGCTCATTTCTTAATTGGATTATTTGCTTTTTGTTTGTTGAGGTGCATAAGTTCTTTATATATTTTGGATGTCAACCCCTTATCAGATACATCATTTATGAATATATTCTCCCATACTGTAGGATCTCTTTTTGTTCTACTGATGGTGTACTTTGCTGTACAGAAGCTTTTCAGCTTGATATGGTCCCACTTGTTCATTTTTGCCTTTGTTTCCCTTGCCCAGGGAGATATGTTGATGAAGAAGTCGCTCATGTTTATGTCCAAGAGAATTTTGCCTATGTTTTTCTCTAAGAGTTTTATGGTTTCATGACTTACATTCAGGTCTTTGATCCATTTTGAGTTTACTTTTGTGTATGGGGTTGGACAGTAGTCCAGTTTCATTCTCTTACATGTAGCTGTCCAGTTTTTCCAACACCAGCTGCTGAAGAGGCTGTCATCTCCCCATTGTATATCCAAGGCTCCTTTATCAAATATTAATTGACTGTGTATGTTTGGGTTAATGTTTGGATTTTCTATTCTATTCCACTGGTCTGTGGGTCTGTTTTTGTGCCAATACCAAATTGTCTTGATTACTGTGGGTTTGTACTAGAGCTTGAAGTCAGGGAGCGTAATTCCCCCTGTTTTATTCCTCCTTCTCAGGATTCCTTTGGCTATTTGGGGTCTTTTGTGGTTCCATATGAATTTTAGAATTATTTGTTCCAGTTCAATGAAGAAAGCTGGTGGTATTTTGATAGGGATTGCATTGAATCTGTAGATTGCTTTTGGTAGTATAGCCATTTTGACAATATTTATTCTTCCTAGCCAAGACTATGGGATGAATTTCCATTTGTTAGTGTCCTCTTTAATTTCTTGTAGGAGTGTCTTGTAGTTTTCAGAGTACAGGTCTTTCACTTCCTTCGTTAGGTTTATTCCTAGGTATTTTATTCCTTTTGATGCAACTGTGAATGGAATTGTTTTTCTGATTTCTCTTTCTGTTAGTTCATCATTAGTGTATAGGAAAGCAACCAATTTCTGTGTCTTAATTTTGTATCCTGCAACTTTGCTGAAGTCAGATATTAGTTGTAGTAGTTTTGGAGTGGAGTCTTTAGGGTTTTTTATGTACAATATCATGTCATCTGCAAATAGTAACAATTTGACTTCTTCGTTACCAACCTGGATGCCTTGTATGTCTTTGTTTTGTCTGATTGCCAGGGCTAGGACCTTCAGTACTATGTTGAATAACAGTGGAGAGAGTGGGCATCCCTGTCTTGTTCCTGATCTTAGATGAAAAGCTTTCAGCTTCTCGCTGTTAAGTATGATGTTAGCTGTGGGTTTGTCATATATGGCCTTTATGATGTTGAGGTACTTGCCCTCTGTACCATTTTGTTGAGAGTTTTAATCATGAATGGGTGCTGAATTTTGTCAAATGCTTTTTCAGCATCTATGGAGATGATCATGTGGTTTTTGTTCTTCTTTTTGTTGATGTGGTGGATGATGTTGATGGATTTTCGAATGTTGTACCATCCTTGCATCCCTGGGATGAATCCCAATTGATCATGGTGTATGATCCTCTTGATGTATTTTTGAATTCGGTTTGCTAATATTTTGTTGAGTATTTTTGCATCTACGTTCATCAGGGATATTGGTCTGTAATTTTCTTTTTTGGTGAGGTCTTTGCCCGGTTTTGGTATTAGAGTGATGCTGGCTTCATAGAATGAGTTTGGAAGTATTCCCTCCTCTTCTATTTTTTGGAAAACTTTAAGGAGAATGGGTGTTATTTCTTCTCTATATGTCTGGTAGAATTCAGAGGTGAATCCATCTGGTCTGGGGGTTTTGTTCTTGGGTAGTTTTTTGATTACTGATTCAGTTTTGTTGCTGGTGATTAGTCTGTTTATTTTTTCTGTTTCTTGTTTGGTTAGTCTTGGAAGGTTGTATTTTTGTAAGAAGTTGTCCATTTCTTCTAGGTTTTCCAGCTTGTTAGCATATAGATTCTCCTAATATTCTCTTATAATTCTTTGTACTTCTGTGGGTTCCGTTGTGATTTTTCCTTTCTCATTTCTGATTCTGTTTGTGTGTAGATTCTCTTTTTCTCCTAATGAGTCTGGCTAGGGGTTTATCTATTTTGTTTATTTTTTCAAAGAACCAGCTCTTGGTTTCATTGATTTTTTCTATTGTTTTATTCTTCTCAATTTTATTTATTTTTTCTCTGCTCTTCATTATGTCCTCCCTTCTGGTGACTTTGGGCCTCATTTGTTCTTCTTTTTCCAATTTCAGTAATTGTGCCTTTACACTATTCATTTGGGAATGTTCTTCCTTCTTTAAATAGGCCTGGATTGCAATATACTTTCCTCTTAGGACTCTGCCTTTTCTGCATCCCACAGAAGTTGTGGCTTTGTGTTGTTGTTGTCATTAGTCTCCATATATTCTTTGATTTCTGTTTTGATTTGGTCGTTAACCCATTGATTAATTAGGAGAATGTTGTTAAGTCTCCATGTATTTGTGAGCCTTTTTGTTTTCTTTCTAAAATTTACTTCTAGTGTTATACCTTTGTGATCTGAGAAGTTGGTTGGTAGAATTTCAATATTTTTGAATTTACTGATGTTCTTTTTGTGGTCTAGTATGTGGTCTAATCTGGAAAATGTTCCATGTGCACTTGAGAAGAATGTGTATCCTGTTGCTTTTGGGTGTAGAGTTCTGTAGATGTCTGTTAGGTCCATCTGTCCTAGTGTGTTGTTCAGTGCCTCTGTGTCTTATTTTCTGTCTGGTTGATCTGTCCTCTGGAGTGAGTGGTGTTTTGAAGTCTCCTAAAATGAATGCATTGCTGTCTATTTCCTCCTTTAATTCTGTTCATATTTGTTTCACATATGCCGGTGCTCCTGTGTTGGGTGCACATATATTTATAATGGTTATATCCTCTTGTTGGACTGACCACTTTATCATTATGTAATGTCCTTCTTTATCTCTTGCTACTTTCTTCATTTTGAAGTCTATTTGTCTGATACAAGTACTGCAACACCTGCTTTTTTCTCGTTATTTGCATGAAATATCTTTTTCCATCCCTTCACTTTTAGTCTGTGTATATCTTTGGGTTTGAGGTGAGTCTCTTGTAAGCAGCATATAGATGGGTCTTGCTTTTTTATCCATTCTATTACTCTGTGTCTTTTGATTGGTGCATTCAGTCCATTTACATTTAGGGTGATTATTGATAGATATGTACTTATTGGTATTGCTGGCTTTAGATTCGTGGTTACCTAAGTTTCAAGGGTTGCTTCTTTACTATCTGACAATCTAACTTAACTTTCTTGTTAAGTTATTGTAAACACAGTCTGATGTTTCTTCATTTTTCTCCCTTCTTATTCTTCCTCCTCCATTCTTTCTATAATAGGTGTTTTATTCTTTGCCTTTAGTTAGTATTTGGATGGTCTGCTTTCTTTGCTATCATTTTATTTTCTCTGGTGACATCTTTTTAGCCTTAGGAGTGCTTCCCTCTAGAGTAGTCCCTTTAAGATATCCTGTAGAGGTGGTTTATGAGAGACAAACTGTCTCAGCTTTCGCTTGTCTGGAAATTGTTTAATCCCTCTGTCATATTTAAATGATAATCGTGCTGGATACAATATTCTTGGTTTGAGGCCCTTCTGTTTCATTACATTAAATATATCATGCATTCTCTTTTTCTCTTGGCCTGTAAGGTTTCTGTTGAGAAGTCTGATGATAATCTGATGGGTTTTCCTTTGTAGGTGATCTTTTTTCTCTCTCAAGCTGCCTTTAATACTCTGTCCTTATCTTTGATCTTTGCCATTTTAATTATTATGTATCTTGGTGTTGTCTTCCTTGGGTCCCTTGTGTTGGGAGATCTGTGGGCTTCCACGGACTGCGAGGCTGTTTCCTTCCCCAGCATGGGCAAGTTTTCCGCAGTTATTTCTTCAAAGACATTTTCTATTCCTTTTTCTCTCTCTTCTTCCTCTAGTACTCCTGTAATGCGAATATTGTTTCATTTGGATTGGTCACACAGTTCTCTTAATACTCTTTCATTCCTAGAGATCCTTTTATCTCTCTCTGCCTCAGCTTCTCTGTATTCCTGTTCTCTGATTTCTATTCCATTAACAGTCTCATGCATCTCGTCCAGTCTGCTGCTAAGCCCGTCCATCGCTTGTCTCATTTCTGCGTTGTCTTTCCTCACTTCCCTCACGTCCTCCCTCAGCTCTTGCATATTTCTCTGTAGATCTATCAGTATGGTTATGACTTTTATTCTGAATTCTTTTTCAGGAAGATTGTGCATTTTCATTCCTTCAGACTCCCTCTCTGGTGTCTGGGTCTAGATATGCTTTGTTTGTACCATATTCGTCTGTCTTTTCATGGCGATAGAAGTGGTTGCTGGTAGTTGCCACGTATGTCAGCTGGGCTCTTTAAGACTGACTTTAAAAAAAATAAAGAAAGAAGAGAAAGAGAAGAGAAAGAAAAGGGAAAAGAAAACACCAAAAACAAACAAAGAAAAAGACGTCCTCCGGGAGTAGATTCTGTGAGGATGCTCTAGGTGGCGCTGTTGCTCCACTATTTTGCAGCTGCGGCCTCGCCGCTCTGCAGGGCCCTTTGTAGCTCTGGCTGGGGCAGGAATGAATGGGAGGCTGTTGATCTCTGTGGGAAGTCTCAGTAGGGCTATTTTTTCCCAGTCGCTAGCCAAGGCGTCCAAAATTCCCCAGGATTCCCAGCCTGCTGGGCCGAGTGTGCTGGAATGATCCTGTTTCTCCATTGGGCCCCTATCTCTTTAAGACTGCTAAAAAAAAGCGCACACTTTTCTTTTGTCCTGGGGAGCTGGCTTCGAGGACCCAGTGGGTTCCCAGGCTCAGATCCTGCAACCTCTGTCTCTCCAATCTCCCATACACCGCGCGATGTGTGTCAGCGTTCCCGGTACAGATCACCAGGGCTTGTTATTTCGCGGGCCTGTACTTCCACTCCCTCCCGGCTCTGAATCCTCTCCTCCCACGGGTGCACTGGGGTGGGGGAGTGCTCGGGTCCCGCCGGGACGCGCGGCTCTGTATCTTACCCGCCTCGCGGGGTGCCAAGTCCTCTCAGGTGTAGATGCAGGCTGAGTGTTGTCCTGTATCATCTGGTCTCTCTTTTAGGAATAGTTGTATTTGTTGTATTTTCATAAACATATACGGTTTTGGGAGGAGATTTCCACCGCCCTGTTCACGCTGCCATCTTCCCGGAACCCCCCCACTACATTTGTTTCTCATACTGGTTTTTTTAATTCTTGGGAATAGAGCCATATAGCAAAAAGGATCAATAAATTCTATTTATAAGACCTCTGATGATCATAAAAGAGAGCAAATATTTGGTAGAAATGGATTTAGTAGAAAAGGACATGACTACCCAGAAGTTTAAAAGAAATAAATATGCTTAAACTTTCTTGGAAAATGACCCTCAAATAGCAAATCCAAAATAAGTCTTTTGAATTTTTTAAAATCATTTTTTCTTTTTTAAAATTTCTTTTTCTTTTCTTTTATTTTCTATAAGAACATTTTTATGAATGTCAGAGATGGCTGAGTATTACCTCTAGGACACAATTCATGAGTAACTATAAGACTACAAAACAATGTAATTAATATTATTAACAGATAAAGTACAGTTTTCTTCAGTAATGAAATCAGTTTTGGAATCATAAGTGAAAAATTTAATATTACCATCATTTTCAAAGATAAATAAGATTTATTAGATTGTTAAGACTTCAGATTTTTTTAATGGATGATGGAAAAGATAAAAATATCTTACAGTTTAATTTCTGAAATTTATCAAATATGCCTAAACTATGTTGACATTTTAAAACCATTGGCATTTGTTAAAATCAAGCAGTTTTCAAGTTAGGTATCCATTATCTGGTTTTCTGAAATCTATGAGAAATAAATTTAAAGCAACTGGCACAGAAAGGTTACAAATAAAATTAGTAGATATTAAAAGTAGGAATGGCAATATCAAAATAAAGAATCAAGGTGCAACGTATTAAATTGGAGAAAAACAAAAATTATTTTATATTGAAAAAAATGCAATCACCAAGCTTATATGTAATGCATCTTTTAGTAACAAAGACACAACTAAAATACATAAACTATTTTTACTGAATTAGAATAAAAGTAATTGAATATTGAATTACAATAAGTAACTGGAAATATACAATCATGGGGAGATCAAAAGACAAAGTAGGAAACAGAAGATTTGAGTAATATAATTAATAAACTTGATTTAATATGTATATATGGAACTTGAATTGAAGCCCCTATCCAGAGAATGAGCATTCCTTTTAAAATTCCAAAGAGATTTCAAAGAAAGTTAAGAAGTTGAATTTCAATGTTAAAGTTAATTTAATGTTAAAATTTTAATGCTGATCTTCATCTAATTTTTACATAAACCTGATTAATAACACTTACAGCAGCAATAGAAGGTTTCTTCCCATCACCAGCTGGTGGGTGAGTGACATCTGCTCCCAAAAAGATCACTGGTTGCTGGAACACAGAAGGTCTTAAACACATTTTTTAAGAGTTAGATAATTCATTTTTTCATTATCCATTTATCTGTTTCATACTACTGCAACAGAAGTGCAAGCTGTAGACACAGCACTGAAGAGGTCCTATATGACAGCAGCATAGGCCTGAACTACTGACAGCTTTATTCTCTTAATTCATGAATGAAAAGCTGTCACAATGGGTCTATTCAATGTCTGATTCAGAGCAATTTTCTGCCCTAAGCAGTGGTGCTGCTGGTGGTTGCAAAAGGCAACTGCTGTTAATGTTTTTCTAATAGGCATAAAATGATAAACTTCCTCATATTAATCCACCAATCTGTATCAATCTTTCTTTGATCTACTTACATTTTAAATTTATGTAATCTCTCAAAGAGAAAGAGAGTCACTAAACTTAACACCAGAAGGGATTATGGGAGTATGCTATTCCCCATCTCCTGACCAAAAGTATAAATTTGAGTAACATATATTTAACAGTCTGAAAGTAGCTAGTAGTTCATTTTATTTTTAAAACTATATCCTTTAAGATTCAAATGGTTATTTCTTAGTTCTTGGACTTGATAAAATTCTATATTCATTTCATTTATGAATCTCATCTCATATTTAATAGGAACAGGGAGTAGAGGCAGCATGGAAAAACAGGGAAAAAAAGAGCTTTTTTGTGAAACACACATGATTTGTGGTGCATACTGGTTAAGATAATGAACTTTTAAAAGCCTTAGTTGCTTCACCTATTAAAGGGAAACGTGTTCCATTATCCAAGTAATGCCTCTTGCCCAGCACCCGTTTGTAGATTACCATGTCTCATATTTCCTAAGAGCTCATAGACATGGTGGCATTCTAACAGCAACATCTGTTGCCCCTGTGACTGCAGCAGGGGTTGATGTGGCTTACTTAACTAATTTACGTAACTGACAATCGCCCCCAGACCCTGCTTTCTTCCCTCACTTTCCAGGTGAGTGTGTAGTCTCATGACACCACGTTGAAGATGACTATCAAAAGCAGTGAGAAAACTCTTCAAGATGGGCTCTCCAGTGAGAAATAAATAAAGCTCTTGATATTTTCCAGCTAAGCAAGAGGTACTCTCTACACTAAATGAAAATGAAGGTGGGAGGAATTTTCACGAGGGAATCTCTTAATCTTGGCAACCCAAACTCTTAATTTTTTGCCAAAACGTTTATTTATCCTCTATGGCATGAATCACCAAAGTTATCCCTTATACAGATCTTAAGTATGGCAATATATAGAATAATTAAGATATGAAAAAATAACGGACATTTTATTAAGTGATTAGCTTATCTTACCTTTGATGAGGTACAAGAATATTATTGATCCCTCCGAGTTTAACGTTTATCTTTAGGCACAGGTTTGAGAGAGTTTGAGGGGATGTTTTTATTACATTCTTGACTTGAACACATTGTGTAGCCATGCCCAAAAGTGTATCTCCCACACGTTTCACCTCCGCTATGGAACAAATACAAATACCTCTAGTTAGAAAAAAGGTCAAACGTCACAGAAAATTAAGCTACTGTGTTTCCTCCCTTGAAATCATGTATGTAAGGATACCAAAATTTACACCATACTAAAACAATACTTTAAAAATGTAACGTATATTGCCTTGAACAACTAGCTTATGTATTTAGTGATAATTTTTCGAGTTGCTTTCTTCTTTCATAAGAAAGTATATTTCTAACATAAAAATAGTACAACTATAACTAAAAAATCATAAAGAGAAAAATATCATAACCTCTTGTTTGCATTTTACTGCACATTTTCCCAGTAATTTTCTCACTTATATTATTTACATGTAGTTATAGTCACAGAATACTTATTTCCATTCCTATTCTGCAACCGCTAATTTATAACTACAGAGGTATTGCAGTATTAACAATAAAAGGTCCTGTGTACCAAATGATTTCACTTATCTGTGGAGCATAACAACAAAGCAAAAACTGAAGGAACAAAACAGCAGCAGACTCACAGAACCCAAGAATGAACTAACAGTTACCAAAGGGAAAGGGACTGGGGAGGATGGGTGGGAAGGGAAGGAGAAGGAGAATAAGGGGCATTACGATTAGCACACATAACATAGTGGGGGGCACGGGGAAGACAGTATAGCACAGACAAGACAAGTAGCGACTCTATAGCATCTTACTATGCTGATGGACAGTGACTGTAATGGGGTATGTGGTGGGGACTTGATAATGGGGGGAATCTAGTAACTACAATGTTGCTCATGTGATTTTATATTAATGATAACAAAAAAAAAGAAAAAGAATAAAAGGTCCTTGTAACTTTCCCCCTCTCTGCCATTATAACTATTAGTGCATATAACTTCCTATATAAAACACAAGGAAAACATTTTAAATCAAAATTGAGAACACTCCACACATTCTATTTTGCAAATTGTCATTTTCACTTAATAATATGGTATGTTCTGAATCTCAAAATTAGATTTCCCTTATTATTATTATTTTTTCTTAAGGTATTGTTGATATACACTCTTATGAAGGTTTCACATGAAAAATAATGTGGTTACTAGAGTCACAGTCACCCACATTATCGAGTCCCGCCCAAACCCCATTGCAGTCACTGTCCATCAGTGTAGTAAGATGCCACAGAGTCACTATTTGCATTCTCTGTGCTACACTGTCTTCTCCATGATCCCCCCCACACCACGTGTGCCAATCATAATACCCTCCAATCCCCTTGTCCCTCTGTCCCCACCTGCCCTCACCAACCCCTGCCCTGTGGTAACCCCTAGTCCCTTCTTGGAGTCTGTGAGTCTGCTGCTGTTTTGTTCCTTCAGTTTTTTTTTAATTAAGGTATTATTGATATACACTCTTATGAAGGTTTCACAGGAAAAAACAATGTAGTTACTACATTTACCCATATTATCAAGTCTCCCCCATACCCCAATGCAGTCACTGTTCATCAGAGTAGTAAGATGCCACAGAGTCACTATTTGCCTTCTCTGTGATACACTGTTTTCCCCTTGATCCCCCACACCATGTGTACTAAACATAATACCCCTCAATCCCCTTCTCCCAACCTTCCACACCCGCCCTCCCATACCCCTCCCCTTTGGTAACCACTAGTTCCTTCTTGGAGTCTCTGAGTCTGCTGCTATTTTGTTTCTTCAGTTTTACTTCGTTGTTATACTCCACAAATGAGGGAAATCATTTGGCACTTGTCTTTCTCCGCGTGGCTTATTTCACTGAGTATAATATCCTCCAGCTCCATCCATGTGTTGCAAATGGTAGGATTTGTTTCTTTCTTATGGCTGAATAATATTCCATTGTGTATATGTACCACCTCTTCATTATCCATTCATCTACTGATGGACACTTAGGTTGCTTCCTTATCTTCGCTATTGTAAATACTGCTGCAGTAAATATAGGGGTGCATATGTCTTTTTCAATCTGAGAAGTTGTATTCTTTGGGTAAATTCCTAGGAGGTGAATTCCCGGGTCAAATGTATTTCTATTTTTAGTTTTTGGAGTAACCTCCATATTGCTTTCCACAATGCTTGAACTAGCTTACATTCAAACCAGCAGTGAAGGAGGGTTCCCCTTTCTCTGCATCTAGCTGGAATGTGTTATTCTTAGTCTTTTCTTTTATTCTTTCTTTCTTTCTTTTTTGTTTTTTTATTTTATTTTTAAAATTTTGGTATCATTAATATAAAATCACACAGGCAACATTGTGGTTACTAGATTCCCCCCATTATCAAGTCCCCAACACATATTCCATGACAGTCACTGTCCATCAACATAGTAAGATGCTATGGAGTCACTACTTGTCTTCTCTGTGCTATATTGTCTTCCCCATGCCCCCCACTATGTTATGTGTGTTAATCACAATGCCTCTTATTCCCCTTCTCCCTCATTTCCCACCCATCCTCCCCAGTCCCTTTCCCTTTGGTAACAGTCCATTCCTGGGCTGTGTGTCTCTGCTGCTGTTTTGCTCCTTCAGTTTTTTTTGTTGTTGTTATGCTCTACAGATGAGTGAAATCATTTCGTACTAGTCTTTCTCTGCCTGGCTTATTTCACTGAGGATAATACCCTTTAGCTCCATCCATGTTGTTGCAAATGATAGGATATGTTTTCTTCTTATGGCTGAATAATATTCCATTGTGTATATATAACACATCTTCTTTATTCATTCATCTACTGATGGACACTTAGGTTGCTTCCAATTCTTGGCTATTGTAAATAGTGCTATGATAAACATAGGGGTGCATATATCTTTTTCAAACTGGGCTGCTGCATTCTTAGGGTAAATTCCTAGGAGTGGAATTCCTGGGTCAAATGGTATTTCTACTTTGAGTTTTTTGAAGAACCTCCATACTGCTTTCCACAATGGTTGAACTACTTTACATTTCCACCAGCAGTGTAGGAGGGTTCCCCTTTCTCCAAATCCTTGCCAACATTTGTTGTTGTTTGTCTTTTGGATGGTGGCCATCCTAACTGGTGTGAGGTGACATCTCATTGTGGTTTTAATCTGCATTTCTCTGATGATCAGTGATGTGGAGCATCTTTTCATGAGCCTGTTGGCCATCTGAATTTCTTCTTTGGAAAAGTGTCTGTTCAATTTCTCTGCCCATTTTTTAATTGGTTTATTTGCTTTTTGTTTGTTGAGGTGCATGAGCTCTTTATATAATTTGGATGTCAACCCCTTATCGGATATGTCATTTATGAATATATTCTCTCATATTGTAGGATGTCTTTTTGTTCTACTGAAGGTGTCCTTTGCTGTACAGAAGCTTTTTAGTTTGATATAGTCCCACTTGTTCATTTTTGCTTTTGTTTCCCTTGCCTGGGTGATATGTTCATGAAGAAGATGCACCTATTTATGTCCAAGAGATTTTTGCCTATGTTTTCTTCTAAGAGTTTTATGGTTTCATGACTTACATTCAGGTCTTTGATACATTTTGAGTTTACTTTTATGTATGGGGTTAGACAATAATCCAGTTTCATCCTCTTACATATTGCTGTCCAGTTTTGCCAACACCAGCTGTTGAAGAGGCTGTCATTTCCCTCTTGTATATTCATGGCTCCTTTATTGTACATTAATTGACTATATATGCTTGGGCTTATATCTGGGCTCTCTAGCCTGTTCCATTGGTCTATGGGTCTTTTCTTGTGCCAGTACCAAATGGTCTTGATTACTGTGGCTTTGTAATAGAGCTTGAAGTCAGAGAGTGTAATTCCCCCCACTTTATTCTTCCTTCTCAGGATTACTTTGGGTATTTGGGGGTCTTTTGTTTTTCCATATGAATTTTAGAGCTATTTTCTCTAGGTCATTGAAGAAGGCTGTTGGTATTTTGATAGGGATGCATTGAATCTGTAGACGGCTTTAGGCAGGATGGCCATTTTGACAATATTAATTCTTCCTATCCATGAGCACAGGATGCATTTCCATTTATTGATATCATCTTTAATTTCTCTCATGAATGTCTTGTAATTTTCAGAGTATAAGTCTTTCAGTTCCTTGGTTAGGTTTATATCTAGGTATTTTATTCTTTTGGATGCAAATGTGAATGGAATTGTTTTCCTGATTTCCCTTTCTGCTAGTTCACTGTTAGTGTATAGAAATAAAACAGATTTCTGTGAACTAATTTTGTTTCCCGCAACTTTCCTGAATTCAGATATTAGATCTAGTAGTTTTGGAATAGATTCCTTAGGGTTTTTTATGTACAATATCATGTCATCTGCAAACAGGGACAGTTGGACTTCTTCTTTACCAATATGGATGCCTTTTATTTCTTGGTGTTGTCTGATTGCCGTGACTAGGACCTCTAGAACTATGTTGAATAAAAGTGGGGAGAATGGGCATCCTTGTCTTCTTCCCGATCTTAAAGGAAAAGTTTTCAGCTTCTGGCTTTTAAGTATAATGTTGGCTGTGGGTTTGTCATATATGGCCTGTATTATGTTGAGGTACTTGCCCTCTATACCCATTTTGTTGAGAGTTTTTATCATGAATGGGTGTTGAATTTTGTCAAATGCTTTTTCAGCATCTATGGAGATGGTGATGTGGTTTTTGTCCTTCTTTTTGTTGATGTGGTGGATGTTGATGGATTTTCAAATGTACCATCATTGCATCCCTGGGATGAATCCCACTTGATCATGATGGATGATCTTTTTGATGTATTTTAAAATTCGGTTTGCTAATATTTTGTTGAGTATTTTTGAATCTATGTTCATCAGGGATACTGGTCTGTAATTTTCTGTTTTTGTGGTGTCTTTGCCTGGTTTTGGTATTAGAGTGATGTTGGCCTCACAGAATGAGTTTGGGAGTATTCCCTCCTCTTCTACTTTTTGGAAAACTTTAAGGAGGATGGGTATTAGGTCTTCACTAAATGTTTGATAAAATTCAGCAGTGAAACCATCTGGTACAGGAGTTTTGTTTGTAGGTAGTTTTTTTTTTATACATGAAATAACTATAATTGAGAGGGGGAAGAAAATCAGACATTACATAATAATATTCTGAAAGCATTTGTCTAGGGCCAAGGATAATTTTTTTCTTCTTGCAAAACCATTTTTGAAAATGTTTTAATCGTAGGTAGTTTTTTGATTACAAGTTCAATTTATTTGCTGATAATTGGTCTATTCAGATTTTCTATTTCTTCCTGGGTCAGCCTTAGAAGGTTGTATTTTTCTAGAAAGTTGTGTGTTTCTTCTGGGTTATCCAGTTTGTCAGCATATAATTTTTCATAGTATTTTCTCATAATTCTTTGTATTTCTGTGGTGTCCGTAGAGATTTTTCCGTTCTCATTTCTGATTCTGTTTATGTGTGTAGACTCTTTGTCTTGATAAGTCTGGCTAGGGGTTTCTCATTTTTATTTTCTCGAAGAATCAGCTCCTGCTTTCATTGATTCTTTCTACTGTTTTATTCTACTCAATTTTATTTATTTCTGCTATAACCTTTTATTTTATTTATTTTTACTGTGGTATCGTTAATCTACAATTACATAATGTTTTATGGTTACTAAACTCCCCACTACATCAAGTCCCCCCCACATACCTCATTACAGTCACTGTCCATCAACGCAGTGAGGTGCTGTAGAATCACTACTCGTCTTCTCTGAGTTGTTCAGCCTTTCCAGTGTCACCCCCCTGCATTATGTCTGCTAATTGTAATGCCCCCTTTTCCCTCTTGTCCCTCGCTTCCCACCCATCCTCTCCAGTTCCTTTCCCTATGGTAACTGTTAGTCCATTCTTGGGTTCTGTGAGACTGCGGCTGTGTGGTCTCTTCAGTTTTTTTCTTTGTTCTTATACTCCACATATGAGTGAAATCATCTGATACTTGTCTTTTTCTGCATGGCTTATTTTACTGAGCATAATACCCTCTAGCTCTATCCATGTTGTTGCAAATGTCTGGATTTGTTTTCTTCTTATGGCTGAATAATATTCCATTGTGTATATATACCACATCTTCTTTATCCATTAATCTACTTATGGACATTTAGGGTGCTTCCATTTCTTGGCTATTGTAAATAGTGCTGCGATAAACACAGGGATGCATATGTCTTTTTCAAAGTGGGCTGTTGCATTCTTAGTTTAAATTCTTAGGAGTGGGATTCCTGGGTCAAACGATATTTCCATTTTGAGTTTTTTTTTTAGTTACTAACTTTTCTTTATTATCTTTGTTTTGGCAGTTTTTTTGCTAGTATTAATATACAATTACATAAGCAACATTATGGTAACTAGACTCCCCCTATTATCAAGGCCCCAACACATACCCCATTGCAGTCACTGTCCATCAGTGTAGTAGGATGTTACAGAATCAGTACTTGCCTTCCCTGTGTTGTACTGCCTTCCCATATCCCCCCACCCTACCTCGATCCCCGCTACATTATGTGTGCTCTTTGTAATAGCCCTTTTTCCCCCTTATCCCACCCTTCCCACCATTCCTCCCCAGTCCCTTTACCTTTGGTAACTGTTAGTCCATTCTTGGGGTCTGGAGTCTGCTGCTGTTTTATATATATATATATATATATATTTTTTTTTTATTATCATTAATTTACAATTACATGTGCAATATTACGATTATTAAACTACCCCTTCATCAGGTCCCCCCCACCAACCCCATTACAGTCACTGTCCATCAGCGTAGTGAGATGCTATAGAATCACTACTTGTCTTCTCTGAGTTGTACTGCCCTCCCCGTGCCCCCCCAACATTACATCTGCTAATCGTAATGCCCCTTTTTCCCTCTTATCCCTCCCTTCCCGCCCATTTTCCCCAGTCCCTTTCCCTTTGGTAACTATTAGTCCGTTCTTGGGTTCTGTGAGTCTGCTGCTGTTTTGTTCCTTCAGTATTTTTTCTTTGTTCTTATACTCCACATATGAGTGAAATCATTTGATACTTGTCTTTTTCGGCTTGGCTTATTTCACTGAGCATAATACCCTCTAGCTCCATCCATGTTGTTGCAAATGGTAGGATTTGTTTTCTTCTTATGGCTGAATAATATTCCATTGTGTATATGTACCACCTCTTCTTTATCCATTCATCTACTGATGGACACTTAGGTTGCTTCCATTTCTTGGCTATTGTAAATAGTGCTGCAATAAACATAGGGGTGCATCTGTCCTTTTCAAATTGGGCTGCTGCATTCTTAGGGTAAATTCCTAGGGGTGGAATTCCTGGGTCAAATGGTATTTCTATTTTCAGTTTTTTGAGGAACCTCCATACTGCTTTCCACAATGGTTGAACTAATTTGCAGTCCCACCAGCAGTGTAGGAGGGTTCCCTTTTCTCCACATC
The DNA here is from genome assembly GCA_032199065.1 of Smutsia gigantea. Classification (NCBI taxonomy): domain Eukaryota; kingdom Metazoa; phylum Chordata; class Mammalia; order Pholidota; family Manidae; genus Smutsia; species Smutsia gigantea. The sequence continues at coordinate 555,949 of JAVSCE010005671.1, forward strand.
CTCGCCAACATTTGTTGTTGTTTGTGTTTTCGATGTTGGCCATCCTCACTGGTGTGAGGTGATATCTCATTGTGGTTTTAATCTTCATTTCTCTGATGATGAGCGAGGTGAAGCATCTTTTCATGTGCCTGTTGGCCATCTGAATTTCTTCTTTGGAGAAGTGCCTATTCATGTCCTCTGCCCATTTCTTAATTGGATTATTTGCTTTCTGTTTGTTAAGGTGCATGAGTTCTTTATATATTTTGGATGTCAACCCTTTATCAGATACGTTTTTTATGAATATATTCTCCCATACTGCAGGATGTCTTTTTGTTCTACTGATGGTGTCCTTTGCTGTACAGAAGCTTTTCAGCTTGATATAGTCCCACCTGTTCATTTTTGCTTTTGTTTCCCTTGCCCGGGGAGATATGTTCATGAAGAAGTTGCTCATGTTTATGTCCAAGAGATTTTTGCCTATGTTTTTTTCTAAGAGTTTTATGGTTTCATGACTTACATTCAAGTCTTTGATCCACCTTCAGTTTACCTTTGTGTATGGGGCTAGACAGTAGTCCAGTTTCATTCTCTTACATGTAGCTGTCCAGTTTTTCCAACACCAGCTGCTGAAGAGGCTGTCATCTCCCCATTGTACATCCAGGGCACTTTTATCAAATATTAATTGACTGTATATGTTTGGGTTAATGTTTGGATTTTCTATTCTGTTCCACTGGTCTGTGGGTCTGTTTTTGTGCCAATACCAAATTGTCTTGATTACTGTGGCTTTGTAGTAGAGCTTGAAGTCAGGCAGTGTAATTCCCCCTGTTTTATTCCTCCTTCTCAGGATTGCTTTGGCTATTCGGGGTCTTTTGTGGTTCCATATGAATTTTAGAATTATTTGTTCCAGTTCATTGAAGAAAGCTGTTGGTAGTTTGATAGGGATTGCATTGAATCTGTAGATTGCTTTAGGTAGTATAGCCATTTTGACAATATTTATTCTTCCTAGCCAAGAGCATGGGATGCATTTCCATTTGTTACTGTCCTCTTTAATTTCCCTTAGGAGTGTCTTGTAGTTTCAGAGTACAGGTCTTTCACTTCCTTCGTTAGGTTTATTCCTAGGTATTTTATTCTTTTTGATGCAATTGTGAATGGAATTGTTTTTCTGATTTCTCTTTCTGTTAGTTCATCATTAGTGTATAGGAAAGCAACAGATTTCTGTGTGTTAATTTTGTATCCTGCAACTTTGCTGAATTCAGATATTAGTTCTAGTAGTTTTGGCATGGAATCTTTAGGGTTTTTTATGTACAGTATCATGTCATCTGCAAATAGTGACAATTTGACTTCTTCTTTACCAATCTGGATGCCTTGTATGTCTTTGTTTTGTCTGATTGCTGTGGCTAGGACCTCCAGTACTATGTTGAATAACAGTGGAGAGAGTGGGCAACCTTGTCTTGTTCCCGATCTTAGATGAAAAGCTTTCAGCGTCTCGCCGTTAAGTATGCTGTGAGCTGTGGGTTTGTCATATATGGCCTTTATTACGTTGAGGTACTTGCCCTCTATACCCATTTTGTTGAGAGTTTTAATCAGGAATGGATGCTGAATTTTGTCAAATGCTTTTTCAGCATCTATGGAGATGATCATGTGGTTTTTGTTCTTCTTTTTGTTGATGTGGTGGATGATGTTGATGGATTTTCGAATGTTGTACCATCCTTGCATGCCTGGATGAATCCCAGTTTATCATGGTGTATGATCCTCTTGATGTATTTTTGAATTCGATTTGCTAATATTTTGTTGAGTATTTTTGCATCTACGTTCATCAGGGATATTGGTCTGTAATTTTCTTTTTTGGTGAGGTCTTTGCCTGGTTTTGGTATTAGAGTGATGCTGGCTTCATAGTATGAGTTTGGAAGTATTCCCTCCCCTTCTATTTTTTGGAAAACTTTAAGGAGAATCGGTGTTATTTCTTCTCTATACGTCTGGTAGAATTCAGAGGTGAATCCATCAGGCCCAGGGGTTTTGTTCTTGGGTAGTTTTTTGATTACCAATTTGATTTCGTCACTGGTGATTGGTCTGTTTAGTTTTTCTGTTTCTTGCTTGGTCAGTTTTGGAAGGTTGTATTTTTATAAGAAGTTGTCCATTTCTTCTATGTTTTCCAGCTGGTTAGCATATAGATTCTCATAATATTCTCTTATGATTCTTTGTATTTCTGTGGGGTCCGTCGTGATTTTTCCTTTCTCATTTCTGATTCTGTTTATGTGTGTAGATTCTCTTTTTCTCTTAATGAGTCTGGCTAGGGGTTTATCTATTTTGTTTATTTTTTCAAAGAACCAGCTCTTGATTTCATTGATTTTTTCTACTGTTTCATTCTTTTCAGTTTTATTTATTTCTTCGCTAATCTTTATTATGTCCCTCCTTCTGGTGACTTTGGGCCTCATTTGTTCTTCTTTTTCCAATTTCAGTAATTGTGCCTTTACACTATTCATTTGGGAATGTTCTTCCTTCTTTAAATAGGCCTGGATTGCAATATACTTTCCTCTTAGAACTGCCTTTGCTTCGTCCCACAGAAGTTGTGGCTTTGTGTTGTTGTTGTGTCATTAGTCTCCATATATTCTTTGATTTCTGTTTTGATTTGGTCGTTAACCCATTGATTAATTAGGAGAGTGTTGTTAAGTCTCCATGTATTTGTGAGCCTTTTTGATTTCTTTCTAAAATTTATTTCTGGTTTTATACCTTGGTGATCTGAGAAGTTAGTTGGTAGGATTTCAATATTTTTGAAATTACTGAGGTTCTTTTTGTGGCCTAGTATGTGGTCTATTCTGGAAAATGTTCCATGTGCACTTGAGAAGAATGTGTATCCTGTTGCTTTTGGGTGTAGAGTTCTGTAGATGTCTGTTAGGTCCATCTGTTGTACTGTGTTGTTCAGTGCCTCTGTGTCTTTACTTATTTTCTGTCTGGTTGATCTGTCCTCTGGAGTGAGTGGTGTGTTGAAGTCTCCTAAGATGAATGCATTGCTGTCTATTTCCTCCTTTAATTCTGTTAGTATTTGTCTCACATATGCTGGCGCTCCTGTGTTGGGTGCATATATATTTATAATGGTTATATCTTCTTGTTGGACTGACCCCTTTATCATTATGTAATGTCCTTCTTTATCTTTTGCTACTTTCTTCGTTTTGAAGTCTATTTTGTCTGATACAAGTACTGCAACACCTGCTTTTTTCTCTTTGTTGTTTGCATGAAATATCTTTTTCCATCCCTTCACTTTTAGTCTGTGTATATCTTTGGATTTGAGGTGAGTTTCTTGTAGGCAGCATATAGATGGATCTTGCTTTTTTATCCATTCTGTTACTCTGTGTCTTTTGATTGGTGCATTCAGTCCATTTACATTTAGGGTGATTATTGATAGATATGTACTTATTGCCATTGCTGGCTTTAGATTCGTGGTTACCAAGGGTTCAAGGGTTGCTTCTTTACTATCTAACAATCTAACTTAACTTTCTTGTTAAGTTATTGTAAACACAGTCTGATGTTTCTTTCTTTCTCTCCCTTCTTATTCCTCCTCCTCCATTCTTTCTATAATAGGTGTTTTATTCTTTGCCTTTAGTTGGTATTTGGATGGTCTGTTTTCTTTGCTATGATTTTTTTTTCTCTGGTGACATCTTTTTAGCCTTAGGTGTGCTTCCCTCTAGAGCAGTCCATTTAAGATATCCTGTAGTGGTGGTTTATGAGCGGCAAACTCTCTTAACTTTCGTTTATCTTGAAATTGTTTAATCCCTCCATCATATTTAAATGATAATCGTGCTGGATACAATATTCTTGGTTCGAGGCCCTTCTGTTTCATAACGTTAAACATATCATGCCATTCTCTTCTGGCTTGTAAGGTTTCTGTTGAGAAGTCTGATGATAGTCTGATGGGTTTTCCTTTGTAGGTGATCTTTTTTCTCTCTCTAGCTGCCTTTAATACCCTGTCTTTATCTTTGATCTTTGCCATCTTAATTATTATGTGTCTTGGTGTTGTCTTCCTTGGGTCCCTTGTGTTGGGAGATCTATGAGCTTCGGTGGACTGCAAGACTACTTCCTTCCCCAGCGAGGGAAAGTTTTCAGCAATTATTTCTTCAAAGACACTTTCTATCCCTTTTTCTCTCTCTTCTTCCTCTGGTACTCCTATAATGCGAATATTGTTCCGTTTGGATTGGTCACACAGTTCTCTTAATATTCTTTCATTCCTAGAAATCCTTTTATCTCTCTCTGCCTCAGCTGCTCTGTACTCCTGTTCTCTGTTTTCTATTCCATTAACAGTCTCTTGCATCTCATCCATTCTGCTGTTAAGCCCGTCGATCGCTTGTCTGATTTCTGCATTGTCTTTCCTCAGTTCCCTCACTTCCTCCCTCAGCTCTTGCACATTTCTCTGTAGGTCCATCAGCATGGTTATGACTTTTATTCTGAATTCTTTTTCAGGAGGCTGTGCATTTCCATCCCTTCAGACTCCCTCTCTGGGGTTGTCTGGTTGATTTTGGTCTGAACCATATTCCTCTGTCTTTTCATGGCTGTATAATTTGGTCACTGATAGTTGCCACGTATGTCAGCTGGGTTCTTTAAGACCGCCTCTTGGGGTGCCGAGTCCTCTCAGGTGTAGCTGCGCGCTGTGCGCTTTCTTGTGTATTGTCGTCTCTCTTTTAGGAATAGATGTATTTTCTGTGTTTTCGTAGATAAATATAGTGTTGGGAGGAGATTTCTGCCGCCCTGCTCACACCGCCATCTTCCCGGACGTCCTTACTCTCACAAACAGAGCAGATCTCAGGAAACAGGGTAATGTCTGCTGCTGTTTTGTTCCTTCACTTTTTTCTTTGTTCTTATACTCCACAGATGAGTGAAATCATTTGATACTTGTCTTTCTCTGCCTGGCTTATTTCACTGGTCACAATACCCTCTAGCTCTATCCATGTTGTTGCAAATAGTAGGATTTGTTTTCTTCTTATGGCTGAATAATATTCTATTGTGTATACATACCACATCTTCTTTATCCATTCGTCTGCTGATGGACACTTAGGTTGCTTTGATTTCTTGGCTATTATAAATAGTGCTATGATAAACATAGGGGTGCATATGTCTTTTTCAAACTGGTTTGCTGCATATGTAGGGTTAATTCCTAGGAGTGGAATCCGTGGGTCAAACGGAATTTCTATTTTGAGTTTTTTGAGGAACCTCCACACTGCTTTCCACAATGGTTGTACTAATTTACATTCCCACCAGCAGTGTAGGAGGGTTCCCCTTTCTCCACATCCTCGCCAACATTTGTTGTTGTTTGTCATTTGGATGGCGGCCATCCTAACTGGTGTGAGGTGATATCTCATTGTGGTTTTAATTTGCATTTCTCTGATGATTAGGGATGTGGAACATCTTTTCATGTGCCTATTGGCCATCTGAATTTCTTCTTTGGAGAAGTGTCTGTTCAGCTCCTCAGCCCATTTTTTAATTGTCTTATTTGGTTTTTGTTTGTTGAGGTGCGTGAGCTCTTTATATAATTTGGATGTCAACCCCTTATCGGATATGTCATTTATGAATATATTTTCCCATACTGTAGGATGTCTTTTTGTTCTACTGATGGGTGTCCTTTGCTGTACAGAAGCTTTTCATCTTGATATACTCCCACTTGTTCATTTTTGCTTTTGTTTCCCTTGCTTGGGGAGACATGTTCATGAAGAGGTTGCTCATGTTTATGTCCAAGAGATTTTTGCCTATGTTTTTTTCTAACAGTTTTATGGTTACATGACTTACATTCAAGTCTTTGATCCATTTTGATTTTACTTTGTGTATGGGGCTAGACAGTAATCCAGTTTCATTCTCTTACATGTATCTGTCCAGTTTTGCCAACACAAGGTGATAAAGAGGCTGTCATTTCCCCATTGTATATCTATGGCTCCTTTATTATATATTAATTGACCGTATATGTTTCGGTTAATGTCTGGAGAGTCTATTCCATTCCAGTGTTCTGTGAGTCTGTTCTTGTGCCAGTACCAAAATGTCTTGAATACTGTGGCTTTGTAGTAGAGCTTGAAGTCTGGGAGCGTAAGTCCCCATGCTTTATTTTTCCTTCTCAGGATTTCTTTGGCTATTTGGTGTCTTTTGTGGTTCCAAATGAATTTTAGAACTATTTGTTCCAGTTCATTGAAGAATGCTGTTGGTATTTTGATAGGGATTGCATTGAATCTGTAGAATGCTTTATGTAGTATAGCCATTTTGACAATAGTTATTCTTCCTAGCCAAGAGCATGGGATGAATTTCCATTTGTTAGTGTCCTCTTTAATTTCTCTTAGGAGTGTCTTGTAGTTTTCAGGGTATAGTTCTTTCACTTCCTTGGTTAGGTTTATTCCTAGGTATTTTATTCTTTTTGATTCAATTATCAATGGAATTGTTTTCCTGATTTCTATTTCTGTTAACTCATCATTAGTGTATAGGAAAGCAACAGATTTCTGTGTATTGATTTTGTATCCTGCGTCTTTGCTGAATTCAGATATTAGTTCTAGTAGTTTTAGAGTGGAGTCTTTAGGGTTTTTTATGTACAGTATCATGTCATCTGAAAATAGTGACAATTTGACTTCTTCGTTACCAATCTGGATGCCTTGTATTTCTTTATTTTGTCTGATTGCCATGGCTAGGACCTCCAGTACTATGATGAATAACAGTGGAGAGAGTGGGCATCCCTGTCTTGTTCCCGATCTTAGATGAAAAGCTTTCAGCTTCTCGCTGTTAAGTGTGATGTTAGTTGTGGGTTTGTCATATGTGGCCTTTATTACGTTGAGGTACTTGTTCTCTATACCCATTTTGTTGAGAGTTTTAATCATGAATGGATGCTGAATTTTGTCAAATGCTTTTTCACCATGTATGGAGATGATCATATGGTTTTTGTTCTTCTTTTTCTTGATGTGGTGGATAATGTTGATGGATTTTCGAATGTTGTACCATCCTTGAATCCCTGAGATGAATCCCACCTGATCATGGTGTATGATCCTCTTGATGTATTTTTGAATTTGGTTTGCTAATATTTTGTTGAGTATTTTTGCATCTATGTTCATCAGGGATATTGGTGTGTAAATATTTTTCTGGTGCGGTCTTTGCCTGGTTTTGGTATTAGAATGGTGCTGGCTTCATAGAATGAGTTTGGAAGTATTCCATCCTCTTCTATTTTTTGGAAAACTTTAAGGAGTATGGGTATTATTTCTTCTCTATATGTCTAATAAAATTCAGTGGTGAATCCATCTGGCCCGGTGTTTTGTTTTTGGGTAGTTTTCTGATTACTGATTCAATTTCGTTGCTGGTAATTGGTATGTTTAGGTTTTCTGTTTTTTCCTTGGTCAGTCTTGAAAGGTTGTACTTTTCTAAGAATTTGTGCATTTCTGTAGGTTTTCCACCTTGTTAGCATATAGATTTTCATAGTATTTTCTAATAATTGTTTGTATTTCTGTGGGGTCCGTCATGATTTTTCCTTTCTCATTTCTGATTCTGTTTATGTGTGTAGATTCTCTTTTTCTCTTAATAAGTCTGGCTGGGGTTTATCTACTTTGTTTATTTTTTCAAAGAACCAGCTCTTGGTTTCATTGATTTTTTCTATTGTTTTATTCTCAATTTTATCTATTTCTTCTCTAATCTTTAGTATGTCCCTCCTTCTTGTGATTTTGGGCCTCATTTGTTCTTCTTTTTCCAATTTCAATAATTGTGACTTTAGACTATTCATTTGGGATTGTTCTTTGTTCTTTAAATAGGCCTGGATTGCAATATACTTTCCTCTTAGAACTGCCTTTACTGCGATCCCACAGAAGTTGGCATTTTGTGCTGTTGTTGTCATTTGTCTCCATATATTGTTTGATCTCTGTTTTAATTTGGTCGTTAACCCATTGATTATTTATGAACATCTTGTTAAGCCTCCATGTAATTGTGGCCTTTTTTTCTTTGTACAATTTATTTCTAGTTTTATACCTTTGTGTTCTGAGAAGTTGGTTGGTAGAATTTCAATATTTTTGAATTTACTGAGGTTCTTTTTGTGGCGTAGTATGTGGTCTATTCTGGAAAATGTTCCATGTGCACTTGAGAAGAATGTGTATCCTGTTGCTTTTGGGTGTAGAGTCAGTAGATGTCTGTTAGGTCCACTTGTTCTAGTGTGTTGTTCAGTGCCTCTCTGTCTTTACTTATTTTCTGACTGGTTGATCTGTCCTTTGGAGTGAATGGAGTGTTGAAGTCTCCTAAAATGGAATGCATTGTTTTCTGTTTCCTCCTTTAATTCTGTTAGTATTTGTTTCACGTATGTCGGTGCTCCTGTGTTGGGTTCATATATATTTATAATGGTTATATCCTCTTGTTGGACTGACCACTTTATCATTATGTAATGTCCTTCTTTATCTCTTGCTTCTTGCTTTGCTTTGAAGCCTATTTTGTGATTCAAGTACTGCAAAACCTTCTTTTTTCTCCCTGTTTTTTGCACAACATATCTTTTTCCATCCCTTCACTTTTAGTCTGTGTATATCTTTGGGTTTGTGGTGAGTCTCTTGTAAGCAGCATATAGATGTGTCTTGCTTTTTTATCCATTCTATTACTCTGTGTCTTTTGATTGGTGCATTCAGTCTATTTACATTTAGGGTGATTAGCAATAGATATGTACTTATTGCCATTGCCGGCTTTAGATTCGTGGCTACCGAAGGTTCAAGGGTAGCTTCTTTACTATCTAACAATCTAGCTTAACGCTCTTGTTAAGCTATTATAAACATAGTCTGATGATTCTTTATTTCTCTCCCTTTTTATTCTTCCTCCTCCATTCTTTATATGCTGTTTTATTCTGTACTCTTTACGTTTCCTTTGACTGTTTTTGTGGATAGTTGATTTTACTTTTTGCCTTTAGTTAGTATTTGGATGGTCTGCTTTCTTTCCTATGATTTTATTTTCTCTGGTGACCTCATTTTAGCCTTAGGAGTGCTTCCATCTAGAGCAGTCCCTTTATGATATCCTGTAGAGGTGGTTTATGGGAGGTAAATTCCCTCAACTTTTGCTTGTTTGGGAATTGTTTAATCCCTCCCTCAAATTTAAGTGATAATCATGCTGGATACAGCATTCTTGGTTCAAGGCCCTTCTGTTTCATAACGTTAAATATATCATGCCATTCTCTTCTGGCCTGTAAGGTTTCTTTTGAGAAGTCTGATGGGTTTTTCTTTGTAAGTGATCTTTTTTCTCTCTCTGGCTGCCTTTCATACTCTGTCCTTGTCTTTGATCTTTGCCATTTTAATTATTATGTATCTTGGTGTTGTCTTCCTTGGGTCCCTTGTGTTGGGAGATTTGTGGGCTTCCATGGTCTGAGAAACTATTTCCTTTCCCAGCATGGGGAAGTTTTCCTCAGTTATGTCTTCAAAGACACTTTTTATCCCTTCTTCTCTCTCTTCTTCTTCTGGTACTCCTATAATGCGAATATTGTTCTGTTTGGATTGGTCACATCGTTCTCATAATATTCTTTTATTCCTAGAGATCCTTTTATCTCTCTGTCTCAGCTTCTCTGTACACCTGTTCTCTGATTTGTATTCCATTAACATTCTCTTGCACCTCCTCCAGTCTGCACTTAAGCCCATCAGTTGTTGTTTAATTTCTGTAATGTTCCTCCTGACTACCTCCCTTAGCTCTTGCATATTTGTCTGTAGATTCATGACTTTTATTCTAAATTCTTTTTCAGGAAGATTGTTTAAATCTATCCCACCAGGCCCTCTTTCTGGGGTTGTCTGGGTGATCTTTGACTAGACCATATTCTTCTGTCTTTTCATGGCGATAAAAGTGGTGCCAGGCAGGTGCCTCATGTGTCAGCTGGGAGAACACAGTCCCTTACTGCTTGTTGTTCTCTTTAGCCTTCTCCATAGCCTGTGCTGGTTACCCACACACCGGGACGCAGGCTCTGCGATAATCCCCTGAGCTGCCGTGTGTGGGGCTGCCCTCAGGCTAGCCTAGAGCACTGTGGGCGTTTGCAGCCACACCGGGTGCGTTCTGCGCCCCTTGGTGCCTCTCGTCCTTGCTCTGGCTTCCGCAACACTTTCCAGTTAGCTGCGTGCCTGCCAGGAGGAGATTCTGTGTGGTTGCTGTGGGCAGGGCCGCTCTCCCACTGTTTCTCAGCTGTGGCGGATTCACCAGACCATTTGCAGCATGGGCCAGGGGGGAACAAATGGCAGGCTCTTTATCGCTGTGAGGGGCTTTGGCGAGGCTGCTTTACCCAGCAGCTGGTTAGGAGGACCGACATTCCTCAAGATTCCCAGCCTTCTGGGCTGAGTGCGCTGGGACGATTTTGTTCCACTGTTGGGCCTTTGTCTCTTTAAGACTTTTGAAAAAGCGCCTGCTTTTTGTTTGTCCCAGGGGAGGCAGAAGTGGGGACCTGCTCACAGTCTCCATCTTGGATCCTGCCCTTCCGTTTCTCTAATCTCCAATACACCATGCAATGTGTGTCTGTGCTCCCCATGCAGATCACCAGGGCTGGTTATTTAGCAGTCCTGTGCTGCCACTCCCTACCCACTCTGATTCTTTTCCTCCTGCTGGTGAGCTGGGGTGTGGGAGTGCTTTGGTCCCGCCAGGTCATGGCTTTATATCTTACCCGCTTCATGAGGCACTGACTTCTCACAGATGTAGCTGTAGCCTGGCTGTTGTACTGTATCTTCTGGTCTCTCTTTTAGGAATAGTTGTATTTTCACAAATATATATGGTTTTGGGACGATATTTGCACTGCCCCGCTCACGCTGCCATCTTTGACCTCAATCCCGCTTTAATCTTTATTATGTCCCTCCTTCTACTGACTTTGGGCCTCATTTTTTTCTTCCTAGTCTAGTTTCATTAATTGTGAGTTTAGACTGTTCATTTGGGATTGTTGTTCTTTCCTGAGGTAGGCCTGTATTGCAATATATTTCCCTTAGCAAGGCCTTCACTGCTTCCCATAGATTTTGCGGTGTTGTATTATTGTTGTCATTTGTCTCCATATATTGATTGATCTCTGTTTTTATTTGGTTATTGATCCATTGATTATTTAAGAGCATGTTATTAAGCCTCCACGTGCTTGTGGGCTTTTTCATTTTCTTTGAGTAATTTATTTCTAGTTTCATACCTTTGTGATCTGAGAAGCTGGATGGTACAATTTCAATCTTTTTGAATTTACTGAGTCTCTTTTGTGGCCTAGTATATGATCTATTCTTGAAAGGGTTCCATGTGCACTTGAGAAGAATGTGTATCCTATTGCTTTTGGACGGAGTGTTCTGTAAATGTCTGTTAGGTCAATCTGTTCTCATACGTGTTCAGTGCCTCTGTCTCTTTATTTATTTTCTGTCTGGTTGATCTGTCCTTTGGAGTGAGTGGTGTGTCGATGTCTCCCAAAATGAATGCATTGCATTCTATTTCCCCCTTTAATTCTGTTAGCATTTGTTTCACATATGTAGGTGCTCCTGTGTTGGGTGCATAGTTATTTATAATAGTTAATCCTCTTTTTGGACTGACCCTTTTATCATTATGTAATGTCCTTCTTTGTCTCTTGTGACTTTCTTTGTTTTGAAGTCTATTTGGTCTGATACAAGTACTGCAACTCCTGCTTTTTTCTCACTATTAGTTGCAAGAAATATCTTTTTCCATCCCTTTACTTTCAGTCTGTGTTTGTCTTTGGGTTTGAAATGAGTCTCTTGTAGGCACATATAGATGGGTCTTGTTTTTTTATCCATTCAGTGACTCTACGTCTTTTGATTGATGCATTCAGACCATTTACATTTAGGGTGATTATCGATAGGTATGTACTTATTGCCATTGCTGGCTTTAGATTCGTGGCTACCGAAGGTTCAAGGGTAATTCCCTTAGTATCTAATAGTCTAATTTAACTCACTTCATATGCTATTACAAACACAGCCTAAATATTCTTTTTTTTCCTTTTCCTCCTTTTTCTTCCGCCTCCATTCTTTGTATGGCATGAATCATATTCTGTACTCTGTCTATCTCCTGGGTGACATCTATTTAGTCTTCAGAATACTTCCATCTATAGGAGTCCCTCCAAAATGCACTGTAGAGGTGGTTTGTAGGAGGTAAATTCTCTCAGCTTTTGCTCACCTGAAAATTGTTTAATCTGTCCTTCAAATTTAAATGATATCCTTGCCGGGTAGAGTATTCTTGTTTCGAGGCCCTTCTGCTTCATTGCATTAAATATATTATGCCACTCCCTTCTGGTCTGTAAGGTTTCTGTTGAGAAATATGATGACAGCCTGATGGGTTTTCCTTTGTATGTGATCTTTTTTCTCTCTCTAGCTGCTTTTGGAAGTCTGTCTTTATCTTTGATCTTTGCCATTTTAATTAGTATATGTCTTGATGTCGTCTTCCTTCTCTTCTACTACATCTAATCTGCTTTTAAATCCCTCCATTTTATGTTGCATTTGAGACATGGAATTTTTTTTTTGGTATCATTAATCAACAATTACATGTGCAACATTATGGTTACTAAACTTCCCACTTCATCAAGTCCCCCCGACATACTCCATTACCGTCACTGTCCATCAGGGTAGTGAGATGCCATAGAATCACTACTTGTTTTCTCTGAGTTATACAGCCCTCCCTGTGCCCCCGTACATTACAGACATGGAATTTCTTAATGATTGAATATCTGTCTTAAATTTGTCCCTGATTTCTTGAATATTTTTCTGTACCATAAGCATGTTTATGATTTTTATTTTGAACTTTCTTTCAGGAAGATTGGCGAGTTTAGTTTCATTTGGTCCTTTTTCTGGGGTTTGTGAGATTTTGGTCTGAATCATGTTCTTTTGACCTTTCATATTTCTGGGTGGTGCCCTCTATTGCAGAGAAGCTCCAGTCTCTGGAGCTGCTCAGCCCTAGAGTGAGGTTGGGGGTTGTAGGGGTGCGGAGCTGGTTCCTGGGAGGAGGAAAGATCTGTTTCCTGATTCCGTCTGCCCTCCTTGTTTCCTGTATCAGAGCCAGTGGACCGAGTACACAGGTGCAAGCCTCTGTGCTTGGCGTCTCTATCTGTTGTAGGTGGGGCCTCCCTCTGGCTGGCTTGATGCCAGAGAAGTGACTGCCGGTTTGTGAGCTGGTGCTGTCAGGCCAGGAGGAAGGCTTGGCAGGCTGCGTATCACAGTGGGAGGCCTTGGAGCTGAGTAGCCAGCCAGGGGAATGGAGCGCCTGACGCTCCTTAAAGTTCCCAATCTACTGGGTAGAGCATGCCCAGACAACCTTGTTCCCCTATCCCTTTTCCTACGCAGCAAGCTCCATGCAAACACCGCCCCTTCTGCAGCCCTCTCGCTTCTAGGAAGCCTCTCAGACCGCCTGCCTTTCCCTTGTCCCAGAGCGGCTGGGTGTGGATCCCATCCTCCACAAATGGCTGGAATCTCTCTCTCAAACACTCCGCCTGTCCCAGCTCCCCATCCTCCAGAGCACCACACAGTGTAGGTTTCTGCTCGAAAAGCAGATCTCCAGGGCTGGGTGTTCAGTAGCCCCAGGCTTCCACCCCCTCCCCTGCTCAGTTTCTCTTCCTCCTGCCTGTGGGCTGGTGTGCTGGGGTGGGGGAAGGGCTCGGGTCCCACTGGATCAAGGCTTTTGTTACGCTGTTTGTGAGGTCTGCTCTGTTTGTGAGGTCTTTTGCAGTCTGGTGCAGCCTTCTTTCCTGTTGCTGTTTTAGGGTTAGTTGTATTAACTATTTTCACACTATCTGTGGTTTTGGGAGGAGTTCTCTGTCTCAACTCTCATGCTGCCATCTTGAATCCCAGAATCTGGGATCCTACATTCTTAGGGTAAATTCCTAGTAGTGGAATTCCTGGGTCAAATGGTATTTCTATTTTTAGTTTTTTGAGGAACCTCCATACTGCTTTCCACAATGGTTGAACTAATTTGCAGTCCCACCAGCAGTGTAGGAGGGTTCCCTTTTCTCCACATCCTCGCCAACATTTGTTGTTGTTTGTGTTTTGGATGTTGGCCATCCTCACTGGTGTGAGGTGATATCTCATTGTGGTTTTAATCTGCATTTCTCTGATGATTAGTGATGTGGAGCATCTTTTCATGTGCCTGTTGGCCAGTTCTTCTTGGGAGAATTGCCTGTTCATATCCTCTGCACATTTTTCAATTGGGTTATATGCTTTTTGGGTGTTGAGGCATGGGAGTTCTTTATATATTTTGGATATTAACCCCTTGTTGGATATGTCATTTAAAAATATATTCTCCGATACTCCAGGATGCCTTTTTGTTCTGCTGATGGTGTCCTTTCCTGTACAGAAGCTTTTTTTTGCTTTGTTTCCCTTCCCGAGGAGATGCATTCAGGAAAAAGTTGCTCATGTTTATATTCAGGAGATTTTTTGCCTATATTGTCTTCTAAGAGTTTTATGGTTTCACAACTTACATTCAGGTCTTTGATCCATTTCGCGTTTACTTTTGTGTTTAGAGTTAGACAATAATCCAGTTTCCTTCTCTTGCATGTAGTTGCCCAGTTTTGCCAAGATGAGTTGTTGAAGAGGCCGTCATTTCCCCATTGTATGTCCATGGCTCCTTTACAGTATATTAATTGACCATATATGCTTGGGTTTATATCTGGGCTCTCTAGTATGTTCCATTGGTCTATGGGTCTGTTCTTGTGTGAGTACCAAATTGTCTTGATTACTGTGGCTTTGTAGTTGAAGACAGGGAGCATAATCTCCCCAGCTTTATTCTTCCTTCTCAGGATTGCTATGGCTATTTGGGGTCTTTTCTAGTTCCATATGAATTTTTGAACTATTTGCTCTAGATTGTTGAAGAATGCTGTTGGTATTTTGATAGGGATTGCATTGAATCTGTAGATTGCTTTAGGCAGGATGGCCATTTTGACAATATTAATTCTTCCTATCCATGAGCATGGGATGTGTTTCCATTTATTGGTATCATCTTTAATTTCTCTCATGAGTGTCTTGTAGTTTTTAGAGTACAGGTCTTTCACTTCCTTCATTAGGTTTATTCCTAGTATTTTATTCTTTTTGATGCAAATGTGAATGGAATTGTTTTCCTTATTTCTCTTTCTGCTAGTTCATTAGTGTATAGGAATGCAACAGATTTCTGTGTATTAATTTTGTATTCTGCAACTTTGTTGAATTGAGATGTTAGATCTAATACTTTTTGAGTGGATTCTTTAGGGTTTTTTTTATGTACAATAGCATGTCATCTCCAATCAGTGACAGTTTAACTTCTTTCTTGCCAATCTGGATGCCTTTTATTTCTTTGTGTTGTCTGAATGCCGTGGCTAGGACCGACAGAACTATGTTCAATAAAAGTGGGGAGAGTGGGCATCCTTGTCTTGTTCCTGATCTTAAAGGAAAAGCTTTCAGCTTCTTGCTGTTCAGTATGATGTTGGCTGTGGGTTTGTCATATATGGCAATTATTATGTTCAGGTACTTGCCCTGTATACCCATTCTGTTGAGAGTTTTTATCATGAATGGATGTTGAATTTTGTCGAATGCTTTTTCAGCATCTATGGAGATGATCATGTGGTTTTTGTCCTTTTTGTTGATGTGGTGGATGATATTGATGGATTTTCGAATGTTGTACCACCTTGCATCACTGGAATAAATCCTACTTGATCATGATGGATGATCTTTTTGATGTATTTTTGAATTCGGTTTGCTGATATTATGTTGAGTATTTTTGCATCTATGTTCATCAGGGATACTGGTTTGTAATTTTCTTTTCTTGTGGTGTGTTTGCCTGGCTTTGGTATTAGGGTGATGCTGGCCTCACAGAATGAGTTTGGGAGTATTCCCTCCTCTTCTATTTTTTGGAAAATTTTAAGGAGAATGCGTGTTAGGTCTTCAGTAAATGTTTGATAAAATTCAGCGCTGAAGCCATGTGGTTCAGGGGTTTTCTTCTTAGGTAGTTTTTTGATTACCAATTCAATTTCCTTGCTGGTAATTGGTCTATTCAGATTTTCTGTTTCTTCCTGGGTTGGCCTTGGAAGGTTGTATTTTTCCAGAAAGTTGTGCATTTCTTGTAGGTTTTCCACCTTGTTAGCATATAGATTTTCATAGTATTTTCTAATAATTCTTTGTATTTTTATGGTAATTTTTCCTATCTCATTTTTGATTCTGTTTATGTGTGTTCACTCTCTTTTCTTCTTGCTAAATCTGGCTAGGGATTATTTTGTTTATTTTCTCAAAGAACCAGCTCTTGCTTTTATTGATTCTATTGTTTTATTCTTCTTGATTTTATTTATTTCTGCTTTAATCTTTATTAAAGAGAAGCTGGTTGGTACAATTTCAACCTTTCTCAGTTTACTGAGTCTCTTTTTGTGGCCTAGTGTATGATCTATTCTTGAAAATGTTCCATGTGCACTTGAGAAGAATGTGTATCCAGCTGCTTTTGGGTGTAGAGTTCTGTAGATGTCTGTTAGGTCCATCTCTTCTATTGTGTTGTTCAGTGCCTCTATCTCCTTACTTATTTTCTGTCTGGTTGATCTGTCCTTTGGAGTGAGTGGAGTGTTGAAGTCTCCTAGAATGAATGCATTGCATTCAATTGCCCCATTTAATTCTGTTAGTATTTGTTTCACATATGTAGGTGCTCCTGTGTTGGGCACATAGATATTTATAATAGTTATATAATCTTGTTGGACTGACCCTTTTATCATTATGTAATGTCCTTCTTTGTCTCTTGTGACTTTCTTTGTTTTGAAGTCTATTTTGTCTGATACAAGTACTGCAATGCCTGCTTTTTTCTCCCTATTAGTTGCATGAAATATCTTTTTCCATCCCTTCACTTTCAGTCTGTGTATGCCTTTGTGGTTGAAGTGAGTCTTTTGTAGGCAGCATATAGATGGGTCTTGTTTTTTTATCCACTCAGTGACTCTACGTCTTTTGATTGGTGCATTCAGACCATTTACATTTAGGGTGATTATCGATAGGTATGTACTTATTGCCATTGCAGGCTTTAGATTCGTGGTTACCAATGGTTCAAGGGTAACTTCCTTACTATCTAAAGTCTAACTTAATTCACTTAGTATGCTATTATAAGCTATTATAAGCACAATCTAAAGGGTTTTTTTTCCTCCCCTTTTTTTCTTCTTCTTTCATTTTTTATATATTAGGTATCATATTTTGTACTCTTTGTCTATCCCTTGACTGATTTTGTTGTTAGCTGATTTTATTTTGCCTTTAGTTAGTATTTGGTTGGTCTACTTTCTTTGGTGTAGTTTTATTAACTCTGGTGACAGCTATTTAACCTTAGGGACACTTCTATCTATAGCAGTCCCTCCAAAATACAGTGTAGAGACGGTTTGTGGGAGGTAAATTCTCTCAGCTTTTGCTTATCTGGAAATTGTTTAATCCCTCCTTCAAATTTAAATGAGAATTTTGCCGGATAAAGTATTCTTGGTTTGAGGCCCTTCTGTTTCATTACATTAAATATATCATGCCACTCCCTTCTGGCCTGTAAGGTTTCTGCTGAGAAGTCTGAAAACAGCTTGATGAGTTTTCCTTTGTATGTCATTTTATTTCTCTCTCTGACTGCTTTTAATAGTCTGTCCTTATCCTTGATCTTTGCCATTTTAATTATTATATGTCTTGATGTTGTCTTCCTTGGGTCCTTTGTGTTGGGAGATCTGTGCACCTCCATGGCCTGAGAGATTATCTCCTTCCCCATATTGGGCAAGTTTTCAGAGATTACTTCCTCAAAGATACTTTCTATCCCTTTTTCTCTCTCTTCTCCTTCTGGTACCCCTATAATACATATATTGTTCTGTTTGGATTGGTCACACAGTTCTCTCAATATTCTTTCATTCCTAGAGATCCTTTTTTCTCTCTGTGACTCAGCTTCTTTGTGTTCCTATTCCCTAATTTCTATTTCATGTATTGTCTCCTCCACCATATCTAATCTGGTTTTTATACCCTCCATTCTGTTCCTCAGTGATTGGATCTCTGTCCTAAATTTGTTCCCGAGTTCTTGAATATTTTTCTGTACCTACAGGTACATGTTTATGATTTTTATTTTGAAATCTCTTTCAGGAAGATTTATTAATTCAGTCTCACTCAATCCTTTTTCTGGTGTTGAGATTTTGCTTTGAACAAGGTTCCTTTGACATCTCATATTTGTCTGTGGTGCCTTCTAGTGCTCAGAAGCTCTACTCTCTGGAGCTGCTCAGCCCCTGGAGCAATGTCGGGGTCACAGGGAATGGTATTGGTGCCTGGGGGGAGGAAAGAGCTGTTTCCTGCTTCCCAGCTGCTATGCCTGTCTTCCCTGCCAGAACCAATGGGCCAAACACACAGGTGTAAGCCTCTATGCTTTGTGTTTGTAGCTGCTGAAGGCAGGGCTTCCCTCTGGCTAGCCAGACATGAGGGCAGGGGCTGCTGGTTTGAAAGCCAGATGCTGGGTTGCTGGGAGGAAGGCGCAGCAGGCTACGTATCCCACTGTGGGGCCTTGGAGCTGCATAGCCAGTCAAGCCAGTCAGGGGGATGGAGTGCCTGAAGATTGTTTAAGTTCCCAACCTGCTGGGCAGAGTATAACCAGACAATTTTGTCTACCTGTCCTTTCTCCTGAGCAGTAAGCTCTGTGCAATCCTTGCCCCTTTAGCTGTCCTCTCGCTTTTAGGAAGTCTCTTAGACTGCCCACCCAGATTAGCTGGATATGAATCCTTGTTTTCCACAAGCAGCTGGAATCTCCAGGTATTCCTCCTGTCTTAGCTTTCCAATCCCACTAATCACCAGAGCACCATGCAATGTAGGTTCGTGTTCCCAGAGCAGATTTCTAGAGATAGGTATTCAGCAGTCCCAGGCCTCCACTCCCTCCCTGATCTGTTTCTCTTCCTCCCACCAGTGAGCTGGGATGGGGGAAGGGCTTGGGTCCCACCAGATCAAGACTTTCGTATGTTAGTTATCCTGTTCCATGAGGTCTGCTCTTTTCTCTAGGTGTATGCAGTCTGGAGCAGCCTTCTTTCCTGTTACTCTTTCAGGATTAGTTGTACTAATTATATTTTCCTATTATATGTGGTTTTAGGAGGAGGTTTCTGTCTCACCTTTCATACTGCCATCTTTAATCCTCTCTCTCCCTCCTCCATTCTTTACATATTAGGTATCATATTCTGTACTCTTTGTCTATCCCTTGATTGACTTTGGGGTTAGTCGATTTGATTTTGCATCTGCTTTGTAATTAATTGTTCTTCTTTGTTGTGGTTTTATTTCCCCTGGTGACAGCTATTTAGCCTTAGGAATACTTCCATCTATAGCAGTCCCTCCAAAATGCACTGTAGAGGTGGTTTGTGGGAGGTAAATTCTCTCAGCTTTTGCTTATCTGAAAATTGTTTAATCCCTCCTTCAAATTCAAATGACAATTTTTCCAGGTAGAGTATTCTTGGTTCGAGGCCCTTCTGCTTCACTGCATTAAGTATATCATGCCACTCCCTTCTGGCCTGTAAGGTTTCTGTTGAGAAATCTGATGATAGCCTGATGGGTTTTCCTTTGTATGTGATCTTTTTTCTCTCTCTAGCTGCTTTTAATGGTCTGTCCTTATCCTTGAACTTTGCCATTTTAATTCTTATATGTCTTGGTGTTGTCTTCCTTGGGTCCCTTGTGTTGGGAGATCTGTGCACCTCCATGGCCTTAGAGACAACCTCCTTCCCCAGATTGGGGAAGTTTTCAGCAATTACCTCCTCAGTGACACTTTCTATCCCTTCTTTTCTCTGTTCTCCTTCTGGTACCCGTATAATGCGAATATTGTTCCGTTTGGATTGGTGACATAGTTCTCTCAATATTCTTTCTTTCTTAGAGATACTTTTTCCTCTCTGTGCCTCAGCTTCTTTGTATTCCTCTTCTTTAATTTCTATTCCATTTACTGTCTCTTCTAGTACATCTAATCTGCTTTTAAATCCCTCCATTGTATGTTGCATTTCAGATATGGAATTTCTTAATGATTGAATCTCCATCCTAAATTCATTCCTGAGTTCTTGAATATTTTCTGTACCTCCATGAGAATGTTTATGATTTTTATTTTGAATTCTCTTTCAGAAGATCAGTGAATTCAGTTTCATTTGGCCCTTTTTCCGGGGTTTGTGAGATTTTGGTCTGAACGATGGTCCTTTGACGTTTCATATTTCTATGTGGTGCTCTCTAGTGCCCAGAAGCTCTATCCTCTAGAGCTGCTCAGCTCCTGGAGTGAGGTCAGAGGTTGCAGGGGAGTGGCACTGGTGCCTGGGGAAGGAAAGAGCTGTTTCCTGCTTCCCAGCTGCAGTGCCTGTCTCCACTGTCAGAGCCAGTAGGCCGAGCACACAGGTGTAAGCCTCTGTGCTTTGGGTCTGTAGCTGTTGTAGGTGAGGCCTGCCCCTGGCTGGCCTTATGCCAGGGCAGGGACTGCCAGTGCCGGCAGGCCAGGGGAACGGCACAGCAGGCTGCCTATCACAGTGGGGGTCTTTGGAGCTGAGTAGCCAGCCAGGGGAATGGAGCACCTGAAACTCCTGAAAGTTCCCAACCTGCTGGGCAGAGTGTGCCCAGACAAACTTGTCAACCTATCCCTTCTCTTGCGCAGCAAGCTCTGTGCAAACCCCACCCCTTCAACAGTCTTCTCACTGCTAAGAAGCCTCTTAGACTGCACCCCTTTCCTTTGTCCCAGAGCAGCTGGATATGGATCCCTGTCCTCCACAAATGGCGGGAATCTCAGTCTCTCCAAGTATTCTGCCTGTCTTAGCTTTCCAACCCCACTCATCTCCAAAGCACCATAAAATGTAGTTTTGTGCTCCAAAAGCAGATATCCAGGGCTAGTTGTTCAGCAGTCCCAGGCCTCCACTCCTTCCCCACTCCATTTCTCTTCCTCCCACCAGTGAGCTGGGTCGGGGAAGGGTTTGGGTCCTGCCGAATCATGGCTTTGGTACATTACCCTGTTTCATGAGGTCTGCTCTGTTTTCCAGGTGTATGCAGTCTGGTGCAGCCTTCTTTCCTGTTGCTCTTTTAGGACTAGTTATATTAAATATATTTTTGTATTATATGTGGTTTTGGGAGGAGTTCTCTGTCTCAACTCTCATGCCGCCATGTTGAATCGATCTCCTCAATGCCATTTTTAAGAAATAATTCTTTCCTTAACCACTGTTTTGTAATGCCTCTTTTAACTACTGAAATTCTTTCCACAGTGTCTCTTCTTAGACTATTTAGTTTCCTCTACTGATTTATCTCTTTAAAATAACAATACATGGTTTTAAATACTGCAGCTATAAATTATGTCTTAATGTTTGAAAGTTTTAGGATATGCCTTAGCATAATTCTAAAAGGAATATAAAGTACTTGAGGAATACTGCAATCTTAAGATATCCTTACCATACACTGGTGTCTTCCCTGGCAGGATGACGATTATGAGCTGCAGCCCTGAGTAGGTGTTCTTGAGATGCCGGAACATGGGCTCCACACTGTCTGCCCCCTGTGCATATTTGCAGAAGCAAGGCTGGCCTTGGATAGGCATCCCTGCATCCTTCGAAATCTTCCGCAGCTGGTCTGTGAAACCCCTAGGCGGAGAAATCACCACAAATAAAACCCCTGTCTATTCATCAACACCTACAGAATAGTAATGGAAAGTGTGGGAAGTGAATGGAGAGTGAAGCAAAGATTTGTGTGTTCCATATACGAAGAGGTCACCAGACTACTGATGTTGAAGGCAACAGTGGGTCAGTAATCTATTTTGCAAACTAAGAATCCTACTTTACAGTTATGTGGCATTTTGTAGCTTGTAAAGGGCATTGGTAATAGAACATTCTGGTTAAAGCTTAGTTCTAGAATTAGCGTGACAGGTTTGAATCCTAGTACTGTTACTAGGTATGAAAATTATGGCAAAGTTTTCCAGTTTCTCTCATCTGTAAAATGAGTACATCAGGGGTGGTGTGCTGATTAAATGAGACAATACATGTAAAGCACTTAGCACACTGCTCATGCTAAGAGATACATTTTAGTTACTGTACATTTTTAAGGATCTGCGTTATCCTTGCTCAAAAACACTGATTCCTAGGACAGAGATGAAGTTTGTAGGAATTCCCTTCTCCTTTTCCTTTTAAGTGTTTAATTCAAGAAGTTCAAAGTTGAGTATTTTCAGTTAGCCTGAACAAGAGCCATAAGCCTAATGGTTATGAGATTTCTATCAAGCTGTGAATAATATAAAATGAAAAGAATAGCTCTAGGCTTGAAAAACAACTGGACATATTTTCCTTAGCCTTTGAAGGTCAAGTTAAGATAATTGTAGCATTATAGTAAACTGCTCTTATGACACTTGAAGTTAAAAGCAGGAAGATAAAAACTTTGGAGAAAAAAATTTATTAGGTGAACCTTAAGAAATACATTTAGAGATTTGGAGCTAATAGAAAGTAGTGAACAGAATTAAATAAAAAATTTCTTGTAATTCACATGGAGTCATGGCAAATTCTGAACTGACTTCAAATAAACTGGTCTCTGTATCACTCAAGAACTACTCATTATGGGTATAATTTATAGGATGTGTTAGTGGAGATTTAAATTAGATAAGACTCATTTTCTTGAGAAAATTATACTCTAGAGGGGAGATAAATTCACACAAATAATTACAATTTTATTTTACAAAGAAAGTGACTTGATAAGTTAGTATGTTTATGTCCAGCATCTAATCACAGAAAATTGGGTATGATTTTGATAAGCAGAGATAGGAAGGAGGCATTTTCAGGAAAGAGGAGCCAGGAGTGGAAATGGAAAAAAGTGCCAGGGAGACAGGGAATACAGTGCTTCAGTTTCTCTGTCAGACTAGGTGAAAATGGAGAAAGGACTTAAACAGCAGGTGAAAGATTCTAAATGTCATACTGATTTTTAATGTTACTCTTTGTTAAAGAGAAGTCTGAAAGGTTTGGAGTGGGGCTAGTCAGTCACAAGTGGAGCTTCTTTCCAAATAGCACCCTTCTCCAGCAAGAGTGACAGCAGAAGCCCTTGAGACTGTCAAAGTGTCAAAGACTTGAGAGTCTCAAAGGAGAGGAGATAGAAAAGAAGCCAAAGTGATAAGAAGGAACTGATAAGGAAGAATGGAGAGAATGTTAAGAAGGTAGTCAATTGTATCTAACGTTGCACAAATTTTGAGAAAAATAATGGCTGAGAAGAGACCACTGGAATTGATAAGCACAAAGATACTGGAGATCTTCTAGGAATTACTTTCAGTAGAGCACAGATTTCAAGGAAGGCGAAAGAACAGAAGCCTGGAAGTCTGAGAGAATAAAATAAATTAGGTAAATTGAAAACTGAAGTTCTTTTTTGTTTTTTTTTTAGCTTAAACAGAAGATTGGTGAGTCTTTAAATGTTAAGGAAAAGAATCTGGGAAAGAGGAAAAGTGGTGGAGAAGGAGGTCAAAATTTGGAAAGTAAAAAACTGGGAATGAGGAGTTAAATATTCTTTCAAGGAACTCAGTTGAGAATTAAGGACTTTATTTAATCCTCAGTAAATAGCTACTATTATCTCTACTTTCAAAAGGTGAAAACTGAAGCAGATGAGCTTAAATAAATTATTCATGAGAATAAAGCTAGGAAGTGGCAAAGCTGGGAATGAAACCTATTTGCCATTAAAAGCCAATAATTCTCCAGCTAAAACACAGTCTAGTCTATTAGAATGCCTAGAAGAAGAATGAATCACAAGAATCTTCATCAAACTACTGAGGAGAAACATTTTTAAAGCTTCAGAGATTAAATATACTCCAGGTTGAGGCCATAATGGTTAGAATTTTAGCTGAGTAATGTAAAATTGAAATACAAAATGTAAACACAGAAAGGTCCCACTGCCAAACTAATGACAAGACTCACTTCAGTATTTCTTCTCTGCACTGCCTCTGTGTGGCAAAACAAGCTATTGCCCACATTTTGATTTCAACTCCCGTGTGGAATTGTTTCCCTCGCATGTCCCATACTCCGTGGCTTGGTGTTGCTACTGTCCGATTCTACAGAAAACGGAGAAAAAGAAGTAATAAGAAAAAAAAGAAGAAACACTTAAAATACAGTTTATTTCAACTAACCAAAAATAAGCATTTCAAATTGCTGAACTGATATATATCTGATATTTGACATAGAATATGCTGTTCTAAATTGATATTATTTACATTTTTATCACAGGAAAGCAAAAGTTTCATTGAATTCAAGCAAAAACACTCACCTTGAAACAAAAAAATATTGTTGGTGCAAGAAAACATTTTATCTAAATTCCAGACTTAGCTAGGATGCCCTTCTCTCCATACATAGAAACTGTATACTTATAATTAAAAACTATCAAGAGGTTTTACCCGTCCTCCATACTGGAGCATAGGTGCTGGGAGTACACGTCCGGTTACATGGGCCATTTCATCCCGAACTTTAAATTGAAATTCCTGAACAAATGGATCTGTTTCATAATTTGCACTTCTTACCTAACAACAGAAAATATTTGTAGTTACTTTCAGAACTTCCCCCAACTCCTGCTTTACTCATTAGAACCCTCTTTTTTCCGTGTGTCTGCAACATTTTATAGTATGTCTAGTAAATGGTGTCCTAACTAAAGAGCATAGGACTTACTCTGGAGACCACAGATCATGAACGGACTGCAGAAAGTCTGTGAGCTTCCTGGTAATTTATAGAACATTTTATGTATCAGGTTGAATAATAAGAAATTTCAACTATTGATGATCCATCAGAATGGTAATTTTATATTATACCTAATGTATTTTAGAGAGGGTGGTCTAGAGATTGCAAAAGAAATACATGGCCTAAAAAAGGTTAAGAACTTCTAATTAGAGGATCCAGACATATACTATTAAAATTTATTTTAAGTAGAGTGTAACAGGAAATATTGATAATTCTAAGGATTTCCCGCCCTAATTACCTGCTTTGTAATTTACATAAAATTGATTTGAATATTCTAAGACAAAAGAGTACCATATTACAAAATTTACTTAATGGGATACACCTAAGACAGATAAGGAAGCCAGTGTCATACAGATGATAATTTTTACATAATATAGTCATACATACAAAGATAAATGATTTATTGTAATTCAGTGTAGACTTGACATCAGAGGTATAATTCATGCTTATAATATGCTATAGTAACTGTGTTCTTCAAAAACATATTTACTTGGTCTCAGAGTAAAGGTCAAACAAGGTTACAAAAAGAAGGCAGCATTCAGGTGTTTAACATCTGTTAAAAAAACTATATAATCCAAATATGGAAAAAGAATCTCCCTGCAATAAGCAGGATACGTTGTTTTCTAAATTAGGCACTAAAACATCTTTTCTTTAAGCTTAAATGCCATTCATTTCTGGTATGTTTTAGTGTACTTCCACAGTAAGGTTACAAAGAATAACAACTACTATTTGCCAAGACTTGCTGCATATGTGTTTGGTGTTAAATGTTGTATAATTAATTTTCACAATAACCTTATAACTATAAAAGTACGTCTTTTATAATCTTTTCTCAAAGGATAAAACTAAAGCTTAGTAAAATTAAATGACTGGCCTAAAACCATATAGCTAACCAAGTGACATAAAATCTGAAACCAGGTATATTCTAATTCTAGAGCTCCTATTCCCAATCACTGCACTAGACTTCCAGATGTTAAATTATAATAACACATTAATAGTAATAGTAAGTGGAGAAACTGGACTTTAAACTCAGAGCTGTTAGAGTCCAAAGCCCATGCCTTTAACCACTGTATAACATTGTTTCTTTGAATGGAAAAGCTATAATAAATGAGTTAGAACAAGTTATTGAGATTTTACAGATAGTGAGGTTCTAGTCTATTAAAGGTTTTTAAATCTTTTCATATATCAGAGAAAAATCCATGATGAGAACCAGCCTATATTTTCCTTAAATATCATGTAATAACTTTTACTCACTCTTTATAAAACTATGAGGAAAAAAAAAGGTCTTTTTTCTGTTATTGGCTTACAAAATCAAAGAGCCAGTTCTGTTACCCGCTTATAAATCAATCTTTAAAACTGCTTTTGAAAATGTTACCAAGTTGTTTTGGGTGATATTCATATTTCCAGGCCTTTTTCTTTTCACTTTGGCAATTTAAGTGGCATTCAAGAAGAGAGTAAGATGAGATCCAGGTGCTTTTTATTTTTCATTTTGCCTTATTTCATCTTATAAAGTGGTATCGATAACTCTTCCTCCCCATTTAGAACAGTCAGACAGCTAAGGGACTCTACATAGTGGGAACTATCTTATATTTTTTTATTCATCCTGTACAGTTGCCAGTCTGATCATGGGGGCTAAGCAATCCTACTCTGGTTGTTAAGCCTCTCACTATTGATAAGTCATAATATCTTGACTTCTCCTTTTCTCTTCCTCATTTAGTAGGGAGGTAATAAAGTTCCAGTTCACTAAATTGAAACATTATTTTTGAGAGATTCTGCTCTGGATCTACTTAAAGAGCTGGGGTTAAATTAGAAGAATCTAACCCTTCTCATAAAACCCAACAAGGTTTACCCCCAGCACATCACTGGGTTACTTCCATGATCCCTTTTAATTCTGGGAGTCCATGAAATGGTAATAAAGTACAAGCTGGTAAGGACATAGTTCTTTCATAGCTCACCCTAATACGTTTTTAATTACCATTTCTAGGTGAAGTACTAACCAATCTGCTAATTTCCTCTTGTCTGTCTGGCGCAGATCTTGCTGTTGCTTTGATCATGGTGGAAGTCTGATTGTCTGTTAGCTTCTTGATACATCGTTGCCCTGCCACAATATTACACACCTACAAATGGAAAAACGTTTTATACTAGATGTATCTTTTTAACTCTCAGTGCCAATTACATGTGAAATTAAAATTCAAAATCTCCTTTATTAAATTGCTTCTTTTTAATACCATATTAAATAAAAAAGTACTAGATAATGCTGCTTTACGGTAGTATTTTAATTAGGTAAAATGTACACTGGATAAAAGGGCTGAAAAGAAGTGTTCCAAAATGTTAACAATGGTTGCATTAAAGTGGTAGTATTGTGGATTTTTTTTCCATATTATTTCATTATCAAACATATAGAATAAAATTTAAAAACAGTTCAATCTACAAAATTAATGTGACAGTATGAAGTAAGGTATAGGCCATAAAACACTCCAACAGAATGATGAGTAAGAGGATATTAATAAGCAGCCTAAACACATTACTTCTAGTGGCAGGTAGGTATGTTTCTGCTCCTGCCCCACTTGCAGACAGGGAAGGTGCGGGTACTTCAGCTGAAGAGTATATTTTTCTCTGAAATACTGTGCTACTGTTCTCTCCACAGTCTGGCCATTTTCTAGCTGTAAAGGAAAACTGGAAAAAAAAGTACACATTAACAACTCTCATCTCATATGAGCCAGCAAAACTCCCAATCTGCTAACTAGAGCAGGCTGCCTCTTATCATCTCTGCTCTGACAAATACCAGTTTTTCTTACGTTTGATGACTGGCAGGCCTTCTTGTTACATTACAAACACGGTATTTCCGTCTCATTGTTCCACAGTGAGTCACTTCAACCTTCAGACCTGTTCCCAACAAGAAAAACTGAGGTTATAAAACTGTCACATATAAAATATTGATAGTTATAAAACCTGTTCACTACTATAAAACTAAAAAAAATTCTAAACAGGCAAAATCTGTGATATAGGCTATGTGATATAAAGGATTTTATATATAACATTGCTATTTTTTTATAACATTGCTGTTAATGGTTACAATCATGGTAGACCTAGCTCCAAACCTATCCCCTATCTTATCAAGCTCTACACATTAAAAAATAGAATCATAAAATTTGCAAAGCCTGTAGATCAAGGGACAAAGTTCTCTATTAATAAAAAACCCTATTTATGATAAATCCAGTTATTTAGGCTGGGACAGGGAAAGAGGGATGAAAAAAGACTTAGAATAATTCTCAAGATATACTATAACTTTCCAAGTATGTGATATCTGAATGAAGTCCAGTCTTCATATAACAACTGCAGATCACAATTTCATAAAGCTCCAGAAGGAAGTCTTTCAAAGATGTTTAAAAACCAAAAAATCCCAGGCCCTTTTAACAGAAGTGGACTGCAGTTCTGTTGAAGTATATAATATAGCGACACAGCCCTATTACTACTGACTATTAGGTATCAAATGCAACTCAACTAATTCTTGAGCAGGTGATCCCTACCTTCTTATGGAACCAGTGACCCCTTTGAGAATCAATAAACTCTCAGAAAATTGCACATAAACACAACATAGTATATGATTTTAGATGTTCCTGGATGCTTGCAGTCTACCTGTGGACCCTAGGGGTTTGCAAATCCCAGGTCTGCTTTAGCAAGTGAAGCAATGGGTTAAACCATTGCCTTAAATTCTTTGGGATACATTTTCTTAAGCAGTGCTGTCCAAGAGACCTCTCTGAGATGATGGAATGTTCTACATCTGTGCTAATTTGGTAATCACTAGCAATATTTGTTACTGAGCATGTAAAATGTGGCTAGTGTGAATGAGAAACTGAAATTTTAATTTAATTTTAAATTAATTTAAGTTTAAATAGCTACATGTGACTAGTGCTACTGAATTTGGTCACTGTGGTCTTGGAGCTACCTAGAGAAGAGTTAACAAACATACAGTGGCTACTAGTCACAGATAAATAATCAATTTTCATGGCCTAGAGTCCAAAAGCAGAAAATCTAAAAAGGGATAGATGGGGACAATTTTAGTTTCCTGGTAGTATTTATGGTTACTACTTTTGTATTATTTCCCTTTTATACTTGTGATTCCATAGTGCAGTGGTTCTCAACCAGAGGCAATCTTCCCCTCCAGGGAACATTTTGTAATGTCTGGAGACACTTAAAACCGTCACAACTAGAGGTTGTTACTGGTGTCTAGTGGATGCTAGATTTAGGGAAGCTGCTCAATATCTTATAATGCACAGGAAAGCACTATCTCCCACTCCAGACCACAACAAAGAATCATCCAGTCCAAAATATCAACAGTTGAGAAACCCTGCCATAGTATAACTTGTTTTCCTACGGAATTATCAATTACAGTACCAACCAAACACAAAGTTCATTCATAGTAATGTTTTTTCTGATATATCAGCACAAATTAAGATGTGAAATGGACCTAGTGTCACTGTACCAGATTGGTATGAGTTTTTCTTGAGAAGTATTCCTAATTGAATCAGTGAGGAATAGTTTTTATTAGTAACTACCTTTATATAACCAGAATTTCAGATCAGTTAGAGCATTTACTATGCCTCTATAAAGGACACTAGAAAATAAAATACTATCAAGGGAAGGCCTTATAAGAAGGAAACCCCAACAATATGAAGTAAGATGTAAAAATGTTTTAGGGGGAAAAACAATAGAAAAATTTAAAACATTTCTGTTATCTATACCACTTAGCAGTTTGTTTTCAAGTTTTCCCCTTGAACTAAAAAAAATTATTAGTAAGTTTCTACAAGTATACTAAATGTTTTAGCAAAAATAAATTGGTACTTTTATACACATATGGTACTTTTACCAAATACTTCCTCCAATATTTCTGCTTAATTATGATGAATTATTATACAACGAAACCACCTTAAAGTTATTATTAAATATTTAGGAACAAGTTCAACTGGAACCAAATGAATATATACTAAAGAAATCTATTCATTATAGCATACTTTATATCACTATTTAATAGTTAACATCAAAATCCTCATGCCAGCTAAAAATCAAACCCAAATATATAGCACAGAACACATAACTTTGATTCTCTTAAGTTACTACGGCAGAAATACATAATGTACTTTAAAAGGCCCTCTTAAAAAAAAAGCCACCTTGACTTTGACTGGAGGAAGAAAATCAGTTTGTCAATTAAATGTAACTCAGTTTTTTCTACCCCATATCTAGGATCAAAGGTGCCTAAGACCCAAATCCAGCAGTTAGCAAGAAGTTGAAATAAAAAAAAAATGGACTAGATAATTCTCTTCCCAGGTCCCTCCCCAGCCCTCCATCCAACCAAAAAAAATTTTTGGCTTTAATAAATCAAATATTTAACCTATAAACTTGGCTTTACCTTCACTATAACATCAACTTTATAATGCTTTCTAGTCATTTTTTCAGTCATTTCTTTGGGCCCCTGAGCAGTTGAAGTTAAGATCGAGTCCATGCTCTTCGGGCAGCAGCTGAATCCTTGTTCTGTACATCTTGTATTTTCTGTGATAGAGTGGTGATATGAGTTGATTGCATAGTTACCGCAAAATAATGTAAGTGACTTCATGATATCAGAGGTGGTAACTAAGCAGCAACTCCACTGGAAACCATGGCATTCAGATGATCGATCGCATATTAACAGTGGGTAATGCACTTCCTCCCAACAATGCTAACTCTGAAGTTAATACAGATTATGAAAGGACAATGGCATGGTTGCAGTGCAGTAATAATAACACTTTCTTATTTTGGCACTTAAATAATTTGAGGTAAATGGATGCTCATTTTCAAAGCAGGAAGGACTTTCCTTTTAGTATTTTATCACAAGGACTGACTCCTTCTGACTGAATGGCAAAGAATGAATGATTTACTGGAGGAAGCAGGATGTATTGTATTCAGCTACTCTAATAGATTTGGGGAACTGAAAGATGTTCAGTGAATTAATTTCAATGCTTCATTCAAACTACAAGCTGAAAATTATTTGCAACAAATAGTTAACATCTTAAAATAAAACAACCGAACTCTTCCTGGCTACTATGATCAATACATAATATAAATAGAATTTATATTATTCATTCTAATTAAAGAATGTGTAATTTCTCTTCATGTCTGACTAATAAAGAACAAATACAGTGGAGTCACATCTTACATGAGGATTAGGCACTAAGTCATGAACAAGGCAAGAATTTTATTTAATTATTATTCTTGAAAAACTGCTGATATAAGTACACTGTTAAGTGTCTGCATATAAAACTATACATGTATACAGAAATGTGTTTGTGTATATATAAAGAGTAAATATAAACAATATATGTTTTAGAATACTATTAAAATTATTTTTTTATTTTTCTCTTTGGAAGACCATGTAGAGATGAATTTGTTAGTAAAGCATATATGATGCAATACCACTGTAAAAATTTTAGCTACTAGAACAGGCAAGATCAATGGTCAGCTGTATAATGTATGTAAAATGCTGTTTCAGCTCTAGAATGAAACAGCCTAGCTCCACTTCCATAATTTTTAAAGGAATAAAATCATTTCAAGAAAATAAGGAAGACATATTAGAAAATGTTCTAAGAATGACTCTAGTTCTGAAGTTAATGTTTTTGGAATAAGCTTCCTAGTTTTAACAGTATTATAGAAGCATTTTTCCCATGAGACATGCTTATGCCTTCAGCTAGTAAGGGAAGGTATTAACAAAAAATTAGCTGGTATTGATATCAGTTCCATTACATGGCATTTCTTTCATTCAAATACAGCTTAAGATGTTATGGTAATGAGTTTAATGTAACATTTTAGAATCGATCTATATTTTTACTGGTGATGTTACATGAACAGATTTTTATTTTAAAAAATTCAATGAAAGTTTATAATATACATGCACTTTACAGTTAAAATTAAATCAACAATATGTCTTTATATAACAATGTTATAACTTATAATAACATGTCTTAATATGTTCCAAATGCTAATTAACTCACCTTTTATCTCTTTGGTGAATTTTACTCGATGGGAATCAGTCAAAGGTCTTGGTTGCTCATCAATATTATGAATGTCAAGAACTTCACACATGAACTGAATTACGGGTTGTGCTTTGTAGAAGGCAGTGGCAGAAACTAAGAAAAACACAAATAGTACAAATTAATGTTTCCTTAAAAGAATTCAGAAATTGATTTCAGATTCCATGATAATTAACTAATTATAGAGTCAAAATTATCCTTTGTAAACTTATATACATACAAATATATTTATAAAATTGAGCAATTTCAATTTGGACTCTGACTGGAAGACATGCACAAGAACAGAAAAGCCAAATATTAGTTTTTGTAATCTCTTTCATTATGAGTAACTGAATCATTCTATTGTCTACTGCAAGTACAGGTAAGTGTCCTGGGTATGAGACAAGGCCTGTGAGGGGACAAGGAAAGCCAGAACCCTCTCAGTGGATGAAAAGGTTAGGAATTATTTCTTAAACATAGCTGTCTTTGCCATCAGACTTTTTATTCTAGTGAAAGCTTTCCCTGTCTTGTACAGATTTGAGAAGACCGTGGCATTGAATGTTATTGGTGCTAATCCAAACTACAGGTAGTACTAGTAAAAGCTATCTGCCCAAAGTTATCTAGCTACAATTAGTAGTTTTTTAATAGTCAACCAGCATGATTTCTGAGTCTTGGGTTTTGGAACTAGAAGAGCTTCACGAATGGCTAGTCAGTAGATCACTATTATTCATTTCTTAAATACATACTTACAGCAGTATACTTATGACTATTACCTGTTATAAAGGCACTAAAGATACAATGAAAAGTAAAACCACAACAGATCATAAGTTACATACTTTCATGTTATTTTTTCTAGTTAAAAACATGACTGCTGTCTGCTGAGCTAAGTCAAAACTTTTTATGAGGTGTTCTTTCTTACCTTCTCCTTGGTTTAGGGTTAAATGTCCTCTACACAGTGTCCCTCACTTCTGGAAGGATATTTATCAAAGCTTTAACAGTAGTTATCTCTGGATATGTGTGAGTGGTGAGGCTACTGTAGACTTAAAAAAAATTTTTTTTAATTTTATCTTTGTCTTCATTTTTAAAATAGTGAGCTTATACTACTTTTTCCTTTATTACAGAAATAATATAAACATGGACTCTTATCATAAAAAATAAAAAAAATATAGATATACAGAGTAAAGACTTCCTCCTGTTTCAACCTCCCCCTTCTTCAAATATCTTAAGTAACCATCGTTATTATTTAGGTATGTATGCAGCTTGTTCTTTTAATATGCACTTACAGAGATAAAAATGTACACGTAAACCTGTTTTACATGAGATCAGATAATAAATGTTCTACTTGTTTTATTATTATTTTTTAATTTAACAGTGTGTCCTAGAGATTTGTTAGTACATTACTTTTAATGACTTCATACTATTCCACAGTATGGGTGCACGATAATTAAATGAATATATACTCCATTCCCCTCTTAATAAAAAAGAACACAAATGGTAAGACATTAGTAACACTATTCTGGACTTTTTTTTTCCTTTCTCATATATCTTAAGACATAGATCTATATACATTAATATGGAACTATATCATTCTTTTTCAGTTGCAGGATATCTCATTGCATGGATATACTTAATGTCCCTAATGATGGTTAAGTTGGTTTTGTTTTTTACTGTTACAAAAGAATTCCAATGAACATCCTTATATCTATATATTTGTGTGTGTGTAGGCACACATCCATGGTTACTTCTGTAGGAAAGATTTAAGAGGAATTAATACTCATTGCTAAACTTCCACCCAAGTAAGCTTTAGAAACACCACCACCACTTCTAACTAAATAAAAAAAAAAGGAGATTGGTAAGATTGTATAAGCATTCTGGATATCTTATTCAAATCCATAGTACTTTAAAAACTATATATACTACATTATTCTATTAGAAATGTGGAAAAATTGTTGTGCATTAAAAAAGGCTGGCAAGATACATGTCAAATAAGTACTTATTGCTTCTGGGTTAATTTTTTAAAAGCAAATAAAGGAAAATAAATATATGGTAAGTAAATGCTTATTTTGACTTTCCTTCAATCCTACAGGTAGATTTTCTTCACTGGATTACTATAATACTAGCATTCCCAACTAATGTCTTATATCACAGGGTTGAAACTACTAAACAAACATTATTTATCCAGTTTAACATTCTTTCATTATTTTCCCCTACTGTTTATACCACAATGCTTCTAATTTTTTTTCCTGTTTACTATCTTTTTACAGGAATGTGGGCATTTGAGGTGAAAAAGTCAGTTTAAAAAAAGGTTCTTACAAAAAGATGGGTTGAAATCAGTGAGCACAGTTGAATAAATGAATTTCAATGAGCAAAGATCTGCTTCTCTACCCCTTGGTTGAAGCCTTAACATTTTATAAACCTACATATATATGCATTTTATTCCTTCTTCCCCTTTCACAAATTAGCTAATTTTAAGTGAAAAAATAATGTTTATTTTTAACATTTAAAAAACTTATTAACAAAATATACCACATTAACATATTAAAGGAAATAAGCATACAGTCATTTTCATAGGTGATGGCCCCCAAAATTCAGCACCATAGCTAATACTCCTACTGTACCTGTACTAGAAGGGAACTTCTTTAACTTGATAAAAGTTACCTACCAAAAATCTATGATAAATCCAACTTTCTTTAATAGGAAGTCCTAGTTAGCACAGTAATGTGAGTTAGAGAAATAAAAGGTAAAAAGATTGTAAAGGGAGAAACAAAATTATTATTTTTCACAATATGACTGTCTACCTAGAAAACCCAATAAAATCTATAGGTGATTTAATAAGAGAGTTCAGCAAGGTTGCTAGATTTGAAATCAATATATGAAAATAAATTACATTCTTACATACTAGCAACCAATTCAAAATGTAACTTAAAAAAAAGATACCACTTAAATCACAAAAATATAAGGCACTTAAGATGAAATCCAAATGACAAATGTATAAAACCTTTAGAAGTAATAGCTATCTTTACTACTGAAAGGTATTACAGAAGATCTAAATAAATGGAGTAATATGCTCTATTCATGTAAATTATCCCCAAATTAATCTGCAAATTCAAAGTAATTTCAATCAAAATACTAACAGGATATATAATTCCCTCAGCCTCTGGAATTTAAGATGATGATACTAAAACTAACATGAAAGAGCAATGAAACAAGAATAGCCAAGGCAATTTTTAAGAGTAAGGTTTACCCTATCAGTCATCAAGATTTGTTAAAATTCTGTTCAAGTCAAGAGACTGTGGGGATGGACACATAGACCATCAGAAGAGACCTAAAAGTCTACCAATTATTAAAGTATATTTAACAAGTTTATATACTATATACAAAAACAAATTCCTATTCAAAGAACTAAATATGAAAAGAAAAACAAACACTTAGAAGAAAATAAAGGATATCTTTATGATCTTGGAGCTAAGGAAGAATTTCTTAAAACACAAAAACTACATACCATTAAATTTATAAGTGAAAAAAAACACCATAGAAAAGCTAGAAACAAAAAACAAAAGCTCAGGCTATAGATTGGTAGAAGATATGTGTAATATATATAACAAATAGTATCTGGAATATATAATGAGTTCCTACAAATCAAGGTAAAACAAAAGTGTCAAAGGATATGAACAGGCATTTTATAGAAGAGAAAATCTAAATGTCAGAAAACAAATTTTCATGAATTATTTTACTTATAATTAAGAAATACATATAAAAACAACACTGAGCTATCATTTTACACTAATCAAGACAGCCAAAAAATTTAAGACTGATAAGACAAACTGGTAAAAAGCCAGTGGAAGAATGAAAGCTCTCATACAGATTGTAGGAATATAAACTGATACAAATCAGTTAGGAGAGCAAATGGTAATATATAGTAACTCTGAAGATGTGCATAATTTTCAGCCCAACAATTCTGCTATATTGGAATATATACTTCAGAGAAATTCTGTATCTGCACAAGGAGACATGAGTAAGAATGCTTACTGTAGCATTGTTTTCAATAGTAAAAAAGAATGGCAACAACCTAAATATCCAGCAATAGAATAGATAAATTTGTAGTATATTCATATAACTAAAATTAGTGGGCAGGTGTTATTCAGATAAATAATATTGAGAAATAAAGTAGAGATATTACTGAGAGGACTTTGGTGGGAAATGAGATATTATCAACTACTTAGATCACCAGTATCTAGATATGTATAATATACAACTAGGGAAAAAAAATCATCAAAACAAAGTAGATGTCTAGAATTTCAGTGTGTCTTTCAATTCATGAATACAGTACAGTATATCCTGAATTTATTACATTTAAATTTAATCAAGGTTTAATAATAAACTCTATAATTCTCATGTGTCTTTTAATAGATTAATAAAACTGAAAAAAATTTGTTGCTGTTGGAAATGTAGGCTTTAACTTTGTCACTTACTGTTTGTTGCATGTTTGCTTTTTTAACTAGGTTTATTTTCTTTTCATGGGTATCAGCATAAGCATGGTGTAAAGGACAGGCTTGGAAATAAAATAATTTTAATCCTAGCCCCAGCAATTAGTAACAATGACTTCTCTGAATTTGTTTGTTCATCTGCAAAATTAGAAAAATTCTTACAACTCACAGCGTTAGAGTGGAAATAAAATGCCAAGTACCTACTTGTGCTCAGACCATGATGGAAGCTCAACAGGGATTCTTTTCTAATTTTTGAAGAACTGACTGCTCATGTCATTTGCTCATTGATCTACTGAGGTCTTAATTCTAGGCAAAATCATTTGTTAATGCAGACTAACTCCTTGAAGGGGTTTATGGAAGAATGTTTCATGAAGAAGAGATTAGGATTCTTAAATTTGCTTTTCACTGTGTCAAAACAAAAAAATTTTTCTGTTGGGACACAACAGAAAATAACAGACATGAAAAAAGAAAATATTTGCCATATTTTAAATAACTAGGACTACATGTACCAACTGCACCCAGGTCCAAAGGGAGAGTATAAAACAGAGCAGTAAACAATGCTGGATCCTTGTAAAAACATAACCACAATTATACTTTAATGTACACACACTACCTCCTGAGAGATTACATGGTATGGCTGTTATCTGCCTCAATTTTACGGGTTTACTTCCATGTTTCTGAAGGTATAAGAACAGAAATTAAGACCACTTTATTATATGATGCATTTATATGGTAATAATTAGTACTTTAGAGGCCATGTTAGGCATCTTCGTATTTCCTATTATCACCTAGTAAAATATTATTAACATAGTGTTCAGGACATATTGATAAATTAAAGGATTGTTTTTTCTATTTTTAATGTAAAATAACACATATTTAGTAAAATGTATAAAACATAAATGTTTCACTTAACAAATATAAAGTGAATGTCCATGTAACCAGCATTCAGATAAAGTACTAAATATTGCCAATATCCTAGAAATCTCTTCCCTAGCACCTTCTCACACCTAAGTTCCTCTCTCTAAAGGTAACCAAAATACTGGCTTTTTATGGCAATCACTCCCTTTTCTTTACATATTTACAACATACATACAGATACCTAAATACCAGTTTAGTTTTCCTAGCTCTTGAACTTTATGCTGGAAACATAAAGGCATATAATCTTTTAGAGATTTTTGCTAAATATTGTTTCTAACTCATTTGTATTAATTAAATGTAACTAGTTTCATTTTCATTGTTGTAACTTTCTATTGAAGAAATACACAATTTATCCACTCTAATGTTGGGTGTTTGTGTTGGTACTTTCCTTTGGTTACTACAATGTTAAGAACATTCTTATAGATGGTCTTTTGATCCCCATACGTATATAAGTTTCCTGAGTAAAAAGGCTCTAAGAGTAGAATTGCTGAATCATGAGGGATGTGTATCTCTAGTTTTCCTAAATAAGGCCAAACTCTTCCAAAGTGGTTTTAACAACTGACCCTCTAATAGGAGTGTTAAGAGTCACTGTTGTGCTAAATTTTCACCATTAGTATTGTCAGACTTGAATTTTAGCCCTTCTGGTGGGTTTGATATATTGTTTTAAAAAATCAATTTTGAGGTATAACTTATATATAATAAAATGGATTTTAAGCATAAAGTTCAATGACTTTTGACAACTGTGTACATCTATGCTCTTACCACCCCAATTGAGACAGAATGTTTCCATTATCCCAAAAGTACTTTCCTCCCCCAAGGTACTATGTAATCAGTTCTTCCTACGTCTGACCCCGTCACTCTTCTGGTTCCTTTCATAGCAAATGATTCCAGAATTTCATAAAAATGGAAATACACTGTATATGCCATTTTGTATCTAGCTTAAGATTCATCTATATAATGAATATAGATGTATAAATTAGTACTTTTCTTAATTGCTGTGTACTATTTCATTGCCTGAATAAAAAAGACCCCAATTTGTCTCTCCATTCACCTGTTGTTGCACATTTGGATGGCTTTCAGTTTCCAGTTATTAGGGAAAAAAAAGCAAACATATACACATAAATCTCTGTATGGACCTGTTTTTTCATTTCTCCTGGGGAAAGACCTAGCAATAGAACTGGTGGGTCATAGGGCAAGAGAATGTTTAAGAGTCTGATAAAATATTTTTCAAAGTGGTTGTGCAGTTTTACACACTTACCATTTCCAGTTGTTCCACATCTCATCTGTGTCAACACTGGTACTGCCAGTCTTTTTAATTTAGCTAATCTAGTGGGTGTGGTGCTCTCATTGTGGTTGTTATTCATATTTCTTGGATGACTAATTATGTTTAGGATCTTCTCAAATGTTTATTTGCCATTCACCTATATCTTCTTTTGTGAAGTGTCTGCTTTGACCACTTTTCCAAAAACTCTTTGAGTTGCACAAGTTTTTTATATATTCTGGACACAATTCTTTTGTTCAGATTTGTTTTGTAAATGTTTACTCCCAATGGTAGCTTGTTTTTTCATCTTAACTGTTTTTAAGAGGTTTTTGTTCAGATGACATTTTCAGTATATTGAATCTTTCACTCCATGACTGTATTTTTTGTTTTCATTTGAATTTCCCAGTTTTAGCTTTTATGTTTTGGTCTGTGATACACTTTGAATTAAATTTTGAGTATGGTGTGAAGTACAAGTTAAATGTTTATTTTTTTCACACAAATATCCTGTTGTTTTAGCAGCATTTGGGAAGATATCCTTTCCCTGATGAATTATGTTGGTCCCTTTGTCAAAAGCAACCGACCATATAAGTGGGTCTACTTCTGTAGTTATTCTAATCGCTTCTCAGCTTTTGACTAAGATGAAGTGTAGTATCTGTAACTATTCTGTATGTTCACTTTTATCTCAATTCTCATACTGTTTTGATCACTGCAGCTTTTTAGCATGTCTTGAAAATCAGTACAAATACTCCCATTTTGTTCTTTTTCAAAATGGTTTTGGCTATTGTATATTTTTTGTATTCCATGTAAGTCTTTGAAAGCCTGTCAACTTATATTTTTTGAAAGGCCTGGTTAAGATTTCTACTGGGATTGTACTGAGTCTATAGATCAATCTAGGGTGCATGGACATCTTCTTGATGTCCATTTGAATCTGTAGCCCAAGAACATATTATCTCTGTATCTTTCCTATTTTTCTCAGGAATGTTCTATAGCTTTCAGTTAGAGGCCTTGTACATTTCAGTATCTATTCCTTTACTTTTTAAAATATAATTACAAAAGGTACATCTTTTTTTTCTTCAATTTTTCCAGTTGTTGAATGTTGTTGGTATTATTTCTTATTATATTGATTTTTTGTATATGCTACAGGTACCTTTTGACCTTGCTAAATTCATCTATTAACTCTAGTAGGGGTATTTTTGGTAATGTCTTACAATTTCTTATGTAGACAATTATGTGTTCTGTAAGCAGAGAGTTTTGTTTCTTCCTTTACAATATTATGCCTTTTTTTTTTTCTTGCCTCACTGCACTGGTTTGGACCTCCAGCACAGTGTTGAATAGCAGTGAGAACAAGTATCTTTGTTTTGTTCTTGATCTTAGGGCAAAAGCACTCAACCTTTTCACCATTTAGTATGAGGATGCTTGTAATTTTTTTTAGAAGCTTTTATCAGGTTGAAGTTTCCTTCTGTTTATTGCTATATAACTGTAAATGTTAAAATGTGTCAAATGATTCTTCTGTCTGTTGAAAGGATTATATTGTTGTCAGGTATACTGATATAGCCTCATAAAATGAGTCAGAAAGTCTTTCCTCCTTTTACTTTCTGAAAGATTTGTATTTTATTTTCTTTAAGTGTTAGATAAAATTAACCACTGGAATCACTGGAGTTTTCAAGGCATTCTGAGTTCAGTTTTCTTTAATATATGGCTATTCACATTTCTCTGGGTCAATTTTTATGAAGTTATGTTTAAGTTACCAAACTAACTGGTATAAAGTTGTTGGTAATTAGCATTCTCTTATTAATCTTTCAGTCCTGATACTGGTAATGCTTTTTCTACTTTTCTTGATTATTTTTCTTGCTAGCAGTTAATTTTATTAAAAGAATCAACTTTTGGCATCATTCACTTTCCATACTGCTTGTTTTCTATTTAATTTTTGCCCTGATCTTTATTCTTTCTTACTTTCTACTTACTTTGGGTTTGATTTGTTCTTTTTCTAGCTTAAGACTGTAACTGTATGGTAGCCAACCTCCAAGATGGTCCCTAGTAAGTCTTGCCTTGTGGAATTCACACCTTTATAAGTTAGTCTCTTCTACATTGAATATAACTGCTCTATGTAACTAGTAGGATGTTATGAAAATGGCAGAATGTAACCTTCAATACTAGGCCTTAATGTCATCACAGCTTCTGCCTTGCTCTGTCATGGATTATTTGCTGCAAGGAAGCCACCACAATGTTGTGAGGACATTTAACCAGGCTTGTTGGGGTCAATGTGGCAAGAAACTAAGCCTCCATCACAAACTTGTTACCAACTGTGTTTTACAGATGTAAAACAAGACTTAATCACCCATTTAATCATTTATTAAGTACCTACTATGTCAGGGACTCCTTTATGGTATGGAATTTAGATATGCACCAGACAAAGCCTCTGCCTTTTAAGAACAGATCCTGGGTGAAGATGGCAGATTAACCACAGACAGCTCATTTAACTCCTTCCCCAACCCCCAAACTCCAAAAATATGGTAACTATGGTAAGGTGTTAAAAAAAAAAAAAAGAAACCTAGGAGGGGAGAACAGAAAACAGGAGAATATCAACATTTTAGAAGAAGAAAAGCAAGTGAACAAGTTCTGAGCTAGTAGATCCAGGAAAATGAAATCCCATGCTTGCTGTGCTGGGAAAGATAACAACCAACTGCATTTACACTCTAAAATCCACAAAAGGCATGAGAAGTAGCAGTACTAGGTACCTCTGAAACTGAGGATGGAAGGATGGGGTGGTGCTAAAAAATAAAGAAGAAAGCTGTATGAGAAGCAGGTAGAGTCCTAGGTCCCTTGTTTAGCTCACATTACTAAACAACTGACCTTTCATCATCCCTGCATGAATCTGGAGGCTTATTCTCTGGAAAAAGTAAAAGAAAGACTCCTTGGAGGAGGGATGTTAGGCACAGAACTGTACTAAAAACAAGGGATTAAATGACTATAAAAATTAAATGCTGAATGCAGACATTCCCTTCGCCAGAATACCCAACTTGGTTTTCAGAGTACAAGCAATCAGACTGTTATGTTCAGGCAAGAGTTTGGAAGACTCATTTTTGGGTAACTTGACCAGCCAGGCACAGAGACCTAAGAAGACTATCACTGTCGATTCCCCAACATCAGCCCACTGAAATTACCCTACGATAAAGCTCAAAGTCAACAGGCCCCACTGATGCATTTGGAGCTTCTAGTCAGTGCGTTAAATTCCCAGTGAATCATGAGTAGATCTTCAAGGATACTAATACCTGAGGAAAGCCTCCAAAATGGAAGAAAGAGCTCAAGACAAACACAAAGGAATTTGGAAGTATAAACGTATAGAAAAAAGAAAACTTCAAAGTAAATTATTTTCAGTGAGCTAACAGAAGACACTGCCTCTGTGAAAAAGGAACAGTGTGCTATAATAGAATAACATTCAGGAAACAAAAAAGAACTGTTAGAAATTAACATAATAGCAGAAAAGAAAAAGTGAACAGAGGGTTAGAAGATGAAGAAATTTCCTAGAAAGGAAAGGGAAACAAAAAGACAATGGATATAGGCTTAAAATGGGTTAATTTTATGGTATATAAATTAAACCTCACTAAAGGTATAAAAAATGGAGCACTGCTTTCCAATTTGTGAAAGAAAATTATTTCCAACATAGAAATTCTGCTAAACTATCATTTAAGCTTGTTGACAGTTTCCAACGTGTAAGGTGTCAAAAAATTTGCCTTGTGTACCCTTTCCTCATGAAACTTCTGAACATTAAAAAAGGAGGGGGGAGGCAAGAGAAGGGATATTGTAAACAGGAGATCAATATAGGAAAATGGCAAAATTCCCCAGGGAGATGGTGAAGTTTCATCTTAAGAGGACATCTGTGCACCAGATATGAAGGGTGTACTGAACTAGTCTAAAACTGTGAATCAGGAAACAGAGATTCCTGCTGCCATTATACTACTGCTTTTCTAATGTGAGGATAGACTGGATAAGCCTGACATATATTTATTTGGCCTGGCTTAACCATATGTTGATGAAGTTTTTGCCCTGTTGCCCCAAATCAGACTCTCATTTTGATCCAAATAAATGTTCTGCTTTGATCTACTTCTGAGAGGACTAATTTGAATATTATAAAAATCAAATTATTTCTTAGAGACTTTATATTTGAACTCAAGACAAAGTTATGAAGCAAGCAATACTAATAGTGTGATTAATAAATTGCTTATTGGAAATGTTTTCCTTGCAAAGGAAGCAAATTCAATGTGAACTTCTGACAACAAAGGAAGAATAAATTACAATTATTAAATTCTACAACTACTTATATATTCTGACTATTTCTTCTAGGAGCAAAACAGTGAATATTTTATAGAAAGCTACTTTTTACTGACAAGCACAAGGAAATATTGTTTTACTCTTGACGCTTTTGCAAGTGACCTGCAGAAATGCTTCATCTTCAAAGATATTCATAGAAAAGGTCCTGACAAGTACTCTAAAATGCAGGTTTCTGATAACTTTAAGATCCTAACACTGAACTGGGGATAAGAATTTAATTCTAAAAATCAATGGAAAACTGTTTCATAAAGCTAACTTATGATGAAGCAGAACAAAAATTGTTTAACAGTGAACTCATGAATTTTTATGATTTAAAATACTGTTAGTTCCTTAATTTTGTTCCCCAGATTTAAAAGACCCCCTTTTCTCCTCTCTTTTAAGTTACCTTTGACTTACAGCAATTTGGTAAAGTGTATATTTGCAACAAAGCTAAGAACACGTAACTTTTTCTCCCTACCTGACCCCT
Organism: Smutsia gigantea; assembly: GCA_032199065.1. Lineage (NCBI taxonomy): Eukaryota > Metazoa > Chordata > Mammalia > Pholidota > Manidae > Smutsia > Smutsia gigantea. Next base: position 599,021 of record JAVSCE010005671.1, read on the forward strand.
CAAGAATTCAGAAACTTATTAAATATTCTTATTTTTCATGACAATATATTTAATTGTATAAGTTCAAATAAGAATCTATTCTTGTAACAGAACGCAATTGGATAAATCCTTGGCTTGGCTTCATAGCTTCAAGTGGCTTTTGAAAGTTCATTCTGAAATTCCTTATGAAAAGTTCCAGCAAAGCAGATATAAAAGATCCTATATGGTTAACCACTATTCTTGATTATTAATGTAAATAATCAGGCAAAGTTTATTGAGATTAGACTTATTTGCAAGCAAATTAGTCTAACTATGGTTATTTTTGATAGAAATGGGGATTATAGAAAAAAATTATGTTTCAATAATATACCTTTGTGGATATCAGATACTACTGCTATTAATTGTCTTGAACGTTTTGTTTTCTCCTTGTAAACTGGACTGGATCCTGAATTCTAATTTCCTCCAATAGTTGGCTAGAACTCTCCCAAATAACATTTCCAACTTCCCCCCGACTTTTTTGACTTGGAATCACTATAAAACTGAAACTGCCCCTTTCCCAAAGCCATGCAAGCTAAAGCTGGCCAACTTGGTATCAATTTCTTAGAAATCACCACAACAGTTCATGTGTGAACAATCTTCATGCCTGTTGCTATGTGCCTACGCAGAAAGATTACCAGAGATAGTCAAACTGCAAATCAGGAAATTGTGATTGCCACTGCTTGCCATCACTTCATCTGAAGATGCTAGAACCCGACATCTACCTTCTCAACTGTCTACTCTCCAAACTCAGAAACTGAACTGTAATCTGTTCTATTAACCTTCATTTTTCTTTTGTTTCCATTGAAATGCCTCTCATTAAATAACCTGATTACTCATATCACACAGTGGCCTAATTTCAGTGGCAGCTCACCTACAACACTGCCTCCTGAAAAAAATCCTCATGTTCATACTGTCATCGTGAGGATATGGGATTGCTAATACATCACATGCCTATGTAAACA